>JAQOWZ010000012.1:19768766-21018766 GCA_035578165.1 Stenolophus ochropezus | reverse complement strand
GTTTTTATTTACCAAAAACTGTTTTCCCATGTTATATGCATATGACAACACTTCTCTGGGGCACACGGTATATATTAAAAGACGGGAGGTAAAAATAATTTGCAGACTTTTTTATAAATATTTATTGTATGTTTGATATAAAAATATTTTTTCAGAGATAATGAAAATATTTTCGTCAATTATTTCTGTTTTGAATGTAGCTGTATCTCTAGTTTTATTTTTCCGATCAAAAAGAATAAAGAATTTTGAGGAAGACCCCTTACCATTTAAAGGAGTGTGCATACAATTTTTTGGATATTTACCAGTTGGTAAGGGTTACTTTAGTAGAAGTAGATGTATATTAAACCGACTTATGCGGATTTTACAGGATGGCCCAATGAAAATTATCAGAGCAATTTTTGGCCACTTAACATCAATTTGCAAAAAACGCTCGAACACGTCAATTTTAGTATAAAGGGGGACACCTGAATGGATTTGTACCAATGGCATAACTTCAACCTTAAAATGGGGGTGGACTGCACCTCAAAAATTTTTTATGGAAAACACGGTGTCAAACATGACACAGTTCGAAAGGCCTTTCAATTCTCTTTTCAACATTTATTTTTCAAATCCGATCATTAGTTCCAAAGAAATATCGTTTAAAATAATTTTTTTCAGGTGTTCAAAATTGCAATCAAGTATGCTTAAAGAAATAACAGAAACTCAAGTATTATTTTATTAGGTGTTCAAAATGACTACCACCAACTTCCATACAATAATAGAGATTTTGCTCAAAATGTCGTCGTACGTTCTGCAACATTTGTGGAGTAATCTGACGACACTCAGTTACTATACGTTGCCGTAAATATAAACATTCTGGTAGCGTGACATAAACTTTAGACTTCAAATAACCCCACAAAAATAAATCTAACGGTGATAGATCTGGCGATCTTGCTGGCCATTGTCAAAAGAATTTATTTTCTGTCATTTAAGCCTACTTGATTGCAGTTTTGAATACCTGATAAAATTTTAAACGATATTTCTCTGGAACTAATGATCGGATTTGAAATCGTTTGAAAAGAGAATTGAAATTTCGAACTGTGTCATGTTTGACACCCTTTCAATTTAAAATTTTTGAGTGCAACCCCCATTTTAGGGTTGAAGTTATGCCATTGGAAATCCATTCAGGTGTCTCCCTTTATACTAAAATTGACGTTTTCGAGCGTTTTTTGCATTATGTTAAGTGGCCAAAAACTGCGCTGATAATTTTCATTAGGCCACTCTGTATTTATAGTTGGACAAGAGATCTCGAGTTGACGTTTAAATTATTTTATGGTTGTGGTATCTATTCAAAGTTTTTCCCTGAGTGAAAGAATTGAAAGAAATGTGACCTTTATGCATTCTGCTATAGTATATAGAATTGTACGAAATCCATTAGAATACACTGTTTGTTCCAGGTACCCAGCTAAGCACTGGATTTGGAAATCCCAAAGTAATATTAGCATACCTTACTTAATATAGATGGATTACTGTACAACCTGGAAATAACTAGACAGGGATGTATTTAAAATTTTGATACCATGTTTTATGAAAAATACTCTAATAATTGTCACAAGTTGTAGTAACGTTGATGTACTCTTGGTAATAAGAACATTATGTTATAGCAGTTTCGTTTTTATGCAAAAATTGTTTGCAATTCCACGAAGATAATGATTATTGCTAAGAAATTAACGGTATTAAAATTTTAAATACATCCCAGTCTAGTTATTTCCATGTCGTACAGTAATCCGTCTATATTAAGTTAGGCATGCTAGTATTACTTTGGGATTTCCAAATCCAGTGCTTAGCTGGGTACCTGGAGCAAAACTTTGAATAGATACCACAACCATAAAACAATTTAAACGTCAACTTGAGATCTTTTGTCGTACTATACCACATTTAACCATACTTTACCATTTTTCAGCTGCAAGATTGATTTCTCTAAGTTTTATGGCGTCAGTATTACCATGGTATACATGTTTATTGGTGTTGATTCATTGGTTATGTATATTTATTTGGACTTTAAAAGATTCCAATAGAACTATAACAACATATTTTAATAATGCTGGTCAATCAATTATATATACATATACTCCAGCAATAAATAGTGTATATGTTGAAAAAATATTTCATTTGGTATTTTTTGTTGAAAATATTTTTGCATTGTTAACTTGGAATATTTATAAGTATAGAATTATAACTACGTATGGAATATATTTCTTAATTTGTACTGTTATATTACCTAGTCTAATTGGTTGGTTATGTAGATACATATATAGAACAAATTATGACAAATGGATAACTAACTATAAAAACACATGTAATGAGAGAATGTTTTTACCAGGGCATGTAACCGGGTAAAAAAACGTTTAATAAAAACCGGTAACCGATATTTTGAACGAAAATTGTTTTAACCGTAATTTTAACCGATATTTTTCAGACCGAAAATACCGGTAACCGTTAACCAAAAAAAAATAAACCGGTTTTAGCGAACATGAACCTTTATTTTTCATTTAGCGAGAAAAAGTTTTAATATTTTTTTTATATCTGTGTTTTCTGTTTATATTTGAACATAAGTCATGACAGTTTTTACAATTAACATTTTATTGGAGTCATAAATGTAGGTCTCTTTGGCCGTTAAGGTTACTTAAAAAGTTAAAATAAATAGGGCTTTTGTCAACACAGGCAAGTTTAAAATTGAAAAGTGAGCTGCGTTTTTCTGAAGATATTACGGGAATTTTTGTGAATATTCATTAATTAAATTGCTTTTTTAATGGTTATATTTTTCTCAGATGGTAATTATTTATTATTTTTTTAAATTAATTATTCTGTATTTTTTAAATCAAATTTTTATAATTAATTTGTTTTAATTAATTTTAATTAATTTTTAACTGATACATTAACCGGTTTAAACCGGTTTCCAATTTTCAAAAACCGGTTTTCGAACTAAAACCTTTATTATTATAACGTTCTCTATAAGGGTTAACCGTTAACCAGTATTTTTTTCGGTTACATACCCTGGTTTTTACATTGTTAATAAATATAAACATATTACTGCCACAAAATGTTTTGTCAGGTTAATTAACATCGAACTGAAAAGTGTCTACAAAATGTGAATAAATTTTTTTCATTTCTTAAAATGTAGACGATATATTTCAAATCCTTTTACAAATTTGTATTCAGCATGCATTTTTATTACATGTCCTAATTTTTAATGTTCTAACTCATGTATTACAATTTTAAGATAAATAATTTTAAAGAGTCAGCATTTTATAAAACTGCTAAAATATGCAATTATTTTATAATGATGTCTCTCTTAATCTGGCATAGATTTTTTAAATCTGTTTGAAAATTTAAATTCCTTAAACATTTTTTAGTACATGTATCAATTTTCAAGTATATAACAAAAGAATTATACGTATGGCATAAGAAAGAATAACCATCTATAAAATTCTGAAGAAATTTCTTTAAATATTTTTGTGTACAACTGCACGTTATAGTTTGACTTATATCATAGTTTTGCGGCCATAAAGTACCTCTGTATAGTACTAGTAAAATAAAGTAATTTTCAGAAGTTCTTTCAACAGTCTTACTAGAACACCATTTCCGATTTGCATTGTATGTCTCTTCGTATATATGCTTGCTTGAGCAAATAGTGAATCTTTATTATTTTTTCATTATTAGAACTCTGAGACCGACACGCTTGCATCTTGCTTTAAACAAAATTTTGACATCATTACCGCACCAAATAAATTCGTATTCAAACAACAGAAAAACACACTTGATTCATTCTTCTAAAATCATTAATTTTTTACGTTTTTTTTAAGAGAAACCGATTTTTGCAGTCGTACATAAAGTTTTGTATGCAATTTGTACATAATTAGGCTTTATTGACTCGTCCTATTTATTTACCTCTGCCGTAAACTATAGGACTCGCCAATAAAGACCTACATTATGTACTTATTATATAAATAGCTATTTTTTGTATAATATACCAAAAATGTTTTTTTTTATTAAAAAAAGTGCCAATGTATATACCAAATATAAATATATGTAATTTTAAAATAGGATAGTTTTAGGATATATTGTTATTTTGAAAAATATATTATGAATGAAATAAAGAATTGTGAAAAATATGTGTAATGAATGAATGTTATTGCATTTGTAAATGTTTGGACTTAGCAACTAAAAATTTGAAGCGCGTGTTGATAACAATTGCTGAGTCGGGGAAATTGTTAATAGCGAATTTATTTATAAGTTCTTATCTCATATATGTATTGAATATGTTTAATAAATTATTATTGTAATAATATAAAGGTGTCTTATTTATAATTGACGTTCAGGTAATTGTTTGGATGTGAGTTCAGGTGTGAAGAGAGGCAGAGAGAGAGAGAGAGAGGTAGAGAGGGTAGGTAGAGTTGGCAACTCTTGGGAAGTGTAGAGCGCGTGTAGAGATAAGGGAGTGCTGAGGCAGCGCGGGCCGAGTATATAAACCCCGAGCCCGCCGGGAACAAGCACACTCGACTGTTCGACAGACATCATCATGTGGTCGACTCTCCTCTTGTGCCTGTGTGGTAAGTAGCTGTATGTGTGTGTGTGTGTACAGTACTAACCCTAACCTGTGTTCACAGTGGGCCTAGCCTCCACCACCAGCGACTACGCCTGGAAGCAAGGCAGCGAGTACTCGTACACAGTGCGAGGCCGCACGCTCGCCGCGCTGCACCAAGTAGACAACCAGTACACGGGCATCGTGATCCGAGCGGGACTGAGCATCCGCCCGGCGGCCGAGGGCACCCTGTGGGGCAAGCTGCAAGACACGCAGTACGCGCAGGTGCACGCCAAGCTGCCGGGCGGCTGGGCCAGCGAGATCCCGGCCAGCCAACTCAGCTTCCGCCCCATGCAGCTCGCCAACAAGCCGTTCGAGATCCGCATGAAGAACGGCACGGTGCAAGAGCTGCTGGTGGAGCAGGGCATCCCCAACTGGGAGGCCAACATCATCAAGGCCGTCATCAGCCAGATCCAAGTGGACGTGCAGGGCGAGAACATGATCTCCAGCCGCTACAACCAAGCCGACGAGGGACAAGACAGCATCAGCGCGGAGTACAAGAACATGGAAGACACGGTGACCGGCAAGTGCGAGACGCTGTACGACATCAGCGAGCTGCCCGCCTACATCCTGCAGAGCAAGCCCGAGCTAGCGCCGCTGCCGCACCTCAAGGGCGACGGCCAGTTCATCGACGTGGTGAAGAGCCGCAACTACTCCAAGTGCGACGAGCGCGTCGTGTACCACCACGGCCTGGGCGAGATGGAAGGCTGGGAGCCCGCGTCCGCCAACATGGGCGACGTGTTCTCCAGGTCGTCCGTGAGCCGCGTGGTGCTGGCCGGCTCGCTCAAGCGCCACACCATCCAGTCGTCCGTGACCGTGAACAAGATCGTGCTGCGGCCGACTCCGGGCGCCGCGCAGCGCGGGCTGGTGGTGAGCCGCCTGAACATCACGCTGGAGAAGGTGGCGGCCGCCAGTGGTGCGGTGCAGGCGTTGCAGCAGCCCCAGTCGCTCGGCAACCTGGTGTACCGCTACAACGAGCCTCACGGCGAGCACAACCACGCCCGGCAGGGCAAGCTGAACAGTGCTGAGCACCAGTACGACTCCAGCAGCTCTAGTAGTAGTAGTAGCAGTAGCGAGGAGCAGCAGCAGCAGCGTCGCCACCCCAGGTCTCTGGACCGTGACAACTACTCCAAGTACTCTAGCGGTAGTAGCTCTAGCTCTAGCTCTAGCTCTAGCAGCGAGGAATCCAACGAGGAATACCAACAAGACAAACCCTCCATGACACAACCCCCTGCCACCCCTCTGCTGCCCTACAGCATCGGCTACCAAGGCAGAAGCATCAAGAACGCCCAGAACATCAACATCGTGCAAGCCACGCAGAAGCTGAGTAAAGAGATCGCAGCCGAACTACAACAGCCAAATGAAATCCCCAAGCAAGACACACTAGGCAAGTTCACCATCGTGTGCCGCCTACTGCGCACCATGAACTACGCAGAGCTGCAAGAGGCGAGCAAAGAGCTGTACAGCCTGAAGAACAAGCAGAACCGCAAAGACACGGACAGCTGGAAGGTGTTCCGCGACGCCGTGGCGCAAGCGGGCACCGGGCCAGCGCTGCTCATCGTCAAGGACTGGATCTCCGCCGGGAAGATCCACGGCGCCGAAGCGGCCGCCGTGATCGCCAGCGTGGCCGCTAGCGCGCGCACGCCCACGGACGAGTACATGCGCACGTACTTCAACCTAGCCACCGACAGCAAGGTGCAGCAGCAGGCGCTGCTCAACGACACCGCCATCCTCTCGTTCGCCGAGCTGGCGCGCAAGGTGTACGTAGACAAGGACGCCGCGCACAGCGAGTACCCCGTGCACGCCTTCGCCAAGTTCTACAAGCAAGGCCGCGAGCAGCTGCACGCCGAGTACATCCCGTACCTGGCCAAGCAGATGCAGCGCGCCATCGACCAAGCCGACAGCCACAAGATCCAAGTGTACATCCGCGCGCTGGGCAACGTGGCCCACCGCCGCATCCTGCGCGAGTTCGAGCCGTACCTGGAGGGCGAGAAGCAGGTGTCGCAGTTCCAGCGCCTGTGCATGGTGGCGAGCATGGACCAGCTGGCCAAGGTCAGCCCCGCAGTGGCGCGCGCCGTGCTGTACAAGATCTACCAGAACGAAGGAGAGGCGCCGCAGATCCGCGTGGCCGCCGTGCACCAGCTGATGCGCTGCGCGCCGCCCGCCAGCATGCTGCAGCGCATGGCGCAAGCCACGCACTCGGACGCGAGCACGGCCGTGAGCGCCGCCGTGCAGTCCGCCATCCAGAGCGCCGCGCAGCTGCAGCACCCCGCGCACCAGCGCCTGGCCACGGCCGCGCAGGCCGCCGTCGCCCTGCTCAGCGCGCGCAGCTTCGGCATGCAGTACAGCAAGCAGTACCTCAAGGACTACGTGATGCAGCAGTACGGCGTGAAGCAGCACGCCGGCTACCTGGCCAGCGAGGACAGCATCATTCCGCAGGGCGTCATGTACAGCCTGCACGCCAACATGGGAGGCCTCAAGCGCCAGTTCATGAGTCTGCAAGCCATGGTGTCCAACGTGGAGGACCTGGTGCAGGTGGGCGAGGACCAGATCGAGGACAGAGAGACAAGAGACAAGATCCGGGGCGCCAAGCCGTACAGCAAGCAGCAGTGGGCCAGCGAGCAGATCCGCCGCCTGCTCGACATCCAGTACGACGAGCGCGAGCAGCTGGAGGGCAACGTGCAGTTCGGCATGGCCGGAGTCAAGCGCTTCTACACCTTCGACAACCAGAGCATCGAGCAGCTGCCGCGCCTGTACCAGCAGCTGTACCAGCAGCTCAAGCACGGCCAGGAGTTCAACCTCACCAAGCTGTACAACCCGTACGAGATGACCCTGAGCTTCCCCACCGGCATGGGCCTGCCGTTCGTGTACACGCTGGAGACGCCCACGCTGCTCAGCCTGCACGGCGAGGCGCGCGTCATCGCGCATCCCGAGCCCAAGGCCAACGAGATCCCGCGCCCCGAGACCGTCAACATCACGGCCGACATCCGCGCCGTGCTGGCCAGCAAGACGCAGGCCAAGCTGGGCTTCGTCACTCCGTTCGACCACCAGCACTACGTGGCCGGCTACGACAAGAAGGTGCAGCTGCAGCTGCCCGTGCGCGCGCAGATGGACATCGACGCCGAGGAGCAGCAGGTGCGCGTCACCTTCGAGCCCCTGGACCAGGACCAGCAGAAGCAGAGCATCGCGCACTACAGCAGCTGGCCGTACACCGCCAAGCACGACATCCTGGAGCTGAAGCCCGTGTCCCGCGTGGCCTCCTCCGAGATCGTGCACATCCGCAAGCCGCACGGCTTCGCCACCGAGTTCGGCCACGGCACGGGCATGGTGTTCCGCGTCACCGCCGAGACCGAGCGCAAGTTCGCCGACCTCAAGTGGCTGCAGGAGCAGTACCAGCAGTACCAGCAGTGCAACAGCCCGCTGGCGTTCATCATGGCACCAGAGTCCCTCGCCTACACCAACCTCAACCTCTACTACGACGACAAGCAGTCGCACGCCGACTCCGTCAGCTTCCAGCTGGGCTGGAACTCCACCGAGTTCAGCGGCAAGCAGCAGGCGCAGGAGCCTGAGTTCGCGCAGCTGTTCCAGAAGATCCACGCGCTGGAAGACAGCGCCGAGCGCCAGCAGTACTTCCTGCAGAAGGCGGCCGCGGGCATCAGCGGCGCCGAGGCCTACGTGTACGACATGTCCGTGCAGTTCCAGGGCAAGCAGCAGCAGCAGTACAACGCCACGCTGGCCGTCGCCACCAGCGGCGTGGACAGCAAGTCCCGCGTGCTCTTCTACTACCAGAAGGACGCGTCCAACGAGAAGAACAACGAGCTGTGCTTCGTAGCCTCCAACAAGGTGCCCAACACCAACGGCCTGGACCTCGCGTACGCTCTCAAGTTCGACCCCACCACCAAGTCGCAGATGAAGCTGGCGTTCGGCGAGAAGTGCCAGCAGGGCGGCCAGATCGAGCTCAAGGCCAAGCTGCAGAAGACCGAGGAGCGCCAGCGCTACCTGCAGAGCCGCCCCATGGCCAAGCGCTGCTTCGAGCAGATGAAGCAGGGCGACAAGCAGCTGTACGCCTGCCGCAACATGACGGCCCGCGCCAACTTCCTGGACCAGTACACCGTGGACATCAAGTACGAGAACATCGGAGCGCAGGCGCGCAACTGGACGTACAAGGCGTACAGCGCGGCGCGCCACCTGGCCTACGCCAACATGGACGAGAACATCCAGGAGGGTAATGGTAAGAAGGACGAGATCCAGATCCAAGCCAACTGGGAGCCCGACTTCCAGTCCGTCAACGTGTCCGTGGGCACGCCGAGCATGCAGGCCGAGTTCGCGCACATCCGCGTGAACCCCTGGGCCAAGGCGCTGCTCGCCATCCACCCCGTGTTCGACGCCACGGAGCGTCTGAGCGGCCAGGCGCAGAACGAGGTGTTCCAGCCCACGTGCGTGCTCGACCAGAACCACGTGGAGACGTTCGACAACCGCACGTACCCCATCGAGCTGGGCAAGACCTGGCACGTGCAGATGCACTACTCTGTGCGTGGTGTCCGCCAACAGCAGGAGGAGCAGCACAAACACAACACCGCTCGCTTCCAGAACCAAGACGACTACGACTACGTGGTGCTGGCGCGTGACTCCGGCAACAACCAGAGAGACGTGCGCATCACCATCAGCGACGAGCAGAACTACATCGAGATCGACATGGTTCCCGCGAGCTCCGGCTCCACTCCAGCGGGCCGAGTCCTCGTCAACCAACAGCCCATCCAGTTCGACGAGCAGCACAGCCAGCAGATCGCCGGCGGCCTGGCGCAGGTGTACGCGCTGCCCAGCGGCGAGGTGAAGCTGGAGGTGAACGACGACTTCTACATCATCTACGACGGCCAGCGCGTCAAGCTGACGGCCGTGCAGAGCGAGCAGTTCCGCGGCCAGGTGCGCGGCCTCTGCGGCAACTTCGACGGCGAGCAGGCGACGGACTTCGTGACGCCCGCCAACTGCATCGTGCGCGACGCGCAGGACTTCGCGGCCACCTACGCCATCATCGACGCCAGCGCGCAGGGCCCCGCCAAGGAGCGGCAGGCGCGCGCCAAGCAGGCCAAGTGCTTCGAGCAGCAGCAGGTGTACGCCAACGTCATCAGCAAGCACGACTACGAGCCGCAGAGCGCTGGGGAGGGCAAGAGCCACGGCAAGGGCAGCAGCGACGCCTGCAGCAAGCACCAGACGCAGTACGTGGAGGAGGACGGCGGCCAGACGCTGTGCTTCTCCGTGCGGCCGCTGCCCGTGTGCCGCGACGGCTGCCGCGCCGCCAAGAAGGTGGTGAAGAACGTGGACGTGCACTGCGTGGCGCGCAGCGGCGCCGCCGAGCTGTGGCAGCGCCAGATCCAGAAGGGCGCCAGCCCCGACTTCAGCCACAAGCCCGTCTCCAAGACCGTCAAGATCAAGCTGCCTCAGTCCTGCAGCCCTTGAACCCTAGCTTTAGCACCAGCATCTCAAAAATGTAAAAAAAATATGTAAAATAAACAGCAACCTTTAAAATATAAAAAACATTTTATTTACAAACTTATTTTCCTTATATACTAACTTACAAACTGAATAATATAAAGAGTAAACAATACAACTCAATACAAAAGTGAATTAACCCATATAGGTACTTGGTTTTTATTAATACAATTATTTGCCTTATATATTAACTTACAAACTATAGATATATAAAGACTGACTACAAAATACATAATATAATTCAATAAAAGTTAATGAAACTATAGGCTTTTGGGTAGGATTCCATAACTGCAAATAGTTCTAGTTTTGAAATAGGAATTTTGTGAGACAATAGCAACTAAATTTAAAATATTTTCACATCAGTGTAGAGTAATATTGTTATCTATGAATGATAATTGTTATATAATTCAATTTCACTTTGTAGTTTATATTTACAACTGATATCACAAGTTGATAGCAACCGAAGTTATGGAATCCTACCCATTTAGAGTCCACATCTAGACAAAGCGTGAAGACTTCAATAGAGTTCAACTATCAATGCAGGGAGATACAGAACCAGGTGTGCCAGGCGTTCCGAAGACTTTTTCCATCAACCATAACTAATTCATAGATACCATATTCTTGTTTAGATACGGAAAGTGGAGACTGGTAGAATCAGTTCACCTGATTTCCTCGTAGATGGGGACACTGCGGACCACCGGTTCGAGGTAGGTCTCAGACCCGAGGACAGAGAGATAGTAGGTCTCCTGGACCCTCGCCCGGCGGTAACGTCTCCAGAGCAGAGCGGCTCCTAGAGCCCCCAGGACACCCAGAACCACCAGGACTCCTAGAACCACCAACCAGGTCTCGACGCCGGCCGGGGACACCGCCAGCTGTAGCAGGAAGTGCACCTGGAAGCCAAGGCCCTTACACATATAGAGTCCCTGGTCCGAGGGCCCCACGGCTTGGATCAATAGTCCTGAGGGCCCCAAGAAGTGCCTCTTGTTGTCGGGAAGGGCTGAACCGTTGAACTGCCACTGGACGGCGCCCGAACAGTTGAGGATTGCAGTGTCTCCAGGTTTTACCACAACCTTAAATTCTTTCATTTCTTGAATGCCCTTGGAATATATTTCTTCAACAGTAATCACTTTCTTTGTAGAGCCAGCTTGACAGGTATAAGTGTTCTTTGGAATCTGGTTTTTATAGACTTTTATTTTACGAATCACAGTAAATGGTTCTGTTGTTAGAATTGTTTTTGAGTTATTTTGTTCAGTTCCAAAGAAAGTGATAAAAGGTAGAGGGTTCGCTACTATTGTACATATCAGAGTAAAGTTGAAAGATTCCTTATCTTGAATTACAGATATTGTAATGTAAGGTTTACATTTAAAATTATCACTAGGGTTCAAATTAGTTAAACCCACGTCTTTTACATCGTTTGGACTGGAACATTTCGGAAAGTTACCGTCTAATTTTTTTATTAATACTAAATATAACTTGTATAATTTACAATCACAATTCCATGGGTTGTCAATAGTTGTTATAGTTGAAACTTTCAATTGTTCTATCATTGTGCCATTTATATAAGTAAGCATATTTGTATCTAAAAATATTTCATTTAACTGATGATTATCGCTAAAAATCTTATCACCAATTTTCTTTAATTTGTTATTTCGAAAAGATACATACTTCAAGGAAAATAATTTATCTAGTAATCCATCATTCAAATATTCAATTAAATTATTCGAAAAGTCTAAATGTTCTAGTTTTGTATTATCAGCAAATAGACCAATTTCTAATGATTTAATAAAATTGAAACGAAAATCTAACAATTTTAAATTTTTCTTATTTTTAAAAGCATATAATTCTATAGTTTCAACACCACTACTTTGAATTGTTATTTTTTTTAAATCACCTATATTGCTAGCATTTTTAAAAACATAATCCGGCAAAATTGTAAAACGTATTCTTGTGAAATATAATTCTATTACATTTACACCTAAATTCAAATCTTCACTTTGGAGTAATTCTTTTTGATAAGGAATATCAGAACACTTAGCTTCTATATAATTGTCTGGTGTAGGGCCACACTTACAATTATTAATTGAATTACAAATAAATTCACAGTTCACTGATATAATTAACAAAAATAATAATAGCACAAACATATTCTATGGTCAGACTTACATAACTGATATATTTTATTAAATTTTTCCCGTGTTGTCACAGGGTTTGATTATCAGTTGTTGATAAGTAATATAAACAGATTATTGAAGTGCAGTATTTACAAATAAATTCACAATTCACTTACATTATTACCAAAAAGAATAGTAGCACAAACATTTTCTATGGTTTCCCTTAAACTACTATATTTTCATAAATTTTCCTGGGGCTGACACAGGATTTGTTTTTATTATCATATTATAATAAACATTTTTCTATGAATATGATAAAAACTTTCAATGACAAGTTGCTATATTTAGAAAAGATCTTTTTATTTTTTACTAATGGAATACTATCTAATCATTTACAAAAATGTATTTACAAACATAACTTCCTTACATACTAACTTACAAATTATAAAAGAGGTATACTGTGTGTCCCAGACAAAGTTGTCATAAGTAATTAACATGTGAAATTGGTTTTTGGTAAATAAAAACTGCCGGCCAAAAACTAAGTCACCATATTGCATACGACAATACTATATTATTTAATATAGATTACTTCATTTTAATAGAGGAACGAAATTTACAAAAAAGAATGAAAAATTGTCTCTTCTGATTTTTTTTTGCTCTTCACAAAACAGCAGTCAGTTCATGGTTATAAGATTAGAATAACGACCTAAGGAATCGAAGGTATTTAGTTTGATTCAAACTGTTGAAATTTTTGAAATCAAATTGAAGACTTTTGATTCCACAGATTGTTCTAACACTAGCAATAAATTGACAGCTGTCTTTTTTCATGTAATGTGACAGAACCAAGAAGCAAGTAAAAATTTGTTTGAATTGTGCTATTAAAATGAAGTACTCTGTATTACTAAATAAAATGTAGGACTACATATAGTATAATTTATATTTAGCAAAAGCAGTTTTCTCATAATGCCTATGACAACATTTGTCTGGGACACACAGTGCTTATACATACTAATCTATAGAATATGGTAAAATAATACTGAAAACAAATCAGTATCAAGGTAATCAAAACATAGTTACATACATAGTCTATATTTGAAAACCTGGATATGTCCACAACTGGACAAATGTAAAGATATTAATAAGTTGTGCGTAGTGGTAGATCAAATATAGAGAAGATCTGGCAATTGTTTTGGAAAACAATACAAAGGTATACAATTGGTATCAACTATCAATATAGGACGATGCAGAACCAAGTGTTCCAGGCGTTTTGAAGGCTTCTTACTTCGACCATAACTATTGGTGTAGGAAACTGACTTGTCATGAATTCGCAGATCTTTTGTTGCTTCATAAATACAACTCCAGAAGCCACAGCCAAGTGTAGATACAATACTGTAGAGTGAAGTGTAGTTCCTTCACTTGATGTCCTCGTAGATGTTGCTGTCAGGCCCGACGTAGATGGTAGAGTCGACGACGCAGGCGCTGTGGTTGTAGAGATAGTAGTTCTCTACGACACCCGTCGGACCTCGACGGCAACGTCTCCAGAGCAGAGCGGCTCCTAGAGCCCCCAGGACACCTAGAACCACCAGGACTCCTAGAACCACCAACCAGGTCTCGACGCCGGCCGGGGACACCGCCAGCTGCAGCAGGAAGTGTACCTGGAAGCCAAGGCCCTTACACGTGTAGAGTCCCTGGTCCGAGGGCCCCACGGTTCGGATCTCCAGCCCCGAGGGCCCCGGGAAGTGCCTCTCGCTGTCGGGAAGGGTTGAATGGTTGAACTGCCACTGGACGGCGCCCGAACAGTTGAGGGTTGCAGTGTCTCCAGGTTTTACCACAACCTTTAATTCTTTCATTTGTTGATTTCCCTTGCAATATATTTCTTCAACAGTAATTACTTTCTTTGCAGAGTCAGCTTGACAGGTATAAGTGCTCTTTGGATTCTGGTTTTTGTGGACTTTTATTTCACGAATCTTAGTAAAAGGTTCTGTTGTTGGAATTATTGTTGAGTTCATTTGTTCAGTTCCAAAGAAAGTGATAAATGGTACAGGGTTAGCTACTATTGTACATATCAGAGTAAAGTTGAAAGATTCCTTGTCTTGAATTACAGATATTGTTATGTAAGGTTCACATTTAAAATTATCACTAGGGTTCAAATTAGTTAAATCCACTCCTTTTACATCGTTTGGACTGGAACATTTCGGAAAATTGCTACTTAATTTACTTACTAATACTAAATACAACTTGTATAATTTACAATCACAATTCCATGGGTTGTCAACAGTTGTTATAATTGAAACTTCCAATTGTTCTATCATTGTTCCATTTATATAAGTAAGCATATTTTTATCTAAATATATTACATTTAACATATGATTATTGCTAAAAATCTTATCACCAATTTCCTTTAAATTGTTTTTTCGAAAAGACACATACTTCAAGGAAAATAACTTATCTAGTAATCCATCATTCAAATATTCAATTAAATTATTGGAAAAATCTAAATGTTCTAGTTTTGCGTTATCAGCAAATAGACCAACTTCTAATGATTTAATAAAATTGAATTTAAAATCTAAAAATTTTAAATTTTTCTGATTTTTAAAAGCATATAATTCTATAGTTTCAACACCACTACTTTGAATTGTTATTTTTTTTAAATGACCTATATTGCTTGCATTTATAAAAACATAATCCGGCAAAATTTTAAAACGTATTCTTGTGAAATATAATTCTATTACATTTACACCTAAATTCAAATCTTTACTTAGGAGTAGTTCTTTATTATAAGGAATATCAGAACACTTCGCTTCTATATAATTGTCTGGTGTAGGGTCACACTTACAATTATTAATTGAATTACAAATAAATTCACAGTTCACTGATATTATAAACAAAAAAAGTAATTGCACAAACATATTCTATGTTTTGACGTACATAACTGACATATTTTAATAAAATTTTCCTCATGCTGTCACAGGATTTGGTTTTATTATCAATTTCTGATAAGTAATACAAATACATTATTATTAGATTATTATATATATATATATATATATATATATATATATATATATATATATATATATATATATACAGGTTGTTCCATTTAAGCGTGCCACCATTGCTATCTCGAGAACTATAAGAGCTACGAGGTTGGTTAAATTAGCAAAGAACCACCATTTTACAAAACTAATACCATGAGCAAAAAAAATTTTGTTTCGACCACTGGTTCCCAAAAATACGGCATACAATTTTGTTATTTTAAATGGGAACATATGTTTATTTTTAGGTTATTCGATAGAGTATTTTTTTCTGAATTCAGCAATATAAACATATCATATACTAATATAACAAAATAATTGAGAAAAATGCATTAAATTTATATGTATTTTATTTATATCTGGCTGAAACAAGAGTGCTTTGGATAAAAAACAATTAATTTTGTTCTTAAAACTTAATTCTTTTTAAAACTGATTTCTATTTATAAGCCACACGATTAGAGCACAAAGAGTACGATGGCTAGGACATTAAGAATGTCGGAGAATAAAGGTACCAAGCGAGAATTATTAGGAGGTAAAGAAGGAAGGAAAAGGCGAAGAAGACCGAAGAAGAAATGGTTAAACGCAGTGAAAGATCTGGAGAAACAAAGTATGATAAAATGGACTGATACAGCTAACGATAAAAAGAATAATAAATTTTTACCTCCCGCCTATCAATATATAGATAAGGGAGGTATTGTTTTTGGTCAAATTTCTCGAGTGTGAGTTTTCAACATATGAGCACGAATTAGGGTCCCTAGAATACGATTTTATTATTTTTAGCGTGATGTCTGTATGTCTGTGTGTGTGTGTCTGTGTGTGTTTGTGTGTCTGTGACGATTTTTCGTCCACGATAACTAATACGATACATGTAAAAAATAAAATATTTGATATTTGAGAGTTATATTCAAATATGATGAACTGATTAGATTTTGACTACAATTGGTTAACCGGAAATAGTACTTTACTTGAAGCTTTAAACAGGTTTTCCAAAAAAAATACCTCTAATACCATTTTTTCGCAAATTACGTTATTATTAATATAAAGATTTTTCAATTTTCTACCGATCTGCATAATTACGTTTATATATAACTTCTAGCTAGAAAGAAAAAAATATATAAATTATAAAAATTTTACATATCGTTTAGGCTGAGAAATTTCGATAAAACAGGTGAGTTATTCATATGTTCACAAAATTTGACATATGATGTCAAATATAATGTAAGTGAGTTTAAAAGATAAAATAAGTAAATATGAAGCAGTTTTGTTCTAAAATTAAAAATGGTGCAAAAATATATAAGGAATGTATTCGCATGCATAAATCAAGGTAATTTTGGTTTCGATTTCAGTAACGTCAAAAATAGCTGTCATATTGGTCATACAAATTTTATTAAGGAAATTTTAGGTACGAAATGATTTAAAAGTATTCTCAACTGCATAGAATATATTTCGACAGTGGCGGGAGGTATTGTGTTGGACACATCAGATTTTTTCTAATGCTGTAATAAAATAAATTATATTTTATAATTGATGATGTTAGCTAATACTAAAGTATTAATTATCATAATTTTAATAAACCATTGAATAACTCTTAAGTATTTCGTAAAACCCCTTCCTCTCAATTGTTTGAATGATAATTAATAACTCAAAAATCATCAGTAGTTCTCTAGCTTTTGTGAGGTGAGTACCATTTATATTTTTACTTTTAATTTTATTTTTAATAACTAATTCTGATAGAGTACTATATACTATTGAATACAGCGCACAATTTATTATTACTGTATACATATTTAAAAAAGATTTTTATTTAAAAGAAAACTAATTTATATTTTATATTGTTTCAGACGACATCTATCGACTTTCTAGATATAAGATATAGAAATAAGGGTGGGAAACAGGTACTTCTTTAGTTTTTTTCGTTACAGTAAAATAAAAAGTCCAATTTTGAGATTTAAGTAATTTTCTCCCTAAATATTTTACAACAATTTTCTATTTATATACATTGATTAATCTTAACTTTAACTTATCTTTTGTTGTCCAAATAAATTAATTATCTTCTAAACGGATAAAATGTGACACATTTGATATGAAATGAGATCTAGATTAATGTGTGATGATTAGATATAAGGTGTGATGATTAAATATACGGCGTGATAATTACATGTAAGGTGTGATGTCTAGATATAAGGTATGATTGTTAGATATAAGGCATGGTGTGATGATTAATATAAGGTATGATGATTAAATATAAAGTGTGATGATTAAATATAAGGTATGATTGTGAGGTATGGTGTGATTGCTAGTTATAAGGTATGGTATGATGATTAAATATAAGGAGTGATGATTAAATATAAGGTGTGATGGTTAAATATAAGGTGTGATGGTTAGATATATAGTGTGATTGTTAGATATAAGGTATGGTATGATGATTAATATAAGTTGTGGTAGTTAAATATACGTTGTGATGAGTAAATATAAGACGTGATGATTAAATATAAGGTGTGCTGATTAAATGTAAGGTGTGATGAATAAATATAAGGTATGATGGTTAAATATAAGGTATGATGATTAAATATAAGGTGTGATGGTTAGATATATAGTGTGATTGTTAGATATAAGGTATGGTGTGATGATTAATATAAGGAGTGGTGGTTAAATATAGGGTATGATGATTAAATTAAGGTATGATGATAATATATAAAGTGTGATGATTAAATATAAGGAGTGATGATTAAATATAAGGAGTGATGATTAAATATAAGGCGAGATGAATAAATGTAAGGTGTGATGGTTTGATATATAGTGTGATTGTTAGATATAAGGTATGGTGTGATGATTAATATAAGGTGTGGTGGTTAAATATAATGTATGATGATTAAATATAAGGTGTGATGATTAAATATAAGGAGTGATGAATAAATATAAGGCGAGATGAATAAATGTAAGATGTGATGATTAGGTATATATAGTGTGATTGTTAGATATAAGGTATGGTGTGATGATTAATACAGGGTGTGGTGGTTAAATATAATGTATGATGATTAAATATAAGGTGTGATGATTAAATATAAGGAGTGATGATTAAATATAAGACGAGATGAATAAATGTAAGGTGTGATGATTAGGTATATGTAGTGTGATTGTTAGATATAAGGTATGGTGTGATGATTAATATAAGGTGTGGTGGTTAAATATAAGGTGTGGTTATTAAATATAAGGTGTGGTGATTAAATATAAGGTGTGATGATTAATATAAAGTGTGAAGATTAAATGTAAGGTGTGATGGTTTGATATATAGTGTGATTGTTAGATATAAGGTATGGTGTGATGATTAATATAAGATGTGGTGGTTAAATATAAGGTGTGATGATTAAATATAAGGTACGATGATTAAATATAAAGTGTGATAGTTAAATATAAGGTATGATTGTGCAATAAAGTGTGATTGTTAGATATCAGGTATGGTATGAAGATTATACCGGGTGTCCCAGCTCGACCGACACATGGGAGTTTTACATGGGAAATCAGTTAATTATCAATAGTATCTCCCCAGTGCAAGATATTCACTTGAAATTTTGTATACTTATAGGAGAATATTAATTCTATGGATCCCACTTATTTGAAATATGTAATTTCGTCTGCAGGGCGAGATTTACTAAATTTAAAATCTAATATTTTCGTTCAAAATCAGTCAGCCATGGAAATAAAAGAAAATATCTATGTGACAGTTCTGACAGTTAATGACATACCATTGTAGATATTTATATTTTTGTAATATTGGTATATTATTTAACAAAAAGAAACTAAATTCAACTTAAATAATATTAAAATACAGGGAATAAGAATTAAAATCAGTGATATTTCACTAAACTGTCAGATAAATATTTTCTTTTATTTCCATGGCTGTCTGATTTTGAACGAAAATATTAGATTTTAAATTTAATAAATCTCGCCCTGCAGACGAAATTACATATTTCAAATTAGTGTGATCCATAGAATCAATATTCTCCTATAAGTATACAAAATTTCAAGTTAATATCTTGCACTGGGGAGATATTATTCATGATTAACTGATTTCCCACGTAAAACTCCCATGTGTCGGTCGAGCTGGGACACCCGGTATATAAGGTATGATGACTAAATATAAGATGTGATGGTTAGATATACAGTGTGATTGTTAGATATAAGGTATGGTATGATGATTAATATAAGGTGTGGTAGTTAAATATACGTTGTGATGAGTAAATATAAGGCGTGATGATTAAATATAAGGTGTGATGATTAAATGTAAGGTGTGATGAATAAATATAAGGTATGATGGTTAAATATAAGGTATGATGATTAAATATAAGGTGTGATGATTAAATGTAAGGTGTGATGGTTAGAAATAAGGTATGCTATATTGATTAATAAAAGGTGTGGTGGTTAAATATAAAGTATGATGATTAAAAATATGGTGTGATGATTAAATATAAGGTGTGATGATTAAATATAAGGCGTGATGAATAAATATGAGGTATGATGGTTAGATATAGTGTGATTGCTAGATATAAGGTATGATGATTAAATGTAAGGTATGGTGATTAAATATTAGGTGTGAAGATTAAATATAAAGTGTGATGAATAAATATAAGGTGTGATGATTAAATATAAGGTATGATGATTAAATATAAGATGTGATTGTTACATATAAAGTATTGGTATGATGGTTAATACAAGGTTTGGTGGTTAAATATAAGGTATGATTATTAATTTAAGGTATGATGATAAAATATAAGGTGTGATGATTAAATATAAAGTGTGATGATTAAATATAATGTATGATGATTGAATATAAGGTGTGATGATTAAATATAAGGTGTGATGGTTAAGTATATAGTGTGATTGTTAGATGTGAGATGAGATATGTAGATTTAAGGTATGCTGAGTTAATGTGTCATATTTTATTCAGTTTTTTGCTTTTGCTAATACGAATTCTCTAATTCACTAAGACAATATTAAATATCCTATTTTTTGTGCAAATATCTCTAAACATACATTTTTAATTTACCTAAATATTATTTTGAATCACTTTCCCTAGCAAAACCAATAATTAATTTAAAAGTCAGGGCACTCCTTTCTCTGCTTACAGCATTCTGGTCGTTGGTATGGGTTGCACGGAAGGGTTGTGATACCGCCCTCGTATTAGCGTGTCTATAAGTTAGAGTTACGGATGTGCTTGGTGCATCTTGCTACCCTTTTACCATTTTGGGCGTTAGTACTGGAGGGCCGGAAGGGTGTCTGACCGCTAGCGTGTTGAAATGTCTAATTGTGGAGTGAGTTTGTACTAAGACTATATTCCCCTAAACAATTTCGTTTTCGTTTTTCTTTCTTGGTTTTCATGCCAATTCCCCTGACCATTTTCGCTGGGAAGTACACTGTATTAGATTAAATATAATTTAAGTCGCGGTTAGATTTAAGTCGCGGTTAGATTTAAGTCGCGTAGTTTTAAGTCGCGTAATTTTAAGTCTTCATCATATCCTTAAACCAAAACCCAAAACCATCCCTTTCCCCCTTGCCGACGTGGAGAGACCTTGTCGTGGTGGCAGGGCTTAACCATCCTCTGAACACCAAATAGAAAGTCAAAGAGGATGGAACCAACATCTCCACTTTAATATTATAACCATTTTTTGCAGATAAAGCATGTTTTATAAATTTGTTTAGATATTTCTAGGGAATAATAGATGATACACAGTAAGACTTATTTCAGATGGTATATGTACTTACGAAAGCACTAATTATCCTTTAAAAAATAGGACGAAGAATCGTCAGAACACAAGTTGTGTGAACTAGGTAATATGAATCTTACAACAGATGAGATTAAGTTGACTTCTGGAGCTGTAATTGGCTTCATCAGAAAACTGGCACTATTTCCCGAAAACTAAGTAAGGGTTGTGTCACAATAGATCTTCTAGATCACGGTGACTAAAAGTTTTAGACTTCTATCAATGAGAGAAATAAAAGAAGAAATGAAATGATTATGGTAAAAACTATGGATCAGTATTTCAAAATTGGTAAGTTTTTTTTCATTATAATTTTTTTTTCTTCTCCTGTATAAATAAATCCCCATTATTTTTTTATTATTCACGTTTATTTTATATGTAGATCACCCTTTTTATAGCCGTCTGACAGCTGATGGTAGTTTTTTTTTTGTTATTTTCTAAAATATTTATGCGTTTTTCCAAATTTACAGGAGTAAAACAAAAATATTAACATTTTCAATTAAAAAATGTTTTTTTTTACATCTCTAAGTTATTTCCAATTACAGTTGAATATGAAAAGTTTCAATTTTTAGTTTTTCATTGTAAAATTTTTCATTTATAGCTGAAATAATTCAAAAATACTAATTTTTTGGTCAAAAATTTTGGATTTTGAAAATACTCTATATTGATAGTCCCCACTGCGATGATTTCAAATTTTCAAATCGAATTTAAATATCTCGTCCTATTCCTGAGATATTTGGTCTCAAAGTTGGACCTCAAAAAAGTGTGTTTTTTCACTATATCTCTAAAATGGGTAGAGATACAATCTCAACGACTCTACCAGTCGATTCTACGGGCAAAGTTACATAAAGAAATGTTTTCTCCGCATATACGTTCTTTGGAACGATTTGGTGAAAAATGAGAAAAACGAAAAAACTGGAATTTCAGTTTTTCGCTTCGGAACTTTTTGTCTTCAAAATTTTTCATATTCTAGACTTAAGTAAATACGGATACGCTGATTTCAAATTTTCAAACCGAATTCAATTATCTTTTACCGTTCTCGAGATATTTGCGTTCAAAGTTACACTTGAAAAAACCGGTTTTTCAGGAATAGTCCTGAAATGGGTCGAGATACGAACTCGGTGACCTCACCAGTCGATTCTACGGGCAAAATTACATAAGTGTACCAATTTTCACATTTTTATTTCAACGGGCACAAATTTTAGAGCGAAAAAACGAAAATCGTCGAAAATCGAAAAAAATGCCTGATGAACCCCTTACGATTTTTTCGATTTTCGCCGATTTTCGTTTTTTCGCTTTAAAAATTGTGTCCATTGGAATATAAATCTGAAAATTGGTACACTTATGTAATTTTGTCCGTAGAATCGATTGGTGAGGTCGCCGAGGTTGTATCTCGACCCATTTCAGGACTATTCCTGAAAAACCGGTTTTTTCAGGTCTAACTTTGAACGCAAATATCTCGAGAACAGAAAGAGATAATTGAATTCGGTTTGAAAATTTGGAATCAGCACATCTGTATTTACTTAAGTCTAATATATGAAAAATTTTGGAGACAAAAAGTTTCCAAGTGAAATTATGAAATTTCGGTTTTTTCGTTTTTCTCATTTTTCACCAAATCGTTCCAAAGAACGTATATGCGGAGAAAACATTTCTTTATGTAACTTTGCCTGTAGAATCGACTGGTGTAATCGTTGAGATTGTATCTCTACGCATTTTAGAGATATGTCCAAAAAACACACTTTTTTGAAGTGCAACTTTGAGGCCAAATATCTCAAGAATGGGAAGAGATAATTAAATTCGGTTTGAAAATTTGGAATCAGCGCATTGAGTTCTATCAATATGGACTATGATCAAAAACAAAAGATTTTGACCAAAAATTGGATATTTTTGGATTATATTCATTGTATACACAAAATTTTGCGTTAAAATCTTAAAAGTTGTATTTTTCATGGTACCTACTTGGCATATAAGTAAAGATATTGCTACAAAATTATTCTATTTTATTCGTATAAGTATAAAAAAAATGTATAAAATATTTATATTATAAAATTAAATATACATGTAACATATTTTCTTATTTTGACTATTTACATACAAAAATATCTTCATTTTATTAACCATTATGACGAGTTTTCGAGATCGTTTGTTTCTTCAGGCACTCATAACTGTTGTGGAGACTGTACCATAGGGAGTATACACCATTTTTAATTGTTAACCATTGACATACCTGAAACAAAAATTATTTTGTTACAACAATTTTTTTTCTCATAAAAATATTATATTTTATTTACAACAAAGACATATTTTGACAATTATATTTTTAATTAATATTTGTTAATTATTTGGTGTCTATCTTTTATAACGTGAACAATCTTAATGTGAACACACTATTAACTTTCATTTTATTATATTCAATATTATTTTTATTATTTTTTATTATTTTTAAAAGCATTATATTTAATTTATTACATTGTTACAATTTAAAGATCAAAGGTAATAATTTATAAATAATTATATTTTATACATGTTTTAGATAATTAAAAACAAAATACTATTTGATAACCTTTAAAAGATAGGTCTTCATAAATAATCTTATTGTAAGAAATATTTAACAATTTATTATGTATATGGAATGTAGTAACCTATAAATTTTTGCATTTTGCATATGCTGTATAAACTTCATTAACTATTACATAAAATTAATTGATTACAATATTTGTATAAAATAAGATGACTTATTTTATGAAAATCTTCACAAAAACAAAGTATTTCATTCATTTATTCATTTATATTAACAATATAAAATTAAAACTACATATTGATAGAGAAATGTATATTTTAACATTTGTTTTCCTAGCGAATGTCTTTTAAAAATTTATTTGGGAACAAAATTTCTTGTATTAAATAAAATCAAAACATAAAATTTCAAGAAAAATGTACTACAAAGGGATGAAAAAACTAAACACCTTTAATTAATTTGTTCTGGTTTTAGTAGGTCAAAAATTAGAACATTCTGAAGTACTTGATTTAATTTTTAAACTACTCCAAAATGTTCTCTGGTTTCAGTAGGCCAAGAATTAGAGCAAACACTTAAAAATATTCTAATTCCTAACCCACTGAAACCAGAGCAGCCAAATCTGCTCCAGAATGTGCTCTGATTTCAGCAGACCTAGAATTAGAGCAAACACTTCTGAGTGCTCTAATTCTTGCCCTACTAAAACCAGAGCACAATCCAGAGCAGCCAAATCTGCTCCAGAATGTGCTCTGATTTCAGCAGTCCAAGAATTAGAGCAAACACTGAAGCGTGCTCCAATTCCCTGCCGGCTGAACTAGACCACCTTCAGGGCAGCAGATGCCCTGGAAGGCGGTCTGGCCAGACCACCAGGCGGGGCGGAGGCCCGAAGGCCCACTACCGCCCCGGCGCCCCGCACAGCGGGACTGAGTGCTGGCGTCTCAGAATCCCCGGTATATCAAACGCGCATTATTACCGGTCATGTGGATTCCTATTGGCTGATATTCAACCTGTAACTGTGGCTGTACTAGCGGGAATTTTAAAATGAAAATTTGTATGCATAGTTAATATTTTTATCTACAACTATTGAAATATGGGTACATTATACGTGTGATACTACAAATAATATACTACTCATATTACACAAGTGTAATATGAAAAGTTATATTACACGCTACACTTTTCTGTAATAAATAGAGCATATAATTTAACATATAACATTTTAATAAACTGTTAATTTATTAATAATATATTTTTTATCATAAATATCAATATAAATGATTATAAAAGTATAATAAATACAATTTGAATAGTTATTTTGACATTTAAGTGCTACTGTGGCGCCATCTGTTAAGCTATATATGAACTACTCACAGTTAACTGAATATTTAACAAATAATATCAGATTTTTTATATGCCTGATAGTTGTAGATAAAGTATAGTATTTGACTCGCATAATATGGCTACATTACACACGGATGATTAAAAATACTCGCTACCGCTCGTATTTTTAATTACATCCTCGTGTAATATAGCCTACATATTATGCTTGTTAAATAATATACTATTATTTTACATTAATAAATACCTTATTTAATATCTTCATAAATATTATTGTCAGAACTCATGTAGATATTCGATTCAATCATAACACTATTTGAATTTCTGTAAGTCAGGTTCCTTAGAGGATTGTTGTTAGACTTTTTTTTAAAGTAACACACAGTACTAATTGTTATTAACAATAATACTGTTAGTATAACAATTAATACTATTAATAACACTGGCATTTCTTTTTCAATTACTATATTGAATATATTTTCATTAGTTATATCCATGCACTTGTATAATCCTTGCTCTTTTGATGTGATGTTCCTTATTGTTAAGCCGTTAACATATTTCTTATATTTTCCATGACTTTGTAACACTTTATCATTTATTTCAAAATCATTAAAATACCATTTGGCATATGAACATGTTAAATTAACTGTTTCTTTTTCATGTACTATTAATGTTTTTATTGATGATTGTACGATTTGAGTACGAGTTATATTTTTATAATATCTTTTTCCATCTTGTGTTACATAACAACTATAATCGTATATTGGTTCTGTCAACATGACTGTTATGCCAGTTTCAAATTTATTACTATATTGAATATATGTTGTATTTGGTATTTTTTTTTCTTGATTTCCATTTATTTCTAATAATTTATATTCTTCAATAGGATTAGATATTATGACGCATGACAATGTTAAGTTATTTCCTTTTCTAGATATATTTACAGATAACATTGGAACACATAAAAAATCGTTTTCTGTTATTTTATCCCATGTATTATTATTGTTACATTGAATTTCTTGTAAATTTGGAATATTTTTTGTTTTTATATTATTAAAAAAATGTATTAATTTACATGAGCAATTCCAAGGGTTATTTTCAATAAATACAAAATAAAAATTTGCGATATTTTTAAAAATATTTTCATTTAAATAAGTTAATGAATTATTTGAAATGTCAATTCTGTCTAGATATAAATTATTTTCAAAAATATTTTCATTTAAATATAATAATTTATTACCTTTTAAATGTAATACTATCAAATTTCTTAAATTTTTAAAAATATTTGGAGGTAGTTCTCTTATTTCGTTATAATTTAAATGTAGTTGTTTTAATTCTAGACAATTTTCAAATGTACCACCTAACAAAGAACTTATATTATTATAATCCAAAATCAAATGTGTTAATTTTGTTAGATTTTTTAACGAATTTTGTTGTACCCCTTGTACCCAACAATTACTTATTTCAAGTTTTGTTAGAGAATATATATTTACTTTATAAAATATGTCATCTGTCAAATTTTCTTTTAACGTTATATTTTTAATCATTATATCTATTATATTCACATTATTTAAATTTTTTATAATATTTTCTAATGTATATCCTTCTGTTGTACAAATGGCTTTATATTTTTCTGGGTTTATTTTTTCGCATGAGCAAGATTCACAATTAATATCACACAATACACGAATTGGTAGCAAAAACAACACAAACCAAACGAACATTTTGTTATACTATACTAAATTTTCCAGATTTACGAACGGATGTAAATATCTTATCGAAAATGTGGCTAAAATTTTCATGCGTCATAATTAAATCTAAGAATATAAGTAAATTATTATCCTTATTATAATACAATTTTTTTTTCGAAATCGATGTAGTAAAAGTTTAGGTATATGAAACTGACTTATGTGGGTTTTACAACCTTTTATGGAAGGGTGGGAAGCTTTGTGATCAAAAGTTATAAATTATCCCAACTCGAAGGTATCATTTGAAAAGTAAGAACAGGTCCGTATTAAATAAATTCATACTGTACTTACTTTGTATAAATAAATAACTAATAATGGAGTTCTTAGAATATGTAATTGGAAATCCAAAAAAATTAACAACTTGACTTAGACAAATCTCCATTGATATCTCCGCTTTAATGCTTTGTAGATATTCTTACCATTGAAAAAGTGGTTAATACTTAGTTTCTGCCTTTGTTCTTCTATGTATAAATACTAAAAATTTTCTGTGAAGTATATTTATTAGTATTTCTTAATGGCCTTAAAAGTCGAAATATGAATAAAAATAAAATTTAATTTTTTTAAACAACCAAGTATTTCTTATATATATTTAATAACTATTTGTATTTAAAATTTACGGTTGAATTTATTTTAATAATTTAATCTCTTCTCAAATTACATATTGAAATTAGAAGACGGCATTTAAAATGCATTATTATTTGAATATTTGACTCTACATTCAAAATTATATAATATATAATTTAAATTTAATTTTAAACAACTTTCTTCAAATAAACTTTGTTGTAAAATGTATAACTTAGCTGGAAATTGTACTTGTATAAATAGATCATGTACATTTTTTTTTAAATCAAAAAGTAATTCAATTTTAAATATCGTGACATAAAATAATTAATTTTGCATTGACATTTATACAACTTTTATTTGTTATATTTATTTATATATTTAAAATAAAAATAAATAAAAAATACAACTTACTCTATTATTATTTGTAGCTTATATATTTGAAAGTTCTGTATCACATTCTTGTTTTTTTTCGTTGATATTTTTCCAACAAATAATTATTAAAACAATAATAAGTATTGCAATTAACAATATTAATAAAATTGTTACATACAAATATATTTCTTCCATCTTATTTATAATAGATATGTTAAAAAATATATCTGTATAATTATTTCTACATATATATAATCCAGTATCTTGCACTTTTAGATTTAAGACATTCAAAATTGTTTTGTTTTCTTCAAATTTATATTTTGATGATTCAAAATTCAAGTTGAAATTTTCAAACATCCATTTTATGTCTTGTGAAATATTGCAATGAAGTTTAATATTAGAATTTTCATTTGATATTATATTCATAATTTGTTGTTCACTTGATATTACAGTACTAGTGTTGTAATAAAAATAGTTTGATACAGCACACGTATATTTATCATTTTTTGTTACATTTATTTTTATTTCACGGGATGAGTTATATAAAATGTTGTTTTTAAACCATGTTGTGTTATATTCATTATTGTTAACGTTGCACTTTAAAATTATATCATTTTTTTGACGTTCTTTTGTTATAAACACGCTTGGACATGTAAAATTTTGAGGGGTTAACTCATTTATGTATTTATCTTTTAATTTATTTGGGGTAAAACATTTAACAAGTTTTTTAGAACTAAATTTTGTTAGTAAAAAATGAAAATCGAGTAATTTGCAATCACAATGAAGAATATTGCTATGTACATTAAATTTTTTTATTGGTAAATTATTTATATTTACATTTATATGTTGTAGTTTATTATTTTCTAAATATATTTCATTTAAATTTTCATTATTTATAAAAGAATTTTCGTTTATGTATTGTATGTTATTATTATTTAAATATATCCTTTTTAATTTTTTTAATTTTATAAATTCGTTTTGTATATGATTTATTTTATTATTTTGTAAATTTAAAATTTTTAAATTAGTGTTATTATTAAATAAATATGTAATATTTTCCAGTAAATTATTCCCTAAATTTAATTCTGTTAATTGTAGTAAATTATTAAATATTAAATCAGATAATTTTTCTATTTTATTATAATTTAAATACAAAATTGTTAACTTTGTTGTATAAAAAAATGTTTTATTACATAAAATGTTTATATTATTTTGTGTTAAATAAAGTACTTCTAAAAAATTTAATGTAAAAAACGTAGAACACTTTATTTCTTGTATTAGATTCTTTTGTAAATTCAAATATTTTAATTTTCTATTATTTTTAAATGTATTTCTTTTAAGTTCTGTTAGATTATTATTAACTAAAATTACTGTTTTCAAATTTTTTAAATTATTAAAAGCATCTTCACTTATTTCTGTTATAACACATGAAGAAATGTTTATATTTTCGACTGTTTTTTCAATACATTTCAATCCAAAATTTTCAATTGGATCAATTTGTTCGTTGTAAATATTTATATCTTTAAAATTTTTTCGACAACAATATTCTATCGCCAATTTACACAACAAATATATTAACAACATGGTTACACTTAAACTATTATCAAACTGAACACTTACCACATTTAATCAAATTCCCCTTCCAATTCTAAAATGCGTAAAGATAAATTATCAAATGATTTTCTTCTGTATATATCAGCAAATTTTCTGTATTTGACAAACCAAATTGTTGTTGTTATAGCTAGTATTGTTGCAACAACAATTATTGTTATTATTATTGTTGTATAGTTTTTTTTGGTTTGGATTTTATCAGCTTTTATTTCTTCTGCATTTGCTATACATTTATAATTTGAATTCATATCTTCTGTTATATTATAATACATTGTATAGTTGTCATAATATGTATTATTAAGTTTTATAGTTTTTATATTTTTATCATTTTTAAATATATTTATATTGTAAATTGGATTTCCATGGATTTTACAAATAATTGTTTTGTTTTTTTTTATTATTTCTGTTTTTGCATCACAGAAAAAATCTTCCATTTTTATATCAGTCCACAAATTATATTTCGGGCGGACACATTCAATTTTTTCTAAGACAGTTTCTTCAATTTTTGTTACAATTTCAAATAAATTTGATAAATTGCAATAACAATTTAAAGGGTTGCCATATATAAATAATTTTTTTAAATGTGAAAGATCATTAAATAAATTGCCATCCATGTATTTTAAATTATTGTAAGTTAAAGAAATTGTATTTATATTTTTATTATTTTCGAAAGCATTTTTTTCTATGTATTTTAAAGAATTGTGATTTAAATCCAAAATTTTTAAATTAGGTATATTCAACAACAATTTTTTACTTAAAATTTGTATGAAATTGTCTTGCAAAAATAATTCTTCAATATTAGTTGCATTTATAAATAAATCTACCGGTAAGTTTTTTAATTTATTCAAACTTAAATCCAAATATTTTAATTCTGTGTTATTATTAAAAGCATCTGCACTTATATTTTCAACTTTACAATTATGAATTACAATTTTTGATAAATTCCATTTAAAATCTTGTTTTATAACACTAAAATTTTGATTTGCAAATTGTAAAACACTAGTATTTAAAGGAATATTTGGTATAGTATTATATAATGGATAAACACACTTAATAGTAAATTTATGACTTATATTTTCACAAGTACAGTTGGTACATAATGTACTACACGAAATTTTTGAAATAAATAAAAGAAACACTATATATTTGTACATGTTTCTAAGACTTCTAAACTTCAAATGAGTTGAAATAATCTGTTTCCCTGTAGCTTATCATAAAACCACATGGAATAAAATTTTGTGCATTTGTTCGAAATATTTTTATATATTTATTTTCAATTTCTGTAAGTTAATAGTATATTATTTAACAAGCATAATATGTAGGCTATATTACACGAGGATGTAATTAAAAATACGAGCGGCAGCGAGTATATTTAATCATCCGAGTGTAATGTAGCCATATTATGCGAGTCAAATACTATACTTTATCTACAACTAACAGGCATATAAAAAATCTGATATTATTTGTTAAATATTCAGTTAGGTGTGAGTAGTTCATATATAGCTTAACAGATGGCGCCACGGTAGCACTTAAATGTCAAAATAACTATTCAAATTGTATTTATTATACTTTTATAATAATTTATATTGATATTTATAATACAAAATATATTATTAATAAATGAACAGTTTATTAAAATGTTATGTGTTAAATTATATGCTCTATTTATTACAGAAAAGTGTAGCGTGTAATATAACATTTCATATTACACTTGTGTAATATGAGTAGTATATTATATGTAGTATCACACGTATAATGTACCCATATTACAATAGTTGTAGATAAATAATTTTTTTAATTTTTATTTTTAAATAAATAAAATATAATGTTAAATGTACTTTTTAATTGTTTTAAAACCAATATAAATATTTTATTTCATAAACAAAAACAACATCTGTAATAAAATCGAAAAAGCGTGGAACTTGTTTTTTTTCAAAAATTAAATTCAAAACTCAAAACGATTCATTTGAATAAAACTAGGAAGAATAACAAAAAAGTTTACTTTTTTACATTTAAATATTTATTTTTACTTCCCGCCTATCAATATATAGATAAGGGAGGTATTGTAAGCACGAATTAGAGTCCCTAAAATACGATTTTACTATTTTTACTATGTGTCTGTATGTCCGTGTGTATGTGTGTCTGTGACGATTTTTCGTCCACGATAACTCTAATACGATACATGTAAAATATATAATATTTTATATTTAAAATTTATATTCAAATATGATGAACTGATTAGATTTTGACTACAATTGGTTAACCTGAAGTAGTACATTACTTCAAGCTTTAAACCGTTTTTCCTAAAAAATACCTCTAAATATCATTTTTTCACAAGTTACGTTATTATTTAATATTAGATTATTTAATTAGTTACTGCTTGCATAATTACACTTTATATGTAACTTCTGGCTAAAAGAAAAAAATATTAATTATATTAACAAAATTTATCTTATGCTGTTATCATATTTGACAAATAATTTCAAAAATAAAATAAGAAAATATGAAGTTTTTTATTGTAAAATACAAAAATATGGAAGAAATATACAAAAATATCTGTTTTCTTTGGCTAAATATTATTTTATATAAAATTACTACATTGTCGAGAGGTAATGTGTTGGACACATCAAATTTTTAAATTTTACAATAAAATTACTAATTGTGAACATATGAATAACTCATCTGTTTTATAGAAATTCCTCAGCCTAAACGATATGTGAAATTCTTAAAATTTATATTTTTTTTTTCTGTTTAGCTATATAAACGTAATTATGCAGATTGATAGAAAATTAAAAATCTTTATATTAAATAATAACGTAATCTGCGAAAAATGATATTTGATATCTCAAAAATTATTGGTTTTAGGCATAGGGTACCCTTAATAAAATATGAAGATATTACAAAAAGACACCTAACTGAATTATAAAATATAAGGTGTTCCATTTGAATATGACGAGTTATAGTCATTTAAAATTGAGTAAATTTGATTTGCTTTATTGAACACCCTGTACAATTACATTTAAAAAAATATATGTGAGAACATAGACTATAGTTATAGTTGTACAGAAAAAAAAATTCTTAATTTTTACTATTAAAATAACTTCAGTACGTCATTATAAAGCAATGCGTGTATTTGGTCTTTTTTAGAGAATAAATGGAATAACTTGGCAACACCGCGGAAAATTAATATAAAATTTATATGTCCATATAGGGAAATGAAATATAATTGAAAAAATTTAAAAATATATAATGTATATGTGAAAATAATTTTACGTTATGTTCCTTGAGTGGACGAATAACTTCTGTTAATAAATTTATGCTGTATTGCTAATGACAAGGGAGATATCGAAGACGGGCATTTCGATGACATCCTGTATAACAAATAAAGTGATAAAATATTATGTAATTTTAACATAATAGGTATTATATATATTAATAGTTCTGTAGCAAATAATTAAATTTCTATTATAATTTGATAAAAATCAATGATTATTAAAGAGCGGATTCTATGCAATTGCATGTGTTGTTTTTATTAGGCATATCAGCAAACTGTTTTCATATGTTCACGTTTTATCAAAAATTAATGCCAAATATAAAAAAAAATAATGCATATTTTGCATTTAATGATACTTTGTTGCATATTTTGATTTTTTTTTACATATTAGTGCATATTTTAAGACTTTTAAAAAACAAAAATTAATTTTTGACAAATTTTGTTCTTTTTTGAAAACAGTATATTACAAGAAATATAATTTTGATCATACTTTTAACAAGTGAGCATTTATATAAAATGTACTCATTGAAAGCATTACAATCATATTTAATTTCTCGGCAGAACAAAATAAAAGTGATTGTATGAGTGTTTTAGAAGTGTTTAGAACTTAAGTAATTCTTATATTGTAAGTAAGGTAAGTAAATAATATCTGTCACTGAAATTCGTATATTTGGAACTATAACAACAATTAGTAATGCCGAAAAAAATGTATTAAAAATATAAACACCATATAGCAACTTTCTCGTTAAAGATGACTTTTTTTTGGTTTCTGTTTCAAAATGAATATGAATCCGAGATTTTTTATTTTTGTTAGAATTACCTGTGATATTTATTGCCTTTATACATTTCATGAAATGTTCCAAATTAAACACTGCATGTAAAAATAGAAATAAGAAAATGATATCAGTAAAACGAGCCTGATGACATTATTTTTTTGCATATTTTTATTGTGAAGTGCATATTTATAATTTTTTTGCATATATAATGCATATTTTGATAATTTTTTAATGCATATTGCATGCATATTTTGACACTTTTTTAGTGCATATATTCCGCTCTTTAATGATTATTATAAAAAAAATCAGTTGATATATAAATAGAATTGTTTTGTTTTATTTTTAATATCACATTCTCGTGGTCAAAGTATATTGTTACCAACGTAACAAAATGATAAGATATTGACTTCCTTTAGTCCAGCAGGAAAATAAATTCAGTTTGTTATATTCTGCAAAATGAGGTACATATTGGTGTTTTTGTTCGTAAATTCAGTTAATTGTGCCCTTAATTGTGTGTCAAATAAAACAAACATTAATCACGTAATTCAATCATGTGAAGACGAAGTTTGCGAGAAAGATGAACTTCAACCAGAAGATATTAATTTCCGAAATATAGAAAAATTGCTATTTAAAAATGTATCTTTTAAAATACTTCCAAAAGATATATTTAATAATTCAAAAAATTTTGAAAATTTGAATCAAATAGTTATGAAAGAATGTGGTATAGAAATAATACAATTGGGAGCGTTTAATAATTTGGAACACTTAACCCTTTTAAATTTTGGTAACAACAAAATATCAAAATTAGAAGTTGGTTTATTTGACCAAAACACCAAAATAGAAACATTGTCATTTCCTCAAAATTTTATCAAATTTTTACCAAACAAATTGTTAGATAAATTACAAAATTTAAAATCTGTTTCATTTAAAGATAATAAAATTTTGGAAATTGGAGACTTTTTTTTTGTTAACAACCATAATTTAAAAAAAATTTATTTAAACAATAACAGTTTAACATTTTTAAATGTAACTACATTCCAACATTTGAAAAATTCTGTTATTTCAATAGATGATAATCCATGGAACTGCAATTGTAATTTATGGAGTTTTATAAATTTTTTTTCACAATTAAAACAAAAAACGATTCCTATATGTAATAATGGATTTTATTGGGAAAATTTAAACCAAACTTATTTGTGCAAACCAGCAATTGAGTTATCAGTCAATAAAATTTCAGCAAATCAGTATCAAGTAAATTGTACTGTAACTCCTAATATAAATACAACAGTGACTGTTTACTCTAAGTATAACAAAATACACGACAAGTTTTCCAATGTATATATATCAAATATAACAAATGAAACTACCTATAACTGCATAGCCCAAAATGCTTATGGAGACGAACAAAAAAGCATTAATACATCAAATTTATCATCAATCTTTAAAGGAAGTAAAAATAATCCAATTTCAAAGACACCAACAGAAGAAAATGTTCAATTAGAATGTACTAGATTTACATTTAAAAAAGTGACTGTAAATTGGTTTTTTAAAGATAAACAAGTAAAAAACAATAACAAATACAAACAAATGAACAAAGGAGATGGAAATGGTATTTTATCTACTTTGTCTATAAAAAAAGTGGACGAAAACGATCAGGGATTATACAAATGTACCAATGAAAATGGTAGTGAAGAACAATATTTTCAACTAGTTCTCGAAACAAAAGATAATACATACGTACTAATTCTTGTAGTACTGTGCATAGTACTCATTATTCTGTTGGTTATTGTCATTACAATATGTCTTTGCTGCAAAAATAAGAAGAAAACGTTACATGTCAAACAGTATAGTAAAGAAAATAATTATGTAGATAATGATGATTTTTTTGTGGATTCCATAGTTTATCTACCATATGAAGAACCAATTTATGAAGATGTTAAGTAAGTAGTCAGTTTTTACCTCCCGCCTATCAATATATAGATAAGGGAGGTATTGTTTTTGGTCAGATTTCTCCAGTGAGGGTTTTCAACATATGAGCACGAATTAGGGTCCCTAGAATACGATTTTACTGTTTTTAGCGTGATGTCTGTATGTCTCTGTGTGTGTGTGTCTGTGTGTGTGTGTGTATGTTACGATTTTTCGTCCACGATAACTCCAATACGATACATGTAAAAAATATAATATTTGGTATTTAAGAGTTCTATTCAAATATGATGAACTGATTAGATTTTGACTACAACTGGTTAACCGGAATTAGTACTTTACTTGAAGCTTTAAACCATTTTTCCTAAAAAATACCCCTAAATACCATATTTTCGCAAATTTCGTTATTATAAATTCAAAGATTTTTTAATTTTCTACCGATCTGCATAATTACGTTTATATATGACTTCTAGCTAGATAGAAAAAAAATATATAAATTATAATAATTTTACATATCGTTTAGGCTCAGGAATTTCGATAAAACAGATGAGTTATTCATATGTTCACAAAATTTACCTTATGATGTCAAATTTGATGTAAGTAAATGTAAAAGATAAAATACGTAAAAATGGAGTCATTTTATTGTAAAATTTAAAAAGATGGAAGAAATATATTAGGAATGTATTTGCATGCGTGAATCAAAGTAAGTTCAGCTCCGGTTTTAGTAAAGTCAAAAATAGCTGTCATATTGGTCATACAAAATTTATGAAGGAAATTTTAGGTATGAAATAAATTAAAAATATTCTGAACTGCAATAACAAACTAATATTAAAACTACAAATTAAATGTATTGAAAAACTTATATAGAATATATTACTACAGTGGCGGGAGGTATTGTGTTGGACACACCCAGATTTTTTCGTTGTATCTTAAAAACTAGTTAAAATATTTAAAATCTGTTTAAAAATTTGAATTCCATAAATATTTTTTAGTATGCAGGTATTCATTTTATTTTGTCCACTATTGCATCTCGAGAACTATAAGAGCTACGAGGTCGGTTAAATTAGGAAACAATTTCTATTTTACAATACTGTTAACATGAGATAAACAAAGTTTTTATTAAACCAGTGATTCTCAAAATATGGGTCCCAACTTTTTTATTTAATGTAAACCTATTTTTTATATTTGCTCATTCAATAGAGAATTTTATTCTGAATTCAATGATATAATAATATCATACTTTGACATAACGATTTTTTTGAGACAAAAGTATCTGAAGTTTTATATTAATTTATTTTAAATATGACAATAATAAGAGTGCCATGACGGAAAAAAACGGAATAATAGTATATTATTTAACAAGCATAATATGTAGGCTATATTACACGAGGATGTTAAATAAAAATACGAGCGGTAGCGAGTATATTTAATCATCCGAGTGTAATGTAGCCATATTATGCGAGTCAAATACTATACTTTATCTACAACTATCAGGCATATAAAAAAATCTGATATTATTTCTTAAATATTCAGTTAGGTATGGGTAATTCATATATAGCTTAACAGATGGCGCCACAGTAGCACTTAAATGTCAAAATAACTATTCAAATTGTATTTATTATACTTTTATAATCATTTATATTGATATTTATAATAAAAAATATATTATTAATAAATTAGCAGTTTATTAAAATATTATGTGTTAAATTATATGCTCTATTTATTACAGAAAAGTGTAGCGTGTAATATAACCTTTTCATATTACACTTGTGTAATATGAGTAGTATATTATATGTAGTATCACACGTATAATGTACCCATATTTCAATAGTTGTAGATAAAAGTAATTTTTTAACCTGGAATTGGAGTGCCTTGACAGAAGGAATATACTTTTATTCACTTCTTTCTGTCAAGACACTCTAATGGCAGGTTAAAAATGACTTGTATTCCGTTTTTTCCCGTCATGGCACTCTTATTATTGTCATATTTTAATCAAATTAATGTAAAACTTCAGATGCTTTTTTCTCAAAAAAATCGTTATGTTAGGGTATGATATTGTTATATTATTGAATTCAGAATAAAATTCTCAATTGAATAAGCAAATAAAAAAAATAAGTTTACATTTAAAATAAAAATGTTGGGACCCGTATTTTGAGAACCACTGGTTTAATAAAAATTTTGTTTATCTCATGTTAATAGTGTTGTAAAATAGAAATTGTTTGCTAATTTAACCGACCTCGTAGCTCTTATAGTTCTCGAGATAGCAATAGTGGACAAAATAAAATGAACACTCTGTATATACAAATTTTTGTTAAATTTGAACGACATATACAGAAGTAACATTACAGCAAATTAAAATGGCAAATAATATATGAATATATAATGTGGTACAGTCATCATATCTTTAAAATTAGTTAAAATATTTCAAATCTTTTTAAAAAAATTTAATTCCGTGGACATTAAATTTGAACGACAAATACAGAAGTAACATGACCGTAAATTTTAATTATGGCATTAATATTTTTTTTTTAGATTCCATTAAATTTAATCAAATAAATTTTTTTTTCTGTTTCCAAACATCAGAAAACAGAGCTTTTCCTGCTTCCATAGACCCTTCGGCACTGGGTCGTAGAAAACATAGTTTTTATTTTTTGTGTTCCATATATTTTTTTAATATATTTTATTTTAGGTGAACCAACTGCTGTCGTACTTATGAAGGATGTTTTTTTATCAATTTCAAATGGAATATTCCTGTGGTTTTTAAAATCCTGTTTTGAAAGGAAAGTACTTCAATATTTGTGCAAAGCTAGCAAGAAAATGTTGTTTGTTGTTATATTCTCTGTGTTATTTTTAACAGTGTCTTGTGAAATAAATTGTTCAAAATGTACTTGTTCGAAAAATAGAAATCAAGTGAATTGTAACAATTTTAAATATGGTATTTTTAAAAAGGAACATCTTAATTTTGAAATGGATATAGAAAAAATAGTTTTTACAAAAGTAGAATTTGAGAAACTACCAAATAAAGCGTTCGATCGAATTTTAACACTTAGTACAATTCCATTACATAGTATATCAATGACAAATTGTAGTATTCAAGAAATAGAATCTCATGCATTTGAAGGTTTAAAAAAAATAAAATATTTGAATTTTATTAGGAATAAACTTAAAAAATTGCCAACTTATTTATTTGAAGATAACTGTTTGTTAGAAGAAATACTTTTTTCAAATAATGATATTGAATATTTACAGGATAAATTATTTGCTAAATTGACACATTTAAAAATTTTGGGTTTTGCTAATAATAAAATTATTACTATTGGAGATCAAATATTTATTGATAATATAAATTTAGAAAAAATATATTTAGAAGATAATTTTATTGAAAATATTAACTATACTATGATACTACAATTAAAAAAAGATCTTTTTCTAAAACTTGACAATAATCCTTTAAATTGTAGTTATGTAGAAAAAATGGAACATAAATTTTCTTTGAATTTTCCAAAGTGTTTTCAAAAAGATACAATGTTAGAATCTAATATAACAATATCTGTAATTCAAGACAAGAAATCTTTCAACTTTACTCTGATATGTAAAATAGTAGCTAACCCTGTACCATTTATCACTTTCTTTGGAACTGAACAAATGAACTCAACAATAATTCCAACAACAGAACCTTTTACTGTGATTCGTGAAATAAAAGTCCACAAAAACCAGAATCCAAAGAACACTTATACCTGTCAAGCTGACTCTACAAACAAAGTGATTACTGTTGAAGAAATATATTCCAAGGGAATTCAAGAAATGGAAGAATTGAAGGTTGTGGTAAAACCTGGAGACACTGCAATCCTCAACTGTTCGGGCGATGTTCAGTGGCAGTTCAACCATTCAGCCCTTCCCGACAGCGAGAGGCACTTCCCGGGGCCCTCGGGGCTGGAGATCCGAGCCGTGGGGCCCTCGGACCAGGGACTCTACACGTGTAAGGGCCTTGGCTTCCAGGTGCACTTCCTGCTGCAGCTGGCGGTGTCCCCGGCCGGCGTCGAGACCTGGTTGGTGGTTCTAGGAGTCCTGGTGGTTCTAGGAGTCCTGGGGGCTCTAGGAGCCGCTCTGCTCTGGAGACGTTGCCGTCGAGGTCCGACGGGTGTCGTAGAGAACTACTATCTCTACAACCACAGCGCCTGCGTCGTCGACTCTACCATCTACGTCGGGCCTGATAGCAACATCTACGAGGACATCAAGTGAAGGAACTACACTTCACTCAACAGTATTGTATCTACACTTGGCTGTGGCTTCTGGAGTTGTATTTATGAAGCAACAAAAGATCTGCGAATTCATGACAAGTCAGTTTCCTACACCAATAGTTATGGTCGAAGAAAGAAGCCTTCAAAACGCCTGGAACACTTGGTTCTGCATCTTCCTATATTGATAGTTGATACCAATTGTATACCTTTGTATTGTTTTCCAAAATAGTTTCCAGATCTTCTCCATATTTGATCTACCACTACGCACAACTTATTAATATCTTTACATTTGTCCAGATGTGGACATATCCAGGTCTTCAAATATAGACTATGTATGTGGCTATGTTTTGATTACCTTGATACTGACTTGTATTCAGTATTATTTTACCATATTCTATAGATTAGTATGTATAAGCACTGTGTGTCCCAGACAAATGTTGTCATAGGCATTATGAGAAAACTGCTTTTGCTAAATATAAACAATACTATATGTAGTCCTACATTTTATTTAGTAATACAGAGTACTTCATTTTAATATCACAATTCAAACAAATTTTCACTTGCTTTTTGTTTCTGTCACATTACATGAAAAAAGACAGCTGTCAATTTATAGCTAGTGTTAGAACAATCTGTGGAATCAAAAGTCTTCAGTTTGATTTCAAAAATTTCAACAGTTTGAATCAAACTAAATACCTTCGATTCCTTTGGTCGTTATTCTAATCCCATAACCATGAACTGACTGCTGTTTTGTGAAGAGCAATAAAAAAAAATCAGAGGAGACAATTTTTCATTCTTTTTTTGTAAATTTCGTTCTACTATTAAAATGAAGTAATCTATATTAAATAACATAGTATTATTCTGTGCAATATGGTGACTTAGTTTTTGGCCGGTAGTTTTTATTTACCAAAAACCAATTTCACATGTTAAATACTTATGACAACTTTTGTCTGGGACACTCGGTATACCTCTTATATAATTTGTAAGTTAGTATGTAAGGAAATTGTGTTTGTAAATATATTTTTGTAAATTATTAAATAGTATTCCATTAGTTTAAAATAAAAGATCATTTATAAATATAGCAACTTGTCATTCAAAGTTTTTATCATATTCATATAAAATTGTATATATTACAATATGATAATAAAACCAAATCCTGAGTCAGCCCGAGGAAAATTTATGAAAATATAGTAGTACTATTCTTTTTGTTAATAATGTAAGTGAATTGTGAATTTATTTGTAAATACTGCACTTTAATAATCTGTTTGTATTACTTATCAAAAACTGATAAATAAACCCTGTAACAGCACGGGGAAAATTTAATAAAATATATCAGTTATATAAGTCTAACCATAGAATATGTTTGTGCTATTATTATTTTTGTTAATTATATCAGTGAACTGTGAATTTATTTGTGATCCAATTAATAATTGTAAGTGTGACCCTACACCAAACAATTATATAGAAGCCAAGTGTTCTGATATTCCTTATAATAAAGATCTACTCCAAAGTAAAGATTTGAATTTAGGTGTAAATATAATAGACTTATATTTCACTAGAATACGTTTTAAAATTTTGCCGGATTATGTTTTTAAAAATGCTAGCAAAATAGGTGATTTAAAAAAAATAACAATTCAAAGCAGTGGTGTTGAAACTATAGACATATATGCTTTTAAAAGTCAGACGAATTTAAAATTTTTAGATTTTAAATTCAATTTTATTAAATCATTAGAAGTTGGTCTATTTGCTGATAACACAAAACTAGAACATTTAGACTTTTCGAATAATTTAATTGAATATTTGAATGATGGATTACTAGATAAATTATTTTCCTTGAAGTATGTATCTTTTCGAAATAACAATTTAAAGAAAATTGGTGATAAGATTTTTAGCAATAATCATCAGATAAATGAAATATTTTTAGATACAAATATGCTTACTTATATAAATGGAACAATGATAGAACAATTGAAAGTTTCAACTATAACAACTTTTAACAACCCATGGAATTGTGATTGTAAATTATACAAGTTGTATTTAGTATTAGTAAGTAAATTAAGCAGCAATTTTCCGAAATGTTCCAGTCCAAACGATGCAAAAGGCGTAGAATTGACTAATTTGAATGCAAGTGATTTCAAATGTGAACCTAATATTAAAATATCAGTAATTCAAGACAAGGAATCTTACAACTTTAATCTGATATGTACAATAGTAGCAAACCCTTTACCTTTTATCGAGTTTTTTGGAACTGAAGATTATAGCTCATTAATAACTCTAACAAGAGAACCTTTTACTGCGATTCGTGAAATAAAAGTCCACAATAACCAGAATCCAAAGAACACTTATACCTGTCAAACTAAATCTAAAAAGAAAGTGATTACTGTTGAAGAAATATATTCCAAGGGAATTAAAGAAATGAAAGTATTGAAGGTTGTGGTAAAACCTGGAGAAACGGCAATCCTCAACTGTTCGCGCGCCGTCCAGTGGCAGTTCAACCATTCAGCCCTACCCTACAGCAACAAGCACTTCTTGGGGCCCTCAGGACTATTGATCCAAGCCGTGGGGCCCTCGGACCAGGGACTCTACACGTGTAAGGGCCTTGGCTTCCAGGTGCACTTCCTGCTGCAGCTGGCGGTGTCCCCTGCCGGCGTCGAGACCTGGTTGGTGATTCTAGGAGTCCTGGTGGTTCTGGGTGTCCTGGGGGCTCTAGGAGCCGCTCTGCTCTGGAGACGTTACCGCCGGGCGAGGGTCCAGGAGACCTACTATCTCTCTGTCCGCGGGTCTAACATCTACGTCGAACCGGTGGTCCCCATCTACGAGGAACTGATTCCACCGGTTTCCACAAGTATCTAAACAAGGTTATGGTATCTGGAGGTTTATCTACGAAATATTAGAATAGTATCAAATTGATTATAAGTCAATTACTTATGGTTGAAGGAAGAAGTCTTCGGAACGCCTGGAACACTTGGTTCTGCATCTTTCTGCATTGATATTTGAACTCTATTGAAGTCTTTACGCTTTGTCCAGATGTGGACTATAAATGGGTAGGATTCCATAACTTCGGTTGCTATCAACTTGTGATATCAGTTGTAAATATAAACTACAAAGTGAAATTGAATTATATAACAATTATCATTCATAGATAACAATATTACTCTACACTGATGTGAAAATATTTTAAATTTAGTTGCTATTGTCTCACAGAATTCCTATTTCAAAACTAAAATAATAGTTATGGAATCCTATCCCAAATAACTATTGTTTCATTAACTTTGTCTTGAATTATATTATATATTTTGTAGTCAGTCTTTATGTACCTATATAGTATAGTTTGTAAGTTAATACATAAGACAAATAATTGTATCAATAAAATGTTTTATATTTTTTGAGTTATGGAATCCCACCAAGTGCCTATAGGTTAATTCACTTTTCTATTGAATTGTACGGTTTATTCTATATATTGTTCATTTTGTAAGTTAGTTTATAAGGAAAATAAGTTTGTAAATAAAATGTTTTTTATATTTTAAAGGTTGCTGTTTATTTTACATATTTTTTTTACATTTTTGAGATGCTGGTGCTAAAGCTAGGGTTCAAGGGCTGCAGGACTGAGGCAGCTTGATCTTGACGGTCTTGGAGACGGGCTTGTGGCTGAAGTCGGGGCTGGCGCCCTTCTGGATCTGGCGCTGCCACAGCTCGGCGGCGCCGCTGCGCGCCACGCAGTGCACGTCCACGTTCTTCACCACCTTCTTGGCGGCGCGGCAGCCGTCGCGGCACACGGGCAGCGGCCGCACGGAGAAGCACAGCGTCTGGCCGCCGTCCTCCTCCACGTACTGCGTCTGGTGCTTGCTGCAGGCGTCGCTGCTGCCCTTGCCGTGGCTCTTGCCCTCCCCAGCGCTCTGCGGCTCGTAGTCGTGCTTGCTGATGACGTTGGCGTACACCTGCTGCTGCTCGAAGCACTTGGCCTGCTTGGCGCGCGCCTGCCGCTCCTTGGCGGGGCCCTGCGCGCTGGCGTCGATGATGGCGTAGGTGGCCGCGAAGTCCTGCGCGTCGCGCACGATGCAGTTGGCGGGCGTCACGAAGTCCGTCGCCTGCTCGCCGTCGAAGTTGCCGCAGAGGCCGCGCACCTGGCCGCGGAACTGCTCGCTCTGCACGGCCGTCAGCTTGACGCGCTGGCCGTCGTAGATGATGTAGAAGTCGTCGTTCACCTCCAGCTTCACCTCGCCGCTGGGCAGCGCGTACACCTGCGCCAGGCCGCCGGCGATCTGCTGGCTGTGCTGCTCGTCGAACTGGATGGGCTGTTGGTTGACGAGGACTCGGCCCGCTGGAGTGGAGCCGGAGCTCGCGGGAACCATGTCGATCTCGATGTAGTTCTGCTCGTCGCTGATGGTGATGCGCACGTCTCTCTGGTTGTTGCCGGAGTCACGCGCCAGCACCACGTAGTCGTAGTCGTCTTGGTTCTGGAAGCGAGCGGTGTTATGCTTCTGCTCCTCCTGCTGTTGGCGGACACCACGCACAGAGTAGTGCATCTGCACGTGCCAGGTCTTGCCCAGCTCGATGGGGTACGTGCGGTTGTCGAACGTCTCCACGTGGTTCTGGTCGAGCACGCACGTGGGCTGGAACACCTCGTTCTGCGCCTGGCCGCTCAGACGCTCCGTGGCGTCGAACACGGGGTGGATGGCGAGCAGCGCCTTGGCCCAGGGGTTCACGCGGATGTGCGCGAACTCGGCCTGCATGCTCGGCGTGCCCACGGACACGTTGACGGACTGGAAGTCGGGCTCCCAGTTGGCTTGGATCTGGATCTCGTCCTTCTTACCATTACCCTCCTGGATGTTCTCGTCCATGTTGGCGTAGGCCAGGTGGCGCGCCGCGCTGTACGCCTTGTACGTCCAGTTGCGCGCCTGCGCTCCGATGTTCTCGTACTTGATGTCCACGGTGTACTGGTCCAGGAAGTTGGCGCGGGCCGTCATGTTGCGGCAGGCGTACAGCTGCTTGTCGCCCTGCTTCATCTGCTCGAAGCAGCGCTTGGCCATGGGGCGGCTCTGCAGGTAGCGCTGGCGCTCCTCGGTCTTCTGCAGCTTGGCCTTGAGCTCGATCTGGCCGCCCTGCTGGCACTTCTCGCCGAACGCCAGCTTCATCTGCGACTTGGTGGTGGGGTCGAACTTGAGAGCGTACGCGAGGTCCAGGCCGTTGGTGTTGGGCACCTTGTTGGAGGCTACGAAGCACAGCTCGTTGTTCTTCTCGTTGGACGCGTCCTTCTGGTAGTAGAAGAGCACGCGGGACTTGCTGTCCACGCCGCTGGTGGCGACGGCCAGCGTGGCGTTGTACTGCTGCTGCTGCTTGCCCTGGAACTGCACGGACATGTCGTACACGTAGGCCTCGGCGCCGCTGATGCCCGCGGCCGCCTTCTGCAGGAAGTACTGCTGGCGCTCGGCGCTGTCTTCCAGCGCGTGGATCTTCTGGAACAGCTGCGCGAACTCAGGCTCCTGCGCCTGCTGCTTGCCGCTGAACTCGGTGGAGTTCCAGCCCAGCTGGAAGCTGACGGAGTCGGCGTGCGACTGCTTGTCGTCGTAGTAGAGGTTGAGGTTGGTGTAGGCGAGGGACTCTGGTGCCATGATGAACGCCAGCGGGCTGTTGCACTGCTGGTACTGCTGGTACTGCTCCTGCAGCCACTTGAGGTCGGCGAACTTGCGCTCGGTCTCGGCGGTGACGCGGAACACCATGCCCGTGCCGTGGCCGAACTCGGTGGCGAAGCCGTGCGGCTTGCGGATGTGCACGATCTCGGAGGAGGCCACGCGGGACACGGGCTTCAGCTCCAGGATGTCGTGCTTGGCGGTGTACGGCCAGCTGCTGTAGTGCGCGATGCTCTGCTTCTGCTGGTCCTGGTCCAGGGGCTCGAAGGTGACGCGCACCTGCTGCTCCTCGGCGTCGATGTCCATCTGCGCGCGCACGGGCAGCTGCAGCTGCACCTTCTTGTCGTAGCCGGCCACGTAGTGCTGGTGGTCGAACGGAGTGACGAAGCCCAGCTTGGCCTGCGTCTTGCTGGCCAGCACGGCGCGGATGTCGGCCGTGATGTTGACGGTCTCGGGGCGCGGGATCTCGTTGGCCTTGGGCTCGGGATGCGCGATGACGCGCGCCTCGCCGTGCAGGCTGAGCAGCGTGGGCGTCTCCAGCGTGTACACGAACGGCAGGCCCATGCCGGTGGGGAAGCTCAGGGTCATCTCGTACGGGTTGTACAGCTTGGTGAGGTTGAACTCCTGGCCGTGCTTGAGCTGCTGGTACAGCTGCTGGTACAGGCGCGGCAGCTGCTCGATGCTCTGGTTGTCGAAGGTGTAGAAGCGCTTGACTCCGGCCATGCCGAACTGCACGTTGCCCTCCAGCTGCTCGCGCTCGTCGTACTGGATGTCGAGCAGGCGGCGGATCTGCTCGCTGGCCCACTGCTGCTTGCTGTACGGCTTGGCGCCCCGGATCTTGTCTCTTGTCTCTCTGTCCTCGATCTGGTCCTCGCCCACCTGCACCAGGTCCTCCACGTTGGACACCATGGCTTGCAGACTCATGAACTGGCGCTTGAGGCCTCCCATGTTGGCGTGCAGGCTGTACATGACGCCCTGCGGAATGATGCTGTCCTCGCTGGCCAGGTAGCCGGCGTGCTGCTTCACGCCGTACTGCTGCATCACGTAGTCCTTGAGGTACTGCTTGCTGTACTGCATGCCGAAGCTGCGCGCGCTGAGCAGGGCGACGGCGGCCTGCGCGGCCGTGGCCAGGCGCTGGTGCGCGGGGTGCTGCAGCTGCGCGGCGCTCTGGATGGCGGACTGCACGGCGGCGCTCACGGCCGTGCTCGCGTCCGAGTGCGTGGCTTGCGCCATGCGCTGCAGCATGCTGGCGGGCGGCGCGCAGCGCATCAGCTGGTGCACGGCGGCCACGCGGATCTGCGGCGCCTCTCCTTCGTTCTGGTAGATCTTGTACAGCACGGCGCGCGCCACTGCGGGGCTGACCTTGGCCAGCTGGTCCATGCTCGCCACCATGCACAGGCGCTGGAACTGCGACACCTGCTTCTCGCCCTCCAGGTACGGCTCGAACTCGCGCAGGATGCGGCGGTGGGCCACGTTGCCCAGCGCGCGGATGTACACTTGGATCTTGTGGCTGTCGGCTTGGTCGATGGCGCGCTGCATCTGCTTGGCCAGGTACGGGATGTACTCGGCGTGCAGCTGCTCGCGGCCTTGCTTGTAGAACTTGGCGAAGGCGTGCACGGGGTACTCGCTGTGCGCGGCGTCCTTGTCTACGTACACCTTGCGCGCCAGCTCGGCGAACGAGAGGATGGCGGTGTCGTTGAGCAGCGCCTGCTGCTGCACCTTGCTGTCGGTGGCTAGGTTGAAGTACGTGCGCATGTACTCGTCCGTGGGCGTGCGCGCGCTAGCGGCCACGCTGGCGATCACGGCGGCCGCTTCGGCGCCGTGGATCTTCCCGGCGGAGATCCAGTCCTTGACGATGAGCAGCGCTGGCCCGGTGCCCGCTTGCGCCACGGCGTCGCGGAACACCTTCCAGCTGTCCGTGTCTTTGCGGTTCTGCTTGTTCTTCAGGCTGTACAGCTCTTTGCTCGCCTCTTGCAGCTCTGCGTAGTTCATGGTGCGCAGTAGGCGGCACACGATGGTGAACTTGCCTAGTGTGTCTTGCTTGGGGATTTCATTTGGCTGTTGTAGTTCGGCTGCGATCTCTTTACTCAGCTTCTGCGTGGCTTGCACGATGTTGATGTTCTGGGCGTTCTTGATGCTTCTGCCTTGGTAGCCGATGCTGTAGGGCAGCAGAGGGGTGGCAGGGGGTTGTGTCATGGAGGGTTTGTCTTGTTGGTATTCCTCGTTGGATTCCTCGCTGCTAGAGCTAGAGCTAGAGCTAGAGCTACTACCGCTAGAGTACTTGGAGTAGTTGTCACGGTCCAGAGACCTGGGGTGGCGACGCTGCTGCTGCTGCTCCTCGCTACTGCTACTACTACTACTAGAGCTGCTGGAGTCGTACTGGTGCTCAGCACTGTTCAGCTTGCCCTGCCGGGCGTGGTTGTGCTCGCCGTGAGGCTCGTTGTAGCGGTACACCAGGTTGCCGAGCGACTGGGGCTGCTGCAACGCCTGCACCGCACCACTGGCGGCCGCCACCTTCTCCAGCGTGATGTTCAGGCGGCTCACCACCAGCCCGCGCTGCGCGGCGCCCGGAGTCGGCCGCAGCACGATCTTGTTCACGGTCACGGACGACTGGATGGTGTGGCGCTTGAGCGAGCCGGCCAGCACCACGCGGCTCACGGACGACCTGGAGAACACGTCGCCCATGTTGGCGGACGCGGGCTCCCAGCCTTCCATCTCGCCCAGGCCGTGGTGGTACACGACGCGCTCGTCGCACTTGGAGTAGTTGCGGCTCTTCACCACGTCGATGAACTGGCCGTCGCCCTTGAGGTGCGGCAGCGGCGCTAGCTCGGGCTTGCTCTGCAGGATGTAGGCGGGCAGCTCGCTGATGTCGTACAGCGTCTCGCACTTGCCGGTCACCGTGTCTTCCATGTTCTTGTACTCCGCGCTGATGCTGTCTTGTCCCTCGTCGGCTTGGTTGTAGCGGCTGGAGATCATGTTCTCGCCCTGCACGTCCACTTGGATCTGGCTGATGACGGCCTTGATGATGTTGGCCTCCCAGTTGGGGATGCCCTGCTCCACCAGCAGCTCTTGCACCGTGCCGTTCTTCATGCGGATCTCGAACGGCTTGTTGGCGAGCTGCATGGGGCGGAAGCTGAGTTGGCTGGCCGGGATCTCGCTGGCCCAGCCGCCCGGCAGCTTGGCGTGCACCTGCGCGTACTGCGTGTCTTGCAGCTTGCCCCACAGGGTGCCCTCGGCCGCCGGGCGGATGCTCAGTCCCGCTCGGATCACGATGCCCGTGTACTGGTTGTCTACTTGGTGCAGCGCGGCGAGCGTGCGGCCTCGCACTGTGTACGAGTACTCGCTGCCTTGCTTCCAGGCGTAGTCGCTGGTGGTGGAGGCTAGGCCCACTGTGAACACAGGTTAGGGTTAGTACTGTACACACACACACACATACAGCTACTTACCACACAGGCACAAGAGGAGAGTCGACCACATGATGATGTCTGTCGAACAGTCGAGTGTGCTTGTTCCCGGCGGGCTCGGGGTTTATATACTCGGCCCGCGCTGCCTCAGCACTCCCTTATCTCTACACGCGCTCTACACTTCCCAACAGTTGCCAACTCTACCTACCCTCTCTACCTCTCTCTCTCTCTCTCTCTCTCTCTCTCTTCACACCTGAACTCACATCCAAACAATTACCTGCACGTCAATTATAAATAAGACACCTTTATATTATTACAATAATAATTTATTAAACATATTCAATACATATATGAGATAAGAACTTATAAATAAATTCGCTATTAACAATTTCCCCGACTCAGCAATTGTTATCAACACGCGCTTCAAATTTTTAGTTACTAAGTGCAAACATTTAACAATGCAAAAACGTTTATTAATAACATATATTTTCACAATTAATTATTCCATTTATAATACATTTTCTAAAATAACAATATATAAGTTCATATTTTTATATTTGGCATTAGTACATAATGGCACTTTGAGTATAAACAATAATAAACAAAATTATTAGGAAATTATATTGTACATTTAACAAAAAAATGTTATTAGAACAAATTTTTTACAATTAAATCTAAAGTGAAGTTTATTAGAATGTTTTTTTTTTTATTTGTCGCACTTGTTATAAACTTATTCTTTTGCTATACCTGTATTTAGTTCGCTATAATCTTGAAAACAGGTAGATATACTAAAATAATTACGGAGAATACAAATTTTTAAACAAATTTAAAAAATTTCTGCCAGATTTTGAGATACATGTTTACAAAGTTGATACAAATTTTAGATGTTTTGTAAAATGCTGATTCTTCAAAAAATTTATCTTAAAACTATAATAAGCGTGTTAGAAAATTGAAAATTAGTACATATACTAAAAAATATACTCTAAATTCAATTCTGTAAAAAGAATTTAAATGAAATATATATTTCGAGTTCTGACCTAGTATGATTTTATCTATTTTACGTATATATACTATGCCAACTAAAAAAGGGCCTAACTCAAAAACTATCAGTCTGGAAATATTTTCAGTATTTTTCCCGTTATGTAGTGGGTCGAATTAGTAAGTTTACATACTTTTTGTAGAAAATAGAGGTTTTTATTTTTTCACCAATTTCTTAAAATCTATCCAACTTGAAAATAGTCTAACTCAAAAACTATTGCTCTGGGATTTTTTTGACTATTATTTCCGTAATGTAGAGGGTCGAATTAGTAAGTCTACATACTTTTTGTAGAAAATAGAGGTTTTTATTTTTTCACCAATTTCATAAAATCTATCCACCTTGAAAATAGCCTAACTCAAAAACTATTGGTCTGGGAATTTTTTTACTATTTTTCCCGTAATTTAGAGGGTCGAATTAGTAAGTCTACATACTTTTTGTAGAAAATAGAGGTTTTTATTTTTTGGCCAGTTTCAGAAAATCTATCTAACTTAAAAAGAGCCTAACTCAAAAACTATCGCTTTGGGAATTTTTTTCACTATAAAAAGAATATTAGTAAAAATGCGACTGAAAACTTTTTCGCAATACCAATTTTTAAAGTGAAATTTTTAGTGATGAACAAACTGTCAGTTGTACAATATTACTTATTTTTATATCAATATAGCTGAAATATATTTATAAATAAATTATTATTAAGCATAAATGAAATTTATTTTTCGTAGCAAAAACGTTTTGACACAGAGTACCGTATACATCTTTCCCTTTCGCAAGTTGCAAGAAATTGTGCGATTTTTCAAGCAATTATATTGCTCAGGACATATGACTTCACAGTACATAGCAATTTTAAAGGTGTATTCAGATAAGCACTTGGTTTTAAAGTTTACAATTATGTTTTAAGTTTAGAAATAGCCTCACAACACATCGTTCACATAATAAGATTTCCATTAGGTGCTCTATTTTGCAAAAATTTAATAAATTAATAATATAGATTACTTTGATAATATTATATTGTCAAAATACGTTGTTTACATTTAAGGCAGTTGCCAAAATTAATTGTTCTTTGCGATTCATTTCAAATCAATAGTAAAATTTGTGGTTATATTTGAAGTGACAGCTTACAAAGAGAGAAAACTACATGACGCTATTGCATGCTACCTGCTTTGCTATTGGTCCATTCCTAAACATAAACGTAAACCTAAACATAAGTTTGGAGTTTGCATAGTTTACGTTTAACGCATGCACTACGATGCGCAGTGTGAATGTTTTCATTTTGATACATGGCGTTAAACTTCCCTAATCTTAAACGCAATTGTAAACCTTAAAACTAAACACTTATGCGAATGCACCTTAATCGATTATACTCAGTAAGTAATGCCTATTCAAAGCTATTTCTGTGGCACGTGCATACTATAAAATGCACGTAGGTGTCATGATTTAAGAGCGCAATAAAGTATATACAACATGTATAAATAAATAATATTATTCATAAAAATATATTAAGTGGAAATAACTGTGAATTTGAGAGATATTTTTAAGTACATTGGAAATAAATTGAGACGGGTACGGGAAAGAGAGGCTATAGTCGAAATTTTTAAGCAGTAGAGAGACGTCATAGACCTGAAAAAAACGTTAGAAAACGAAATAAAACTTGTAGAAATTTTCGAAAGATGTTTTTATTTAGAAAACCGAGTAGTAAAAAAAGGTATCATAAAAAAATTACTTATTTATTATATTTACTATTATTTCAAATTAAAATATAAGGTATTTAATGACATTTCAATTTATTTATAATAATTGCAGTGTATTTTTTTAACACACGTTGGCTACGACTCAAATAAAATATGTTTACATATATTTGTTTCTTGTCACGCCGATTGATTGAGTTGTCAAATAATATAATATAAAATCTTTGTTTGTTCGTTTACGTTGTATTGTTCCTTATTATTGTTCGTATTCGTGTCCTTTGTTTCTTGTTATACGTTTATTTTATTAGCGTAAGTAATAATGCCTAAAGCATTATCGAAGCAGTCGCAAGTGCTAACTGCAAATGCGACTACATATTTTGAAAAAGAACTGGCACACGGTGGAACATTACTGCCGTTAAAAGCAGTTCGAGAGGTATGTTATCATTTTATTTGTTGTTATTAAATTTGGCATTGCCATATGCAATACGCAACACATTTTCTAAACTAATGCACATATAAACTTCGTAATTCGTGACGTCATAATCTAGTTACAAATATTGATGACGTCACTGCTTAAAAATTTCGACTATACATGTTTGGTTGAGCACGTTCTTCGGTGCGGGCTAGTATAGTACGACAAGAGATCTCAAGTTGACGTTTAAATTGTTTTATGGTTGTGGTATCTATTCATAGTTTTGCTCCAGGTACCCAGCTAAGCACTGGATTTGGAAATCCTAAAGTAACATTAGCATGCCTAACTTAATATAGATGGATTACTGTACGACATGGAAATAACTAGACAGGGATGTATTTAAAATTTTAATACCGTTAATATCTTAGCAATAATCATTATCTTCGTGGAATTGCCAAAAAATTTTGCATAAAAGCGAAACTGTTATAACATAATGTTTTTATTACCAAGTGTATATCAACGTTACCACAACTTGTGACAATTATTAGAGTATTTTTCATAAAACACAAGTGAGTTTGCGCTTGCGCAGAAGGGATGATGAGACCTGACTTTTTGAACGTAGGTTTTAGAAATTTTTAGGCATTACACCACAGGCTTCTCTGTTGCCATGGGAACCCAGCGCTGGTTAAGATAGACGATACGTTCTCCGCGAGCCAAACTGACGTCATTTTTGTATAAAATTTAATTTTTTGAGAAATCTAGGCATCTTTGGGTGAAATAAAATGTAGAATATCACTTTTGAGGGCAATCTTGATAAAATAAAAAATAAAAAAATACGCTTAACTTCCAAATTGACGTGTTCGAGCGTTTTTTTGCAAAATTGATGGTAAGTGGCCAAAAATTGCTGTGATAATTATTATTGGGCCACCCTGTATAACTCTGTGGTACAAAGATCAAAATCTTTCATCAAAATGAGCAAATTTACACGAACATACTCTCGAATTTTCAGTTGAATTTGTAAGTTTTTTTAATTTATTGCCCAAACATTTATAATGAATATAACCATCTGTTTGCACATTTAACATTTTTTCATTTATAATTCCATTAACAAACATGCATTTTACTTCTGGACTTTTTATAATGTTAGGGCCCTTTTTGTAGGGTATACATTCTTTTTGTTCTTTTTTGACTTTAATGTAACAAGTATTTACTTGTAAGTCCCCACATCTAATACGTTCTATAAATTTTTTATCTTCTAAACTATGTTCTCTTAAATATAGTGGTATTTTCTCAATGTTTACATATTTATATTTTATAAAAACTCCATTTTTTCCTTTTTTTGTACTGGGTGGTTTACAGCACCGTCTTTTAACTATTGTCTCTTCATTTATATTTTCGATTTGTAAGCTTTTTATCATTTGTTCTTCAATGCAAGTTGCTTTTTTTATTAAGTATGTAAAATTGCACATTTTTTGATAATTATTTATCCATTTTTCATACTTTTTTCTATATATAGATCTGCAAATCCACCCTATTGTACAAGGTATCATTAGAGTACAAATTGAAAAATAAATTCCATTTATATTAAAAATGTTATCTTTATAAATATTCCACAAAAGCAACGCAAAAATATTTTCTATAAAAAGTATAAAATGACATTTTCTTTCTAAATGAATACAATTTATAGCAGGACTGAATGTGTATACAGGGTGTTCATTTTAAATGGGCCACCATTGCTATCTCGAGAACTGTAAGAGCTACGAGGTCGGTTAAATTAGCAAACAATTTCTATTTTACAACACTATTAACATGAGATAAACAAAATTTTTATTAAACCAGTGGTTCTCAAAATACGAGTCCCAACTTTTTTATTTTAAATGTGAACCTATATTTTTTATTTGCTTATTCAATAGAGAATTTTATTCTGAATTCAATGATATAATATTATCATACCCTAACATAATGATTTTTTTGAGAAAAATGCATCTGAAGTTTTATATTAATTTAATTAAAATATGACAATAATAAGAGTGCCATGACGGTCTTTTTTTAACCTGCAATTAGAGTGCCTTGACAGAAAGAAGTGAATAATAGTATATTCTTTCTGTCAAGGCATTCTAATTGCAGGTTAAAAAATGACTTGCATTCGGTTTTTCCCGTCATGGCACTCTTATTATTGTCATATTTTAATTAAATTAATATAAAAATTCAGATGCATTTTTCTCAAAAAAATTGTTATGTTAGGGTATGATAATATTATATCATTGAATTCAGAATAAAATTCTCTACTGAATAAGCAAATAAAAAATATAGGTTCACATTTAAAATAAAAAAGTTGGGACTCGTATTTTGAGAACCACTGGTTTAATAAAAATTTTGTTTATCTCATGTTAATAGTGTTGTAAAATAGAAATTGTTTGCTAATTTAACCGACCTCGTAGCTCTTACAGTTCTCGAGATAGTAATGGTGGCCCATTTAAAATGAACACCCTGTATAAGAGTTTGTCCAATATTATTTAAACAGGAATTTATGCACATTTTTCGAAGGGAATATCTTTTTACCATAAAGGCAATAAACCAGTGAGCAAACACCATTAAACTAGTACTCCATGGCATTACTGAAGCCATTACACTTAATGAAATCAATCTTGACGCTAAAATATGGTAAAATTAAATTTAATATAATAAACATACATTTTGTTTAAAAACAGACCGACTGTAGAATATTTCGTTTATTTTAAGAAACAAAAAATGTTATCCTGTATATAGGGCACGAAAGCAGCACCGTCGACCTGTGCCCAAGCCTCTCAGCTCATTTCACACCATTCTATGATTGTCTCAGTTCACACTATTCCAGGCGGAAGAGAACAAGTGGCGGAAATTTAAATGGACGTCATTGGCGGGTTTTGTATTCATCATTTCTATGTGTAGTTCATCCATTGTGCTGTTTTAGTGTTTCTCGTGTCAGTATTAGTTGTTGTTGATTTTATTATTATTATTGAGGTGAGCCAAAGCCGTCGATTTTAATTTCCGCCACTTTTTATCTTCCGCCTTGATTGTTGTGAAGTAAGGCAATCATGGAATGATGTGAAATGAGACAATCATAGAATGGTCTGAAGTGAGATAAGATGGACAAGATCGACATTAGAAAACAAATTTTATTAGTAAGTTTTAAATGATTTATTAAACGTAAAATAGTATAACAATGTCAGTGACCATTAAATCTGTATAAATACAACTTGTTTTCGCTGGAAGAGTACATTTTGACTTTTATTTAAATTTCCGCCACTGGAATGCTGTGAAATGAGATGAGTGGCTTGGGCAAAGTCGACGGTGCTGCTCTCGTGCCCTATAGACTGCATTAGTGTAACGGTCATTTTGTGGCGCCAAATTCAAACTGAAACTCTAACTCGTCTCTGCCGATTTATACGCCTATGTTATTCTTATGGGAATAAAAATATGCTATCTTTAAACTGCTAGAAAGTATTATAAAATGCAAATCTTAACTATTAAACTTTATAAATACTAGTCTCTAATGTTTTATCTATCTTCTAATGTAATATACACACCCAAAAAACATAATATTATTTAATAAACTTCAATTTAAACAGTAGATGCAAAATTCTGAAAACGTATGTCGTAGCTGTCTTAGTATTCAGTTGAACCTGTCACTTTAACTTGGCGTTTTTAACCTGCTGCACCAAATAACGACATATGTTACTATTTGCGATATTACTTTCTTTAGCATAAAAATTTTTCTTAATTTATTCTTTTATTTGTACTTTTTTTGTACGAATGCAAAGAGTAATGTTTTAGAATATAAAAGAACCCTATGTTATAATTAAGAAGCGCCAAAATGCTTTAATATCGTGAATTGAAAATGTACTCCCATAAGAAATGCATACACTCAGATTTGAATTAGGGTTTCGCGCCAAATGTAAATCTTAACCTCACTAACGTGGTCTATTAAACAAGAAAACTTATAAAATGATCTTAGCAAGGACTTTGTGTTTTTATTTTTAGATGTAGTTTTCTATGCTAAAGAATGTCTGCAATTTGACATAACCCCAAATTATAAATGTCATTAATGATATTTTCTATAATAAATTTATGAGAAAATTGAAATTTCATTAGTATATCTTTGTATTTTTAAAAATAATGAAAATCATAATGTAATTTAGAGTTAACTTCAATAGTATTTTGTTGTAATCAAATAATTTTAATTTTAAATTTTATCGGTTGATTTCACGTCATATGATTGCACCGCTAAAACCTACAGCTGTTCACATCATCCCGCCTTTCATATTTACCCTTCTTTGCTAACCTCAAACCAGGTAAATAATTTGTCAATTACATACCATGGATACGGAAAACATATTTTAGATTTATTTTGTTTCTCATATTTTCTAAGATTTTTGTATCTCTCAAAATAAACGAAATATTCGGGGTGCCGGCCTTTCGACAAACACCCTGTATACAGGGTGAATACTGAAAACCTTGACATAGGGAAATAACATGGGAAAACAGTTTTTTGCTGTTTCCATCTGTCCCGCTAAATAAAATCGGGTGTATATGGTATCGTTAGTTAGATTACTTAATTTTGCATCTAATAAAACTAAATGTTGTGTAATAAGGCCTTTTCTAACTGAAATATTTGATAAAATAAATTGTATTTTGAAGGTTATCCTTCATATTTTCGAATAAGAAACGTCAAAAACAAAATGCTCCATAGCCGAGTGGATACGAGGGCTGTTTCATAACATAAATAATCTACAAGACCTGGTTCGAGACCACCTCAGCCCTACTTTTTTTTAATTAAATTATGCTTAAAATATCTTTATTATATCAGACTATTTTAATAAAATAGCAATATTCATATTTTTATAAATAAAAAAATCCAAATATTTAATAGAATTATTATTTGCTGTCTGTCAAACTTAACAATTAATTCGAATTTAGTTTTTGGTGTATAATTTTGTATTTCATGTTTCGAAACATGATATTTTAAGTACAATTTAATTTTAAAAAAAATAGGGCCGAGGTGGTCTCGAACCAGGTCTTGTAGATTATTTATGTTATGAAACAGCCCTCGTATCCACTCGGCTATGGAGCATTTTGTTTTTGACGTTTCTTATTCGAAAATATGAAGGATAACCTTCAAAATACAATTTACTTTATCAAATATTTCAGTTAGAAAAGGCCTTATTACACAACATTTGGTTTTATTAGATGCAAAATTAAGTAATCTAACTAACGATACCATATACACCCGATTTTATTTAGCGGGACAGATGGAAACAGCAAAAAACTGTTTTCCCATGTTATTTCCCTATGTCAAGGTTTTCAGTATTCACCCTGTACTTACCAACAGGTAAATACCCCAAAAACTGAATGCAGACTCCTCTTAGTGGTATTGGGTCTTCGTCATAATAATATAATCTTTTTGATCGTAGAAATGTAACCAAAGAAACAGCCACATTTAAAATAGAAATCACTGACGAAAATATTTTCACTCCATCTGAAAATCAATGCATTTTTCTCATAAAAATTGTTATCTAAAGGTTTACAAATGTTATATCACTGAAATCTTTATCTAATAAGAAAATAAAATAAATATGATTCCATTTAAATATTTAAAATTAAAAAGTTAGGACACACAGTTTGTGGACAACTGGATGAAAAAAAAATTTTGTGCTCATTAAAATAGTCTTGTAAAATAGAAATTGTTTGCTAATTTAACCGACCTCGTAGTTCTTATAGTTCTCGAGATAGCAATAGTGTACTAAATATAATGAACATCTTTATATGTATATTGATAGGCGGGAGGTAAAAATTTGTATTTATATTTTTTACACAAATTTAACACAACTAAAATTTTTGAAAAAGACAATATTTAGAAAAAATACTCTATCGAATAAACGAAAAATAAACATATGTTCCCATTTAAAATAAGAAAGTTGTATACCGTATTTTGAGAACCACTGGTCGAAAAAAAAATTATTTATGCTCATTGTATTAGTATTGTAAAATGATGGTTCTTTACTAATTTAACCAACCTCGTAGCTCTTATAGTTCTCGAGCTAGCAATGGTGGCACACTTAAATGGAACACTCTGTATATTTTCTTTCATTTTAAAGACTTTTCTTGAAGTAAAGAGCTTGAATTTTTAATTATAATGTTCCCAATGATAATTTGACTTGTACTTTACTGGTTCTACTGGTGCAGAAACTGCAATAATGGCATAAGTATCATCATATGCGCTGAATCTCTGGGTGCTGAGGGGCTAAAGCACCCCACAGGATTACACGACAAAATTATTTTCTGTTTTAAAATATTTTAAATTTGCTTCAAGAAACTAAAAGGTTTGTTTATTTAGTATTTGTTTTTTCTCCAGTTCAAGAATAATTTAAAGGCAGAATCCTGTGTTCTCTTATATACAGGTGTTCATTTTAAATGGGCATTGCTATCTGAGAACTATAAAAGATATGAAGTTTATTAATTATGCTAGCAAACAATTTCTGTATTACAAGATTGTTAAAATGACCGAAACAAAATTTTATTTCAACCAATGGTTCCCAATATATAACTCTATATATATTCTTATATATTTGGAAGGTACATAAAAATAAAAATCCAATGATATGTACAGGATGAATACTGAAAACATTGACATAGGGAAATAACATGGGAAAACAGTTTTTTGCTGTTTCCATCTATCCCGCTAAATAAAATCGGGTGTATATGGTATCATTAGTTAGATTACTTAATTTTGCATCTAATAAAACCAAATGTTGTGTAATATGGCCTTTTCTAACTGAAATATTTGATAAAATAAATTGTATTTTGAAGGTTATCCTTCATATTTTCGAATAAGAAACGTCAAAAACAAAATGCTCCATAGCCGAGTGGATACGAGGGCTGATTCGTAACATAAATAATCTACAAGACCTGGTTCGAGACCACCTCGGCCCTATTTATAGGTATATTATAATAATATATATAATTATATTATATATTATTATTATATTATTATAATAAAGGTTTTAGTTCGAAAACCGGTTTTTAAAACCAACCTCGTAGCTCTCTTAAATGGAATACCTGTATACTAAAGAAAGTATGAAGATATCAAATTTTCAAACAATTTTAATTTTTTAAAAAAGTTTTTGAAATATTTAACGTTAAACTTACCATGTTGAAAATTTGAAAATGTAGCAAGTAAAAAAGATAATTGAATAACAATTTGACAACAACTTTCGGTAAAGCACTCTATGTATCTGGACCTTGCTATGTTGAAATTTATTTTGTGGTATTCTTGATAATTATAAATCTGCTTTTTTTCGTTGTCTTCTTTTTCAAATTTTCTTGTATTTAATATTAATGTTAAACCCTTCCAATATTCTATAATAAGATTCAAATTCAATAGAACTGCTATTATATTTCTTAATCTTATTTTTAAAGTTTTCTTTCTCCTAAAATCAGTTTTATTAAATGTAACTCTTAACATACAGGGTGGCCCAATGAAAAATATCAGCGCAATTTTTGGCCACTCAACATCAATTTTGCAAAAAATGACCAAACACATCAATTTTAGTATAAAGGGGGACACCTGAATGGATTTACAATAGCATAACTAACCCTAAAATGGGGGTGGACTGCACTTCAAAAATTTTAAATGGGAAAGGGTGTCAAACATGACACAGTTCGAAAGGCCTTTCAATTCTCGTTTCAACATTTATTTTTCAAATCCGATCATTAGAGAGAAATATCGTTTAAAACAAATTTTATCAGGTGTGCAAAACTGCAACCAAGTAGGCTTAAACAAATGACAAAAACTCAAGTATCAGTTTATTAGGTGTTCAGACTACCACCAACTTTCATACAATAATAAAGATTTTGCTCAAAATTTTGGAGCTATGGTAAATTTTCTAAAGATTCGGGTAGCGTGGCATAAACTTTAAACTTCAAATAACCCCATAAAAAGAAATCTAACTTACAAATTACTTATTTATTACAAACAACTTGTCGAAATAATTGTTTATTTAGTTTCTGTCTTTTGTTTACGCCTACTTGATTGCAATTTTGAACACATGATAAAATTTGTTTTAAACAATATTTCTCTCTAATGATCGCATTTGAAAAATAAATGTTGAAAAGAGAATTGAAATTTCGAACTGTTATGTTTGACACCATTTTCCATTTAAAATTTTTGCGGTACAACCCCCATTTTAGGGTTGAAGTTATGCCATTGGAAATCCATTCAGGTGTCCCTCTTTATACTAAAATTGACGTTTTCAAGCGTTTTTTGCAAAATTAATGATAAGTGGCCAAAAATTGCGCTGATAATTTTTATTGGGCCACCCTGTATTTTACATTTTTAATACCTAAAGCATCTGTAGTGCCAGCAGTTATAAAATCCAGGGCCTATTATAAAAATAAGTGTAAGAATACCTCTAAAATAATGCTGTTCAGAAAAATACCATACACATATCCAAATATCAGAAATTATATCCAGTGTATACAGTAAATCTGAGCCCAATATAATAGAAAATTCTAATATATTTGTTCTATATATTCCCAGCTCATATTTAAAATCGCAAAATTTACTTCTAACTAAATAAATACATAGTAATATCAATAATAATGAATGTAGTATTATTTCTATTTGTATATATGCTGAAAATAATAAAAACAGTAAAAAAACTGAGAATAAAAGTTTAGAAACAAAAGTTTACTTGAAAAAGTTGTTTAAAATTAAATTTTAGAGGGGGTTTATTTGAAACTTTTTCTGAATTTTAAAAAATATATATACATGATTTATTTTTGAAAAACTGATTTGTGACAAACTAGTACATTTTACAAGAAAATTTATTTGAAAAAAGTTGATCAAAATTAAATTTTAGAGGGGGTTTATTTGAAACTTTTTTTGATTTTTCAAAAAAATATTATACATGATCAATTTATAAAAATATAATTTGTGGCAAAATAGTACATTTTACAAGAAAATTTACTTGAAAAAAGTTGATCAAAATTAAATTTTAGAGGGGGTTTATTTAAAACTTTTTTTGATTTTCCAAAAAAAAAATATTATACATGATTAATTTATAAAAATATAATTTGTGGCAAAATGGTACATTTTACAAGAAAATTTACTTGAAAAAAGTTAATTAAAATTAAATTTTAGAGGGGGTTTATTTAAAACTTTTTTTGATTTTCCAAAAAAATATTATACATGATTAATTTATAAAAATATAATTTGTGGCAAAATCGTACATTTTACAAGAAAAATTACTTAAAAAAAGTTGATCAAAATTAAAATTTAGAGGGGGTTTGTTTGCAACTTTTTTGATTTTCCAAAAAAATATTATACATGATTTATTTTTGAAAAATTGATTTGTGGCAAAATGGTACATTTTACAAGAAAATTTGCTTGAAAAAAGTTAATTAAAATTAAAATTTAGAGGGGGTTTATTTAAAACTTTTTTTGATTTTCCAAAAAAATATTATACATAATTTATTTTTGAAAAATTGATTTGTGGCAAAATGGTACATTTTACAAGAAAATTTGCTTGAAAAAAGTTAATTAAAATTAAAATTTAGAGGGGGTTTATTTAAAACTTTTTTTGATTTTACAAAAAATATTAATTATACATGTTTAATTTATGAAAAAAAATTTTTAGGTAAAGGGTACATTTTATAAAAAATTTATTTGAAAAAAGTTTAGAAATAAAATTTGAATTATAATTCGTTAAATTGGTGTTATTTTTATACTTACAAACATAATTATTGTCATTTAAATATATAATTATTATTGTCTGTATCAAAATTTGTATAGACCCAAAAATTAAGATATTAATTATTGTATAATATCTCAAATCATCTATACTTTGTATGGCACTTCTATGTTTATTATTTTCATTATTATCACAAGTTTCATATTCATTTATTTTAAGTTGGCAGTGCTTGAATTTTTTGTACTTGTGATAAAAAGTTAATTCCTGTATGAAAAATAGCGGAAGATTTCTTAAGTCTTGGGTGGTCCTGAAAAATATTTGTTAATAAATTATATTAAATAATAAAATAGTTTTTACCATATGCAGTTAATAGAAGATATCAAAAATATTGAGAAGATATATCCTCCAATAGTAAATAGATAAGAAATATGATATTTTTCACAAATAAAAATTGTTGAGATTATTATTGTAAAAATATTTTGTACAAATAGATTTATAAGAAAATATTTTAATATTTGTATAATATTATTAAAATCTATTTTGTATTTTCTATTTAATAAATTTCCTTTTTCCATATTTTCTGTTTTGTTATTTTCTTTTGTTTTTATTGCGTTGTCCATTATAATTGTTAAAAATCTACAAAAAATTCTAAATTAAATAATAATTCAGCCCTAAAAATAATTAAAGAATTTTAAATTTGTAGAACATTACAGGAAATCTTGTGTAAAATATGGCGAAGTTGTTTACACATATATTAATTAAACGCACATGTTTCTAAAAACGAAAAAACTTAATCTACTTTAAATATTTAAATCATACTTACTTTATTCATAAAAAAAATTGAATCAAATTTGATTGCTACTGTAATCTAGTAAGCTATGATATAAAAACTATTATGTCTTTTGACATCTAGTGTGCTATGAACCTACGTGTGTGACGTCACAAATAAACAACAAAATGGCGTATTCGTTGCCATGGTAACCATATTGCTTGCTTATAACCTTGGATTTAAGGTTCGTTTTCACGAGATAGTATTTTTCAAAATAAACAAATGGTAAATTATTTTATTTAAAGTTGGAAAGAGTTATTTTTTCTGTATATAATAAGGAATTTATTGCAGATTTATATGCTGTTTGAAATTTTAAATTATCTTAAGGTGTTTAAGAGATATAAGCAAAATCTTTAATACGATCAAAATTTCATGCATGTTTAAATAATATAAGTGCAATTTCTAGCTAAACAGTACATTTTACAAAAAAGTTTATTTGAAAAAAGTTGTTCAAAATTAAATTTTAAGAGGGGTTTATTAAAAACTTTTTTTGATTTAATATAAAAAAAATTATACATGTATAATTTACATAAATGCGATTTCTGACAAAATGATACATTTTACAGAAAAATTTATTTATAAAAAGTTGTTTACAATTAAATTTTAAGGGGTGTTTTTTTAAAACTTTTTTCGATTTAGTAAAAAAACTAAAAAACATTATATATGTATAATTTATATAAATGCGGTTTCTGAAAAAATTATACATTTTACAGAAAAGTATATTTATAAAAAGTTGTTCATAATTAAATTTTAAGAGGGGTTTATTTCAAAACTTTTTTCGATTTAGTAAAACAAAATCTGAAAAAAATTATACATATTAATTTTAATGTGTGTGTGTTTTAACAAGAGTGCTTTGGATAGAAAACAATTCATTTTCTTTTTAAAACTGACAGTTTAAGAACATAAAATTTAACAACAAATAATGAAACAATGTTAGACAGAACAATATGTCTATGTTTTCTATCCATAGCAGTCTTGTTTCAGCCAGATATAAATAAAGACATATAAATCTAACATGCATTGTTCTCAATTAGTATATGATATATTTATATCGTTGAATTCAGAAAAAAATACTGTATCGAATAGCCTAAAAATAAAAATATGTTCCCATTTAAAATAAGAAAGTTGTGTCCCGTATTTTGAGAACCACTGGTCGAAAAAAAAATTTTGCTCATTCTATTAGTCTTGTAAAATGGTGGTTCTTTGCTAATTTAATCAACCTCGTAGCTCTTATAGTTCTCGAGAGAGCAATGATGGCACACTTAAATGGAACACCCTGTATATTTTCTTTCATTTTAAAGACTTTTCTTGAAGTAAAGAGCTTGAATTTTTAATTATACTGTTCCCAATGATAATTTGACTTGTACTTTACTGGTTCTATTGGAGCAGAAACTGCAAAAATGGCATAAGTATCCTCATAGGCGCTGACTCTGTGGGTGCTGTGGGGCTAGAGCACCCCTATATACTAAAGAAAATATGAAGCATAAAAAACTTTAAACACATGTTAAATATTATGTATACTTGTATAATAATGGATGAAATATACAAACAATTTAAATATTTGTTGATATATAAATGTTTAATAATTCTAGAAAATGTACTCTAGGAAACAGACTTTATAAATCAATTTGAAAATTTGTACAAGCATAGTTTACAAAGTTGTTAATAGATGGAGTTAGTGGTTACAAAATATTTACATTTAATATTTTTATTTTAAATTTTATCTTTATTTTATATTAATATCTCTTTAATCTTAATGTTTATTTATTTATTACCTTTATCTGTATAGATATTTTAAAATAATTGTAAGTTTATAGTACAGATAATTTCAACTTTCTGGGAATTTTTTATGAGTAATAGTTTGATTGCTTAGTATAAAACAGCATAAGGAAAACAGTGTACAATTCATTTTAGTACAAAAGAGAAAAAAGTAATAAAAAATGAGTGACTCAAGTGAATATGAAACAGATTCTTCTGAAGAAGGTAAAATACTTAAAAATATAAATAAATATTACTAATAAATTATATTTTAGATCCGCCAATAACAGAAGATGAAATTGACAAATTAATTCAACTGTACAAAAAAGATATACATAGAAATCTAGGTATATTTGTTTCATTAAACAAACGAAAAAAACAAAAGAATAAAGGAGTAAGTCAAGGTGAAACAACTGAAAATGAGCGCCAAATACAATTTGAATTTTTTAGCAAAATATCGCAAATAAGAATTGCAAAATTGACTCTCAAAACAACACAAATTTAAATTTACAAGTACATAATTATCAACAACGACAATTGCCAGTGCTTCCCAAATATGCTAACGAATTTTTCGGACGACAAAATGAACTACAAGAACTACAAAACATTTTGGAACAGCAGAAAATTTGCCATATTGTAGCAGAAAATGGAACGGGAAAAACAGAGTTTATTAAATTTTATGTTGAAAATTTTCATCATAAATACTTAAGTATTGAATTTATTAATGCCAAAAATCAACAAAAATTTGACGATTCAATTGTTTCTATAGCTGAAAAATATAATATTGACAGCATTAGTACATTTTTTAAAGACAAAAACAGTTTAATTATTATAGACAATTACAATTTAGAAATAAATTACCGAAAATTTTTTCCTCGATCATCAAAATTGACAATTATAATAATATCAAATAAAAATTTAGAAAACGCATACCACCTTAAAAATTTATCATTAGATGAAAGTATAGATGTCTTACAAAATATTTTAAAAGACAATTTCCAAAGAAATTCAGAAAAAAATTGGGAAGACTTATGTCAATTTTTTGAAAATCAAGCTTTTTGTTTACAAATAATGGGCAGTTTTGTGAACGAACAAATGAAGGTAGATAAACATTTGAGTGCTCAAACATGTTTAAACTGGTATACTGAAGTGGAGGAATTGAAAAAAAGTCATATCGCGTTAATACCAACATTAGAATATTTAGAAAAAAGTGGTAATATTTTAAATATTTTAAATACTTGTGTTTATTTTGACGATGAATTTATAAGTACTCAAGTTTTATTTGTCCATGAAAATATACAATTTTCAGTTGAAAAATTAAATTTTGTAATTGATACTTTGCGAAAATATAGATTAATTTATATAGAATTTAAAGAAAATATTAAATTTATACATATACATGAAGAGATAAGAAATGCTTTATTGAAATTTCAAAGAGAAAATAATACAGAAAACAAATTTTTTAATCTTGCTTTAAATATCTTAATGAACATTCCTGTATACGATTATCATTTAATACTACATATTTTACAATATGCTAAAAATTTTATACCAGAATTTACAACTTTTATTTTAGAGAATAATAGAAAAATTATGTTTGAAATTATAATTCAATTTAATTACCACGAAATTCTAGACAGTATTTTGGAAATACTGCCAAACAAAACACTAATCGAAGACGACTGTCTATTATTTTTTGCTGTTGAGTATAATCAAAAAGATATACTAAACGTGTTGTTTAAACATGAAACAAATGTCAATCAAATATCAAATTATCAAACACCATTACATATTGCTTCCAAAAAATTGTTAGTACCCATTGTGGGTTTATTATTACTTCAAAAAGCATTTGTAAATATGGAAAATGGTTTTGGTGATACCCCATTACATCTAGTAGTCAAAAATGCAAAAAATAATGAAGAAGACGCAATAAAAATAACAAAAATGTTGATAAATTCTGGAGCTGAAGTGAATTCAATAAATTTTGAAGGTAAAATTCCACTAGTATATGCCTTAAAAAATGAGACTTTTAAGTTGGCGATACTATTACTGAATAATATGGACAATACCAACATAAATATGCAAACAATGATTGCATTGTTATATACATGTAAGGTGTGTGAAAATGAAATGATTTTGCTAAAATTAATGAAAAATTTAGTTGAAAAAAAAGCAAATTTCAATGAAACAGATCATGAAAAACAAACAATCTTGATGTGGGCCTCAAAAAATAGATATGAACATATAGTAGAATATTTGCTAACTGAGTTGAAATTAGATCCAAATGAACAAGATTCCACAGGTCAAACAGCACTACATAAAGTGTTAAACAAAAGTATTGTTGATAAAAAACAAGTGAAAAAAACTATAGCAATAATAAAATTGTTGTTACTACATAAAGCAAGAACTGATATTGAAGATAATTTTGGGTACACTGCTTATGATTATGGACAACATAAAGGCAATATTAAGTTGTGTCTATATATACAATTTATTAATTTTGAATTGCCGAAAGATAAGAAAAAGATTTTTTATTTAGCTCAGGTAAAGTATTTTTATCTACAACTATTGAAACATGGGTACATTATACGTGTGATACTACATATAATATACTACTCATATTACACGCTACACTTTTACTTTTCTGTAATAAATAGAGCATATAATTTAACACATAACATTTTAGTAAACTGTTAATTTATTAATAATATATTTTTTATTATAAATATCAATATAAATGATTATAAAAGTATAATAAATACAATTTAAATAGTTATTTTGATATTTAAAAGTTACTGTGGCGCCATCTGTTAAGCTATATGTGAACTACTCACACCTAACTGAATATTTATGAAATAATATGATTTTTCATATGTCTGATAGTTGTAGATAAAGTATAGTATTTGACTCGCATAATATGGCTACATTACACTCGTATGATTAAATATACTCGCTACCGCTCGTATTTTTAATTACATCCTCGTGTAATATAGCCTACATATTATGCTTGTTAAATAATATACTATTAAGTAATTGACTACTACCCTAAAATGAGTCAAAAATATCATTAGAGAATTCCTCGCATCAAATTACCTATGCATACAAATTTTCACTTTAAAATTCCCACTAGTACAGCCACAATTGCAGATTGAATATCAGCCAATAGGAATCCACATGACCGGTAATACTGCGCGTGTGAGGATATACCGGGGATCCTGAGACGCCAGCACTCAGTCCCGCTGTGCGGGGCGCCGGGGCGGTAGTGGGCCCTCGGGCCTCCGCCCCGCCTGGTGGTCTGGCTAGACCGCCTTCCAGGGCATCTGCTGCCCTGAAGTTGGTCTAGTTCAGCCGGCCGGGAATTGGAGCACGCGAAGCGTGTGCTCTAGTTCTTGGGCTGCTGAAATTAGAGTGCTTTTTGGAGCAATGAAGCTCTGGATTGTGGTCTGGTTTCAGTGGGTCAAAAATTAGAGCATTTTGACGCGTTTGCTCTAATTCTTGGTCTACTGAAACCAGAGCACATTCTGGAGCAGGTTTAGCTGCTCTGGATTGTGCTCTAGTTTCAGTGGGTCAAGAATTAGAGCACTCAGAAATGTTTGCTCTAATTCTAGGCCTACTGAAACCAGAGCACATTCTGGAGCATATTTAGCTGCTTTGGATTGTGCTCTGGTTTCAGTGGGTCAAGAATTAGAGCATTTTGAAGCGTTTGCTCTAATTCTTGGTCTGCTGAAACTAGAGCACATTCTGGAGCAGATTTAACTGCTCTGGATTGTGTTCTGGTTTCAGTGGGTCAGGAATTAGAGCACTCAGAAGTTTTTGCTCTAATTCTAGGCCTGCTGAAACCAGAGCACATTCTGGAGCAGATTTAGTTGCTCTGGATTGTGCTCTGGTTTCAGTGGGTCAGGAATTAGAGCACTCAAAAGTTTTTGCTCTAATTCTAGGCCTGCTGAAACCAGAGCACATTCTGCAGCAGATTTAGCTGCTCTGGATTGTGCTCTGATTTCAGTGGGTTAGGAATTAGAGCATTCTGAAGTGTGTTCTATAATTCTAGGTCTGCTGAAACCAGAGCACATTCTGGAGCAGATTTAACTGCTCTGGATTGTGCTCTGGTTTCAGTGGGTCAGGAATTAGAGCACACAGAAGTGTTTGTTCTAATTCTAGGCCTGCTGAAACCAGAGCACATTCTGGAGTAGATTTAGCTGCTCTGGATTGTGCTCTGGTTTCAGTGGGTCAGGAATTAGAGCACACAAAAGTGTTTGCTCTAATTCTAGGTCTGCTGAAACCAGAGCACATTCTGGAGCAGATTTAACTGCTCTGGATTGTGCTCTGGTTTCAGTGGGTCAGGAATTAGAGCATTCTGAAGTGTGTGCTCTAATTCTAGGTCTGCTAAAACCAGAGCACTTTCTGGAGCAATGAAGCTCTGGATTGTGCTCTGGTTTCAGTGGGTCAAGAATTAGAGCATTCTGAAGTGTTTGCTGTAATTCTAGGTCTGCTGAAACCAGAACACATTCTGGAGCAGACTTAGCTGCTCTGGATTGTGCTCTGGTTTCAGTGGGTCAGAAATGAGAACATTTTGAAATGTTTGCTCTAATTCTTGGTCTGCTGAAACCAGAGCACATTCTAGAGCAAGTTTGGCTGCTTTTTTTAATAATATTTTTTTTATTGCAATACATATAAATTTACATATAAACATATCTCTAAGAAAAAAATATTTTTAAATTTGTGGTAACTATATATAATTTATTTATAATTATAAAATTCAATTTTTTTACAGAGCAAAGTCGACATACCAAGTAGAAAAAAACCACCAAAACCATATTTTTGGAAAACTGAACATTTTAACCAAACATTGACTTCTTTTGGAAATGGTAACAATATTAATATGTATATTATGTCTTTCTAACATTTGTGAGAATGAGGTATATTAATTATGTATGAATTGCATACAAAACTTTATGTACGACTGCGAAAATCGGTTTCTCTTAGAAAAAAAAAATATTCATGATTTTAGAAGAATGAATCAAGTGTGCTTTTCTGTTTAAATACGAATTTGTTTGTTTTGTCAATGTCAAAATTTTGTTTGAAGCAAGATGCAAGCGTGTCGGTCTCAGAGTTCTAATAATGAAAATATAATAAAGATTTACTATTTCCTCAAGCAAGCATATGTATATACGAAGAGACATACAATGCGAATCGGAAATGGTGTTCTAGTAAGAATGTTGAAAGAACTTCTGAAAATTACTTTATTTTACTGGTACTATAAAGAGGTACTTTATAGCAGCAAAACTATGATATAAATCCAACTTTAACGTGCAGTCGTACATAAACTATTTTATCTACAACTATTGAAATATGGGTACATTATACGTGTGATACTACATATAATATAATACTCATATTACACAAGCGTAATATGAAATGTTATACTACACGCTACACTTTTCTGTAATAAATAGAGCATTTAATTTAACACATAACATTTTAATAAACTGTTAATTTATTAATAATATATTTTTTATTATAAATATCAATATAAATGATTATAAATGTATAATAAATACAATTTGAATAGTTATTTTGACATTTAGGTGCTACTGTGGCGCCATCTGTTAAGCTATATATGAACTACTCATACCTAACTGAATATTTAACAAATAATATCAGATTTTTTATATGCCTGTTAGTTGTAGATAAAGTATAGTATTTGACTCACATAATATGGCTACATTACACTCGGATGATTAAATATACTCGCTACCGCTCGTATTTTTAATTACATCCTCGTGTAATATAGCCTACATATTATGCTTGTTAAATAATATACTATTATTTTACTAGTTAATAAAGAGGTACTTTATAGCCGCAAAACTATGATATACATCAAACTTTAACGTGCAGTTGTACATAAACTATTTTTTTAGGCGGCTGGTACATAAATTGTTGTTTTTCGTATCTGTTGACAACCTTAAAGTATCAATTTTTATTTGACATCTGTCAAAGTCAAAATTTATGGCCGCTAGTTTGTTCATTATTGATTTACATAGTTCATATTAATGTGATTAATTATTTTAGAATATAATAACAAATGTAAGTAAAATTTTAACTATTCTTTTACAAATATTAATGAAAACGTAGTGAATTTGCGAGTAAAAATAGCGGCCGTAAAGTAAATGCGGTCGTAAGGTAAATGCGGCCGTAAAGTAAATGCGGCCGTAAAGTAAATTTTGACAGATGTCAAAAATTGATTTTGAATGAAAATTCATAATTTCTTGTTGTAATCGCCTAAAAAATGTTGTGTGCACCTCGGTTAAAAGTTCTTTTTGGGCCTCATCTGATTTGTAGCCTCGGCTTCGCCTCGGCTGCAAACTTCGGTTTCGGCCCAAAAAGATTACTTTTAGAACCTTGATACACAAATAACTATATTTATTAAAATTTATAAGATTATTAAAATGTTAGTATGACATAAATATTGTATTACATTATATTTATAACGTTGGGTATTAATTACATCATAATGATTTACATAACTTTTGTTTCAGTTGCTAAGGATGTTATGTATCATATGGTGACACAACAAACATATACACCTCAAATTTCAGCATCACCTTCATATTTACAAATTTCAGGACCGCCGTAAAATATTTAGTCATAATATTTTTTTATTTTTATATTGTATGTATATTGAGTATTATTTTTATAATAAATATAAAATAAAATTCCTGTCAAATTAATTCCATTTATCGTTGATTGAAATAATTATTTACGTAGCCAGCGTTGTAAGTTAATCTTTACAGGGCGAGCTGGAAATTTGTGAGGCGAGCGACGAAGGAGTGAGCTCTCATAATCCAGTGAGCCCAGTAAACTTTAATTTAAAATCTAATACTTTCGTTCAAAATCAGACAGCCATGGAAATAAAAGAAAATATTTATTTGACAGTTTAGTAAAGTATCACTGATTTTAATTCTTATTCCCTGTATTTTAATATTATTTAAGTTGAATTTAGTTTCTTTTTGTTAAATAATATACCAATATTACAAAAATATAAATATCTACAATGTCATGTCATTAACTGTCAGAACTGTCACATAGATATTTTCTTTTATTTCCATGGCTGTCTGATTTTGAAAGAAAATATTATATTTTAAATTTATTAAATCTCGCCCTGCAGACGAAATTGCATATTTCAAATAAGTAAGATCCATGGAATTAATATTCTCCGATAAGTATACATAATTTGAAGTTAATATCTTGCACTGGGGAGATACTATTCATAATTAACTGATTTCCCATGTAAAACTCCCATGTGTCGGTCGAGCTGGGACACCCGGTATAGTAAGTATAATTTAAAATTTATTTCGTGTATGAATATTCAATAAAAAACTTTAAAAGAATAGAATACATTTTTCCTTTACTAGTGTACGAAGACTAATTGTTAATTGTTTATAATCCGGATCATTCTTGTTTATTCGAAATTTCTGTGGAATATATTTAGTTTATAAGTGCTTCTCTTAGAGTGTGGACGTGTTTTTGTATTCGGGAATATTTTACTATAATTTATTTATTAGTTTGTGTAAATTTATGAATTGTTTGTGATTTTAGACGTTATATGAATTGAATTTTTGAAACTACTGAAGCAGATGTAATAATCACGTAAGTCTATTTAATTTTATTATTTATATGTACGTGGTGATTATGAAACTGATTAATCATGGATATCTCTAGAACAATAAGAGATACAAAATTTGTGTCATGTGAGGTTTATTTTATACATACATGTTTTTCCCAAAATGCATATGTGACTAGATATAAAAAATGTAAAGTTTTCATATTTTGTTTTTTACATATAACTTTTTTATTTTAATACAAAACATAAATTTGCACATTATTCAGGTACTTTTTAAGGACGAATTCACTGCAGTACTCAAAATATTTCTTATATCTATGTCAATAACTGTTTCTATTTAAAATTTACTTTAATGTTTTCTCAATTTTCAAATTAAAATTAGAAGACGTGCATTTAAAATGCATTAGTATTTGGATATTTTAATCTAGATTGAAAAGTAAATAATAAGGAAACATTTAGAATGAAAATTTATGGTACGGCCCTAAACATCATACGACAGAAGAAAGTACCTGCCTAAATGAACCATTACCGCAAGTCCCATAAAACTTTATAAGGGCCAATCGGCTTATCCGAAAGTGAATTTAATATACGTATGTGTCAACTATAATGGGGTAGGTGACCAATTTCTAAATTTGGTATATGTGATAGCTTGTACAAAAATAATATACCCGTATTTTTTTAAAATTGTTAATTATATGTTGTTTTGAAGTAAATAAATAATATAGTACTTGGAAGGGGACTATGACGTCAACGAAGTTCATGAGAGCGGCGAAGGTAGACAGACGGAAATAGGTGGTGTGAGTGAGATAATGCTAACTTAGTGAACGTCATAGTAAAGGACGCTGTTTCTATTTAACGCAAATTACTAAACAATTGCTGATAAATATTTAACTTTTTTAATGTCAACGTTAGTAAATAAATATACTTTCTATAATTCAATAGTTTTTTCATTAAAATTCTACCTTGGTCACCTACCCCATTAATATTTGTTAAAAACACTGAATTTAGTATACTTAATTAATATTGATGTTTTTATAATTTTTGCAACAAAAGTACAGGATGTACAACATAACAAAGATAAAATGATAAAAAACATGACAAATATTGTATTACAAAATAAAAATTGGTAATTTTTACAAGATCGTAACTTTGGAACTAGCATACTTCAATTAACAAATAGTGATGTTTTCATAATTTTTGAAAAAAAATATAGAACCACAAGAAAATTGAAATTTGGTACCAATTTCTAGAAAATGGAACATTTGTATAAAAAGGTATTAAATTTATATTATATATTTTTAAATATTTATTCAACAAATCTAAATACAAACATTAATAACATTAATAGTATAAATAAATAATTACATTAAAACCGGTTTTCCGGATTTTCGATTTTCAGGCACTATTATTAAGGCACTAACGTTATTCTCTTGTTAGTGTTTTCAATATGGCGGCAGTTTTAAGCTTATTTACAAACAGGTATATACACGTCACTGGTCTTGATATAGTCGCAGCCAGCCCATATAGGAGTGACGTCACTTGGAAGATTGTTATCATGCACATTCAAAGTATTATTTGTCTTTGTCTTACTCATTACAGTCGTATAAGTCTATGACTTGAAGTTTGTCTAAGGGGCGGGGCTTATTTGTTTTTAAGGTTATGTCTATTTCTTTCAATTAATAATAACAATATTTATACCTAAAATCAGGGCATGTAACCGGTTAAAAAAACAGGTTAATAAAAACCGGTAACCGATATTTTGAACGAAAATTGAGAACTTTAACCGTAATTTTAACCGATATTTTTCAGAAAATACCGGTAACCGTTAACCAAAAAACAAAACCGGTTTTAGCGAACATTAACCTTTATTTTTCATTTAGCGAGAAAAAATTTTAATATTTTTTTTATATCTGTGTTTTTTATTTGTATTTGAACATGAGTCATGACAGTTTTTACAATTAACATTTTATTGGAGAGTCATAAATGTAGGTAGTCTCTTTGGCCGTTAAGGTTACTTACAAAGTCCCAAATAAATACGGCCTTTGTCAACACAGGCAAGTTTAAAATTGAAAAGTGACCTGCGAAAGATATTACTGGAATTTTTGTGAATATTCGTTAATTAAATTGCTTTCTTTTAATTGTTATATTTTTCTCACATGGTATTTTTCTTAATTAATTATTTTGTAATTTTTTTTAATCAAATTTTTATAATTAATTTGTTTTAATTAATTTTAATTACTTTTTTAACCGATATATTAACCGGTTTAAACCGGTTTCCAATTTTCAAAAACCTGTTTTCGAACTAAAACCGTTATTATTATAATGTTCTCTATAAGGGTTAACCGTTAACCAGTATTTTTTTCGGTTACATGCCTTGCCTAAAATATACAAATTTTTATTTATTTAGTAAAAATGCCGAGAAATATTATTAACACGTGTCAGCAGTTAATTTTAAATATTTTTGAGTTTTTTTAACTATTTATGTCAATGTGACAGTTCCGTTATTTATTTTGTTTTACATTATATATTTTTCTAATATCATATTTTATTGATTTTTAAATGAAATTATATTTCTGTTACTTCTTACTGCTGATGATTATTAAAATTTAAATATTTAGAATGAAATTTAATTATATTTAATAATCGTAGTGCCATCTTTGAAGTTTAATATTAACTAAAACGAAATCTTTATTCATACGAATATTCAAATGACGATCGAGTGACGTCACTCCTATATGGGCTGGCGGCAACTATACCAATATGAAACATTCATTAGTTGTTAAAAGATGATGTAGTAAAAAAATTATCGAAAATTGTCAAAATCGTTCATCTTCTTCAAATTGATTAGAAAAACATCAAAGTTGTTCGTCGCCATGGTAATGGCCGTTTCGGTTCAGGGGCTGTCTTTCAGGAGTGTTGTCATATGGTCGGTTCCTTTTGAAAAAGCCACACTAAAAAATAAAAAATAATAAAAATATATTCGAACATATAAATATGTATAAAAATTACAAAACTTCAACTTTATAGCGATGTATCTCAAAAACTAAAAGAGATATTTCAAATCTGATTAAAAATTTGAAATCGCCATACTTTTTTGGGTATATATACCAATTTTTATGTTTTTAGCATAAATATTACAGATATGGTAATAGTATTTACATTGCAAGACCGTTATACAGAAATGTCCAGGTGAGCACAGAAAGGTAACGGGCGAGCCTGTTATCTGTGTGAGGCTGTAAACTTCAGCTAACGGTAGAGCATTGTACAATGTTTTATGGGCATTTGCATCGCAATATATTTATGTTTAATAAAATTCATTGCATTTGTGCAACGTCAATGTCAATGTCAAAAAATGTCAGACGTTTCAAATAAGATATGTTGTCATGGTATATCCATGTCAACAGCCCGTTATAATTTTTACACGGTCTAGCCCGTAAAACGTCTTGTAACACCTAGAAACAGAGCTACGTAAACAGTTCTTTACTGTTCAAATGCCCACAAAAATATATTCGAACATGTATAAAAATTAGAAAATTTTAACTTTATAGCGATGTATCTTAAAAACTAAATGAGATTAATTAAATCTGATTGAAAATTTGAAATCGCCATACTTTTTTCAATATATACTCTAATTTTTATGTTTTTACTATTAATATTACAGATATGGTAAAAAAAATGCAATTAGTTACTATTTCAAAAAAGGACTAAAATTATTATCAACTATATAGCGACGTAACTCAAAATTTAATTGATATATTTCAAATCTGATTGAAAATTCGAAAATGTCATATATTCTTTAGTATATGTACCAATTTTCATGTTTTTACCATAATTATTACAGATATGGTGAAAGTATATACAATGTATTACCATTTCAGAAAACAGCAAAAACTTTAAATTAATTTAAAAGAAATTTTTCTCAGAAACTAGTTGACATATTTCAAATCTGATTAAAAATTTTAAAACCCTATATAATCTTTAGTATATATACCAAATTATATGTTTCTATATTCATTATTACATTAATAGCGTAAGAATGTAAAAAAAATGCAATAATAATATATATATAAAATATTATTTTCACCAAATCAAAAAAAGTTTTAAACTAACCCCCACTAAAATTTAATTTTAAACAACTTTTTTCAAATAAACTTTTTTGTTAAATGTACCGTTTAGCCAGAAATCGCTCTTACATTAATATATCATGTATAATTTTTTTTTTGATTTTTTTACCAAATCAAAAAAAGTTTTGAATAAACCCCCACTAAAATTTAATTTTAAACAACTTTTTTCAAATAAACTTTTTTGTAAAATGTACCCTTTAGCTAGAAATCGCCCTTACATAAATATAACATGTATAAATTTATTTTCGGTTTTTTCACTAAATCAGAAAAAGTTTTAAATAAACCTCAATTAAAATTTAATTTTAAACAACTTTTTTCAAATAAACTTTTTTGTAAAATGTACCGTTTAGCCAAAAATTGCCCTTACATAAATATATATCATGTATAATTTTTTTGATTTTTTCACCAAATCAAAAAAAGTTTTAAATAAAACTCAATTAAAATTTAATTTTAAACAACTTTTTTCAAATAAAATTTTTGGAAAATGTACCCTTTAGCCAGAAATCAGCCTTACTTAAAATTATCATAAATAATTTTTTTTTCGTTTTTCCTTCAAATAAACTTTTTTGTAAAACGAGCCATGCAAGAAAAAATGCAGTATGAAAATGACGTGATTTTTTTAACTTACGTGTTGATTCCTAACTGTGTGCAAATTTAAACAAAAATTACTACACTACACATTTAGGTAAAAAATCTAGAACATACCTTATAGAACAGGAATATAAGAAGAAGAAGTATTATGGTACCAGCACACGCTGAAAGTACTACGACCCATAATGGTACAACGTCAGGTTTAATTTCAGTTTCGGTAAGAGTCATATTTGTGAAAACTTCATGTGTGTGAATCGGTCGTTCTAAAGGCGTACCAATGTATGGTAATTTGTTAATTCGAGAAATCATCATTGAAGATACTGTTACAACTTCATTCCAACCGATCTGAAAAAAATATTAATCCATAAATTAAAATAGTTATTTATGGTACAAGTGTGTTACATTACAGATAAGTCACGTGGGAAAAGTTTAGCTCACGAGGCCGTTTTGGTATATATCAAGTGACTTAGGTAATTAACACACGTGTGCCATACAACATTTTATCCAACACGTTTTAATCATTGATATAAAATACATATAAGATTTATGACAGATGGAATTTCGAAATGACATTTAGGAACAAAATAGCGTAGAGAAGGTTTTATAACGTAGTTACTATGATACGAACCAAAAAAACAGTGAGCTAATATATTTAGCTCACTAGTGACTTATGACCTACTTTATTTATCTAAAAACAGCATACTTATATCGTTATAATTACACGGTGTTGGATAAAAAATATTAATTAAATGTTTACTGCATTTGATTTAGTATACTACTATTGTTGATTGAAAAATATATAGATAGGCAAGCCTGTATGTTTTTGCGTACTGCTGTTTTGGAATTAAATTCGACAGAGCCATCTCGTTTATAATTCCATCAACTACTTTCTGGAATTAAACAGACAAAAATAAAGATGTTTTACATATTTACTGAATTTTGGTATCTATTAAAATGGTTCTTTCATTCATTGGTATATTTTAAAACAGAACTAATTTGTATTATTAATTATTTGACGTTTGCTCTTTTTTATATTTGACAGAAACGCCTGATATTAACCCAAATGCAACCACACACACAGTTATGTAGCTGAAACGAATTTTCTCATAAGCTTGCTTATCTATATGTTTTTCAATCAACGCTTTTATTAATAAATAACGATGTATTCATAATTTTTGCAAGAAAAAATACAAGGTGTACAGTATAACAAAGTTAGAATGATAAAAAGAGGACCAATTAATAATTTTCATTTTTGTAAGGTTGTAACTATACCCTTATAGAGAACGTTATAATAATAACGGTTTTAGTTTGAAAACCGGTTTCTGAAAATTGGAAACCGGTTTAAACCGGTTAATATATCGGTTACAAAAATAATTAAAATTAATTAAAACAAATTAATTAAAAAAAATTGATTTAAAAAAATACAGATTAATTAATTAAAAAAAAAATTAAAAAATTACCATCTGAGAAAAATATAACAATTAAAAAAAAGCAATGTAATTAATGAATATTCACAAAAATCCCGTAATATATTCAGAAAAACGCAGGTCACTTTACAATTTTAAACTGTGTTGACAAAGGCCGTATTTATTTGGGACTTTTTAAGTAACCTTAACGGCCAAAGAGACCTACATTTATGACTCTCCAATAAAATGTTAATTGTAAAAACTGTCATGACTCATGTTCAAATACAAATAGAAAACACAGATATAAACAAAATATTAAATTTTTTTTTGCTAAATGATATTAAAATAAAGGTTAATGTTCGCTAAGACCGGTTAATTTTTTTTTTGTTAACGGTTACTGGTATTTTCGGCCTGGAAAATATCGGTTAAAATTACGGTTAAACTTCGCAATTTTCGTTCAAAATATTTTTTATTTTTTATTAACCGGTTTTTTAACCGGTTACATGCCCTGATTATAATATTATAGTTAGCAAATAGTTTTGAAAAAAAAATTCGGGTGTACAAGAATAAAACAAATATTTCTTACCTTTTTAAGAGTACTAGCCTTCGCTCTAAATCTAAGGCTTGCCCAAGCTTCTTCATCTTTGGATAAAGGACCAGACTTACATCTCACCATATTGCACTTTGTACTTTTACATTGAATAATATCTTTAATTTCATCTTCAACTTGTCGTTTTGATCTGTATAGTCTATTACGGTAATCTGTATCTAATGGATGGTCAGTTGGGACATTATCTCCTACATAGGTTCTAGAATGTTGTCTCCCGGTGGAAAATGTTCTAGATGAACCATAGCCAATTCCAGATTCTTGTTCTTGTGAGCGTTCTTCATAAGAGTTTAAGTCTGGATCGTAGTAGGTTGCGCTATAGTCTTTTTCTTGTTTTGCTATGCCTAGGTCTAAACCTGTGGTTCTAAATCCACTACCTTGGGCGGCTGTGTCTAGATTTGTTTGTCTGTTACGGTTTTGATCAAAATTTTGTACGCGTCGTGTATATTCATCTAAATTTTGGTTTACGGATTCTTCTGTGCTTATGGTATATGGTTTGTATGTGTCATTTTGATTTTGTTGTTTAAAACCGCCATATTGTGTCGACCATTTTATGCGATGAGTACCATTGTTAAATTCGCCTGAACCTATTTGCATCATTCGACGTAAATCTTCTTCAGATACCAAACCGGTTAAGTTATAACCAGATAGTCTTATAAATTCGTTGTATATTGAACCAGTTCCACTTTGAGAATAAACCATTTCTCCTGTACTTGTACCAGTTTGACCATAACTAGAACCAGTTTGTTGTGTACCACTTTGAGAGTAAACTATGTCTCTTGTACCAGTACCACTTTGACCATAACCAGAACCAGAACCATGTAAATGTGAACCACTTTGTTGTGTACCACTTTGAGAGAAAACCATTTCCCCCGTACCAGTACCACTTTGACTTTGACCATAACCAGAACCACTTTGTCTGGCACCTTGAGAGTAAACCATTTCACCAGTACCACTAATACTACCACTTTGACCAAAACGTCTGCCAGGTTGTCTTTCGCCGTGAGTTTGTACCGTGCCATAACTTGTACCAGTTCTGGTACCTTGTCTACCATTGTCCCAGTTGAAGTATCCATGTCTTGTACCAGTTGTACCACTTGTACCAGTTTGACCAGTTTGACCACTTTGACCAGTTTGACCACCTTGTTGACCAGTTTGACTACCATAACCACTTTGACTATAACCACTTTGACTATGACCACTTTGACTATGACCACTTTGACTTTGACTTTGACTTCCGTGAACAGTACCAAACCTATTCTCAAACTGACTATCAATATGTCCACCAGAGACAGAAAACGATTTGTCTTGGTCAAAAGTTGTTCCTTGTTGATTTCCCGTGCTAGTATATATAATATTATAATTAATCGAAGGATCAATTGACGGTTTTCTACCCGAAATAGTTGTTGTGTTTCTTGTCCAAGAATAATTTGGATTTCCACCACTTGATGAAGAAGTATTCCATTGATAATTATATTCTCTTTGTATAGTTCCGGTATTTCCAGAAGATGAAGACGAACTTCCAGAACTTCCAGAACTTCCGGAAGATGAGAAACTACCGGAAGAAGTCCCCCCACTACTGTGGCTTCCTCTATCTATTTTATTTATTTCTTTTTGTCGATCTACGTGGACATAACTTCCATCACCGGTTTCTGAGAATTTATCTTCGTTTTCCATCTTCTTCTCGTCATGTCTAACAACTCCAGTTGTGGCAGTATGTGATTCTTCTTCTTCGTAGCTTACTTGACCAGAAAGCTTACTAGATTCTGAGGCGAATTGTTCTAGATAATTTTTTCTAGATAAGAGCTGGAACAAAACAATTTATAAAGAGATGTATCTCAGAAAGGAAATGAGATATTTTGAATCTGATTGCAGATTTGAAAAGAGCTGACCTTTTTTAGTATGTGTAGTATTTTTTTGTGAATTTTGCACGACAAATACAAAAGTAACACAAGGGTAAACAAAATGTTATAAAATGAATATATTGACTACTTGTAAAATTTAATTGTATTTCATAAATTAAATCATATATCTAAAATCTGTTCAGATATATAGAATCTATAATTTAATTAGGTTTATGTGAGTATTTATACACATTTATAGTACATTTTGATTCACTGGCGAAACTCATTTGACAACGTCTAGCTATAAATTATTCTACCACCGCCAACTATCTTTGATTCCAAAATAGAGTAAATCTATTTTTGAAAAATAAAGTAAATTAATAAAAAAAACGCTATTAAAGTGCAAATAAAGTTTTGTACTTAGCACGCGTGCACTTAATCTTTACTGGGCTCACTGGATTATGACAATCCGCTCCTTCGTCGCTCGCCTCAAAAATTTCCAGCTCGCCCTGTAAAGATTAACTTACACCGCTGGCCACGTAAATAATTATTTCCGTATCCATGGTATGTAATTGACAAATTGTTTAATTCATTTGAGGTTAACAATGGTAGGGAAATATTTTAGCGGTGCAAGCATACGACGTGCCTTCTACCAATAAAATTTAAAATTATAATAATTTGATTACAACAAAATACTGTTCAAGTTAACTCTAAATTAGATGATAATTTTAATTATTTTGCAATTTTCGCATAAATTTATTATAGAAATTATCATTTAAACCAAAATTAGACATTTATAATTTGAGGTTGTATGCCAAAAAATCTTTTGGAATCACGTTTAGTTATTTTGTTACCTGTTGCTATGGTTTCAGTATTAATTAGGTAAGCGACACATTTTGTGTTTTACATTAATAAATTAACTATTTTATTTAAAAGATTATTCTTGCGGAAAGGTAAAAATAGCTTGTGCCCTACGGGAATCTAACGGCATAATACATCCCTCGGTTTTTGCTGCCCTCGCTCACTACGTTCGCTCGTGCATCAGAAATCTTCGGGATGTAATATGCCCATATCTTCCTTATGACGCAATATACTATAGGAATGTATTTGCATGGGTGAATCAAAGTAAGTTCGGTTCCGGTTTTAGGAACGTCAAAAATAGCTGTCATATTGGTCATACAAATTTTATGAAGGAAATTTTAGGTATGAAATGAATTAAAAATATTCTGAACTACAATAACAAACTAATATTAAAACTACAAATTAAATGTATTGAAAAACATGTATAGAATATATTACTACAGTGGCGGGAGGTAATGTGTTGGACACATCAGATATTTTTCTATAACTTACCTCAACTTTTAATGGATTTGCGTCAGGAATATATTCACAAGCAATTTTCCCTTGTAGTTCAGGCTGTTCCATTAAATACAATAAATCATCTCCTTCTAAAGTTTTGCTTGGCCACATGAATAAAATATCTGCTTCATTTATATCGGATGGTCCATTATTTTTAATGCTGTATATGTGTACAATTTGAGGTCCTATGTCGTTTTCAAGTGTGTAGTTTTCTGTTTGATACTGTTCTTCTTTGTAATGTATATCTGGATATTGGGCCCAACTAAAATATAGTTAAGAGTTAGTTGTCAGTTTTATAGTTTTGCCATTTTTTTGTTTGCTTATGAAATTTTATAACAATTAGTTATATATACAGGGTGGCCCAATGAATATTATCAGCGCAATTTTTGGTCACTTAACATCAATTTTGTAAAAAACGCACAAACACGTCAATTTTAGTATATAATATACACCTGAATGTATTTCCAATGGCATAACTTCAACCCTAAAATGGGGGTTGCACATCAAAAATTTTAAATGGAAAAGGTTGTCAAACATGACACAGTTCGAAAGGCCTTTCAATTCTCTTTTCAACAGTTTTTTTATTTTTTATGAATGAAGTAAGCTTAAACAAATGACAGAAACTCAAGTGTCAGTTTATTAGGTGGTCAAAATTACTACCACCAACTTCCATACAATAATAGAGATTTTACTCAAAATATCGTCGTAAGTTCTGCAACATTTGTGGAGTAATCTGACGACACTCAGTTACGATACGTTGCCGTAAATCTTCTAAAGATTCGGGTAGCGTGGCATAAACTTTAAACTTCAAATAACCCCACAAAAAGAAATCTAACGATGATAGATCTGGAGATCTTGCTGGCCATTGTCAAAAGAATTGTTTTTTTAGTTTCTGTCATTTGTTTAAGCCAACTTGATTGCAGTTTAGAACACCTGATAAAATTTTTTTGAACGATATTTCTCTGGAACTAATGATCAGATTTGAAAAATAAAAAAAACTGTTGAAAAGAGAATTGAAAAGCCTTTCGAACTGTGTCATGTTTGACACCCTTTTCCATTTAAAATTTTAGAAATGCTGCAGTCCACCGCCATTTTAGGGTTGAAGTTATGCCATTGGTACTAATCCTTTCAGGTGTCCCCCTTTATACTTAAATTGAGGTGTTCGAGAGTTTTTTGCAAAATTGATGTTAAGTGCCAAAAATGGTGCTGATAATTTTCATTGGGCCACCCTGTACAGAAAAATGTACAACAAATCTAAAGCCACAAAAATAAAGTCTCTATCTCTTTTAGTTTTGGAGTTACAAAACTTCAAATTTACAAATGTGCCAAAGTACAATTTATTTTGTCACTTTTTACATCCTTTTCTCATTTTCACATGTACCAGTCAAATGTAATAAAAATTTGGTTTTATACACAAAAAACTACGAAGAAACTTATTCCGAAAATACATGTCACTAACTCCTCCAAATTTGGATATACAGAGCAGGAAACTTAACCGAAACTATTTTTAAAATATCTTTATAAGTAAAGAGCGGATTCTATGTAATTGCATGTGTTGTTTTTATTAGGCATATCAACAAACTGTTTTCATATGTTCACGTTTCATCAAAAATTAATGCCAAATATCAAAAAAAAATAATGCATATTTTGCATTTAATGATACTTTATTGCATATTTTGATTTTTTTTTTGAATATTAGTGCATATTTTAAGACTTTTTTCAAAAACTAAAATGAATTTTTGACAAATTTTGTTCTTTTTTGAAAACAGTATATTACAAGAAATATAATTTTGATCGTACTTTTAACAAGTGAGCATTTATGTAAAATGTACTCATTGAAACCATTACAATCATATTTAATTTCTCGTAAAAACAAAAAAAAGAGATTTTATCAGTGTTTTAGAACTGCTTAGAACTTAAGTAATTCTTATTTGGTAAGTAAGGTAAGTAAATAATATCTAACACTGAAATTCGTATGTTTGGAACTATAACAACCATTAGTAATGCCGAAAAAAATGTATTAAAATATGAGGAGCATATAGCAACTTTCTCGTTAAAGATGACTTTTTTGATTTTTGTTTCAAAAAAGAGCTTTTGTAAATTTCAATATGAATATGAATTCGAGATTTTTTTATTTTTGTTAGAATTACCTGTGATATTTATTGTCTTTATACATTTCATGAAATGTTCCAAATAAAACACTGCATGTAAAAATAGAAATAAGAAAATGATATCAGTAAAACGAGCCTGATGACATTAGTTTTTTTGCATATTTTTATTGTAAAGTGTATATTTATAACTATTTTGCATATATCATGCATATTTTGATGATTTTTTAATGCATATTGCATGCATATTTTGACACTTTTTTAGTGCATCTAATCCGCTCTTTAATTATTAAGAACACAATATGGCTGATATTTTTAGGTAAACAATACCTACCCTGTTAAAGATATATTTGTTTCAACCCATACTTTGACAGATAAGTCCTTAACATTGTCACCAACAGTAGATGGTTCCTCTGGATTGGTACTATTGACTTTCATCGAAAAATCATAACTTGGTTTCATGCCCTTAAAATGGAAAGGGTCTAACAGGACTCTGAAATGTACCTAAAAATATATACCAATAAGTAGGGAGTTATTTAGGGGAACAATCTTGGACTTATGTATATCGGGTGTCCCAGCTCGACCGACACATGGGAGTTTTACATGGGAAATCAGTTAATTATGAATTGTATCTCCCCAGTGCAAGATATTAACTTCAAATTTTGTATACTTATCGGAGAATATTAATTCTATGGATCACACTTATTTGAAATATGCAATTTCGTCTGCAGGGCGAGATTTATTAATTTTAAAATCTAATATTTTCGTTCAAAATCAGACAGCCATGGAAATAAAAGAAAATATTTATCTGACAGTTTAGTGAAATATCACTGATTTTAATTCTTATTTCCTGTATTTTAATATTATTTAAGTTGAATTTAGTTTCTTTTTGTTAAATAATATACCAATATTACAAAAATATAAATATCTACAATAGCATGTCATTAACTATCAGAACTGTCACATAGATATTTTCTTTTATTTCCATGGCTGACTGATTTTGAACGAAAATGTTAGATTTTATAATTTAACAAATCTCATCTTGCAGACGAAATTACATATTTTAAATAACTGTAATCCATAGAAATAATATTCCCCAATAAGCATACAAAATTTGAAGTTAATATCTTGCACTGGGGAGATACTATTCATAATTAACTGACTTCCCATGTAAAACTCTCATGTGTCGGTCGAGCTGGGACACCCGGTATGTATAGATAGCTTAAAATAAGGTGTATATATTTTATCCTCCACACATGTTATATTGCTCGACATTGTTTCTTTCAAACATTTAATCTTGCACACCTTTTATCCTCCACACTTTTAATCCGCGAAGAAAAATTATCTTACACACATTTTATCTTGCGCACATTTTATCATCTACACATTTTATCTTTCATTCATTTTATTTTTCACACATTTTATCTTCGCAAACTTTTGATTCTTAAAACATTGTAATTGTACCTGTCATTCTTTTTATTGCCCATGCAATCAACATACTTATAATTAGATGAAATATTCAGTAATAAATTTTTCTGAAGATAAAATGTGTAAAAGATAAAATGTGTGGAACATAAAATGAGTGGAAAATAAAATGTGTGGATGATAAAATTATTTGGAAGATACAATGTGTGGAAGATAACTTTTTTCGCGGATTAAAAGTATGGAGGATAAAAGGTGTGCAAGAATGAAAGTATAAGATACAATGGCGAGCAATATAATATAACAAAAAATGATATGTAAGACACATAATATTTTATGCTATGAAATAAGTAATACGAATTTTAAATCTTCAAAAGAAAGAAATAAAAAATTGTGCTTATTGATGAACTTGCAAAATACAGACATTTTGTTTAATAAAAATGTTTAAAAAATATAATTATGTACCTATTTATTTTATCTAATTTGCTTTTATTATGTTGATAAATTTATAATTATATTATTTTTACATTCTAAAATTATTTTATCTTTCAAACATAAATTTAAATGTGGAACGTAAATTAGCCAACAAATTTAAAGGTCCACAGAATGCTCCAAGGTCATAGAGCTGACTAGGGTAACATCAAAGGTACCGACATAGAGTGTTGCTTCTGTATATAACTATTCTGTGCTAATGTTACAGTGTACAAATAATTTAAATTTATTTCTTCAAGGATATGTTTTGATTTATATTTAAACTAAGTTAAGGTGTTCCTCAAGGGAGCAAATTAAGTCCTGTTCTATCTTTAGCTAATATTGCAGCTTACAAACAATTAATGGACCAATTCTGAACAAATCTGTTAAGTCTTACAGATCTGTAAATCTGTAAAAAACTGACAAAATCGCATAAATTTTTGTTGATTAATGTAAAATTATGCATAAGAGCGACTGGTTTCGTTGCGATTTTGTTCATTATTTACAGATTTACAGATCTGCAAGACTTACCGATTTGTTCAGAATTGGCCTATTAAATGCATTTATTTAAGAGTATGTGTTGATTATGTGTTAAGTTTAAATCAAATGGGGATCCCCAAGGCAACAAATTAAGTCCTGTTGTATCTTTAACTAAGATTACAATCCACAACAATTTTACCGCATTTCTTTATGGATTTGTGTTGATAATGTTTTAAGTTTAAATCAAATGGGGATCCCCAAGGCAACAAATTAAGTCCTGTTGTATCTTTAGCTAAGATTACAGTCCACAACAATTTAAACGCATTTATTTATGGATTTGGGTTGATTTTTTGTGAATTTTGTATCAAATGGGGATCCCCAAGGCAGAAAATTAAGTCCTGTTGTATCGTTAACTCAGATTACAGTTCACAACAATGTAAATGTATTTTTTGAGGATATATGTACGTTGATTCTATGTTAAGTTTGTATCAAATGGAGTCCCTCAAGGGACCAACCTAAGCTTACCATTTTATCTGCAGCTAAAGGATTACCAATATCACACTTCAGAGTATTATTTGTTGCTTCTGAAGGAGCTGAACATTGAACTTTTGAACCGTCAATTTGTTCTGTGTTGAAATAATTGATGCCTGGTGGAACTTTCATATAAAACATTGATTCGAAAGAATCTTCCCCGTAATTATGAACTTTGACATCGATTTTTAATCGTTTCTCTGATCCCATTAAATATTTTTCTACGTTTCTGAAAAAAAAGTGACAGTTGTAAATTATTTTACGGGCATTTGAACAGTAAAGAACTGTTTATTTAGCTCTGTTTCTAAGGTTTACAAGATGTTTTACGGGCTAGACCGTGTAAAAATTATAACGGGCTGTTGACATGGATATACCATGACAACATATCATATTTGAAACGTCTGACATCCTTTGGCATTGACATTGACGTTGCACAAATGCAATGAATTTTATTAAACATAAATATATTGCGATGCAAATGCCCATAAAACATTGTACAATGCTCTACCGTTAGCTGAAGTTTACAGTCTCACACAGATAACAGGCTCGCCCGTTACCTTTCTGTGCTCACCTGGAAATTTCTGTATAACGGTCTTGCAATGTAAATAACTGTAATTAATTTATTAGGGATTGTGAAAAGTGGCAAAAATAGTAGAGAAATTATGTAAGGTTGAGGGTCAAAAAATGGAATGGGTGAATTTTTGAGTTTTTACGAAAATCTGTCTTAAAAATGTTTTATTTAAAAACTACGGCTCTGATTTTTTTTTCATTATTTTTCCCAAAATGTAGATTGTTGAAATAATAGGATAACATACTTTTCGTTAAAAAATAGAGGAGGTCAATTTTTCATGATTTTACAAAAATCTGTCTGTCTTAAAAAGTGTCTAACTCAAAAACTACGACCCTGGGAATTTTTTGACTATTTTTCTCGTAATGTAGAGGGTTGAAGTAATAGGATAACATACTTTTTCATAAAAAATAGAGGGGGTCAATTTTTCATGATTTTACAAAAATCTGTCTGTCTTCAAAAGTGTCTAACTCGAAAACTACGACCCTGGGAATTTTTTGACTATTTTTCTTGTAATGTAGAGGGTTGAAATAATAGGATAACATACTTTTCGTCAAAAAATAGGCGAAAATCTGTCAGTCTTAAAAAGTGTCTAAGTCAAAAACTACGGCTCTGGGAATTTTTACAATATTAAATTGATAGATAAACTCTTAAACCAATATTCAGAGATGAACTGGTTTCCCTACTATTTTAAGGCTGTCATTTTTTGTTAGTAACGACGTTGATTGAAAAATATATAGATAGGCAAGCCTGTATGTTTTTGCGTATCGCTGTTTTGGAATCAGATTCGACAGAGCCATCTCGTTCATGATTCCATCAACTACTTTGCGGAAAAAGACAGAAATATGAGATAAATAAAGATGTTTTGCATATTTACTGAATTTTTTGGTATCTATTAAAATGGTTCTTTCGTTCATTGGTATATTTTAAAGTAGAACTAACTTGTATTATTAATTATTTGACGTTTGCTTTTTTTTATATTTGACAGAAACGCCTGATATTAACACAAATGCAACCAGACACACAGTTGTGTAGGTGAAACGAATTTTCTCATAAGCTTGCCTATCTATATATTTTTCAATCAACGGTAAAGATTTCAAATAAATTTATACTTACGGTGACACAACTAAATATAAGTTAGGAATACAAACATCATCTTCCCCACAATTTTTCTTGATGACTATAGAATCTTTATAAGAACTAGGTAAATTGCCATTAAGAACAGGTAATAATTCATTTCTTGGATTTCGATCTGTGTGCCTTTTTTGTCTTTGATTCAAATAGTACTTCATTTCTACCTCCAAAGGTGTTAATTTATCTCTTGTAGTGTCCTAAAATTATAATTATTTATTGTTAAAAATTAAGGAAATATTGTTAAATACATGTGGGTATTAAATAACGAGATTGACGCTTTTTTAACATTTTATGTTGATTCCATACCTATTTATATTCAAATATGATGAACTGATTAGATTTTGACTAGAATTAGTTAACCAAATGTAGTACTTTACTTGAAGCTTTAAATAGTTTTTCCTAAATATACCTCTAAATACCATTTCTTCGCAAATTACGTTATTATTAAATATAAACATTTTTTAATTTTCTACCAATTTGTATAATTACGTTTATATATAACTTCTAGCTACATAGAAAACAATATATAAATTATAATAATTATATGTATCGTTTAGGCTGACAACTTTTATAAAACAGATGAGTTATTCATATGTTCACAAAATTTGACATATGATGTCAAATTTGATCTATGTGTAAAAGATAAAATAAGTAAATATGAAATAGTTTTATTGTAAAATTTAAAAATATTTGCATGCGTGAATCAAGGTAAGTTCGGTTCCGGTTTTAGTAACTTCAAAAATAGCTGTTTTTTTTTGGTCATACAAATTTTATGAAGGAAATTTTATGTATGAAATAAATAAAAATATTCTGAACTGCAATAACAAACTAATTTTAAAACTATAAATTGAATGTACTGAAAACTTATATAGAATATATTACTACAGTGGCGGGAGGTAATGTGTTGGACACATTAGATTTTTTCAATAAATTGTAAGTTTCAAAATCGATTTTCCAAGTTTTTTTTTATTGTTGCATAAGAAATATTTGGTTGTTGAAAAAAAAAATTTATATTTTGTATTATAAGACCATTATCAGGAAATACTAATGAATATACTATACAGAAAATTATTAGTATTTATATATAGAAGAACAAAGTCAGAAACTAAGTATTAACTAGCTTTACAATAGGAAAATCTAAAAGGGATTAAAGCGGAGTGATCAACAGAGATTTGACTAAGCCAAGTTGTTCATTCTTAAGATTTTTTTTTCATTTGAATTTCCAATTATTGTAAGAATTCTATTATTAGTTATTAAAAATTTTCTTTAGAGGTACACGATCAGTTTTGGACAAGTCATCAAAAAGTTATTTCTGTGCTTGCAGTTTTTAGTAGTGTGTGCATAAAATTGTAAATACGAATATGTGGAGATCCTGGGAATATAATTTTGTGGACGTAAGTCATGCTGAAAACAACATTCGGAAGAAATAGTTCAACATCTAGCAGATCAGCCGTCGACGTCGAAAAATCGCTGCAATTATGTATCCAATGTGAGAAGAATATGATACGGCCCTTTATTTTTCAAGTGATACCTTTGAGTTGGGATAATTTATAACTCCTGACCACAAAGCTTCCCACCCAGACAGAAAAGGTTGTAAAATCTGCATAAGTCGGTTTCATATACATCTACTTCTACTATACTTCTTCTGTAGCAGTCAGTGTCGTTATTTAATAGCCATACCTTATAATTAAAGAGCGGATTCTATGCAATTGCATGTGTTGTTTATATTAGGCATATCAACAAACTGTTTTCATATGTTCACGTTTCATCAAAAATTAATGCCAAATATCAAAAAAAAAATAATGCATATTTTGCATTTAATGATACTTTATTGCATATTCTGATTTTTTTGCATATTAGTGCATATTTTAAGACTTTTTTCAAAAACAAAAATTAATTTTTTACAAATTTTGTTCTTTTTTGAAAACAGTATATTACAAGAAATATAACTTTGATCGTACTTTTAACAAGTGAGCATTTATATAAAATGTACTCATTGAAATTTATCTATCAGTGTTTTAGAACTGCTTAGAACTTAAGTAATTCTTATTTTGTAAGTAAGGTAAGTAAATAATATCTGTCACTGAAGTTCGTATGTTTGGAACTATAACAACAATTAGTAATGCCGAAAAAAATGTATTAAAAATATGAGGAGCATATAGCAACTTTCTCGTTAAAGATGACTTTTTTGATTTTTGTTTCAAAAAAGAGCTTTTGTAAATTTCAATATCAATTCGAGATTTTCTTATTTTTGTTAGAATTACCTGTGATATATTGTCTTTATACATTTCATGAAATGTTCCAAATAAAACACTGCATGTAAAAATAGAAATAAGAAAATGATATCAGTAAAACGAGCCTGATGACATTATTGTAGAGTGCATATTTATTTTTTTTTTGCATATATCATGCATATTTTGATGATTTTTTAATGCATATTGCATGCATATTTTGACACTTTTTTAGTGCATATAATTCGCTCTTTACTTATAATATATAAAAAAATCTTACCCGTATATAAACTTGAATTGTAGTACAATTCCAATCATTTCGTCTCAAAATAAACGTTTCATTAAATCTGCTTCTTCTTTCATGTGGGAATAGAAACATTCTTGGATCCTTAGTAATTTTTGAGTCCAAAATAAATTCAGTAATTAATTCAATGTGATGAGATACTCCTATACCATTGTAACGAACACATGTTTCAAAGGATGTACAGCTAACGTTCTTATTTCTGCCTAAAGAACAATTTCTTTCATCTAAACTTATTTGTTTCTTATATGTGTGGAATTTAACATTTGCTTCTATGTTTATTACTGGTCTAGATCTAAAACAAAACATTATATATTAATTATAATTATTTATGGTACAAGTGTGTTACATTACAGATAAGTCACGTGGGAAAAGTTTAGCTCACGAGGCCGTTAGGCCGAGTGTGGTATTTTTTCAAGTGACTTAGGTAATTAACACACGTGTGCCATACAACATTTCATCCAACACATTTTAATCATTGATATAAAATACATATAAGATTTTTGACACATGGAATTTCGAAATGACATTTAGGAACAAAATAGTGTAGAGAAGGTTTTATAACGTAGTTACTATGATACGAACCAAAAAACAGTGAGCTAATATATTTAGCTCACTAGTGACTTATGACCTACTTTATTTATCTAAAAACAGCATGCTTATATCGTTATAATTACACGGTGTTGGATAAAAGTATAAAATAAGTACCATTTTATAAACAGTCAACATTTAAAAAAACGGTTGTAAATTATATAAACTTTATAAAGCTGTATCTCAAAATCTAGTAAAGATTTTTCAAATCTGATTAAAAATTTGAACTCCCCGTACATTTTTGACTATATATACAAATTTTTATGTTTTTACACAATTTATTTCAGCTGTAAATTAAGAATTAGTCAAATATGACTATTTCGAAAATAGCCAAAATTGTTATCAATATTTCTAAGGCCATATCTCAAAAACTAGACAAGATATCTTAAATATGATTAAAAATTTGAAAACTTCATACTTTTTTTAGTATATGTACCAGTTTTCAATTTTCTATCATAATTGAAATGATATAAAAATATTTAAAAAATGGGATGTGTACATGTATAAAAATTTTTTGTTGTCAAATCAAAAAAAGTTTTAAATAAACCCCCCTTAAAATTTGATTTTGAACAACTATTTTCAAATAAACATTTTTGTAAAATGTACCACTTAGTCAAAAATCGCACTTATATTAAATTAATCGTCCGCATCCACAACAGTTTTTCAGTTTTTTCACTAAATCAAAAAAAAGTTTTAAATAAACCCCCCTTAAAATTTAATTTTGAACAACTATTTTCAAATAAACTTTTTTGTAAAATGTACCACTTAGTCAAAAATCGTACTTATATTAAATGTTTCATCCACATCCACGACATTTTTTCAGTTTTTTCACTAAATCAAAAAAAAGTTTTAAGTAAACCCCCCTTAAAATTTGATTTTAATCAACTTTTTTCAAATAAACTTTTTTGTAAAATGTACCACTTAGTCAAAAATCGCACTTATATTAAATTATTCGTCCGCATCCACAACAGTTTTTCAGTTTTTTCACTAAATAAAAAAAGTTTTAAATAAACCCCCCTTAAAATTTGATTTTGAACAACTTTTTTCAAATAAACTTTTTTGTAAAATGTACCACTTATTCAAAAATCGTACTTATATTAAATCAATCATGATCATCATCCACAACAGTTTTTGTTTTTTCACTAAATCAAAAAAAAGTTTTAAATAAACCCCCCTTAAAATTTGATTTTGATCAACTGTTTTCAAATAAACTTTTTTGTAAAATGTACCACTTAGTCAAAAATCGCTCTTATATTAAATTAATCGTCCGCATCCACAACAGTTTTTCAGTTTTTTCACTAAATCAAAAAAAGTTTTAAATAAACCCCCCTTAAAATTTGATTTTGAACAACTTTTTTCAAATAAACTTTTTTGTAAAATGTACCACTTAGTCAAAAATCGTACTTATATTAAATGTTTCATCCACATCCACAACAGTTTTTCAGTTTTTTCACTAAATCAAAAAAAGTTTTAAATAAACCCCCCTTAGAATTTGATTTTGAACAACTTTTTTCAAATAAACTTGTTTGTAAAATGTACCACTTAGTCAAAAATCGTACTTATATTAAATGTTTCATCCACATCCACAACAGTTTTTCAGTTTTTTCACTAAATCAAAAAAAGTTTTAAATAAACCCCCCTTAGAATTTGATTTTGAACAACTTTTTTCAAATAAACTTTTTTGTAAAATGTACCACTTAGTCAAAAATCGCACTTATATTAAATTAATCGTCCGCATCCACAACATTTTTTCAGTATTTTCACTAAATCAAAAAAAAGTTTTAAATAAACCCCCCTTAGAATTTGATTTTGAACAACTTTTTTCAAATAAACTTTTTTGTAAAATGTACCACTTAGTCAAAAATCGCACTTATATTAAATTAATCATCCGCATCCACAACAGTTTTTCAGTTTTTTCACTAAATCAAAAAAAGTTTTAAATAAACCCCCCTTAGAATTTGATTTTGAACAACTCTTTTCAAATAAACTTTTTTGTAAAATGTACCTCTTAGTCAAAAATCGTACTTATATTAAATTAATAATCCGCATCCACAACAGTTTTTCAGTTTTTTCACTAAATCAAAAAAAAGTTTTAAATAAACCCCCCTTAAAATTTGATTTTGAATAACTTTTTTCAAATAAACTTTTTTGTAAAATGTACCACTTAGTCAAAAATCGTACTTATATTAAATGTTTCATCCACATCCACAACAGTTTTTCAGTTTTTTCACTAAATCAAAAAAAGTTTTAAATAAACCCCCCTTAAAATTTGATTTTGAACAACATTTTTCAAATAAACTTTTTTGTAAAATGTACCACTTAGTCAAAAATCGTACTTATATTAAATTAATAATCCGCATCCACAACAGTTTTTCAGTTTTTTCACTAAATCAAAAAAAGTTTTAAATAAACCCCCCTTAGAATTTGATTTTGAACAACATTTTTCAAATAAACTTTTTTGTAAAATGTACCACTTAGTCAAAAATCGTACTTATATTAAATGTTTCATCCACATCCACAACAGTTTTTCAGTTTTTTCACTAAATCAAAAAAAAGTTTTAAATAAACTGCCATTAAAATTTGATTTTGAACAACTTTCTTCAAATAAACTTTTTTGTAAAATGTACCACTTAGTCAAAAATCGTATTTATATTAAATGTTTCATCCACATCCACAACAGATTTTCAGTTTTTTCTCTAAATCAAAAAAAGTTTTAAATAAACCCTCCTTAGAATTTTATTTTGAACAACTTTTTTTAAATAAACTTTTTTGTAAAATGTACCACTTAGTCAAAAATCGTACTTATATTAAATGTTTCATCCACATCCACAACAGTTTTTCAGTTTTTTCACTAAATCAAAAAAAGTTTTAAATAAACCCCCCTTAAAATTTGATTTTAAACAACTTTTTTCAAATAAACTTTTTTGTAAAATGTACCACTTAGTCAAAAATCGTACTTATATTAAATTAATCATCCGCATCCACAACATTTTTTCAGTTTTTTTACTAAATCAAAAAAAAGTTTTAAATAAACCCCCCTTAAAATTTGATTTTGAACAACTTTTTTCAAATAAACTTTTTTGTAAAATGTACCACTTAGTCAAAAATCGTACTTATATTAAATTATTCATCCACATCCACAACATTTTTCAGTTTTTTCTCTAAATCAAAAAAAGTTTTAAATAAACCCCCCTTAGAATTTGATTTTGAACAACTTTTTTCAAATAAACTTTTTTGTAAAATGTACCACTTAGTCAAAAATCGTACTTATATTAAATGTTTCATCCACATCCACAACAGTTTTTCAGTTTTTTTTCTAAATCAAAAAAAGTTTTAAATAAACCCCCCTTAGAATTTGATTTTGAACAACTTTTTTCAAATAAACTTTTTTGTAAAATGTACCACTTAGTCAAAAATCGTACTTATATTAAATGTTTCATCCACATCCACAACAGTTTTTCAGTTTTTTCACTAAATCAAAAAAAGTTTTAAATAAACCCCCCTTAGAATTTGATTTTGAACAACTTTTTTCAAATAAACTTTTTTGTAAAATGTACCACTTAGTCAAAAATCGTACTTATATTAAATGTTTCATCCACATCCACAACAGTTTTTCAGTTTTTTTTCTAAATCAAAAAAAGTTTTAAATAAACCCCCCTTAGAATTTGATTTTGAACAACTTTTTTCAAATAAACTTTTTTGTAAAATGTACCACTTAGTCAAAAATCGTACTTATATTAAATGTTTCATCCACATCCACAACAGTTTTTCAGTTTTTTCACTAAATCAAAAAAAGTTTTAAATAAACCCCCCTTAGAATTTGATTTTGAACAACTTTTTTCAAATAAACTTTTTTGTAAAATGTACCACTTAGTCAAAAATCGTACTTATATTAAATTAATCGTCCGCATCCACAACAGTTTTTCAGTTTTTTCACTAAATCAAAAAAAAGTTTTAAATAAACTGCCATTAAAATTTGATTTTGAACAACTTTCTTCAAATAAACTTTTTTGTAAAACATACCACATAGCTACAATTTTACATAATTTTAAATAAACAGTCACTTTTTTAGTACTTACCTAAAAATAAAAGCAGAATTTGATAAATAGGCCCCAACAACTAAATCTGGATATTGGTTTCTGTCCAAATCTATACCATTTCCAGAAACTGAGAATCCAAATGTATACAAAGATCGATAACCTAATTCTTCACCATATATGACTTGGGATGGTTTTTCTCTAATACCATTCTTGGAACCATAGTATATGTATACAGCTCCTCTTTCTTTAGGACCGTCGTATGGTGCCCCAATTGCTATATCTGTACCAAAAAGTGTACCATTTTAAAGGAGGCATGATAAAATCGTTTTAGTTTTGTACCAGGTGGAATAAATGAACTAAAAACTTGTTTTTTAACATGGTTTGATATATTTCTTGATGTTTTTAGACTTATGGCACAAATATACAAACGTACCATTCGTGCCATTTTTAAGGAGACATTTTAAAATGGTTTTAGTTTTGTACCAGGTGGAATAAATTAACCAAAAACTTGTTCTATAACAAGGTTTGATACATTTCTTGATGATTTTAGACTTATGGCATAATTATTCATATGTTCCATTCGTGCCACTTTAAAGGAGGCATGTTAAAATGGTTGTAGTTTTATACCAGGTGGAATAAATTAACCAAAAACTTGTTTTATATAATGGTTTGATACAATTCTTGATGTTTTTAAATTTATGGCACAAATATACAAACGTACCAGTCGTGCCATTTTTAAAGAGACATGTTAAAATGGTTGTAGTTTTATACCAGGTGGAATAAATGAACCAAAAACTTGTTTTATAATATGGTTTTATACAATTCTTGTTGTTTTTAAACTTATGGCATAAATATACAAATGTACCATTCGTACCACTTTAAAGGAGGCATGTTAAAATGATTGTAGTTTGTACCAGGTGGAATAAATTAACCAAAAATTTGTTTTATAACATGGTTTGATACATTTCTTGATGTTTTTAGACTTATGGCACAAATATACAAACGTACCATACGTGCCATTTTTAAGGAGACATTTTAAAATGGTTGTAATATTGTATCAGGTGGAATAAATTAACCAAAAACTTGTTTTATAAAATGGTTTGATACCATTCTTGATGCTTTTAAACTTATGGCACAAATATACATATGTACCAGTCGTGCCATTTTTAAGGAGATGTTTTAAAATTGTTATATTTTTACTCAAAATGACCAAAAATTGTTGTATGTAATGTTTATGCAATATTTTTGATTTTTTTATACTTATTGAATAATTATACAAACATACCATTATACCATTTTTAAGATTAAAATGGTACCATTTATACTCCAGGTAAAATTATATGGGCAATATTTTATACACTAATATTGATGTTTTTACGCTAATGGTACAATTATACAAGCATACCATTTTTTTGTACCATTTTTAGGAAAATTAAAATGGTTTCATTTATACATTAACATTATATGGCCAATATTTTATACACCAATCTTGATGTTTTACGTTAATGGTACAAATATACAAACATACCATTGAATCATTTTAAAGGAGGAATCGGAAAATACATAAAACTAATTGAATGCCATTTGTACCATCACAAATGCTTTAATGTTTTATGCATATGAAATAAAATTTGCAATAGTATTTTCTATAAATAATTTTAAACCATTTTTCTTAATTTTTTGTTGGCATAATTAACATAATAGTTATGCCATTTTTAAGGAAGCATAAATATATACTATATTTTTTAGAAAACATGAAATAAATATCCTGGAAATTATTTATTTAAATGGTTTTCCAACATTTCTAATAGTTTATGACAATGGTATTATTGGTAGAAAGCATACCATTTGTACCATTTTAAAGGAGACATCAAAAAATTGTTGTATCAATACTTCTTTGTTAAAATAAGTTACAAAAAATGTGTATGTACGACTGCACGTTAAAGTTTGATTTATATCATAGTTTTGCGCCCATAAAGTACCTCTTTATAGTACTAGTAAAGTAAAGTAATTTTTAGAAGTTCTTTCAACATTCTTACTAGAACACCATTTCCGATTCGCATTGTATGTCTCTTCGTATATATGCTTGCTTGAGAAAATAGTGAATCTTTATTATATTTTCATTATTAGAACTCTGAGACCGACACGCTTGCATCTTGCTTCAAACAAAATTTTGACATTGACACCGGACCAAACAAATTCGTTTTCAAACAACAGAAAAGCACACTTGATTCATTCTTCTAAATGAACATTTTACATATTCTGTAAAAGAAACCGATTTTCGCAGTCGTGCATAAAGTTTTGTATGCAATTCGTACATAATTAGGCTTTATTGACTCGTCCTATTTATTTACTTCTGCCATAAACTGCAGGACTCGCCACTAAAGACCTACATTATGTACTTATTATATAAATAGCTATTTTGTACCATATTCAATAGGTAAACACCAAAATAGACGTACATTATGTACTTATTATATAAATAGCTATTTTGTACAATATTCAATAAATAAACACCAAAATGGCATTTCCAAAAATGTACCATTTTTAAGGACCTTACCTTGATAACCATCCAAATCCAAATCCCCTAAATTGGCAACTGACAATCCAAATCGTCCTTTGGAACTTGTACCATCTCTCGTATCGAATTTGCGAAGCTTTGGCTAAAATGGTATTGTGAAAATATGATTGACAGAATCAGGACATGTAACCGGTTAAAAAACTGGTTAATAAATACCGGTAATTGATATTTTGAACGAAAATTGTGAACTTTAACCGTAATTTTAACCGATACTTTTCAGGCCGAAAATACCGGTAACCGTTAACCAAAAAAAATAAACCGGTTTTAGCGGACATTAACCTTTATTTTAATATCATTTAGCGAAAATTAATATTTTTTTATATGTGTGTTTTCTATTTATATTTGACCATGAGTCATGACAGATTTTACAATTAACATTTTATTGGAGAGTCATAAATGTAGGTATTGTTTTTGGCCGTTAAGGTTACTTAAAAAGTCCCAAATAAATATGACCTTTGTCAACACAGGCAAGTTTAAAATTAAAAGTGACCTGCGTTTTTCTGAAGATATTACGGGAATTTTTGTGAATATTCATTAATTAAATTGTTTTTTTTAATTATTAGGTTTTTCTCACATGGTAATTTTTTATTGTTTTTTTAAATTAATTATTCTGTAATTTATTTTAATCAAATTTTTATAATTAATTTGTTTTAATTAATTTTAATTATTTTTTTAACCGATATATTAACCGGTTTAAACCGGTTTCCAGTTTCAAAAACCGGTTTTCGAACTGAAACCGTTATTATTATAACTAAAGAGCGGATTCTATGCAATTGCATGTGTTGTTTATATTAGGCATATCAACAAACTGTTTTCATATGTTCACGTTTCATCAAAAATTAATGCTAAATATCAAAAAAAAAAATAATGCATATTTTGCATTTAATGATACTACATTGCATATTTTGATTTTTTTTGCATATTAGTGTATATTTTAAGACTTTTTTCAAAAACAAAAATTAATTTTTGACAAATTTTGTTCTTTTTTGAAAACAGTATATTACGAGAAATATAATTTTGATCGTACTTTTAACTAGTGAGCATTTATATAAAATGTACTCATTGAAATCTATTTTATCTATCTATCAGTGTTTTAGAACTGTTTAGAACTTAAGTAATTCTTATTTTGTAAGTAAGGTAAGTAAATAATATCTGTCACTGAAATTCGTATGTTTGGAACTGTAACAACAATTAGTAATGCCGAAAAAAATGTATTAAAAATATGAGCAGCATATAGCAACTTTCTCGTTAAAGATGACTTTTTTGGTTTTTGTTTCAAAAAAGAGCTTTTGTAAATTCCAATATAAATATGAATTCGAGATTTTCTTATTTTTGTTAGAATTACCTGTGATATTTATTGTCTTCATACATTTCATGAAATGTTCCAAATAAAACACTGCATGTAAAAATAGAAATAAGAAAATGATATCAGTAAAACGAGCCTGATGACATTAGTTTTTTTTGCATATTTTTATTGTAAAGTGCATATTTATAACTTTGTTGCATATATCATGCATATTTTGATGATTTTTTAATGCATATTGCATGCATATTTTGACACATTTTTAGTGCATATAATCCGCTCTTTAGTTATTATTATAACGTTCTCTATAAGGGTTAACCATTAACCAGTATTTTTTTCGGTTACATGCAAGGGCCAGACTGCAATGAAAATGGCACAGACTTACATATATTTGATTTGGTGTGGCATCTGGATCATCTCGAATTCTAACCGGGTATATGACATAGACTCTGCCAACCTCGTATTTTTCTTTAGTGTTTGGTTCTGTATGCAAGGGTGCCCCAACAATTAAATCGTCTAAGCCGTCACCATTCATGTCTGCAGAAGCAATGGCGTAGCCAAAATAGGCTCCTAATTGACTACCGGAGATGTTTTGGTGGTTTGTAAGGTTCCAAGTGTACATTACAACCTTAAAATAGGAATAGAATTAAATGACAATGTGAAAATTGGTTAGAACAATAAATATATATATATATATATATATATATATATATATATATATACTATAGAAAGATTAAGGATTTCAAATTTGCAAACAAATTTTAAATATCTCTTTTAGTTTTTGTGATACATGATTTTAAACTTGATGTTAATTTAAGACGTTGTCTAAAATGTGGATTCTTTATATGTTTTAAGTATAAAACTACAATTTTTTTAGAATCATGAAAATTTGTACAAATACTAACAAAAGAATAAAGATATCAAGATTTTAAACAGATTTAAAATAAGTTATATAGTTTTAAAAATACAAGGTGTTCATTTTAAGTGGTACACTATTGATATCTCGGGAAACTAGAAGAGCTACAAGGTCGGTTAAATTAGCAAAAAAAATCTATTTTATTTTTTAATGAGGAAAACAATTTTTTTTTCGAACTGTGGTTCTCAAAATACGGGGTACATTTTTCTTATTTTAAATAGGAACCTACTTTTTTTATAGTGAGCAAAACTGCTAGAGTACAAAGTTGTTCAAAATTAAATTTTACAACAGATATGATCATAATTTTTACAACAGCACGTCTGCAGTACTAGATTTATTAATTATAAAATGTAACATTTTCGTTCAAAATCAGACAGCCATGGAAATAAAAGAAAATATCTATGTGTCAATTGTGACAGTTAATGATATGTCATTATAGATAATTTAATGTGATATTGACCAATAAATTATGTTATAGTCTAAAATTAATTTAAAAATGGATATGTAGTCCGTAAATATATTAAAGATAGATAGTTTCAAATAAACCCAACCTAAAATTTATTTCTGAACAACTTTTTTCAAATAAACTTTTTTATAAAACGTAACATTTAGCCAAAAATCGTATTGATATTAATTAAACATGTATAATATTTTGACGATTTCAAAGATTTTTGCTTATAACTCATAAACGGGATGAGATAATTTGAATTTTCAAACGGTGTGTTAAATTACATTAAATTCTTTTTTATATACAAGATGGCCTAATGAAAATTATCAGCGCAATTTTTGACCACTTAACATAAATATTGCAAAAAACGCTTGAACACGTGAATTTTAGTATAAAGGGGGACACCTGAATAAAATAATACCAATAGCATAACTTCAACCCTAAAATGGGGGTGGATTGTAACTCAAAAATTTTAAATGGAAAAAGGGTGTCACACATGAAACAGTTCGAAAGACCTTTCAATTCTCTTTTCAACAGTTTTTTTATTTTTAAAATCCGATCATTAGTTCCAGAGAAATAACATTTAAAACAAATTTTATCAGGTGTTCAAAACTGAAATCAAGTAGGCTCAAACAAATGACAGAAACTTAAGTAGCTTTCACTTTCATACAATAATAGAGATTTTGCTCAAAACACTCAGTTTCGATACGTTGCTGTAAATGTTCTATTCAGGTAGCCTGGCATAAACTTTAGACTTCAAATAACCCCACAAAAAGAAATCTAACGGTGATAGATCTGGCGATCTTGTTGGCTATTGTCAAAAGAATTGTTTATTTAGTTTCTGTAATTTTTTTAAGCCTACTTCATAGCAATTTTGAACATCTAATAAAATTTGTCTTAAGCGATATTTCTGTGGAACTAATGATCGGATTTGAAAAATAAAAAAACTGTTGAAAAGAGAACTAATTTCCATTTAAAATTTTTGACGATCAGTCCACCCCCCTTTTAGGGTTGAAGTTATGCCATTGGTACTAATCCATTCATGTGTCCCTCTTTATACTAAAAGTTACGTGTTTTTTTGCAAAATTGGTGTTAAGTAGCCAAAAATTGGGCTGATAATTTTCATTGGGCCACCACGATTCAGTCGATATACGTCGTAATAGAAAACAGAAAAAATATATGTAACTGTATTTATATGTACTCGTATTTTCTGTTAAAATAACTAAATAATTAATTTTCAGACATTAATGTAGACTATCGATATCAAAAAAAAAAAATCGAAGTAAATATATATAGTACTCCCGATTTATTTTTATTTAAGTTTTTTAATTTAATTCTGACACATTTGAACTATCAACCATTATATTTCCTATAGAAGTCTATCAAGTGTTACAATTTCTGCAGTGAAACTCAGTGACCCAACTCAACCCTTACCCACCTTTCCTTTCAATCTATTGCCCCTGGGCATTCCAGCAGCTACCCCCCCTTCTTTATCGCCCGTGAAATTCCCAGTAGTAACCGAGTACCCCATGTACGAATCATCATCTAAAGCCTCTCCTTCCTTCGTGAAAAACACACTCGGTCGTTTCCGCAGATTCTGACTGTATACCTGACCTGGAAAGTATATACATGGAGTACCATATGGCACAAATGGTTGTAACTTGTAAGCATAAGCAAGTCAATGGAGCAAATAATATTGCTAATATGTTAACACATTAATGAATTAAATGAATTAATTTGTTATATGTTAGCCAACACCAATATGTGCTTGTTGATTCTTGTGCCATTTTTAAGGTATTGTTTATATCTCCTTAATTATGACTCATTTTAGTACCATCTTACATGGGTAGTTAACATACTACGTATTATAGATGATACACTACAAAAGGTGCTCATTTAGAATGGTATCACTTGTACCATTCTTAAGGAACTGCATGTGTCTCCTTAAGTATGGCACATTTTAATACCATAATATAATGTAGCATATGAGTTAAGTCATCGAAATGCCAGTCATCGATATCTCCGTTGTCGTTATAAATACAGCATAAATTTATTAACAGAATTTATTTGGCATAACGTAAAATTATTTTCAGACGACCACATATGAAAGTAGTCATATTTACACTGTAATTAACACCAGAAAATGTAACATAGCACACGGCGTGTGTTATAATAACACACTAGTGTGTTATATAAACGGATATGACGATTAGTGGTCAATAGATGGAACTTTGATAATGAAATGTAACAAAATTAATGAAAATTTGCTTAAAACTACGATTTTAAAATTTGTAGTTAATTAATAACAAAAATAAAGAGTCAAAATGTACTGATAGTTTTATTAATTCTGCAAATAATACGTACTAGACTTCAAAATCAGTTTCCGGTTAACTGGTGATACTTAACCTCAAACCCAAACGTCAATGCTTTCGAGAGTTGTATGTGACATTGACACTTTTGTATAAACCCTGTTTTTATTATAAAATTTTGTGGTCGTCTGAAAAATAGTGTACATTACTCGCTTGAAAGTGCATAGCAACGCTCGTGTATTAAATCATACGCCTCGTTCTTCAATCTCTACACACGCTTGCTATTTACTACTTTCCACGCTTGTTATGTAAATAACTATTATCCACAACTGTCAAGAAATATATCTAGAATTCAATCGTTTTTGTTATTTATCTGTCAAAGAGTGATGGCATATTTGGTTATAATAAACATATATCTTTCCTATTATTGTTGTGGATAAAGTATAGTATTCTATTCGCATGTAATGGCTATTACACATTCGAATGTTTTACAACACTCACAAATTCTAATCTAATTTTATAAGATCCAAAAATCTAGTGGACCAATTTCTTGGACCACCTCTTCCGATCCATCTATTAAGAAATTCTTCATTTAAATAATTCCTAACCCGAAGACAATCTCCGGATAATATCCATGGTATACTAGATTTAATTTTTAAATAAAGGTGGTACACTATATGAAAATTGATTTTAAAATGGTAGTTTTTGAGCCATCTTTAAGGAATGTTAAGAACAGATCTATACTATTTAATTTGAAGCACTTTATAGACAAAATTTCACACATAAAATTAATCAACAAGCATTTATACATAAGTGTTTTTATTATTCCATAATTTAGGAGTACCATTTTTAGGGAACGTAAAATATCTCCCAAATTATGGTGTTTAGATAGCAGTTATAAAAATAATGAATTATATATTATAAATTAGCAATATTATTTGTTAAAAACATAGTCAATATAAATTATAATATATAGCTGAAATGAAATTAATAACATTAACATTGTTAAGCCATTTGGCAGAATTAACTGCCAGTCCCAGATGATGTGGTTTTAATACGCTTTATCAAAATAAGCATGATAACAAATGACTAACTTGTGTACCATTTACCGTACCATAATTTAGGGGCTAGAGAAAATCTCATTGTACCATAATTTAGGAGCTGATGTAAATGTTTGCTCTGTACCATAATAAAGGTGATGTAGCATCAACAACTATAAATGGTACTCATTTGCCAAATTTCATTGTACCATAATTTAGGAGCTGATGTAAATTTGGTTCTGTACCATAATAAAGGCGATGTAGCATCAACAAGTATAAATGATACACATTTGCCAAATTTTATTGTACCATAATTTAGGAGCTGATGTAAAAGTTGGTTCTGTGCCATAATAAAGGCGGTGTAACACCAACAACTATAAATGGTACAGGTTTCCGAAATTTTATTGTACCATAATTTAGGAGCTGATGTAAAGTTTGTCCTGTACCATAATAAAGGCGATGTAGCATCAACAACTATAAATGGTACACAATTGCAAAATTTCATTGTACCATAATTTAGGAGGTGATGTAAAAGTTGGTTCTGTGCCATAATAAAGAAGATGTAACACCAACAACTATAAATGGTACATATTTGCAAAATTTCATTGTACCATAATTTAGGAGCGGATGTAAAAGTTGGTTCTGTACCATAATAAAGGAGATGTAGCATCTATAACTATAAATGGTACACATTTACGAAATTTCATTGAACCATAATTTAAGAGCTAATGTAAAAGTTGGTTCTGTGCCATAATAAAGGCAATGTAACACCAACAACTATAAATGGTACACATTTGCCAAATTTCATTGTACCATAATTTAGAAGCTGATGTAAAAGTTGGTTCTGTACCATAATAAAGGCGATGTCACACCAGCTATAAATGGTACACAAGTGTGCTTCGCAAATGTGATGGTACCATATGGTACAGTGCCATTAAGCCATCATGTGATAAAGCGTTGTTTTTACCTGCTCCAAAATCGGAATATCTGGGTGGGGAATATGGCAGTCTGGCATCCGGGTCAACTGAATACATCTGTCCTGAAATGGCACAAGCTGTCAGAAACCATATGGCACACAACATACACCATTTAACGAGTACCAGACGAACAAAGCTGCTGTCCCTGCAAAGCTAGATGCGTGTAGGTGGCAAGCCGAAGAAATAAAGTGGTACACCTGTGCCATTCTTAAGGAGGTTTACATATCTCCTTAACTATGGCACATTTTTGTACCATATTTCGATTGTGGTTTGTACATAACGTGATTTGAATGATTCTTTGTATAAAGCACGCATTAAAAATGGTACAACTTGTACCATACTTAAGGAGCTTTACATATCTCCTTAAGTATGGCATATTTTTGTACCATATTTCGATTGTGGTTTGTACATATCGTGATTTGATGATTTTTTGTATGAACCACGCATTAGAAATGGTACAACTTGTGCCATTATTAAGGAGATTTACATATCTCCTTAAGTATGGCATATTTTTGTACCATATTTCGGTTGTGGTTTGTACATATCATGATTTGAATGATTCTTTGTATGATTAAGGCATTAAAAATGTTACAACTTGTGCCATACTTAAGGAGCTTTTCATATCGCCTTAAGTATGGCATATTTTTGTACCATTTTTTAATTGTGGTTTGTACATAACGTGATTTGAATGATTCTTTGTGTGAATCACGCATTAAAAATGGTACAACTTGTGCCATACTTAAGGAGGTTTACAAATCTCCTTAAGTATGGCACATTTTTGTACCATATTTCAATTGTGGTTTGTACATAACGTGACATAAATGATTCTTTGTATGAAGCACACATTAAAAATGGTACAACTTGTACCATACTTAAGGAAATGTAAATATGTCCTCAAATATGCCACATTTTTGTACTATTTCTAATGATATGTATAATACATCTTATAAAATATCCTTCACAGGTGATTTATATATGATGTGATGTAGATGATACACTATATACAGAACTCTTATGAGGTAATACAAATTATACCATCCTTAAGGAGATCTCCTTAAGTATGGCACAATTAAATACTATCTTAGACAGTTTGTATATGATATGATAGAGATGATAGACCATAGGAAGCATGCCATAAGAATGGCACAAGTTGTACCATCCTTAAGGAATAGGGTATTTTACGCTGTACCATTTAACAACATTGAATTTCCTGTGCCAAATCCCCCCAGAATTTATTCATGCCAATTACCAAGCCACGACATATAGCTAAAGCATATATACAGAAACCATATGGTTATGGTTGCAATTGGTTGTAGAGTTACCTTCGCCTAGAGAATGGTTTGGAAGTGGTACATATGGTAGAGTTGTATTAGAGTATATTGAATACAGTTGGCCTGAAATATCATGAATTTATTGAATACAGTAATTGTAAATTGAGAACAAATTAACCTGTTAAAAAAAACTTAAAAATAACTTATAATAACAAATTAATTGCTACCTAACGAATGGTACTATGGTGTACCATTTGAAAGGTGTCAATAACTTATAATAACAAATTAATTGCTACCTTACGAATGGTAATATGGTGTACCATTTGAAAGGTGTCAACTGTAGTAAAAAACAAATAACATTAGTACCAACCTTGCCAATACCAACTGCCTGGTGCACCAATAAATAATCGTTCGCCATTCTGAAAATATATTATTGTTAATTTCGTAAATATATACATGTTATATGACTAATAATCAGTATACAGGTGTTCCATTTAAGTGTGGCACCATTGCTATCTCGAGAACTATAAGAGCTACGAGGTTGGTTAAATTAGCAAAGAACCACCATTTTACAAGACTAATACAATGAGCAAAAAAAAATTTTTCGACCAGTGGTTCTCAAAATATGGGACACAACTTTCTTATTTTAAATGGGAACATATGTTTATTTTTAGGTTATTCGATATAGTATTTTTTCTGAATTCAACGATATAAACATATCATAAACTAATATACCGAAATAACTGAGAAAAATGCATGTTAGATTTATATGTATTTTATTTATATCTGGCTGAAACAAGAGTGCTTTGGATAGAAAACAATTCATTTTCTTCTTAAAACTGACAGTTTAAGATCATAAAATTTAACAAAAAATAATGAAACAAAGTTAGACAGAACAAATATACAATAAATTGCATATGAATGAGTTAATTATAGTGTGAGAGTAGACAAAGTATTTTTTATTTCTCACATTATTATATAGGTACCGGGTGTCCCAGCTCGACCGACACATGAGAGATTTACATAGGAAATCAGTTAATTATGAATAGTATCTCCCCAGTGCAAGATATTAACTTGAAATATTGTATGCTTATTGGGGAATATTATTTCTGCGGATTGCAGTTATTTAAAATATGTAATTTCGTCTGCAAGACGAGATTTATTAAATTATAAAATCTAACATTTTCGTTCAAAATCAGTCAGCCATGGAAACAAAAGAAAATATCTACGTGACAGTTCTGACAGTTAATGACATGCCATTGAACATATTTATATTTTTGTAATATTGGTATATTATTTAGCAAAAAGAAATTAAAATCAACTTAAATAATATTAAAATACGGGGAATAAAAATTAAAATCAGTGATACTTCACTAAACTGTCAGATAAATATTTTCTTTTACTTCCAAGGCTGTCTGAATTTGAACGAAAATTAGATTTTAAATTTAATAAATCTCGCCCTGCAGACGAAATTGCATATTTCAAATAAGTGTGATCCATAGAATTAATATTCTCCGATAAGTACACAAAATTTGAAGTTAATATCTTGCACTGGGGAGATATTATTCATAATTAACTGATTTCCCATGTAAAACTCTCATGTGTCGGTCGAGCTGGGACACCCGGTATGCGTAATAAAGTATTATATTTTAGTCAGTTGATATACAAATAACTATTATTTATATATTCAACTTTTTTTTGGAATTGAAGAAATCTCGTGCACGAAATAGTAATTTATTGATTTTATTCAATGCTAAGTAGGTACTACTTCGAAACATACGTTTTTACAGTGTATGTATATTGTATACCATTGTTTTCAAGAATGGTTTTGTATTTTTACATAAATTTACTTTGAATCCTCAAGTACCTACCAATGGTTTAAGGCGAAGAAGTACTTTGCGACACATTACCTTATATATACAACACATATACACATAGCCCAATGAAAATTATCAGCGCAATTTTTGGCCACTTAACATCAAGCAAAAAACGCTCGAACACGTCAATTTTAGTAAAAAGGGGGACACCGAATGGATTTCCAATGGCATAACTTCAACCCTAAAATGGGGGTTACACCTCAACAAATTTAAATGGAAAAGGGTGTCAAACATGACACAGTTCGAAAAGCCTTTCAATTCTCTTTTCAACATTTATTTTTCAAATCCGATCATTATAGAGAAATATTGTTTAAAACAAATTTTATCAGGAGTTCAAAATTGCAATCAAGTATAAACAAATGACAAAAACTCAAGTATCAGTATATTAGGTGTTCAAAATGACTACCACCAACTTCCATACAATAATTTTACTCAAAATGTCGTAAGTTCTGCAATATTTATGGAGTAATCTGACGACTCTCAGTTACGATACGTTGCCGTAAATCTTCTAAAGATTTGGGTAGCGTGGCATAAACTTTAGACTTCAAATAACCCCACAAAAAGAAGTCTAACGGTGATAGATCTGGCGATCTTGCTGGCCATTGTCAAAAGAATTTAGTTTCTGTCATTTAAGCCTACTTGATTGCAATTTTAAACGATATTTCTCTGGAACTAATTGGATTTGAAAAATAAATGTTGAAAAGAGAATTGAAAGGTCTTTCGAACTGTGTCATGTTTGACACCCTTTTCCATTTAAAATGTTTGAGGTGCAACCCCCATTTTAGGGTTGAAGTTATGCCATTGGAAATCCATTCAGGTGTCCCCCTTTATAGTAAAATTGACGTGTTAGAGCATTTTTTGAAAAATTGATGTTAAGTGGCCAAAAATTGCGCTGATAATTTTCATTCTATTTTCCTATAGTAATATCCTATATATCAATGTTTCTAGTATTCAGCATGTATATTAATGCTATGATGATAATGTGCCAACCACATAATGTGCCGACCACATAATGTGCTTTACCTTTGAAACAGCAGCCCCTAGACCAGCTTGGCATGTTCCTTGTCTATGATAACCCCAGTGCCCTAGAAAATAGCAAAAAAAAATATTATCATCTATCATTAATAACAACGTTTAATACACATTTCTATTTTTTACCTTCCACCTATCAATATACAGGGTGTCCCATTTAAGGTACGAATGCATTGGTATCTCGAGAACCGTAAGAGCTACGAGGTTGGTTAAATTAGACAAAAGTTGCCCCGTTAGGAGGTTATTTTAATAGTGTTTTGTTATTTGCGAAAAAATGCATAGGTCACTAGATATAGGGGAAAATGTGAATTTAGCGATTTTCTTTTTTTGCTTATAACTTTGTTATATGAAATAATACGAGATTCTGGTTTGCACTTTCTTAAGGCACTTTTGTATGGTAAATTTGGGGAAGTACTCAATATTTTTTTTATATCAAACCATTTACGAGTTACTGATAGCAACTTTTATTTTTCATATGGAGGTCATATTAAACTATGGTATTTTTATATAGAGATTTTTTTTAGCTTTACAATGATATAAAACAGTAATACTTTATTTTTATAATTAACAGAAAAATTAACAAAAATTGATATTTTTACTAAAATTGCATTGAAAAAAAGTAAATTAAAGGCTGCAGTGGAAGAAAATAACTATTTCATAACATATATTGCAACAAATTTATTTAATTAAAGTTAAAAATACAAAAATAATTAGAGAAAACTTAAAAATAAATTTATTTAGAAAAAAGTAAATCGAAGGATGCTGTGGAAGAATTTAACTAAATTTATTGTGAAATTTTCGCAAATTATTTTTGTGTTTTTAACTTTAATTAAATAAACTTGTTGCCATTTATGTTATGAAATAGTTTTTTTTCTTCCACAGCAGCCTTCGATTTACTTTTTTCAATGCAATTTTAGTATAAATAACAATTTTTCTTAATTTTTCTGTTAATTATAAAAATAAATTATTACTGTTTTATATCATTGTAAAGCTAAAAAAAATCTCTATTTAAAAATACCATAACTTAATATGACCTCCATATGAAAAATAAAAGTTGCTATCAGTAACTCGTAAATGGTTTGATATAAAAAAAAATAGAGTACTTCTGCAAATTCACCCTACAAAAGTGCCTTAAGAAAGTGTAAACCAGAATCTCGTATTATTTCATATAACAAAGTTATAAGCAAAAAAATAAAATCACTAAATTTACATTTTCCCCTATATCTAGTGATCTATGCATTTTTTCGCAAATAACAAAACACTATTAAGATAGCCTCCTAACGGGGCAACTTTTGTCTAATTTAACCAACCTCGTAGCTCTTACAGTTCTCGAGATACCAATGCATTCGTATCTTAAATGGGACACCCTGTATAGATAGGGGAGGTATTGTTTTTGGTCAAATTTCTCCAGTGAGAGTTTTCAACATATGAGCACGAATTAGGGTCCCTAGAATACGGTTTAACTATTTTTACAGTGTGTCTGTTTGTCCGTGTGTGTGTGTGTGTCTGTGACGATTTTTCGTCCACGATAACTCCAATACGATACATGTAAAAAATATAATAATTGGTATTTAAGACTTATGTTCAAATAAGATGAACTGATTATATTTTCACTGCAATTGGTTAACCGGAAGTAGTACTTTACTTGAAGCTTTAAATCGTTTTTCCTAAAAATATCTCTAAATACCATTTTTTCGCAAATTACGTTATTATTAAATATAAAGATTTTTTAATTTTCTACCGATCTGCTTAATTACGTTTATATTTTACTTCTAGCTAGATAGAAAATATATACATATTACAATAATTATACATTTCGTTTAGGCTGAGAAATTTCTATAAAACAAATGAGTTATTCATATTTTCACAAAATTTGACATATGATGTCAAATTTGATGTAAGTGTAAAAGTTAAAATAAGTAAATATGAAGTAGTTTTATTGTAAAATTTAAAATGTGTTTGCATGCATTAATCAAGGTAAGTTCGGTTCCGGTTTTAGTAACGCCAAAAATAGTTGTTTGTTTTTTGATCATACAAATTTTTTGAAGGAAATTTTAGGTATGAAATAAATTTAAAATATTCTAAATTACAATAACAAACTAATTATAAAACTACAAATTGAATTTACTAAAAACTTATATAGAATGTATTACTACAGTGGCGGGAGGTAATGTGTTGGACACATCAGATTTTTAATTCGGTATATTAAAACTAAAAGCATACAATCATACACAAATGTATGCACTTTTGCCTAACAATTAATAGACATATAGACATTAGTTATTTGATACATATTATTTAATCATTTGAAGGTCAAAAATTATGCGAATTATTATCAAAAAAGATATAAACTAATTTTTTTACTGCCATTGTAAAGCTAGTTAATACTTTGTTTCTGCCTTTGTTCTTCTATAAATACTAAAAAATTTCTGTAATGTATATTCATTAGTATTTCCTGATAATGGCTTTATAAGACGAAATATAAATATATTTTTTTTTACAACCAAATACTTCTTATATTTATGTCAATAACTGTTTGCATTTAAAATTTACTCTAATCTCTTCTCAATTTTCAGATTGAAATTAGAAGACGTGCATTTAAAATGCATTATTATTTGAATATTATAATCTACATTTAAAAGTAGATAATTAGGAAACATTTTGAAAGAAAATTTGTGGTACGGCCCTTAAAGCATACGACAGAAGAAAGTACCTGCCTAAATGAACCATTACCGCAAGTCCCATAAAACTTTAGAAATGTTTTATACCCCAAAATTTAAAGAATAAAATCCTGCATTATTTGGTGTTTGGTATTTATTATTTTGTGTCCTCCGAAGTAGAATAAACTAAATTTGAACAAGAATCCAGTAAGTGTAAATGTGAAAATAATAATATCAGATAAGTTTTCATTATGACACTTTAGCGCATGTGTCAGTTTATTTATTTTTGAATTGAGTTCAAAACCCAAGTCTCTATAAAATATGATACGTTTATAATCATCATGAATAATTATAGTCATTAACTCAATTCAAAAATAAATTAACTGACACATGCGCTAAAGTGTCATAATGACATCTGATATTGTTATTTTCAAATTTACACTAGCTGGATTCTTGTTTAATACATACTCAAATTAAGTTTTTTCGGCCAATCGGCTTATCCGAAAGTGAATTTCATATATCTATGCCTCTACTATAATAATAATAATGCAAAAGGAAAATGGTTTTCAAATCATGTTTAAAGTAGTTCAGTTCAAGTCGCTAAACAGCGGACATAAACTGTTCTAAAATTAGAACAGGAAACACACGTGTATATATACATCTGTTCCTAATGACATTACCCTTAGGTCTAAGTCTCAAAATCGTGAATTCCTTCTACATATACTCTATAGTCTATATATACTTATATGTAAAGAGCGGATTCTATGCAATTGCATGTGTTGTTTATATTAGGCATATCAACAAACTGTTTTCATATGTTCACGTTTCATCAAAAATTAATGCCAAATATCAAGAAAAAATAATGCATATTTTGCATTTAATTATACTTTATTGCATATTTTGATTTTTTTTGCATATTAGTGCATATTTTAAGACTTTGTTTCAAAAACAAAAATTAATTTTTGACAAATTTTGTTCTTTCTTTAAAACAGTATATTACAAGACATATAATTTTGATCGTACTTTTAACAAGTGAGCATTTATATAAAATGTACTCATTGAAACCATTACAATCATATTAAATTTCTCGTCAGAACAAAAAAAAAGTGATTCTATTAGTGTTTTAGAACTGTTTAGTACTTAAGTAATTCTTCTTTTGTAAGTAAGGTAAGTAAAGAATATCTGTCACTGAAATTCGTATGTTTGGAACTATAACAACAATTAGTAATGCCGAAAAACATGTATTAAAAATATGAGGAGCATATAGCCACTTTCTCGTTAAAGATGACTTTCTTGATTTTTGTTTCAAAAAAAAACTTTTGTGAATTTCAATATGAATATGAATTCAAAATTTTCTTATTTTTGTTAGAATTACCTGTGATATTTATTGTCTTTATACATTTCATGAAATGTTCCAAATAAAACACTGCATGTAAAAATAGAAATAGGAAAATGATATGAGTGAAACGAGCCTGATGACATTAGTTTTTTTTGCATATTTTTATTGTAAAGTGCATATTTCTAACTTTTTTGCATATATCATGCATATTTTGGTGATTTTTTAATGCATATTGCATGCATATTTTGACACTTTTCTAGTGCATATAATCCGCTCTTTACTTATAAGTATAATTGTTTTTACAAAATTATTTGTATCTCAAAAATCAGTTCATGTATCTTAAATCTGTTTGAAAATTTGAAATTTACATCTTTTTTTGTATACAGGGTGTTCCATTTAAGTGTGCCACCATTGCTATCTCGAGAACTATAAGAGCTACGAGGTTGGTTAAATTAGCAAAGAACCACTATTTTACAAGACTAATGCAATGAGCAAAAAAAATTTTTTCGACCAGTGGTTCTCAAAATACGGGACACAACTTTCTTATTTTAAATGGGAACATATGTTTATTTTTAGGTTATTCGATAGAGTATTTTTTTCTGAATTCAACGATATAAACATATCATATACTAATATAAAAAAATAATTGAGAAAAATGCATGTTAGATTTATATGTATTTTATTTTTATCTGGCTGAAATAAGAGTGCTTTAGATAGAAAACAATTCATTTTCTTCTTAAAGCTGACAGTTTAAGAACAAAAAATTAAACAAAAAATAATCAAACAATGTTAAACAGAACAATATGTCTATGTTTTCTATCCAAAGCACTCTCGTTTCAGCCAGATATAAATAAAATACATATAAATCTAACATGCATTTTTCTTAGTTATTTTGTTATATTGGTATATGATATGTATATATCGTTGAATTCAGAAAAAAATACTCTATCGAAGAACCTAAAAATAAATATATGTTCCCATTTAAAATAAGAAAATTAAATAGTAGTAATAGTAATCATTTTAATGAGACTGTATCTAAAAATGAATGAGATTTTTCAAATCTGTTTAGAGATTTGGAATCTATATACTTTTTTTAGTATATTCACTAATTTTTGTGAAATTCGCAAGACAAATACAAAAGTAACAAGACTCATAACAAAATACGCAAAAAATTGCAATAGTAGTAATAAAGTCTATTTAATGAAACCGTACAGAAAACAGAAAAAAAATGTTTTTTGTTAATGTAAGTTATTCGATATAAAACTTCTAACTTTAAACGTGTTTTCTGTATCTATTTATACTTTTATTTCGAGGGTTAAAATCTATTTCCACAAAAAAATACCTCAAAATAAGTCCTAATTACAAGCACATGTACTATAAAAGTTCACCTTTAAGAATTGTGGATAGAATTTTAAAATGTCAACCAAAATACAACAACTGATTATTGTCAACCCCAGTAAAAGCTGTCATCACTAGACTCCATATCTGGCTAGTGTAGATAACATTTAAAGTGGTGTTAGAATGTTAAAAACAGTAGCCCCTAAACAAACATATAGACACATACAAGTAGATGAGATGAACCATATTTTGTATCTAGTTTACTTGCTTGTATCTCAAAACGTAGATCAGATAGATCAAATCTGTTTGAAAATTTGAAATCTGCATACTTTTTTTAGTATACTTACTAATTTTTATTAATTTTGCACGACATATACAAAAGTAACACGAAGGTAAATATAATATGCCAAAGAATGTAACATTGAATAAATTTAAGTAAATTTTATGAGACAATATCTTTAAAATTATTTGAGATATTGCAAATCTGTTTAAAGATTTGGAATCTACGTAGTTTTTTTAGTATATGTACTAGTTTTTATGAATAATGCACGACATATATAAAAGTAACACGAAGGTAAATATAATAAGCCAAATAATGTAACATTGAAAAAATTTAAGTTAATTGTATGAGACAATATCTTTAAAATTATGAGAGATATCTCAAATATGATTAAAGATTTGGAATCTACGTATTTTTGTTAGTACTAGTACTAATTTTTATTAATTTTGCACGACATATACAAAAGTAACACAAGGGTAAATATAATATGCCAAATAATGTAACATTGACTAAATGTAAGTTAATTGTATAAGACAATATCTTTAAAAATATAAGAGATATCTCAAATTTGATTAAAGATTTGGAATCTACGTAGTTTTTTTTAGTATATGTACTAATTTTTATTAATTTTGCACGACATATACAAAAGTAACATGAAAGTAAATATAATATGCCAAAGAATGTAACATTGAATAAATTTAAGTTAAGTGAATGAGACACTATCTTTAAATATATATGAGATATCTCAAATCTGATTAAAGATTTGGAATCTACGTAGTTTTTATTTAGTATACGTACTAATGTTTATGAATTTTGCACGACAAATACAAAAGTAACACGTGGGTAAATATAATATGCCAAATAATGTAACATTGAAAAAATTTAAGTTAATTGTAGGAGACAATATCTTTAAAAATATGTGAGATATTGCAAATCTGATTAAAGATTTGGAATCTATATACTTTTCTTTTAGTAATAATCTATCTGTTATGTTTTTTTCACGACAGATACAAAAGTAACAGTGGTAAATGTAATATGCCAAAAAATTTAACGTTGAAAAAATATAATTCAAGTTTTTCAAAGAATATCTTTAAAAGTAAACGGGATATCACAAATCTAATCAAAAATTCTATATACTTTTTTTAGTAAACATGCTAGTTATGAAATTTTCACGAAAAATACAAAAGTAACACGGAGATAAAAATCATGCCATAAAATATAATATTGAAAAAAATATAATTAAAGTTCATAATACAATATCTCCGAAAGTATTAGAGATAAATCCGTTTAAAGATTTAGAATCTACGTAATTTTTTTAGTATATGTACAAGTTTTTATGAAATTTGCACGACATATACTAAAGTAACACGAGGGCAAATGTAATATGCCAAAAAATGTAATACAATTAAACTATAGTTTAAGTTTTTCAAACAATGTCTCAAAAACTAAAATAACAAAATTTATATTAATGAATAGAGAGAAGAAAATAAAAATGACAGTTCTTCAAGAAAAATAAATTATAATAGTTTTACTAACATGTTCACAGTTAATGTAGAATTCTGTTTAATGTAACACAATTAAAATATAGTTTAAGTTTTTCATATAACGTCTCAAAAATTAAATAACAATATTTTGCACTGAGCTGTCGAAACGTTGTAATTAATAAATTTTTACAGAACTTAAACCCAAATATTGTCTATTTATTAATTATGAGTTCTGAAAGCTTCTGTTAATATTTAAAACAATATTTTAAATTAATCAATTGAGGAAAGAAAATAATAATGACGAAAACATTTACTGTTAATGTAGAATTCTGTTTATATCGTAACAACTGTAGATTCTTTTATAATTCAGAATGAACTGTAGTACTGTACAACTCAGACAAGTAAAATAATTGCCTATAACGCTATTCTCTTTATGGAATAATATATGGAATAACGGATGTCTACTGCTGGTAAATTAGAGAAAATTATTAAATTCCTGCAGAGTCGTTTGTGAAATAATTCATTCTGATATAGTCAATGCATCATTACAGTTAATTTACTATCAAAAAAAAATATTTTTATAGCAATAGAATTGCATACAAATTTGTTATTCCTATCAATTGGCCACGTTGTGCAAATTTCATAAAAAATGGAAAATGTACTAAAAAAAAACTAGGTAGATTCAAAATCTTTTAAACAGATTTGAGAAATATTGTATGGTTTTTCGACAAATTTTATTTATCGTTATGTTACTTTTGTATATGTCGTTCAAATTTCATAAAAATTAATAAATATACTAAAAAAAGTGTATAGATTCCAAAATTTTAAACAGATTTAAATGAATCTTATACGGTTTTTGATATGTAATTGAATAAAATTGAATTATATTTTATATTTTTTGGCATATAATATTTACCCTGCTGTTACTTTTGTATCAGTGGTGAGAATTTCGTAAAAATTAGTACATATACTAAAAAAAGTATATAGATTCCAAATCTTAAAACAGATTTACGATATCTTTTCTGGTTTTTGAGATATTGCTTTATAATCTTAAAGTTATATTTTACAATTATTTTAATATAACATTTGTTGTATATTTTCTTTATCGTTGTGTTACTTCTGTATCTGTCGTGAGAATTTCATAATAATTAGTACATGTACTAAAAAAAGTACGCGGATTCCAAATTTTTAAACAGATTTGAGAAATCTTGTATTGTTTCAAAGATATTGTCTAATGAAATTTAATTATATTTTACAATTATGTAAATATTACATTTTTGTCATATTTTCTTTATTATTGCGTTACTTCTGTATCTGTCGTTAGAAATTTATAAAAAATAGTGCATGTACTAAAAAAAAGTTCGTAGATTCCAAATCTTTAAACGGATTTAAGAAATCTTGTATGGTTTTAGAGATATTGTCTAATGAATTTTAATTATATTTTACAATTAAGTTAATATTACATTTTTGGCATATTTTCTCTATCGTTGTGTTACTTCTGTATCTGTCGTTTAAAATTCATAAAAATTAGTATATAAACTAAAAAAAAGTATGTAGATTCTAAATCTTTTAACAGATTTGAGAAATCTTATATGCTTTTAGAGATATTGTCTAATGAATTTTAATTATATTTTACAATTATTTTAATATTACATTTTTGGCATATTTTCTTTATCGTTGTGTTACTTCTATATCTGTCGTTAGAATTTAATAAAAATAAGTACATATACTAGAAAAAGGTACGTAGATTCCAAATCTTTAAAAAAAAATTGAGAAATCTTATATGGTTTTAGAGATATTGTCCAATGAATTTTAATTATATTTTACAATTAAATTATTATCACATTGTTTGGCATATTTTCTTTATCGTTGTGTTACTTTTGTATCTGTCGTGAGAATTTCATAAAAATTAGTGCATATACTAAAAAAAAGTATATAGATTCCAAATCTTTAAACATATTTGAAAAATCTTTTATGGTTTTAGAGATATTGTCTAATGAATTTTAATTATATTTTACAATTAAGTTAATATTACATTTTGAGCATATTTTCTTTATCGTTATGTTACTTCTATATCTGTCGTTCAAATTTAATAAAAATTAGTACATATACTAAAAAAAGTATGTAGATTTCAGATCTTTTAACAGATTTTAAATATCTTACTTAGATTTTGAGATATAGTATGACAAAGTTAATTATTTTTTTAATAACAATAATTGTTTGAAAATTTTGTTTAAAAGCGTGTTTCTTTTGTATTTGTCGTGCAAATTTAATAAAAATTGTTGAAAAACAAATAATTATCAAATGTTGACATTAAATTTAAATGTATTTCATAACATGAAATACTTTTTGGAATTAATTCTAGGAACTTTAATTAATTAATTGTAGTGCTTATGTTTATATGAGGGTGTACTAAATTACTAAAAAGTGATTCATGATATTAATTGTTTCACATTTCGTAGAAAAACTATAAAAGATTTCAATGTTTTATGATTAATTGTTACGTATATTTATTCATAAATATAGCATCATAGGTACATGAGTCAAAAATAAAAATAAATAACCACAAAAAAACCGCAAAATTTTAGATGAAATATATTTACTTAAAACTTAAAATTCTAAGAAGTTTAAGACCATATGGTGTCATATCCGGTAGAAATATGACCTGAGATACTTTTCTTAGAAACCCGAGATTTTGGGGTAAGATTTGAAGTTTTATGACATGAACTTCAACCATAAATTTCTTATATTTTTTATAGTAGAGGCATAGATATATGAAATACACTTTCGAATAAACCGACTAGGCCTTATAAAGTTTTATGGGACTTGCGGTAATGGTTCATTTAGGCAGGTACTTTCTGCTGTCGTATGCTGTTAAGGGCCTACCAGAAATTTTCTTTCAAAATGTTTTCTAATTATGTACTTTTAAATCTAGATTAAAATATTCAAATAATAATGCATTTTAAACGCACGTCTTCTACAATTTGAAAATTGAGAAGAGATTAGAGTAAATTTTAAATACAAACAGTTATTGACATAAATATAATAAATAATTGGTTGTTAAAAAAATTATATTTCGTCTTATAAGGCCATTATCAGGAAATAGTAATAAATATACTTTATAGAAAATTTTTAGTATTTATACGTAGAAGAACAAAGGCAGAAAAATATACAACGGATTAAAACAGTGTGAACAACAGCGATTTGTCTAAATCAAATTTTTAAGATTTTTTTTCATTTGGATTTCCAATTATTTTAAAAACTCCATTATTAGTTATTAAAAATTTTGTTTAGAGGTACACTGCAGTTTTAGTCAAGTCATTAAAAAGTTATTTCTGTGCTTGCAGTTTTTAGTATTGTTCATAAAATTGTAAGTACGAATATGTGGAAATATTGGGAATATAATTTTGTGGAGTCATGATAAAACAACATTCGGAAGAAATAGTTCAACATCTAGCAGATCAACCGTCAACGTCGAAAAATCGCTGCAAATATGTATCCAATGTGAGAAGAATATGATACGGCCCTGTTGTTAATTTTCAAGTGATACCTTTGAGTTGGGATAATTTATAACTCCTGACCACAAAGCTTCCCACCCAGACATAAAAGGTTGTAAAATCCGAATAAGTCGGTTTCATATACATCTACTTCTATTATATTTTTTTACTTACTTGTACGGCAAGGGGAGAATTCGGAAAATGATGTTAGGCCATTTTGAGCTACGTAACATGTTCCAACGGGGTCTCTTCGATTGTTTAAAGTTGTATACCAAAGATATCTAGGGGCACATGCCTAAAAAACAAAAAAAAAACATTAGTATAAATAATAATAATAATAATAATAATAGATCTTTATTTAACATAATTAGTTACTAAATAATCAAAAAAAAAATTAATACATATTAATTAATAAATAGTATATTAAGTTTTAGAACGGTAAGGATCTACTGATGAAATTATTGTTTGAGATACAAATTCCTTACCGGTCGTAATGCTTATATAATTTTTTTTACAAAAAAATCTAATATATCCGACACATTACCTCCCGCCACTGTAGTAATATTGCATCAAATTTCTAATACCTACTGTATTGGAAACCGAAAAAAAAATTTTTGGTGTAAATAAAATCCATTTTTTGTATTTTACAAAAAAAAATCATATTTACTTTTTTTATCTTTAAAATCTATTTACGTCAAATTTGACATCATAAGTAATAACTTATGTTTTATAAAAATTTGTTAGGTTAAACAATGTGTAAAATTGTTATACTTTATATATTTTTTCTATCTAGCTAAAAGTTATATATAAGCGGAATTATGCAAATCGGTAGAAAATTAAATAATCTTTATGTTTAATAATAACGTAATTTGTGAAAAAATGGTATTTAGAGGTATATTTTAGGAAAAACGGTTTAAAGTTTCAAGTAAAGTACTACTTCCGGTTAACCAATTGTAATTGTAATGTAAAGAATAAGAAAATATGAAGTAGCTTTATTGTAAAATTAAAAAAAAAATATTTGCATGCGTGAATCAAGGTAAAGTCGGTTTCGGTTTTAGTAACGCCAAAAATATGTTTTTTTTTTTGATTAAACAAATTTTATGAAAGAAGGTTTAGGTATGAAAAATTTTTTAAAATTACAAAATAAAACTGAAAAACTACAGTGGCGGGAGGTAATGTATAGGACACGTCAGATTTTTTAAACTAAATTCTTCAAATTCGATTTTTAAATTTCCCAGTTTTTGAAATCTTAAAAGTCCCATGTTCCGTGTTTCTTGCATATACTGTACATAGTTAGAAATGTTTAATCATTATTAATCAAACGTATATTCATTTTCAACTAATTTTAAAAGCCATATTTGTCTGCATTAATTGTAATATATGTTATGTACGGTTATAAAATATAATATGCTTATAATAGTAGATGCATACCGGGTGTCCCAGCTTGACCGACACATGGGAGTTTTACATGGGAAATCAGTTAATTATGAATAGTATCTCACCAGTGCAAAATATTAACTTGAAATTTTGTATACTTATCGGAGAATATTAATTCTATGGATCACACTTATTTGAAATATGCAATTTCGTCTGCAGGGCGAGATTTATTAAATTTAAAATCTAATATTTTCTATCAAAATCAGACAGCCATGGAAATAAAAGAAAATATTTATCTGACAGTTTAGTGAAGTATCACTGATTTTAAATCTTATTCCCTGTATTTTAATATTATTTAAGTTGAATTTAGTTTCTTTTTGTTAAATAATATACCAATATTACAAAAATATAATATCTACAATGGCATGTCATTAACTGTCAGAACTGTTACATAGATATTTTCATTTATTTCCATGGCTGACTGATTTTAAACGAAAATGTTAGATTTTATAATTTAATAAATCTCGTCTTGCAGACGAAATTACATATTTCAAATAACTGTAATTCATAGAAATAATAATCCCCAATAAGCATACAAAATTTCAAGTTAATATATTGCATTGGGGGATACTATTCATAATTAACTGATTTCCTATGTAAATCTCTCATGTGTCGGTCGAGCTGGGACACGCGGTATAGGCAGTCATATATTTAAAATACTAATATACGGTAATTGAAAATTAAAAAGGAAAAACGTACTTGAATAATTACTGATAATTTACAATTACATTTACCATAAATATTAATTGTCAGACAATTATGTTTTAATATAAGATCCACAATATTTAATGGTTCATTTAATCAATAAAATTATTAAAAAAAGAGATTAATTTGCATAGCAAAGAAACCGCTATGTAACCACTTACTTCTTCATTTAAATAAGTCTTCTTGAGGTGTTAATACGATGACTTGAGAAATTTATAAGTGTTCAAATTGATTCATAATGCTATAAAAAATATATGCTTAAAGTCAGTCATTATATTTTCTTATTTTCATATTTACCGTTGTTACTTCTGTACCTGTCGTTAAATTTATAAAAATTAGTATACATACTAAAAAAATTACTAAGACTAAATTTTGTTATATATTGAGCATGATTACTATCATAATTTTTTGGCATTTTTTTTACCGTTGTGTTATTTCTGTATTTGTCGTTGAAATTTTATAAAAATTAGTACAAGTACTAAAAAATGTGCGCTGATTTCAATACTTTAAACAGATATTAGATATCTAATTTAGTTTCAGAGGTATAGAGTCATAAAATTGACTAAACTTTGTTAGATATTGTGGATTATTACTATCACAATTTTTTGCATATTTTCTTTACCGTTGTGTTACTTCTGTATCTGTCGTTGAAATTTTATAAAAATTTGTACGTATACTAAAAAAAGTACGCTGATTTCAAAACTTTAAACAGATTTTAGTTATCTACTTTAGTTTAAAAGATATAGCCTTATAAAGTTGACTATTTCTTTGTTAGATGTTGAGCATTATTACTAATACAATTATTTGGCACATTTTCTTTACAGTTGTGTTACTCTTGTATCTATCGTTAAAATTTTATAAAAATTAGTACACCTACTAAGAAAAGTACGCTGATTTCAAAAATTTAAACGGATTTTAGATATCTAATTTAGTTTAAGAGATATAGAATCATAAAGTTGACTATTTCTTTGTTAGATGATGAGCATTATTACTATTACAATTTTTTGGCATATTTTCTTTACCCTTGTGTTACTTCTATATCTGTCGTTGGAATTGTATAAAAATTACTACACATACTAAAAAAAGTATGCTGATTTCAAAACTTTAAACAAATTTAAGACTCATAAAGTGGACTAATTTTTTTTAGATATTTTAGATATTGAGCATTATTACTAATACAATATTTTGGTATATTTTCTTTATCGTTGTGTTACTTCTGTACTTGTCGTTGGAATTTTATAAAAATTAGTACACATACTAAAAAAAAACATGCTAATTTCAAAACTTTAAACAGATTTTAGATAACTAATTTAGTTTACGAAATACAGAGTCATAAATTTGACTAAATTTTGTTCGATATTGAGCATTATTACAATTACAATATTTTGGCATATTTTCTTTACCATTGTATTACTTCTGTATCTGTCGTTGAAATATTATAAAAATTAGTACACATACTAAAAAAAGTACGCTGATTTCAAAACTTTAAACAGATTTAATTTATCTAATTTAGTTTAAAAGATATAGAATCATAAAGTTTACTAAATTTTGTTAGATATTGAGCATTATTACTATCACAATCTTTTCGCATATTTTCTTTACCCTTGCATTACTTCTATATCTGTCGTTAAAATTTTATAAAAATTAGTACACATACTAAAATAAGTACGCTGATTTCAAAACTTTAAACAGATTTTAGATACCTAATTTAGTTTAAAAGATATGGAGTCATAAAATTGACTATTTCTTTGTTCGATGTTGAGCATTACTACTATCACAATTTTTTATATATTTTCTTTACCGTTGTGTAACTTTTGTATCTGTCGTTGAAATTTTATAAAAATTACTACACATACTAAAAAAAAGTATGCTGATTTCAAATCTTTAAACAGATTTGAGAAATCTTGTACAGATTTAAAGATATTGTCTAATGAATTTGACTTATATTTTACAATTAAGTTAATATTACATTTTTGGCATATTTTCTTTATCATTGTGTTACTTTTGTATCTGTCGTGAAAACTTTATAAAAATTATTGCATATACTAGAAAAAAGTACCTAAATTCTAAATCTCTAAACAGATTTGAGAAATCTTGTAAGGTTTTAGAGATATTGTCTAATGAATTTTAATTATATTTTACAATTATATTAATATTACATTTTTGGCAGATTTAAGATATCTAAATTAGTTTAAGAGATATAGAGTCATAAAATTGACTAAATTTTGTTAGATTTTGAGCATTATTACTATCACAATTTTTTGTCATATTTTCTTTATCCTTGTGTTACTTCTGTATCTGTCGTTGAAATTTTATACACATACTAAAAAAAGTACGCTGATTTTAAAAATTTCAACAGATTTTGAATATCTTATATAGTTTTAGAGATACAATAATATAAAATTGACTAAAATTTCTTGCTTTATTTTGTATACATTTTTAGTATATCTTTACTATTGTTCTACTCTTGTTTTTATCTTAAACAACAAAAAATTAGTTTAAAATGATACCACGATAAAACAACACAATAAATAAGTAACTCTAAGTACTTTAAAGCAATGAACCACTTAAAATATTTAAGCTTATCTTTTATTTCAATATTACATTTAAGTGCATAAGTGATTCCAACAAAAAATCTCAGTCCAGCCCTGGAATGAGCGAAATTCCATCTGACTTCAAAAAGTAAAAAACACGTTAAAAGGAATTAGTCGAGCCAGCCAAAAAAACAAATGCAGCCGATAAAAACAGATACTCTATTGTTCAGACGGTGATAGCCACTTGTTTCCTTTGATAACTCGATATTTGGTTGGTAAAAACAGTTGAAATGTGCTTCGGAAAAAAGTCAACTGTATATGTACCGTACTGCAGTTCCATATAAAATGAAACAAGTATTACAGGGTTATTTTTATTAACGAACGACAGAGACAAGAGTAACAGGATTGAAAATAAAATATGATAAAAAATTTATCATACTGTATCTTTAAAACTATACGAGAAATCTATTTGCATTTTTGAAATTAGAGTACTTTTTTTAGTATATGTCATGATTTTTATAAAATTTTGATGGTACATTTAAAAGTAGCATAACGATCGTATAATGCAAAAATACTTAAATGGAAGTCAAATTTTTGACGCTGTAACTCTAAAACTATACAAGATATTTGAAATCTGTTTAAATATTTGGAATAAGCGTACTTTTGTTAGTATATGCACTAATTTTTATTAAATTCGAACGACACATACAAGAGTAACACAATTGAAAACAAAATATGACAAAATTGTATGGATGTCCAAATTTATTATACTGTATCTTTGAAACTACATATTTAAAATCTGTTTAAATATTTAGCATCTGCGTACGTTCTTTAGTACATACACTAATTTTTATAAAAGTTGAACGACAGATACAAAAGGAACATGAAGATTAGCTAAATACATAAAAAAATGTATATAATGCAAAAATACTAAAATGGAAGTCAACTTTATAACACACCAAACAAGATATTTAAAATCTGGTTGAAGATTTGGAATCAACATACTTTTTTTAGTATGTGTACTTATTTTTAATAATTTCGAACGACAGATACAGGAGTAACACGACTGAAAAGAAAATATGACAAAATTGTATACACACTAAAATTTATTGTACTGTATCTTTGAAATCACATTATTTAAAATATGTTTACATTTTTGAAATCAGCGTACGTTTTTTAGTATGTGTACTAATTTTTATAAAATTTTAATGAGAGATACAGGAGTAACACGACTGAAAAGAAAATAAGTCAAAATTGTATGTACTGGAAAAATAGTGAACTGGAAGTAAACATTTATGTTTATTATTATGTATCTTTGAAACTACATGAGCTATTTAAAATCTGTGTAGAGATTTGGAATCAGCTTACTTTTTTTAGTATGTCTACTAATTTTTATAAAATTTTAACGACAGATACAGGAGTAACGTGACTGTAAATACAATATGCCAAAATTGTATATATTGAAAAAATAGTGAATCGGAAGTAAAAATTTAAGTTTCTATATCTTTGAAACTATATGAGCTATTTAAAATCTGTTTTATGATTTGGAATCAGTATACTTTTTTTAGTATATGTACTAATTCTTATTAAATTTTAACGACACATACAAGAGTAACATGATTGAAAACAAAATATGACAAAATTGTATATATTTAGAAAATAGTGAAATGTAACTCAAATTTATGATATTGTATCTTTAAGACTAAACGAGATATCGTAAATATGTTTACATTTTTTAAATCAAAGTACTTTTCTTACTATGTGTACAAGTTTTGTAAAATTTTAACGACATATACTAGAGTAACACATTGGAATGCCAAAATTGTACATATTAGAAAAATACTGAAGTGGAAGTTAATTTTGTGACACCATAACTCTAAAACTATAGAAGATATTTAAAATCTGTTTAAAGATTTGAAATCAGCGTACTTTTTTTAGTATATGTACTAACTTTTATAAAATTTTAACGACAGATACAAGAGTAACACAAGAAAATATAAAAAATGACAAAACTGAGAATTTGCAATATGTGGTTAATTTCAATATTTGGCGAAATGAGTACAAGTACAGCATATATACCGGGTGTCCCAGCTCGACCGACACATGGGAGTTTTACATGGGAAATCAGTTAATTATGAATAGTATCTCCCCAGTGCAAGATATTAACTTGAAATTTTGTATGCTTATTGGGGAATATTATTTCTATGGATTACAGGTATTTGAAATATGCAATTTCGTCTGCAGGACGAGATTTATTAAATTTAAGATCTAATATTTTCGTTCAAAATCAGTAAACCATGGAAATAAAAGAAAATATCTACGTGACAGTTCTGACAGTTAATGACATGCCATTGTAGATATTTATATTTTTGTAATATTGGTATATTATTTAACAAAAAGAAACTAAATTCAACTTAAATAATATTAAAATACAGGGAATAAGAATTAAAATCAGTGGTAATTCACTAAACTGTCAGATAAATATTTTCTTTTATTTCCATGGCTGTCTGATTTTCAACGAAAATATTAGATTTTAAATTTAATAAATCTCGCCCTGCAGACGAAATTGCGTATTTCAAATAAGTGTGATCCATAGAATTAATATTCTCCGATAAGTATACAAAATTTGAAGTGAATATCTTGCACTGGGGAGATACTATTCATAATTAACTGATTTCCCATGTAAAACTCCTATGTGTCGGTCAAGATGGGACACCATGTATGTACGACTTTTTCATGTGTCCTGTTATCATGGAAGTACTGTACATGCTCGGCCGTGTTACCAACCTTGCGACTCATCCTGTAACTGTGAGGAGCAGTTCAGTTCATTACAGAATCGAGTCACACAGTAGTAGTTTTTCTTACGACGTCTGACATGTTTCCTAAGGTCATTGCACATCTTACAAAGAACTCTTCAACTTGGAAATATCGACAAATGTATCGCTTACTGAGTTTTTGTAAAAATTATCTTCAAAGGTTTGTCATACCAGTACAAGAATATGAATACTTTTTTTATGTTTTCCAAAATGTTTATGTATTATACTTCCGTAAATAAAAGCTGTAATAATTTGTTTCAAAACTTGAAAGATTGTGCATATACTAAAAAAGTATGTAGTTTTCAAATCTTCAATCCCTCATGAATATAAATACAGGGTGTTAATACTAAGTTGTAACACCAGAAAACGGCAGTTAGAACTCATTGAAACAAGCAACTTTTCTTACATTAAATTTTTGACTTGGAACCCCAGTTCATATTTATTAGCGTTCTTTTGGTTTTCGAAAAATCATCATTAATCCCTTATTTTAAGGAATATTTGAAAAATATAAAAACTTTCAGCATTCGCTTTCGGTTCTCTAAAACATTTGTATTTAGAATTATTTTCTATTTTATCAAATATCAAAATAGCGACCGATCAAAAATTTCAAAACAAGTTATTTTTAAAAATAGTCGATCGATTTTTGAAAGTAAAACATTCACAAATCCTATATATATATTTTTCTGTTTTCCAAAATGTTGATGTTTTATACTTTCCCACATTAAATCTGTAATAATTTGTTTGAAAACTTGAAAATTTGTACATATACTAAAAAATGTACGCTGATTTCAAAAATTTAAACAGATTTTAAACAGCTCATTTAGTTTCAAAGATACAGTAACATAAATGTTTACTTCCGTTTCACTGTTTTTCCAATATATACAATTTTGGCATATTTTGTTTTCCAATGTGTTATTTTTGTATCAGTCGTCAAAATTTTATAAAAATTAGTACACATACTAAAAAAGTACACTGATTCTAAATATTTAAACAGATTTTAAATATCTTGAAAAGTTTTTGAGTTACAGTGTCATAAACTTTACTTCCATTTCAGTATTTTTCCATTATATATATTTTTTGATATATTTTGCTAATTTTCATGTTCCTTTTGTATCTGTCGTTAAAATATCATAAAAATTAGTACACACTCTAAGAATAGTACGTTGATTTAAAAAATTTAGACAGGATTTTTATATCTAATTTAGTTTAAGAAATACAGACTCATAAATTTGACTAAATTTTTTTTAGATATTGAGTATTATTACTATTACAATTTTTTGTCATATTTTCTTTATCATCACGCTATTTCTGAATCTGTCGAGAAATATCATAAAAATAATACATACACTAAGAGAAGTCCGTAGATTCCAAATTTTTAAACAAATTTGAATTATTTTCTTTAATTTTGAACAGTCTTATAAATTTGACTTCCAATTTACCGTTTCATTTGTATTCATTTCGTGTTACTCTTGTATCTATCGTTCAAATATTATAAAATCAGTATATATACTAAAAAAAAGAACACAGATTCCAAATCTTTAAACAAATTTGAGTTATCTTATTTAGATTTGAAGATACACGATTATAAAATTGACTTAATTTACTTTTACAATTTTATCATACTTTATTTACATTCATGTTACTTTTGAATCTGTCGTTCAAATTTCACAAAAATTTGTACATATACTAAAGAATGCATGCTGATTCCAAATATTTAATCAAATTTGAAAAATCTCGTCCGGTTTTTGAGTTATGGTTGTCTTGGTTAAAAATATTAATAAGCACATTATTCTAATAAGTTTTATTATTGTTAAAATATATACATGTGTTAATACAATAAGTTAAATATACAGGCACTGAAAGTAACCACAAAGTGCACTTACAACGACTGGTTGGTCCATTCCACCACTGTTTACTGTCGCGCCAAACCATTGTCTAGATTTTTCGTCTATTTGATGGTAAGAAGTACTATTGTTGTTACCTGAAATAGAAAAATAATAGTTATTTATGGTACAAGTGTATTACATTACAGATAAGTCATGTGGGAAAAGTTTAGCTCACGAGGCCGTTTTGGTATTTTTTCAAGTGACTTAGGTAATTAACACACGTGTGCCATACAACATTTTATCCAACACATTTTAATCATTGATATAAAATACATATAAGAATTTTGACAGATGGAACTTCGAAATGACATTTAGGAACAAAATAGTGTAGAGAAGGTTTTATAACGTAGTTACTATGATACGAACCAAAAAACAGTGAGCTAATATATTTAGCTCACTAGTGACTTATGACCTACTTTATTTATCTAAAAACAGCATACTTATATCGTTATAATTACACGGTGTTGAATAAAATAATTAATGTTCTATGATTTTTTGACGTGGAAAATTTATTTTAAAATATTCATATTACAGGTTTAAGTTGAGATTTTAATCTTCTTAAAGGATTAATAAAAAATTCAATTTTTATGTGTCATTTAAAAATTTAAATTAATTTTATTATGAAATTCTAACAATTGAACATTTTTTGTATTTTTACGATTATTTCTTTTTTACCTCCCGCCTATCAATATATAGATAAGGGAGGTATTGTTTTTAGTCAAATTTCTCGTGAGTTCTAACATATGAGCACGAATTAGGATCCCTAGAATACGATTTTACTATTTTTGGTTTTATCGCGTGTCTGTATGCAGGTCTTTTAATTTTAATTTGAAAATTGAGAAGTGATTAGAGTAAATTTTAAATACAAATAGTTATTGATATAAATATAGGAAATATTTGATTGTGAAAAGACAAAAATTTATATTTCGTCTTATAAGGCCATTATCAGGAAATAATAATGAATGTACTTTACAGAAAATTTTTAGTATATACCTAGAAGAACAAAGGCAGAAACTAAGTATTAACTAGCTTTACAATGGAAGGAAAATAATTTTATTTATATTTCGTATTATCAGAAAATACATTTAAAAAAAAAATATGTGAGAATACAAAGAACATAGTTACAGTAATACTGAAAAAAAAATTCTTAATTTTTACTATTAAAATAACTTTAGTACGTCTTTATAAAGCAATGCGTGTATTTGGTCTTTTGTAAGAATAAACGGAATAACTTTTCAACGCAGAGAAAAACTAAAACAAAATTTATATGTCCATATAGGAGAATAAAATACAATTAAAAAAATGTAAAAATATATAGGGTGTTCCATTTCCTTGAGTGGACGAATAAACTCTGTTAATAACTTTATTCTGTATTTCTAAGGACAATGATATCGAAGACGGGCATTTCGATGACTCACCCTATATACACAATAATCTGAGAGAAAGTTTTTAAACTACAAGTCCGTTTACTCATACAAACCTACAATTATAAATTATAACTAATTGTACCCATCATCACATACTGTGGTGTTTACACATAATAATTTACTAAGATACAATCTTTCAAGAAATGTACAAGTCGTAAATATAATGCTTTGTATCGTACATCTAAGTTATGGGAGAAAATATAGCGAAGTATGAAAATGTAATATACTCGTAGTGGTAGTGACACAACACTCAAAATGAGACCATTTAAAGACGTTTTTCTCAAAAAGTACACAACGTTTCTCAAATCTGTTAACAAATATGGATTTAGCACACTTTTTTCATTATACAACTCAATTTTCATAACTTTACCACCATTAATACAATTTTCACATGTTATTTTATATAGAATCACCATTTCCTAAAACAATTAAAACCAATATAGTGATAAACACTCATATGTGAGGGCATTTAAATATGTTTTTCTCAAAAAGTATACAAGATTTCTTAAATTTGTTTACAAATATAGAATCAGCACACTTTTTTTATTATACAAGTTAATTTTCATAATTTTACCACCGTTAATATAATTTCCACATGAGATTTTATATAGAATCACGATTTCTCAAAACAGATAAAAATATATATCAACTTTATATGACTATATCTCAAAAACTAGCTTAGGTACTTCTAATCTGCTTATAAATTTGGATTCCCCATACATTTTTTAGTATAATTACCAATTTTTATGATTCTACCATGTATATTACCAGAATGGCATAAAAAAATTTAAAAAATGTGAATATATCATGTATAAATAATTTTTTTCGTCAAACCAAAAAAAGTTTTAATTAAACTCCCCTTAAAATTTTATTTTAAACAACTTTTTTCAAATAAATTGTTTTGTAAAATGTACTCCTTAAACAGAAATCGTCCTTTTTTAATATGAACATATTTAATATTTTTTTCACCAAATCAAAAAAAGTGTCAAATAAATCCCCCTTAGAATTTAATTTTAAACAACATTTTTCAAATAAACTTTTACGTAAAACGTACCCCTTAACTATAAATTGTATTTTTATGAAATATGCATATTTATAATGTGTCTTATTTACCATGAAACGATTACCCATCTAAATTTAAACTGCTGTTATATTTGCTTGACTCATAATTTAAAAGCATTGTTCAAACGAATGAACAAATCGATTTCATGGTCTTCAATGAAGTGTCAAACAACAAAGAAAGTTATTTCGTTTCAAAAACATGATGCATGACACAAGGCATCTATTGTATTATTAGACATTTGATAAAAGATAGAAATGTACAGTCATACATTTGAAAAAATCTGATGTGTTCAACACATTACCTCCCGCCACTGTAGTATGAAATATCTTTTTTATATCAGACTTTTTTAATAAAATAGCAATATTCATATTTTTATAAATAAAAGAAAATCCAAATATTTAATAGAATTATTATTTGCAGTCTGTCAAACTTAACAATTAATTCGAATTAATTTTTTAGTGTATAATTTTGTATTTCATGTTTCGAAATGGATTTAGTAGATATTAGAAGATATAATAAATATTATAAAACTTTATTATTAGGGCAAAAGTTTAAGAGATATTCAAAATATTTTTGCTGGTATTCGTAACCTAGTATCAAAATTTGAGCATTCTGATATAATATAATAAAAATATTTTAAGTATAATTTAATTTAAAAAAAAATAGGGCCGAGGTGGTCTCGAACCAGGTCTTGTAGATTATTTATATTATGAATCCGCCCTCTTATACACTAGGCTATGGAGCATTTTATTTTTGACGTTTCTTATTCGAAAATATGAAGGATAACCTTCAAAATACAATTTATTTTATCAAATATTTCAGTTAGAAAAGGTCATATTACACAACATTTGGTTTTATTAGATGCAAAATTAAGTAATCTAACTAACGATACTATATACACCCGATTTTATTTAGCGGGACAGATGGAAACAGCAAAAAACGATTTTCCCATGTTACTTCCCTATGTCAAGGTTTTCAGTATTCACCCTGAATAATATTTATTAGATGGTATGAAACCACGACGTTATTAGAAGGAACAGAAAACGCAAGGGGTATTAGGTTTCAATTAAAACCAACCGCAAAATATAAGCCGCTTGGTTCTATGGTTTCTAGCATATACATTTACATTACTCTATAAGGTATAACATACATTATTAAAAAATATTTAATAGACTTGGGTGCAGTTTATAATGTACTTATGTTTCACTCGTTCAATTAATATAATATTTTTTTTGTACTGATAAGGAACATTGGGTCATAACCTTTTCTCTACTATGTACATACATTGAAAGACGCTTTTGTATTTCAAATTATATCCTCATTTTAAAATGACGTTATAGTAGAGGCATAGATATATGAAATTCACTTTCGAATAAGCCGATTGGCCCTTATAAAGTTTTATGGGACTTGCGGTAATGGTTCATTTAGGCAGGTACTTTCTTCTGTCGATGCTGTTAAGGGCCATACCAGATATTGATAAGAGATTAAAGTAAATTTTAAATACAAACAGTTATTGAAATAAATATAAAAAGTATTTGGTTGTAAAAAAATAATAATTTTATTTATATTTAGTCTTATATACAGGGTGGCTGATTTTTCATTGTCCAGGCCATATCTCCTGAAATATTAAATATACAAGAAAAAGCTAAATAGGAAACGTCTGTAATAAGACCTTGCCTATAAAATAACGTTAACAGATGTTTTCCAAGGCCTACTGATATGGCGGAAATATATTGAACTTTGGTTTTTTAAATGGAACACCCTGTATGTTTTTACGGAATAAGATTCTACATCAATTTTTCTTTACAATTATGTAAAACAACTGAAGGTTTGCCTTTAATTTATGCTTAATAATGTAAAACATAAAATTATGTGAGACGGCTGTGATTTGCAATTATTTTATTATTTATACCTGTAGACAACTGCCAAGAAACAGACAGAAGTATTTATTTATTGAAAAGGTGTTGTACTTCGTAATTACAAAAGAAAAACGAATTTCACAAATAGTGGAAATGTTGATATGCTCTGCTGTTTTCACAAATCAAATAATAATTAAATAAAAACCATAAAACACTTCTAATAAACACTTGTATCAGATTTATAAAAAAAATAGTGATTAACAATGAGAAAACACAGCCGACTTATATAATTTTATATTTTGCATTATTAAGCATAAATTAAAGGCAAATCCCCACTTGTTATACATAATTGTAAAGAGAAATTAATGTAGAACCTTATTCCGTAAAAACATATAGGATGTTCCATTTAAAAAAACAAAGTTAAATATTTTTTCGCTATATCAGTAGGCCATGGAAAACATCTGTTAACGCTATTTTATAGACCAGGTCTTATTACACAAGTTTCCTATTTAGCTTTTTCTTGTATATGTAATATTTCAGGAGATATGGCCTGGACAATGAAAAATCAGCCACCCTGTATATAAAGCCATTATCAAGAAATTCTAATGAATATACTTTACAGAAAATTTTTAGTATTTATACATAGAAGAACAAAGGCAAAAACTAGTATTACCTAGCTTTACAATGGTAGGAAAATCTAAAAGAGATTAAAGCGGAGAGATCAACAGAGATTTGACTAAGTCAAGCTGTTCATTCTTAAAAATTTTTTTTATTTGGATTTCCAATTATTCTAAGAACTCCAATATAAGTTATTAAAAATTTTTTTTAGAGGTACACGATCAGTTTTGGACAAGTCATCAAAAAGTTATTTCTGTGCTTGTAGTTTTTAGTAGTGTATGCATAAAATTGTAAATACAAACATGTGGAGATCCTGGGAATATAATTTTGTGGACGTAAGTCATGCTGAAAACAACATTCGGAAGAAATAGTTCAACATCTAGCAGAAGATCAGCTGCCGACGTCGAAAAATCGCTGCAAATATGTATCCAATGTGAGAAGAATATGATACGGCCCTGTTCTTACTTTTCAAGTGATACCTTTGAGTTGGGATAATTTATAACTCCTGACCACAAAGCTTCCCACCCCTCCATAAAAGGTTGTAAAATCCGCTTAAGTCGTTTGATGACGTTTATATGTAAAAATCAAAATTTGGTCATATTATATAGTCAACTTTGTAGGGCTTATAGTTTCAAGACAGAAATAATGTACCACTTAAAAAAATACCATGTATATTTGATATTTCTTTACATGTTATGTACTCTAATATTTGTACATTTAAAATTTGTCTTTTTTGTTACAGTGTTATGATTAGAAAACATAGACATGTAGTTCTGTCTAACATTGTTTGGTTATTTTTTGTTAAATTTTATGTTCTTAAACTGTCAGTTTTAAGACGAAAATGAATTGTTTTCTATCCAAAGCACTCTTCTTTCAGCCAGATATAAATAAAATACATATAAATCTAACATGCAATTTTCTCAGTTATTTTGTTATATTAGTAAAAAATACTCTATCGAATAACCTAAAACTAAACATATTTCCCCATTTAAAATAAGAAAGTTGTGTCCCGTATTTTGAAAACCACTTGTCGAAAAAAAATTTTTTTTTGCTCATTGTATTAGTCATGTAAAATGGTGGTTCTTTGCTAATTTAACCAACCTCGTAGCTCTTATAGTTCTCGAAATAGCAATGGTGGCACGCTTAAATGGAACACCCTGTATATTACATTGTTTTAGTTGTATTTTATTCTCCTATATGGACATATGAATTTTGTTTTAGTTTTGCATTGCTTTATAAAGGCGTACTGAAGTTATTTTAATAATAAAATTTACGATTTTTTTTCTGTACAACGGTAACTCGATTTCAAATGACTATAACTAATCATTTTCAAATGAAACACCCTATATTTTATTATTCATTTGTGTGTACTCTAATATTTATCTAGCTAAAATTTATCTTTTTTGTTACAGTGTATTCATGAAATCCCAACATTTTCTGCAGAAACATGTAAGTATAAATGAAAACAAATACAAATACTAAAACCAAACAGATGATAACTAACATCGTCTATGTGTTTTCTTTTGTTTGAGACAGCAATTTGTTTGCGAGACAAATGATACACGATTCAGATGTTCAATTGTTTAGGTAGCTAATAAATGATAAGAATCAAGGTATAAAACAACAAGTATCCATGCAAATAAGGTCGTACAAAAAAAGTGAACCTTTTTATTGTTTAAATCGAACCTACAAAATCTAATTTATCGCTCTATATGATTTAATTCATTTTTATTAACATTTTATATTACATAAAATTGATTTAAAGTATCATACTTTTAAAAAGTTGCAAAAAAGTCAGCCATGTTGTGACGTGTGTAGGTTCTTTTGGAAGACATATTTGTTTTTTGACAAAACATAAAAATTAGAAGAGAAAAAAATATGTAAATTAAAATTTCAGGTCAAATATATATGAAAAATATTTATTAAATGTAATAACATAACACAATTTTATTTCTTGAAATTTTTATTTGGGGTGAAGTTATCCACGCATGGAAGGGGCTGGTGGCTTGTTTGAAAGTTGATAAAGTGAACAGTGCGTGATTGAAAGCATTGTAAGGCTTTTGTGTGCCACTATATTTGCACAAGATTATTCAATTTGTCAGTTTGGAAGTTAAAACATTATATTTGACGTTTGAAACGAAGTGAAGTTGGGCAAGAACCCTGATACGTCACTAGACAAGAGGGGAAGTGGGGTAATTCAGCCGCGTTTTCACGCACATCATTTTTAATTAGTTTTTCATTATTAAAGATAATTTGGGAAAAAAAATACGGGTCTAATATTTTTCATTATTCTATCGATTAAAGCTAAAAACAAAAAACCGTGCAAGATCTCATTGACAAATTGTTTACGTCATTTGAGGTTAACAATGGCAGGTAAATATTAAAAGCGGGATGATATGAACAGCTGTGGGATTTAGCGGTGCAAGCATACGACGTGCCATCTATCGATTTAATTTAAAATTATAATAATTACAACAAAATACTGTTCAAGTTAACTCAAAATTACATGATAATTTTAATTATTTTTCAATTTTCGCATAAATTTATTATAAAAATTATCATTTAAATCAAAATTAGACATTTATTATTTGAGGTTGTATGTCAAAAAATCTTTTGGATTTTTTTTACATTAGGAATTTTGTTATCTGTTGCCATGGTTTCAGTAGTAAATAGGAAAGCGACACATGTTTTTGTGTTTTACATTAAAAATTAACTATTTTATTTAAAAGATTGTTCTCGCGGAAAGGGAAAAATAGCTTGTGCCCTACGGGAATCTAACGGCATAATTACATCCCTCGGCTTTTGCTGCCCTCGCTCACTACGTTCACTCGTGTATAAGAAATCTTCGGGATGTAATATGCCTATATCTTCCCTTATGACGCTATATACTATTTCAGACGACCACATATGAAAGCAGCCATATTTACACTGTAATTAACACCAGAAAATGTAACATAGCACACGGCGTGTGTTATAATAACACACTAGTGTGTTATATAACCGGATATGACGATTAGTGGTCAATAGATGGAACTTTGATAATGAAATGTAACAAAATTAATGAAAATTTGCTTAAAACTACGATTTTAAAATTGATAGTGAATTAATAACAAAAATAAAGAGTCAAAATGTACTGATAGTTTTATTAATTGTTCAAATAATACGTACTAGACTTCCAAAGCAGTTTCCGGTTAACTAGTGATACTTAACCTCAAACCCAAACGTCAATGCTTTCGTTAGTTGTGTTTGACATTCACACTTTTGTATAAACCCTGTTTTTATTATAATATTTTGAGGTCGTTTGAAAAATAGTGTACATAACTCGCTTGAAAGTGCATAGCAACGCTCGTGTATTAAATCACTCGGCGCTACACGCCTCGTTCTTCAATCTCTACACACGATTGCTATTTACCACTTTCCACGCTTGTTATGTAAATAACTATAACTTACCGCTTCTATCGAAAGGGATTTCTCGGCAGCCATCGTCTCGGTCAACCGGGCAAAAATAGACTGCACCCCCCCTGTGTACTGAGGGGGGTTGGTATTGAGATTGTGCTTCAGGAGCCCCTATTAGTACCCTGGAAAGAAATATTAGTTTAAGTAAACCAGTCATATACTAGAAGAGTAGACACCGTGTCATATAGAAATAACATGGAAAACAGTTCTTTTATAATTTGCCCCCTTAAATATTAAAAGGGGGGGATGGTCTAAATTTTGAAATTTAAAAGTATGTATAGTACGACAAAAGATCTCAAGTTGACGTTTAAATTGTTTTATGGTTGTGGTATCTATTCAAAGTTTTGCACCAGGTACCCAGCTAAGCACTGGATTTGGAAATCCCAAAGTAATATTAGCATGCCTAACTTAATATAGATGGATTACTGTACGTCATGGAAATAACTAGACAGGGATGTATTTAAAATTTTAATACCGTTAATTTCTTAGCAATAATCATTATCTTCGTGGAATTGCAAACAATTTTTGCATAAAAACGAAACTGCTATAACATAATGTTCTTATTACCAAGAGTACATCAACGTTACTACAACTTGTGACAATTATTAGAGTATTTTTCATAAAACATGGTATTAAAATTTTAAATACATCCCTGTCTAGTTATTTCCAGGTTGTACAGTAATCCATCTATATTAAATAAGGTATGTTAATATTACTTTGGGATTTCCAAATCCAGTGCTTAGCTGGGTACCTGGAACAAACAGTGTATTCTAATGGATATCGTACAATTCTATACCCTATAGCAGAACGCATAAAGGTCATATTTCTTTCAATTCTTTCACTCAGGGAAAAACTTTGAGTAGATACCACAACCATAAAATAATTTAAACGTCAACTCGAGATCTCTTGTTCAACTATACTGTACATGTACTGTACTTAATTTTATATTTGGGTATTTTTTTAAGCTCCTATTAATACCCTGGAAAGAAATATTAGTTTAAGTATACCAGTCATATACTAGAAAGTAGAAACCTTGTCATATAGAGAAGTAACATGGAAAACAGTTATTTTATTATCTGCCCCCATAATTATTAAAAGGGGGGGGGGGTGGCTTTCAATTTTGAAATATAAAATTATGTACTGTACATGTACTGTACATAATTTTATATTTGGGTATTTTTTTTTGAGCTCCTATTAATACCCTGAAAAGAAATATTAGTTTAAGTAAACCAGTCATATACTAGAAACTTAGAAACCTTGTAATATAGAAGTAACATGGAAAAACTGTTTTTTCATCATTTGTCTTGCTAAATATATGTTAAAATGTTATAGTATAAAATAAGTAAATATGAAGAAGTTTTATAGTAAAATTAAAAAAGATGGACGAAACATATAAAGAATATATTTGCATGCATTAATCAAGGTAAGTTCGGTTCCAGTTTTAGTAACTTCAAAAACAGCTGTTTTTTGGTCATACAAATTTTATGAAGCAAATTTTAAATATGAAATAAACTAAAAATATTCTGAACTGCAATAACATACTAATTATAAAACTACAAACTGAAATTGAAAAACTTATATAGAATATATACTACAGTGGCAGATGTAATATGTTGGACACATCACATTTTTATTTTACTGCATTTCGATCGTCTTTTTGCTGTAGGAATTTTTAAACAAGAATCACCATATCCATGACAATCCAGATATTCAACTGTTAGTCACGTGTCTATATAAGGCGCCGTTTACACTGGCGTTGACGTCACAAGAATTTGACATATGCGTTGCTTTCTTGTTTTTTGTTGGTTTCAATAGTGCTTTACATTAAAATCTCTTACTTGGGTAACAAATGCTTGAAAATATTTATGTTTTGAGTTCAATCGCGGTAACCACTCAACTGTAATATATTTTTAAGAGTCTGCCTTATTTATTTTTTAAATGTTTTTGTCATATTTGTTTGCAACTATTTTTTTGTGTATGCAAAAAAAAATACATATGCTGATATGTATATAGGTATACATTAATATTAATGAAAGTTTTATATTTACAAAGGTGTAGTAACGAAATAATTTCGAAATGTAACGCCTACAATGAAATAAAGAAAAGTTACGACACTTAAAATACAGGCAACTTATCTTATAGAAAATATACAGATATATAATGAATTGATTTTGTCAAAAAAATGTTTATTATATATATTCCTTAATATTTATTTGTATATCAAGGGACTATAGTATATTTCTTATTACGTATGTGAGTAATAAAAAAATACTTTATTCCTTAGATACACATTATTTTTTTTTCCGAAATCGTAAAATTATTAATTAAAATCAAAAATAAATAGCATTATGTTTTTGCAAAACGTCAGCTATAATAGCAATTGAGACGGGGATGGCTGTGATAACAAACGCACTGCCAAAGTGTCAAAATTTCTTTATAATTTTCATTTATGTTTACACCTGCTTAGACGTCGTCTGCATGAAATCAAATTATTATCAAAGGTAAATACTAAATAAATTAACAAATAATATTATAGAATGATATGTTTGTTATTTTAGGTTGTGCTAAAATAAACTGCAAAAAAAATACTATTAAAATATAAGTTTTCAGTTTGACAGATGAGTCCGTAAAGTTAAATTTTGACACAAGTCTGTAAAGTTTTATTTTAGCTACTACTTTGGCTAACTTCGCGGAGTGATATTGTGTACTTTAGTATCGATTTCGAAAAACTATTTTTAATTTACTTAACATACAAAAAAGTCTTACTTTATTTTAATAAATAATATGAAAAATTAAGAAAATCTTTTTTTTTATTATTTATCAAAATAAAATAGGACTTTTTTATATGCTTGTATATAAATATTTTATTCATACAACGAACAGTAATATAATATAATATAATTTTAAACTGTAACATAAGACGTAAATTTAAACCTCAATAAATAAAATTGAGGTTAATGAAGTACTTTTTGAAATAGAGCCAAGAAAAATACCAAATATAAAATTATGTACAGTGCATATAGTTAAAAACTATACCGCGTGTCCCAGAAATATATATATATATATATATATATATTAAGTATAATTTAATTTAAAAAAAAATAGGGCCGAGGTGGTCTCGAACCAGGTCTTGTAGATTATTTATGTTATGAATCAGCCCTCGTATCCACTCGGCTATGGAGCATTTTGTTTTTGACGTTTCTTATTCGAAAATATGAAGGATAACCTTCAAAATACAATTTATTTTATCAAATATTTCAGTTAGAAAAGGCCATATTACACAACATTTGGTTTTATTAGATGAAAAATTAAGTAATCTAACTAAATATACACTCGATTTTATTTAGCGGGACAGATGGAACAGCAAAAAACTGTTTTCCCATGTTATTTCCCTATATCAATGTTTTCAGTATTCACCCTGTATATATATATATATATATATATATATATATATATATATATATATATACAGGTGGCCCAGCGCAATTTTTGGCCACTTAACATTAATTTTGCAAAAAACGCTCGAACACATCAATTTTAATATAAAGGGGGACACCTAAATGGATTAGTACCAATGCCATAACTTCAACCCTAAAATGGGTGTGGACTGCACCTCAAAAATTTTAAATGGAAAAGGGTGTCAAACATGACACAGTTCGAAAGGCCTTTCAATTCTCTTTTCAACAGTTTTTTCATTTTTCATATCCGATCATTATATATATATATATATATATATATATATAATGATATATATATATATATATATATATATATATATAATATTGTTATTGAGTTTTATATCATTGGAAAGAGAATAAAACTTTGAAACTTTGACAGTACGTTTGTTATCACAGCCATTCCCGTCTCAATAGCTATTATATCTCACGTTTTACAAACCCAATGCTATTTATTTAAGTTTTAATTAATAATTTAACAATTTCGAAAAAAATATAATGTATATTAAGAACTAAGTATTTTTTATACGGCTACCGCCTTGTAGAATAAATTTCATACGTGTAATAACTATTATATTAAATTTCCTGTTAATAACAACATATTGTCAATGCTCATATTATTTCAGCAAAAAGTAAAAATGCATATAGGTTAAATATGTATTAAACGATTTTATTTGTGTATGTCGTAAAACTCATCATTAAAGAGCGGATTATATATCATTTTCTTATTTCTATTTTTACATGCAGTGTTTTATTTGGAACATTTTATGAAATGTATAAAGACAATAAATATCACAGGTAATTCTAACAAAAATAAGAAAATCTCGAATTCATATTCATATTGAAATTTACAAAAGCTAATTCTTGAAACAAAAATCAAAAAAGTCATCTTTAACGAGAAAGTTACTATATGTTCCTTATATTTATAATACATTTTTTTCGGCATTACTAATTGTTGTTATAGTTCCAAACATACGAATTTCAGTGACAGATATTATTTACTTAACTTACTTACAAAATAAGAATTACTTAAGTTCTAAACAGTTCTAAAACACTGCACTTTTTTTTTGTTCTGATGAGAAATTAAATATGATTGTAATGGTTTCAATGAGTACATTTTATGTAAATGCTCATTTGTTAAAAGTACGATCAAAATTATATTTCTTAAAGAACAAAATTTGTCAAAAATTAATTTTTATTTTTGAAAAAAGTCTTAAAATATGCACTAATATGCAAAAAAAAATCAAAATATGCAATAAAATATCATTAAATTCAAAATATGTATTTTTTTTTGATATTTGGCATTAATTTTTGATGAAACGTGAACATATGAAAACAGTTTGTTGATATGCCTAATATAAACAACACATGCAATTGCATAGAATCCACTCTTTAATAATAACTATTATATTAATTTTCCTCTTAATAAGACCATATTGTCAATGCTCATATTATTTTAGCAAAAAGTAAAAATGTATATAGGTTAAATATGTCTTAAACTATATAATTCGTCTATGTCGTAAAATTCATCATATTAAAACCATAACTAGATCAATGAACTGTATAGCTATCAGTGTGTTTAATAATAATAATGGATTCTAGCTGTGATTTTATAGAGTACAGAATGATCACTGTTATGATTTATTAGCTTGGGTAATCATCTAATATCACGCAAAATCAGCAGTGTATTTAGTGAACTGAGTTTCTTACAGAATAGAGAACGATTTTGTGTGTATAGGGAGTTTTTAATTTATGTAGTTTTACTTGCCTCAAAAGTAGGGCATGTAACCGAAAAAAATACTGGTTAACGGTTAACCCTTATAGAGAACGTTATAATAATAACGGTTTTAGTTCGAAAACCGGTTTTTGAAAATTGGAAACCGGTTTAAACCGGTTAATATATCGGTTAAAAAAATAATTAAAATTAATTAAAAAAAAGTAATTATAAAATTTTTATTAAAAAAAATTGCAGAGTAATTAATTAAAAAAAAAATTACCATCTGTGAAAAATATAACAATTAAAAAAAGCAATTTAATTAATGAATATTCACAAAAATTCCCGTAATATCTTCAGAAAAACGCACACTTTACAATTTTAAACTTGCCTGTGTTGACAAAGGCCGTATTTATTTGAGACTTTTTAAGTAACCTTAACGGCCAAAGAGACTACCTACATTTATGACTCTCCAATAAAATGTTAATTGTAAAAACTGTCATGACCTATGTTCAAATACAAATAGAAAACACAGATATAAAAAAATATTAAAATTTTTTCTTGCTAAATGATATTAAAATAAAGGTTAATGTTCGCTAAAACCGGTTTTTTTTTTTGGTTAACGGTTACCGGTATTTTTGGCCTGAAAAATATCGGTTAAAATTACGGTTAAAGTTCACAATTTTCGTTCAAAATATCGGTTACCGGTTTTTATTAACCGGTTTTTTTAACTGGGCTGAGTCAAACACAATATAACAACAATAACAAAATTATATAAATTTTAATAATGAACCGCGATCAAAAACATTTATATAATTCAAATAAACTACAACGCGTAACTTGATTCTATATAAACTCTAAATTCTTAATTTTCTAATTTACAAACAATTTTGAAAACCTTTTTACATCGATCTACAATTCAATATTGATCCACACAGAATATAATAAAAACTACTTACAAATTTACACCACTATGAGAGAGCCTTTACACAGTAAAACAACTAATTGGTTATTTCACTAAGAAATACCAAGGTACGTCTGAGGATTCAGTCAAGACATCCACAACAGTCGAAAATTACAACAAGAGAGCGATATTTCAAACTTTGGAGGGCCATTTAATGGTATAAAATCTCAACCTATGTTTATCCGGCTCTTCTCATCCCCTAAGTATGAACTATGTTAAAAATAACCCAACTATTGATGTCCACCGAGGGCATCACGTATCGGAAATGGACAGTTATGTCTTTGAAAACAAGCTTGAAGGCGCAAAAAGTGCGTCCTCAACCATAAATCTGTACATTTTGTAACATCTGGAGTACTGCAATAACAAAAATTTACCAAAAATGCACAGCCGCCAAGCGACCGTGTTAAATGTGTAAATCATAACCTTTTATTTAAAAATAAGCGAAATGCAGTTTACAGTACATGATACCAAAGACTATTATTAAGTTTTCATCGAATACACGAAGCCGTAAATTTATTTTGACGCGTTTAAAAAAAATAAAAGTTAACTACTCTTTCGACCTTGTGCTCTCGCAGCAATAAAGATTATTCCTGATATGGTCTCTGTGTGTAAGACTTTTATTTGTTAGTAATAAATAACAATATGTATATCTACAGAATTATATAATAATGGAGTGCCACAAAATATTATTTTAAGACCATTATTCAAATTTCTTCAGTGTTAGTTTTCAACATATGAGCACGAATTAGGGTCCCTACAATACGATTTTACTATTTTTACCGTGTGTCTGTATGTCCGTGTGTGTGTGTGTGTGTCTGTGACGATTTTTCGTCCACGATAACTCCAATACGATACATGTAAAAAATATAATATTTGGTATTTAACACTTGTAGTCAAATATAAATGAACTGATTAGATTTTGACTACAATTGGTTAACCGGAAGTAGTACTTTACTTGAAACTTTAAACCGTTTTTCCTAATATATATCTCTATATGCCATTTTTTTGCGAATCACATTATTGTTAAATATAAAGATTTTTTAAATTTCTACCGGTCTGCATAATTATGTTTATATATAACTTCTAGCTAAACAGAAAAAATATAAAAATTATAGTAATTTTACATCTCATTTAGGTTGAGGAATTTTTATAAAACACATGAGTTATTCATTTATTCACAAAATTTAACATATGTTATTAAATTAAAGTAAGTTTAAAAGATAAAATAAGTAAAAATGAAGTAATTTTATTGTAAAATTTAAAAATATGGAAGAAATATATTAGGAATGCATTTGCATGCGTGAATCAAAATAAGCCTATTTGAAAGCAATTTTAAACACCTGATGAAATTAGTTTTAAACGATATTTCTCTTGGAACTAATGATGGGATTTGAAAAATAAAAAAACTGTTGAAAAGAGAATTGAAAGGCCTTTCGAACTATTTCATGTTTGACACCCTTTTCCATTTAAAATTTTTGAGGTGCAGTCCACCCCCATTTTAGGGATGAAGTTATGCCATTGGAACTAATTCATTTAGGTGTCCCCCTTTATATTAAAATTGACGTGTTCGAGCGTTTTTTGCAAAATTAATGTTAAGTGGCCAAAAACTGCGCTGATAATTTTCACTGGGCCACCCTGTATGTTTCCAACCTTTGACAGATTAGGAATTGACATATTATCGTACAATAGTGGTTGTAAATAAAAGTTTATTAATTCTTGCAACACAAGGAAATTGAGTATATTTTAATTTTGTCTGTTATTCATCTTCATCTTAAAAATTGTACCGCATGACTCATCTGGATCTTTTCCAACTCTTGTGCTATAAATATCTTTTTAAAATTAGTTCAAACTCTGTAAACTTGAGTTCAGACGCGAATATAGTCTTCTACTATGCATTCCCATAATTCACTCTATAGTGGTAATCGCATATCATATGGTGTTCTTATGTTCACATAAGTTATAAAGTTTTCAAAGTTAAAATGTAAATAGTATTAAAAATGGAACTAGATTACGGAAGATTTTCTTTTAATAAGAAAACTGATACTAAAATCAGTAGGAAAATTACAAGTATTGATTAATATCATCAAAATTTCTTTAATTTCAATATATTATTATATTAATATATTCTCATAATTCACTCTATAGTGGTAATCGCATACCGTATGGTGTTCTTATGTTGCCATAAGTTATAGAGTTTTCAAAGTTAAAATGTAAATAGTATTAAAAATGGAACTAGATTACGGAAGATTTTCTTTTAATAAGAAAACTGGTACTGAAATCAGTAGGAAAATTACAAGTATTGATTAATATTATTAACTTTTCTTTAATTTCAATATATTATTATATTAATATATTCCCATAATTCACTCCATAGTGGTAATCGCATACCATATGTTGTTATGTTCCCATAAGTTACAGAGTTTTGAAAGTTAAAATGTAAATAGTATTAAAAATGGAACAAGATTACGGAAGATTTTCTTTTAATAACTTAATGCTTTTTTGAGGCAACAAATTTTCAACAACTTCCGTAGCAGCTTTTCTTAACTCGGGGGGAGTATATTGTTCCATATCACTATCTGAACTTTCGGACATTTTTATAAACCAAACATTTAGCAAATGTCAAATTATTAAAATAAATTTAAACATTTGTTTTCATAGACTACCGTACATTAATTTAGTTTATTGGAAAAAGGCGATATACGAGTAGAAGTTAATTTGGATAATTGTGATTAATTAGTATACATAGTTCGGTGGGAGTTTCATTACAGCCTTGCGCTATATCTGAGCCTCTCGGTCATATAATAAGCCCTTGGCTGTAATGAAACATTTCCCATCTCACATGTAATATACTATTATATTGCATATATGCAATTGTCATTAGTCATTACTATGGATAGTACTTGTTATATGATACTGTATCGTTCCAGATAAAATGCAACATAGGGAACACAGGTTGTCATTGTCTAATGCATTTGTCATTATCATTTACTCATTTATAAATCATGTAAAGTACAATAAGTATTAATAAATCATCAATATATTTGCATATATGACGATCTATAAACGATTATAAAAATTATCAATTACAGAATGTAATATATGGGGAGTTATTGTAAATGAAGCTTCTTTAATTTTGAATTTAAGTTCTTCTAAATTTTCAGTTTCTCTCAAATAAAAAAAAGATTTTATAAACCTCTAGTAAAAGTTGTCATTAGGAGAGAGATCTAGTGAACGCGGTGGCCAGTTAATTTCTCCCCCACGTCCTATCCAGCGATGAGGAAATATTCTGTCCAAATATTCTTTTACTATTCGATGGTTGTGAGTTGGACAACCGTCTATATTTTAATTCAAATTATTTAAACTTGATATAATCTGATTTTGTAATAGTTCCAAATATATTTCACTATTAATATTTCCATTAATAGAAAATGATCCAATTACATGATCCCCAATTAAGTCAGCTCAAATATTAACTTTTATTGGATATTGTGTTCTACTGTCTTTAAATAAATGTAAATTATGCCTGCTCCAATATCTACAATTTTGCGAATTTATTTCTGCTGTTGTAAAAAAAGTAGCTTCATCAGTAAATAAAATTTTGTTTGATATTAATTTTCTCAAAAAGTAGTTCACAAAAGGTAATTATTTTTTCATGGTCATTGTTTCTCAATTCTTAATGGTTTTGAAAATGGTACGGATGAAATTTTTCGTCTTTTAGTAATGGATATACATATGTTTTGCTGATATTTAATTGATTTGCACAAAGCTTTTGTAGAAGTTTAGTTAATCTCTTCTATTGCTCTTCATTTCGCACTGGTTTTAATCTTCTCCTGTTATTAAGTTTTTATCTAAACTATTACTAAATTTTGAATATATTTTTGAATCTGTGGTAGGATGTGGTTTAGAACGGTCAGGATATAAATTTAGGAACATGTCATAAACATTTGTTAATCTGTACCCACTATTGTACCATATAACTATTTGAATGTTTTCTTCATTGGTAAACATTGTTTTATAAGTGTATTTGACAGTTAATCTCATGACATTGACAACCTATGTTCCCTATGTTGCATTTTATCTGGAACGATACGGTGCCATATAACAAGTGGTATTAATAGTAATGACTAATGACAGATTCGAATATGTTGCATCTTAGCTGAAACTCACGGTATATATATATATATATATATATATATATATATATATATATAAGCCTTTATATAGAAGTTTGAAGGAGTTCCTCAAGGATGAAATGTAAGACCAACAATACATAAATGTATTTGCTCCTGTTCCTTATAAGAACGTCGTGCATTGATATATAACAGTACATAACTTTTAGTGCATTGAATCGTGAAAAAATACCGTATACAATTTATATGAAGCGGAAAATTATGCTTAGTTGTAAGTAGATAATAGCTTTGTAAGGTGCGGCCAATTGACAAATTAACAGATGGTAAGAATTGGGCCAGAATTATAACAATTTTCTTCGTGCTCTGTATTTTTTACTTCCCTAGAAATCATTCTCATAATTAAAAATAAAAATATTTTATATCGAAAGACTACGAAATATCGATAAATTTAGTAAATTTACATAAGTTATACACAAAATTATTTTTTAGGCGGCTGGTACATAAATTGTTGTTTTTCGTATCTGCTGGCAACCTTAAAGAATCAATTTTTAATTGACATCTGTCAAATTCAAAATTTTTGGCCGCTTGTTTATTCATTATTGATTTACATAGTTCATATTAATGTGATTAATTATTTTAGAATATAATAACAAGTGTAAGTAAAATTTTTACTATTCCTTAACAAATATTAATGAATAAGTAATGAATTTGCGAGTAAAAATAGTAGCTGTAAAGTAAATGCGGCCGTAAGGTAAATGCGGCCGTAAAGTAAATACGGCCGTAGAGTAAATTTTGACGGATGTCAAAAATTGATTTTGAATAAAAATTCATAATATCTTGTTGTAATCGCCTAAAAAATGTTGTGTGCACCTCGGCTAAAAGTTCTTTTTCGGCCTCATCTGATTTGTAGCCTCGGCTGCAAACTTCGGATTCGGCCAAAAAAGATTACTTTTAGAACCTTGATACACAAATAACTATTTTTTCATCAAAAACAACAAAAAATAAAAATAAATAAAAGGTATAAATTGGCATAAAATATTTTAATCATCAACCTAACTCAACCTAACCAATCTTATTCTAACCTAAACCAACTTAACCTAATCTGATTAGAATAGGTCGTGTTAAGTTAGATTAAGTTAGGTTAGGTTAGAGGAACTTAATACCGTGATTCTAGGATTGAAGGCCGAATAAGAAAAGCTGAAATGCGTAGTGGATGTACTGGTGAGGTAGACCCAGGCTAATAGAAATGATCCAGAGGCTGCAGGTTAGCATAATAAAAAATCTGATGTGTCCTACACATTACCTCCCGCCACTGTAGTAATATATTCTATACAGGGTGGCCCAGTGAAAATTATCAGCGCAGTTTTTGGCCACTTAACATTAATTTTGCAAAAAACGCTCGAACACGTCAATTTTTAGTAGAAAGGGAGACACCTGAATGGATTAGTACCAATGGCATAACTTCAACCCTAAAATTGGTGTGGACTGCACCTTAATTTTAATTGGAAAAGGGTGTCAAACATGACACACTTCGAAAGGCCTTTCAATTCTCTTTTCAACATTTATTTTTCAAATTCGATCATTAGAGAGAAATATAGTTTAAAACAAATTTTATCAAGTGTTCAAAATTGCAATCAAGTAGGCTTAAACAAATGACAGAAACTAAATAAACAATTCTTTCGACAAGTTGTTTGTAATAAACAAGTAATTTGTAAGTTGGATTTTTTTGTGGGGTTATTTGAAGTCTAAAGTTTATGCCACGCTACCCGAATTTTTAGAAGATTTACGGCAACGTACCGTATGTCCAAAATTTTGAGCAAAATCTTTATTATTGTATAAAAGTTGGAAATATTAATTTTGAACACCTAATAAACTGATACTTGAGTTTCTGTCATTTGTTTAAGCCTACTTGATTGCAGTTCTGTATAAGTTTTTCACTACATTCAATATGTAGTTTTAAAATTAATTTATTATTGCAGTTGACAATACTTTTAATTAATTTCATACCTAAAATTTCCTTCATAAAATTTGCATGACCATTATGACAGTTATATTTGACGTTACTAAAACCGGAACCGAACTTAATTGATTCACGTATGGAAATATATTCCATATAATATATTTCTTCCACCATTTTAAATTTTAGAACAAAACTGCTTCATATTTACTTATTTTATCTTTTAAATTCACTTAAATTATATTTGATATTATATGTCAAATTCTGTGAACATATAAATATGATAACACTTCAATTCAGTTCAATATTCTATTAAAAATGTGCTACTCACAAGCAGAATTGTTAATAGTGAAGACAGAATCTATTTCTATCCATTTTTTGTTGTTTATGCAAATTTACCATTTCTGCTTTCAAGGCAAACTTATGTGCAAAGTTCTTTTAGTATTTTTGCTGGCTATTGCAGTGTATCTGTATATCTGCTTTAAAATAAACGAGGATAGCCTTGACATGGTGTAGTCCATTAAGAGATGACCAGTTAAATGAAATTTTTTAAACTTGTATATAATCTATACTTGCGAAACTAGAACACTGGTACAAATTTTAAATGGGTTTTGCTAGATAAGTTGTTCAATATTTTGTACCTCTTTCCATATGCTGATAATGATGGTAATGTAAATATTTCTTCACTGGCTTACATTGCTATAAGTATTCAGGATTTAAAATTTGTTCTATAAATGTGTATAATTACTCACATAAATTAAATTAAGTTTATAATATTTATAATAATGTGCATACAAAAACTTTCATTATTTTTTATTATTTTTTATGAGCATTGTAAATTTTTACAAGTTAGTTACTGTAATTGTTTATTTACTTAGCTTCCAATAAGCCTATAAAGTAACAATTATATAGAAGGAGGAAATAGTATATTACATGTGAGGTGGGAAATGTTTCATTACAGCCGAAGGCTTATTATATGACCATGAAAAAATAATTGCATTTGTGAATTACTTTTTGAGAAAATTAATATTGATCCAATTTTCAAGAACAACATTTTATTTCCTGATGAAGATTTTTGACAACAGGAGAAGTAAATTCACGAAATTGTAAATATTGGGGCAAATATAATTTACATTTATTTAAAGAAAATAGGGCTCAATATCTAATAAAAGTTATTTTTTGGGCTGGCTTAATTGAGTATCATGTATTTGGACAATTTTTTATTATTGGAAATATTAGTGAAATATATTACAAAATCAGATTATGTCAAGTTTAAATAATTTGAATTTAAATATGGACGGTTGTCCAGCTCACAACCATCGAAAAGTAAAATAATATTTGAACAGAATTTCCTCATCACTGGATAGGACGTGGGGGAGAAATTAACTGGCCACCGCGTTCACCAGATCTCTCTCCTAATGAATTATTTTACTGGAGGTTTTTAAAATGTAAAGTTTATACGGGAGAAACTGAAAATTTAGAGAACTTAAATTCAAAATTAAAGAGGTTTCATTTACAGTAACTGCCGATGTACTACATTCTGTAATTGATAATTTTTATAATCGTTTATAATTCGTCATAAATGTAGTAAATATATTGATGTTTTATTAATACTTTTTGTACTTTACATGATTTATAAATGAGTAAATAATGATGACAAGTGCATTTGACATAGACAACCTATGTTCCCTATGTTGCATTTTATCTGGAACGATACGGTGCCATATAACATGTGCTATCCATAGTAATGACTAATGACAATTGCATATATGCAATATAATAGTATATTACATGTGAGGTGGAAAATGTTTCATTACAGCCGAGGGCTTATTATATGACCGAAAGCCTCAGATATAGCGCAAGGCTGTAATGAAACTCCCACCGAACTATGTATACTATTTTATTCACAATTATCCAAATTAACTTCTATTCGTATATTGCCTTTTTCCAATAAACTAAATTAATGTATGGTAGTTGTCTATGAAAACAAATGTTTAAATTTATTTTAATAATTTGACATTTGCTGAATGTTTGGAAGTTTATAAAAATACCCGAAAGTTCAGATATGGAATAATATACTCCCCCCGAGTTAAAAAAAAGCTGCTACGGAAGTTGTTGAAAATTTGTTGCCTCAAAAAAGCAAAGGAAGGTATGGAAATATCAACAAATCTTTAGAATTAGAATTTTATGTTACTTTATAATAGAAATACTTCCGTTTAAAATTTATATTGTAATTATTGATGTTTCTTGTAATTATAAGGTTTTATCAATATGTTTGACAGCACTGATCACCTTACTTTTAGAGATTTATGACAGTATTATTAGGCAACCATATTAAACAGATTGTCATTGCAGTTAAAAATGACATACGTTTCCAACCTTTGACAGATTAGGAATTGACATATTACAATAGTGGTTGTGAATAATAAATATTATTTGTAAAAGTTAATCCAATAGTAATGTTTAACAAGAAATGCTAAAATCATTGCATTAAGAACAGTGATGTCCTTATTATAAAGCAGTATTTTTCGATACATTTTTAATGTGGTAACCACATCAGAATTCTAAGTAATCGTAGTAGGTGTTGCAAGGTTGTTTAATGTAGGTGTTTCATTGAAGCAATGATGAATAAAACGATTGCTTTTTATAAATGAATCATATTTCGAAAATAAAACAAACAAATCTATTAAAATTTCTTTAAATAATCAAAAATGTATAACATTTTACTAAGGTTAAATTGATAAGAAGTGCGAATTAAATTGATTTGTTTGTAACATATGGGCTCTCAGGGTCAAACAAATGAAGAGAGAAAGTTGTTACGTCATAATGTATGCATTGGCGATGCCTTATAAGTCGTTTGAGATCACCATTCTTAGTGCAATGATTTTAGCATTTCTTGTTAAACATTACAATTCGACTAACTATTACATGTAATACTTGTGATTACTAAAAACCTAACTTAATATGAGATAATTGATTTTTGCTATTATTTATTAGATTTTGCTTTTATTAATAACTAGTATTCTGTATTAGGATTTCGTTATTGAAATATTTAATAAATAAAATTGTATATTAGTGTATTATGAAATTAGTTTATAATGTACAGTATTATGGCATGAATGAAATTAGTGCATGAACGCAGTGAATGCGATTATTTCTTGAATGCTATAATACTGAATTATAAACAAATTTCATATACTATTTTATCGTCGACTAACATTACAATTATTTATAATAAATTTAATTTTTAATTGACGTATTTGTCAGAAAACAGTTTTTATTCCAAAGCCGACTGATGTCACCTGATGTGGTTGTTAAGTTTGTTTTGTTGTTGTTTATATAAACAACACTTTACGGCATTGTGCCATAAAGTATATTATTATGCACGATTTTCTCTATAATAATGTTAGCATTATGATGCTAGTCGACGATAAAAATATATATGACAGTGTATAATATTAAGGCTTCATTAACAAAAAAACCTACATTTATTTAAAGAAATAATTTAATAGATTTTATCCACAACTGTCAAGTAATATACCTAGAATTCAAACGTTTTTTATCAATTAATGACCTTCGTTACTGTTGCTAATTGAATAATTTGACAGTTCGATAAAATAATATTATTCAATTGTAATGTCAAATTTAAATCTTACCAAAAGAGTAAAAATAAAATTAATTTTAAGTAAGCATTTCTACCTAAAAAGCTAAAGTTACACCAGTTTTGTCATTTTTCATACTTTTCTTTTCTTTTTAAGCTTAAATTGTAGCTAAATAACACTAGAAATAATTGTCTTGCGTTAAGTATGCTGTGAAACAGTGACGCGAGCTATTGTTATTTATCTGTCAAAGTGTGATGACATATTTGGTTATAATAAATATATATTTTTCATGTTATAGTTGTGGATAAAGTATAGTATTATATTCGCATGTAATGGCTATTACTCATTCGAATGATTTACAACACTCGCTTTCGCTCGTTTTGGCAATCTTCGTTCTCATGAGTAATAGCACACAATACATGTTCATTGAATAATGTACAATTATTTTAAAATTAATTTATTATTAGAAGTTATTATAAATATTGTTATAAAAAAAAATTTATTATCAAAGGAAAAATGAAAGAAAATTTAAACTTTTTAGCGTTTTTAGGTATATTATTACCTTGAGAACTATAACACATATAGAGCTACTTAAATTAACTAACAATTTTTGTTTCAAAAGACTATTTTAATAAATAAAAAATATCTTATTTGTGAATATCTTCAATATTATTGACTATTTTCTCCATAATTTAATAACTAATTACATATTAAGATTTTATAACTTTGGACCAATTAGAACATTCATAATGGTGACAATTAGTTTGACATTAACAATTAATTAAAATTTTAAATGACAGTCAAATTTCTAAATGGGGTTAACTGAATTCTTCATTTTTTTAATAATTATGAACAGTTTTCTTTCTTTTTTCGAAATCGATACTAAAGTTCACAATATCACTCCGAGAAATTTGCCAAAGTAGTAGCTAAAGTAATACTTTACAGACACATCAAAATTTGTCTTTACGGACTCATCTGTCAAACTGACAACCTACAGTTTAACAGTATTATATTATTACAGTTTATTTTAGCACTACCTAAAATAACAAACATATCATTCTATAATATTATTGGTGAATTTATTTATTATGTTCCTTTGATAATAATATATCTGATTTCATGCAGACGACGTCTAAGCAGGTGTAAACATAAATGAAAATTATAAAGAAATATTTGACACTTGACGGTTGTTATCACAGCCATCCCCGTCTCAATAGCTATTATAGCTGACGTTTACAATCACAATGCTATTTATTTATATTTTTAATTTAATATTTAACGATTTCGGATAAAATATAATGTATATCTAAGGACAAAAGTATTTTTTACTCTTTTAATCTCAACAATTATAATAGAATAGCTCAATAGCTATTATAGCTGACGTTTTACAAACATAATGCTATTTATTTATGATTTAATTAATAATTTAACGATTTCGGAAAAAATATAATGTATATCTAAGGACTAAAATATTTTTTACTCTTTTAATCTCAACAATTATAATAGAATTTAACCATATTATATTCTTATAGTTTCTATAATGAGCGGATTCTATGCAATTGCATGTGTTGTTTATATTAGGCATATCAACAAACTGTTTTTATATGTTCACGTTTCATCAAAAATTAATGGTAAATATCAAAAAAAAATAATGCATATTTTGCATTTAATGATACTTTATTGCATATTTTGTTTTTTTTGCCTATTAGTGCATATTTTAAGACTTTTTTCAAAAACAAAAAATAATATTTGACAAATTTTGTTCTTTTTTGAAAACAGTATATTACAAGAAATATAATTTTGATCGTACTTTTAACAAGTGAGCATTTATATAAAATGTACTTATTGAAACCATTACAATCATATTTAATTTCTCGTTAGAACAAAAAAAAAGTGATTCTATCAGTGTTTTAGAACTGTTTAGAACTTAAGTAATTCTTATTTTGTAAGTAAGGTAAGTAAATAATATCTGTCACTGAAATTCGTATGTTTAGAACTATAACAACAATTAGTAATGCCGAAAAAAATGTATTAAAAATATAAGGAGCATATAGCAACTTTCTCGTTAAAGATGACTTTTTTGATTTTTGTTTCAAAAAAGAGCTTTTGTAAATTTCAATATGAATATGAATTCGAGATTTTTTTATTTTTGTTAGAATTACCTGTGATATTTATTGTCTTTATACATTTCATGAAATGTTCCAAATAAAACACTGCATGTAAAAATAGAAATAAGAAAATGATATCAGTAAAACGAGCCTGATGACATTATTTTTTTGCATATTTTTATTGTAAAGTGCATATTTATAACTTTTTTGCATATATCGTGCATATTTTGATGATTTTTTAATGCTTATTGCATGCATATTTCGACACTTTTTTAGTACATATAATCCGCTCTTTAATAATGTATCATTATTACTTATATTAAGGTTAATATACAAGGTGATACAATGATACACTTTTGGTAAAAGTTAAGTGCCAAATTTTTCGCCAATTAATCATTCTGTCACTCTGTATTACAATAGGAATTACCCATCTGGTTGCCAACCATGACTTTTCCCTAAAACCTGTTAATGTAGGGGTGTTATAATCTTTTGTCAGAAATGACTTAGGAAAATACGTGTTTATAATATTTCTTTGTATATTTTAGACAATGTTTTCGACATCCGTTAACACCATAAGAATATAAATTAGGTAAACAACTTTTAAGTATACAGGGTGTTCCATTTAAGTGTGCCACCATTGCTATCTCGAGAACTATAAGAGCTACGAGGTTGGTTAAATTAGCAAAGAATTATCATTTTACAAGTCTAATACAATGAGCAAAAAAAAATTTCAACCTGTGGTTTTCAAAATGCGGGACACAACTTTCTTATTTTAAATGGGAACATATGTTTATTTTTAGGTTATTCGATAGATTTTTTTTCTGAATTCAACAGTATAAACATATCATATAGTAATATAATAAAATAACTGAGAAAAATGCATGTTAGATTTATATGTATTTTATTTATATCTGGCTGAAACAAGAGTGCTTTGGATAGAAAATAATTCATTTTCTTCTTAAAACTGACAGTTTAAGAACTTAAAATTTAACGAAAAATAATCAAACAATGTTAGACAGAACAATATGTCTATGTTTTCTATCCATAGCATTCTTGTTTCAGCCAGATATAAATAAAATACATATAAATCTAACATGCATTTTTCTCAGTTATATTGTTATATTAGTATATGATATGTTTATATCGTTGAATTCAGAAAAAAATACTCTATCGAATAACCTAAAAATAAACATATGTTCCCATTTAAAATAGAAGTATATTTTATGTTTTCTATTTTTTAATGTTAATACAAAATTAGGAATATGTTTTGTAAAAAATATTTAATGACAAATAATTAAAATTAATCAAGAAATAAAGAAAAACTAAAGAAATAACTGCTTAGCAGGATAAATGAAAAAATATTATAAACAAATGTATTTATTAAATGCACAATTACGAAAAAAAATTAATTGAACCGAAGACCTAGGATTCTTGAACAAAGGTTTTTATGCAAATTTAGTTTCTGTTTACAATAAATATTCTTATTTAAATTATTAACATAAGTTCCTATACTAAAGTACGATTCTGTAGGCCATTATTCTGACCCCATGAATTGACAGAAATGTCCCTTTGCCTATTAGCAATAAAAACGTCACGCAAAAGAAATGATTCTTTTTACAAATTTCATTGAATTATGCTTTTAAAATGAAGTAATCTGTATTAAATAAGATGTAGAAATACATGTAGTATTGTCCTGTACAATATGGTGACTTAATAGGTCGCCGGACGATTTTTATTTACCAAAAACTATTTTCCATGTTATATGTCTATGACAATATTTCTCTGGGACACGGTATAACAAAGTAGAAAATAAAACTGAATCATATTTTATTTACAAAACATTAAATAATAGCCAAAAATAAATCTTAGTAATCTATTAAAAGAAGATAATATTGGCAACTGAGAAACTAACCAAATTATATGATTTTACTTGTATTTTTTGCACAGGTTATTAAAAATAACAACAAATACAGGATAAATAGTGTATTAAAAACAAAAATTTATAAAAAAAAATATGCTACATGTTTTTGTTGAATTTTAGTGGTACATTCTATATAAATAAACGTTGGTTTTTTACAAATATTTTACTTGAATTTAACTGTTCTGTACTGGTATATTGCAAGCAAAACAATTATAAAAATTATGTTTCACCATACGCTGTTATTGCATTTTAATGGTTCATGTTACATGTAACATTCACTAAATTAATAACACTGATAAATAAACGTATTTTGCAGATGTTATTAAAAATAAATAATAAATACAGAATAAAAGTTGTATAAAAAAAATTATAAAAAAAAATATGCTACATGTTTTTTTGTATTTTAGTGGTACAACCTATATGTATAAATAAACCTTGGATTTTTACAAATATTTTACTTGAATTTAACTGTTCCCAAAGTACTGGTATATTGCAAGCAAAACAATTAATTTTTATAATTGTTTCACCATATGTTGTTATTGCATTTTAATGGTTCATGTTATATAAAACATGCACTAAATTAATAACACTGACAAATAAACGTATTTTTTATATATTTTATTGTACATAAATACTGACATATTGTATGTAAAAATTTGTAAAAATACAATTTTACCAACAAAATTATTATAAAAAATAATTTTGTCACAACTTTTCGATTGCATTTTAATGGCGCATACATACAGAATATACTTTTATAAAATATTTTACTTCTATTAAACTATACATAAGAAGAACTGTGTACTATACAATGTATTATAAGCAAAAATATGATAATATTATCCTAGTATGATAAAATTATCTTTTTAGTTTATATCTTCATAAAACTATGTAATTTACTTTTTTGTACGTAAAAATTTGTAATATTTTACTTGCATTGTACAATAATTGAAAATATGATTGAGCAGATTTAAATTGTAATTTAAATCATGATTTAAATTAACTGATTTTTTTTTATAAAAATCATTGATTTTTATCAAAGTTAAAAAGAAATGCAAATTATAATCAAAATGTATTTATTTGCTATAAAACTATAAATAACAATCAAAATAATTTTAAATTTTTTTTTAATAATATGGTATCACTTTAATTATCATAATAGAGGAAAGAAAAATATATATTTAAATGTAACAAAAAGCAAAAATTCTTTGTTACTCTTTCTACTTTTATTCAGATAAATAATTTTGGTTTTATTACAGATTTATATTTATGAAATAAAACATTAATATTGCTTTCAAAACAATTTAAAAAATTCTGTAACACTTAGATAACCTTAAAAATAAAAAAAAAACAAAAAAATCATGATTATTTGATTTTTTTTAATCAATAATTTTTTTAAACAAATCATGATTTTTGTAAACCCTGTATAATTATTTATAATAAATAATTTTACCACATATTTCTTGCATTTTAATGCTGCATATGTATATATATATATATATATATATATATATATATATATATATATATATATATATATATATATATATATATATATATAGACGTTTTTTTTTAATTGTATATTGTAAGTAATTATTAATAATTAATAAAATTAATATCCTAAACTCAAAAATATTTATTTTATTTTTTTCCAGAAAAGTTTATTATGTATATTTTTTTTGCACTCTTATATTTTATAATTGGATGTCTTTTTGTATTATCTCCATATGTTATTAAGTGTATTGTATGCCTAAAACCATAATTTCGGAGTTGTTCACCATTTTAAATTTGTTTTTTAGAAATTTAAACTCAAAAATATTTATTTTATCCTTTTTCAAAAAAAAAGACGTTATATATTTAGATAAGTATATTTTACTTAATTACACTCTTAAAAATACTGTAATGTATGCTTATGACAAAATTATGTATTTTATTTTTTTGCATTTTTTTTATTCTTTTTCAAAAAAAAGACGTTATATTTTTAGATAAGTATATTTTACTTAACAACACTGTACTTAAAAATATTGTAATGTCTGTTTATGACAATTTTTTTTAAAATTATTTTATTTTTTTGCAATTTTTTTTTTTTTGAGGATTTAATCCTTTTTCTTACCAATTCTGCCCGCTAAAACTGTGCGAAGCTACACTAAACCCAAACATAGAATTTCCACTTCCAGAATGTTTTGCATAATCGACAGAATCCAGATTAAATCCTTTAACAACGAACACCACACTTAACACTAAACAAATCGAAATCGGAATCGAAATCGGAGTCATATTCGAACTCATGATAGCTGCACTAACAAACTAAACTACAGTCATCGCGCCGAAGTTTCAAAGACACTGAGGACTGGTGGAGAGAAACATGGTTTAAATTACGTAATGTTGGTGAAGACAGACAGGACAGCGACATCTGTGGTTGGCTTTGCAAGCGGTTGAGTTCTGATCGAACAGAAATTGTCAGAGATGTAGGCAACCAAACTGTGTTGTATGGATTGGGGAAAGCTTATTTGAATAAAAAGGAACAAACTAACTGTGTTAATGTCGTTGATTGAAAATATAGGGAGTGCGCCGCGAAAGAGTTGGCCCCTGGCGGAAAAATGAGGAAGTTGCTAGTGGTGATCAGTACATTGAAATGCCATATAACTAGTTGTAACTTATAGCTTGTTTTACATTTTTGGATTATTTAAACCACATTTTTTTTACATTTAACACAATATGGAAAGCCGGAGGTATTGTTCAGTACCTCAATGTAAAAGTTATGCCACAAAAGATATCAGTTTGCATTATTTTTCCCACAAAAATAACTTGCGGAAAGTGGCAGATTGCTTTGAGAATAGGTAATATGGTTAGCAAATATATGACTGTGTGTTGTAAACATTTTAAATACAACTTTAAGAATGAAGATTATCCAATAATATAGAAATTGTTTATGGCAAATAACATGCATTGTAATAATGACGCACATGCAAAATACTAAATTCTAAATATACGAAACGCATAAAGGACAGATTAATGCTGTTCAACTGTAAAGGAATAAATAAATAAAAATAAAACGAATTCTTCGTATGGTTTTCCCTGTTTAATATTATGTTCAATTATTACACTCCAGCAAAAGTTAAAATTCGTTCTGCGATTCTGATGACTTATTTTAAAACTTTGTTGCTTTTTTTTAATGTAGCAAAAATCTTGAATTCTTTTTGTCTGCGGAGGTTTGCAATACATAGGATAATATATCAAATTTGTCTAACAAACTACAACGAACTACATGGCCAGCTAAAAATACGGCTTCTCCTCGTAAGGTTCTGACTCTTTTACCGATATATTAAAATATGTTACTAATATTTATAGCCATAGTTATTAAAAAGGAAATATATTAATAATACTGTCATATAAAAGAAATAAAAACAGGAAAATTCGGATAAATAAATTAATATCCACAGAAAACTTTGCAATGGCTATACAAAACAATGGCATCTATCACCACTAACGACCATTTTTAAATGTCCTTCGGTGAGACACCTAGCGGCCGGCGCACTCCCTATACCGGGTGTCCCAGCTCGACCGACACATGAGAGATTTACATAGCAAATCAGTTAATTATGAATAGTATCTCCCCAGTGCAAGATATTAACTTGAAATTTTGTATGCTTATTGGGGAATATTATTTCTATGGATTACAGTTGTTTGAAATATGTAAAATCGAAATCGAAATCATTTTCGTACTCATGATAGCTGCACTTACAAACTAAACTACATTCATCGCGCCAGAGTTTCAAAGACACTGAGGTCTAGTGGAGAGAAACATGGTTTAAATTACGTAATGTTGCCAAGACATCTATTGGGAAAGACTGAAGAGAGAAAGGGCAGAGACATCTGTGGTTGGCTTGTAAAGTAGTTGAGTTGTGGTCGAATAGGAATTGTCAGAGATGTAGGCAACCAAACTGTGTTGTAGGGAGTAGTGAAAGTTTGTCTGAATAAGAAAGGAACGAACTAACTGTGTTAATGTCGTTGATTGAAAAATATATATAGTCGAAATTTTTAAGCAGTAGAAAGACGTCATCAATATTTGTAACTAGATTATGACGTCACGAATTACAAAGTTTATATGTGCATTAGTTTAGAAAATGTGTTGCGTGTTACATATGGCAATGCCAAATTTAATAACAACAAATAAAATGATAACATACCTCTCGAACTGCTTTTAACGGCAGTAATGTTCCACCGTGTGCCAGTTCTTTTTCAAAATATGTAGTCGCATTTGCAGTTAGCACTTGCGACTGCTTCGATAATGCTTTAGGCATTATTACTTACGCTAATAAAATAAACGTATAACAAGAAACAAAGAACACGAATATGAACAATAATAAGGAACAATACAACTTAAACGAACAAACAAAGATTTTATATTATATTATTTGACAACTCAATCGATCGGCGTGACAAGAAACAAATATATGTAAACATATTTTATTTAAGTCGTAGCCAACGTGTATTAAAAAAAATGCACTGCAATTATTATAAATAAATTGAAATGTCATTAAATACCTTATATTTTAATTTGAAATAATAGTAAATATTATAAATAAGTAATTTTTTTATGATACCTTTTTTTACTACTCGGTTTTCTAAATAAAAACATCTTTCGAAAATTTCTACAAGTTTTATTTCATTTTGTAACGTTTTTTTCAGGTCTATGACGTCTCTCTATTGCTTAAAAATTTCGACTATAATGTCGTTGATTGAAAAATATATAGATAGGCAAGCCTGTATGTTTTTGCGTACCGCTGTTTTGGAATCAGATTCGACAGCAATCTCGTTCATGATTCCATCAACTACTGAATTAAACAGACAAAAATATGAGATAAATAAACATGTTTTACATATTTACTGAGTTTTTTGGTATGTATTAAAATTACAAATTATTATTAATTACAAAAAATTTCCATATCTATCGGCTTTTGATTTTTGTAGACACTAGCTTGAAATATGTCGTGTTTGGTATCAAATGAAAGCTTTTGAAAATGGCTGGCTTGCGGAAATATAAATAATTCACTGATACCGGAGGCCTAGGCAACACTCAGCATGCTGTATTTTTGCGTAAACTCGAAAATATTTGAAAATATCGAATTTTTACCTCAAACATTTTCAAATTTTACAAAATTTTGTTTAAAATATTTTTTAAAGAGTTATCTACGCTGATACCAAATTTACAAACAGAATTGAATTATCTCTTTTCGTTTTGGAGATATTTGCTCTCAAAGTTGTACCTCAAAAAAGTGTGTTTTTTGAGTATATTTCAAAAATGAGTAGAGATACAATCTCAACGATTATACCAGTCGATTCTACGGGCAAAGTTACATAAAGAAATGTTTTGTCCACATATACGTACTTTGGAACGATTCGGTGAAAAATGAGAGAAACGAAAAAACCGGAATTTCAGTTTTTCGTTTGAAAACTTTTTGTCTCCAAAATTTTTCATATTCCAGACTTAAGTAAATAAGGATACGCTGATTCCAAATTTTCAAACCGAATTCAATTATCTCTTACCGTTCTGGAGATATTTGCGTTCAAAGTTAGACCTGAAAAAACCGGTTTTTCAGGAATAGTCCTGAAATGAGTCGAGATACGACCTCGGCGACCTCAACAATCGATTCTACGCGCAAAATTACATAAGTGTACCAAATTTCAGATTTTTATTCCAACGAATACAAGTTTTAGAGCGAAAAAACGAAAATCGGTGAAAATCGAAAAAAATGCCTGATGAACCCCTTACGATTTTTTTCGATTTTGGCCATTTTCAGTTTTTCCTTTGTCAAAATTGTATCCGTTGGAATAAAAACCTGAAAATTGGTACACTTATGTAATTTTTCGCGTAGAATCGATTGGTAAGGTCGCTGAAATCGTATCTCGACCCATTTCAGGACTATTCCTGAAAAACCGGTTTTTTCAGGTCTAACTTTGAACGCAAATATCTCGAGAACGGTAAAAGATAATTGAATTCGGTTTGAAAATTTGGAATCAGCGCATCGATATCTACTTAAGTCTAGAATATAAAAAATTTTGGAGACAAAAAGTTTTCAAACGAAAAACTGAAATTCCGGTTTTTTCGTTTTTCTCATTTTTCACCAAATCCTTCCAAAGAACGTATATGCGGAGAAAACATTTCTTTATGTAACTTTGCGCGTAGAATCGACTGGTATAATCGTTGAGATTGTATCTCTGCCCATTTTAGAGATATGGCCAAAAAACACACTTTTTCGAGGTACAACTTTGAGGCCAAATATCTCAGGAATGGGAAGAGATAATTAAGTTCTGTTTGAAAATTTGAAATCAGCGCAAGAAGATCTATCAAAATGAACTATTTTTGAAAACAAAAAATTTTGACCAAAAAATGAATATTTTTGAATTATTTTTTATATACCCTTTTGTAAAAACTGTAATAATTTAGACGCAAACTTGAAAATTTGTATGTATATTAAAAAAAGTACTCTGAATACAAATATTCTAACAGATTTCAAATATCTCAGCTATTATTTAAGATACACAGTCGTAAACATAATAAAAAAAATTACTGTACCTTAAATTTCTCATTTTTTATATATCCATGTCTGAAATCTGTAATAATTACTTTCGGCAATTGTAAATTTGGATATATACTAATAAGAGCACGCTGAATACAAATTTTCAAACAGAATTGAAATATCTCATATATTTTTAGAGATACACAGTTGTAAAATTATTAAAAATATTTTAATGTATCTTAAATTTCTTATTTTTATATATCCTTATCTGAAATCTGTAATAATTAATTTCAGAACTTGTAGATTGGGATATATACTAACAAAAGCCCGCTGAATTCAAATCTTTAAACTGAAATGAAATATCTCACTTATTTTTAGAGATACACAGTTTTAAAGTTTTAAATTAAATTTTGGGCACCAAAATGAGATTTTTGAGATAATTCGCGTTTTTTAACATAATTTTTGGTTTATTACTGTTGTTTGGTTTGTTTTAACTCTACACAACTTTGATTTTGACAAAAAATAAATACAAGTAAGATAATAAAGCAACACAATTAAATTAAAAAGCTCAAAATGTATCCTACAACAGAAGAGATCAAGAACTTGATTCCTGGAACTATAACTGGGTTCTTTAGTAAACTGGAACTATTTCTGGAACACTAAATAAGGGGTGGGTCACAATAGACCTTATATATACATATAATAGAGGCATAGATATATGAAATTTACTTTCGGATAAGCCGATTGGTCCTTATAAAGTTTTATGGGACTTGCGGTAATGGTTCATTTAGGCAGGTACTTTCTTCTGTCGTATGCTGTTAAGGGCCGTACCAGAAATTCTCTTTCAAAATGTTTTCTAATTATGGTTTTTTAATCTAGATTAAAATATTCAAATTGTAATGCATTTTAAACGCACGTCTTCTAATTTCAATTTGAAAATTGAGAAGAGATTAGAGTAAATTTTAAATACAAACAGTTATTGACATAAATATTTTATTTATATTTCGTCTTATAAGGCCATTATCAGGAAATTTTTAGTATTTATACATAGAAGAACAAAGGCAGAAACTAAGTATTAACTAGCTTTACAATAGGAAAATCTAAAAGAAATTAAAGCGGAGTGATCAACAAAGCTTTGACTAAATCAAGTTGTTTATTGTCAAGATTTTTCTTTTAATTTGGATTTCCAATTACTCTAAGAACTCCATTATTAGTTATTAAAAATTTTATTTAGAGGTACTCTGCAATTTTGGACAAGTCATCAAAACGTTATTTCTGTGCTTGCCGATTTCAGTAGTGTGTATAAAATTGTAACTTCAAATATGTGGAGATCCTGGGAATATAATTTTGTGGACGTAAGTCATGCTGAAAACAACATTCGCAAGAAATAAACATCTAGCAGATCAGCCGTCGATGAAAAATCGCTACAAATATGTATCCAATGTGAAAATATGATACGGCCCTTTACTTTTCAAGTAATACCTTTGAGTTGGGATAATTTATAACTCCTGACCACAAAGCTTCTCACCCAGACATAAAAGGTTGTAAGATCCGCATAAGTCGGTTTCGTATACAACTACTTCTACTATAAATACATTGATAAATACATGAAATATTGAAAAAGAAATCTTTATTAAACAAAACAGTACAAAAAATAGATTAATTAGATCGACCACGAGCTCTAGTTCGTCTAGGCCCCCTAGAACCCCTGCCTCTAGCTGGTCTAGACGAGGTAGTACCTCTAGAAGTACTACCTTTAGTAGTAGTACTCATAGATGCAGTAGAAGAATTATTATCGTCTTCATCATCGTCTGAAATTTCTATAGATTTATTACCTTTTTTTCGAGTTTCTGAATCCAGTAATTTTGAAATCTAAAACAGAATAAAATTGACATTTTTTTATGTTCGGGTATGTTCGACACACTTCGGTATAGTTCGTGTTAGTTCAAACTAATTCCGCTAGATGGAACTTTGAAACAAAAATTATATTGTATATTGTATAATTGACATTTTTTTATGTTCGGGTATGTTCGACACACTTCGGTATAGTTCGTGTTAGTTCTAACAAATTCTGCTAGAGGGAACTTTGAAAAAAATTATCAGCGCACTTAACATCTGCAAAAAACGCTCTAACGTAATTTTAGTATAAAGGGGGACACCTAAATGGATTTCCAATGACATAACTTCAACCCTAAAATGGGTGCACCTCAAAAATTTTAAATGGAAAAGGGTGTCAAACATGACACAGTTCGAAATTTCAATTCTCTTTTCAACAGTTTTCAAATCCGATCATTACTTTTAGAGAAATATCGTTTAAAATTTTATCAGGTGTTCAAAATTGCAATTAAATGGGCTTAAATGACAGAAACTAAATAAATTCTTTTGACAATGGCCAGCAAGATCGCCAGATCTATCACCGTTAGATTTTTTTGTGGGGTTATTTGAAGTGTAAAGTTTATGCCACGCTACCCGAATCTTTAGAAGATTTACAGCAACGTATCGTAACTGATTGTCAGATTACTCCACAAATGTGCAGAACGTACGACATTTTGAGCAAAATTATTGTATGGAAGTTGGTGGTAGTCTGAACACCTAATAAACTGATACAAGAGTTTCTGTCATTTGTTTAATACTTGATTGCAATTTTGAACACCTGATAAAATTTGTTTTAAACGATATTTCTCTCTAATGATCGGATTTGAAAACTGTTGAAAAGAGAATTGAAATTTTGAACTGTGTCATGTTTGACACCCTTTCCATTTAAAATTTTTGAGTGCAACCCTCATTTTAGGGTTGAAGTTATGCCATTGGAAATACATTTAGGTGTCCCCCTTTAAACTAAAATTGACGTGTTTGAGCGTTTTTTGCAATGATATTAAGTGGCCAAAAATTGCGCTGATAATTTTGTTTTGTTGTAAGTAAAGAGCGGATTCTATGCAATTGCATGTGTTGTTTATATCAGGCATATCAACAAACTCTTTTCATATGTTCACGTTTCATCAAAAATTAATTCCATATATCAAATAAAATAATGCATATTTTGCATTTAATGATACTTTATTGCATATTTTGATTTTTTTTTTCATATTAGTGCATATTTTAAGACTTTTTTCAAAAACAAAAATTATTTTTAGACAAATTTTGTTCTTTTTTGAAAACAGTATATTACAAGAAATATAATTTTGATTGTACTTTTAACAAGTGAGCATTTATATAAAATGTACTCATTGAAACCATTACAATCATATTTAATTTCTCGTCAGAACAAAAAAAAGTGATTCTATCAGTGTTTTAGAACTGTTTAGAACTTAAGTAATTCTTATTTTGTAAGTAAGGTGAGTAAATAATATCAGTCACTGAAATTCGCATGTTTGGAACTATAACAACAATTAATAATGCCAAAAAAAATGTATTAAAAATATGAGCAGCATATAACAACTTTCTCGTTAAAGATGACTTTTTTGATTTTTGTTTCAAAAAAGAGCTTTTGTAAATTTCAATATGAATATGAATTCGAGATTTTCTTATTTTTGTTAGAATTACCTGTGATATTTATTGTCTTTATACATTTCATGAAATGTTCCAAATAAAACACTGCATGTAAAAATAGAAATAAGAAAATGATATCAGTAAAACGAGCCTGATGACATTAGTTTTTTTGCATATTTTTATTGTAAAATGCATATTTATAACTTTTTTGCATATATAATGCATATTTTGATGATTCTTTAATGCATATTGCATGCATATTTTGATACTTTTTTAGTGCATATAATCCGCTCTTTAGTTATATGTGTTTTGTTTTGTGTACCTCAGATAACTCTTCCTTTGTTTTATTGGCTCTTTCTTCTCTAAATTTATCCAAATATTCATCAATTATGTCTTCATCTAACTTCAAATCTTCTACAGATAAAAGTTTTTCAAATGTCTTCCCAAATTGATGACTAAAATCAAATTGTAATAAAAAATAAAAGATATAATTAAAAGTTTAAGATCTATACTGAATTATATCTTCAAGTGCGTCTGTATCATTTCTATCAACATATCTAGAAACCGCTTCGCACAATCCTTTTGTAGATAAAACATTTAAATGTTCATTTTTGCTTTCGAAATATTTATCTACCAAGTCTTCTATATTATCAGCTAACTCGTCCTAAAATTTTAAACATACAAAACTTAGTCTAAAGACATGTTTTTTAAATCATTAAGTCGTCATATGAAATGTTATTCTGGAGTTAAGATTTCTATCTTTAATAAAAATGCAACACTCATATTATATATTAGTTATTTACATAACAAGCGTGGAAAGTGGTAAATAGCAAGCGAGTGTAGAGATTGAAGAACGAGTGATTTAATACACGAGCATTGCTATGCACTTTCAAGCGAATTATGTACACTATTTTTCAGACGACCACAAAATATTATAATAAAAACAGGGTTTATATAAAAGTGTCAATATCAAACACAATTCACGAAAGCATTGACGTTTGGGTTTAAGATTAAGTATTACTAGTTAACCGGAAACTGATTTGGAAGTCTAGTACATATTACTTGAACAAATAATAAAACTATCAGTACATTTTGACTCTTTATTTTTGTTATTAATTCACTACCAATTTTAAAATTGTAGTTTTAAGCAAATTTTCATTAATTTTGTTACATTTCATTATCAAAGTTCAATCTATTGACCACTAATCGTCAAATCCGGTTATATAACACACTAGTGTGTTATTATAACACACGCCGTGTGCTATGTTACATTTTCTGGTGTTAATTACAGTATAAATATGGCTACTTTCATATGTGGTCGTCTGAAAAATATTTTTTTATCAATTGAAATTATGAAATCTCTCTCTCTTGTTGTACTCTTCACTGTTGTGGATGTCTTGACTGAATCGTCAGACATATCTTGGTATTTCTTAATGAAATAACCAATTAGTTGTTTTACTGTATGTAAAGGCTCTCTCATCGTGATGTAAATTTGTAAGTACTTTTTATTATATTCTTTGTGGATTAATATTGATTTATAGATCGACGTAAAAAGGATTTCAAAATTGTTTGTAAATTAGAAAAGTAGATAGAATTCTCTTTAAAATTGTGTATAATAGTATATTATTCAATGAGCATGTAATGTCTATTACTCATGAGAATGAAGTTTGCCAACACGAGCGAAAGCGAGTGTTGTAAATCATTCGAATGTGTTTTAATTTCGCGCACTAGTGTCTCAACGAAAACTACTTTGATTGAGTAGCTTAAAAGTGTTATTATATTTTTAATTTTTTGCACATTACAACAAATTTAATATAAGAACAAGATAATTGAAGACAATTAGTTAAAAGAATGAAAATTATTTAAATTAAATTAGAAATTTCATTGCTAATTTTGACATTTTAATACTACTAGCGCTATCTAATAGCAACACAAACAACAATAACAACGGTGAACAATGGCTACAGTCCATAGCAACGAATGTTTATTCGCTTTATTGACGATTAAACAGTTTTACATTTTTATTAATTATATTTTTTTTCTTATGAGCTTGCCTATCTATATATTTTTCAATCAACGGTATAACTTTGAAACTTTAATCTGAGTGTTACATTTTTACAAGAAAACTCCAAGAATGACTCATTTAAAAAGACCTACCGCTACTAACTCTTCAATATCTTCAATTCCTTTATAATTCTTTTTATATTTTATAGGTTTTTTAACTTTAAAAGAAAACATTTCATTTGGATTAGCTACCCTATCTATATAAAGTTGTCCCAATCTAATTTGGTTGCTTATTAAAGATTCATCAGTGAAATTAACGACCAGTCTTATAAGAGGTAATGTTGGACTCTCTAAAAACAAGAAATATGTATTCGTTTCTTTGTTTTTTACCTCCCGCCTATCAATATATAGATAAGGGAGGTATTGTTTTTGGTCAAATTTCTCGGGGCGTATATATTTTATCCTCCACACATGTTATATTGCTTGACATTGTACCTTGCACACTTTCAATTTTGCACACCTTTATCTTCCTCACTTTTAATCCACGAAAAAATCTTGCACACATTTTATCTTCCAATTTATCATCCACACATTTTATCTTCCACTCATTTTATGTTCCACACATTTTATCTTTTACACATTTTATCTTCAGAAACATTTAATACTGGATATTTCATCTAATTATAAAAGTTAATTGCATGGGCAATAAAAAGAATGGCAGGTACAATTACAATGTTTTAAAGATCAAACGTTGGCGAAGATAAAATATGTGGAAAATAAAATGAATGCAAGATAAAATGTGTGGATGATAAAATGTGCGCAAGATAAAATGTGTGTAAGATAACTTTTCTTCGCGAAAAGTGTGGAGGATAAAAGGTGTGCAAGATTAAATGTTTGAAAGATACAATGTCGAGCAATATAACATGTGTGGAGGATAAAATGTATACGCCCAGATTTCTCGAATGTGAGTTTTCAACATATGAGTACGAATTAGGGTCTCTAGAATACGATTTTAAGGTATTATTTTTACCGTGTCTGTATGTCCGTGTGTCTGTATGTGTGTGTGTGTCTGTGACGATTTTTCGTCCACGATAACTCCAATACGATACATGTAAAAAATATAATATTTGCTATTTAACTCTTATAGTCAAATATGATGAACTGATTAAATTTTGACTACAATTGGTTAACTGGAAGTAGTACTTTACTTGAAGCTTTAAACAGTTTTTCCAAAAAATAACTCTAATACCATTTTTTCGCAAATTACGTTATTATTAAATATAAAGATTTTTAAATTTTTTACCGATCTGCATAATTACGTTTATATATAACTTCTAGCTAAATAGAAAAAAATATATAAATTATAATAATTTTACATATGGTTTCAGCTGAGGAATTTCGATAAAACAGATGAGTTATTCATATGTTCACAACATTTGACATATGTCAAATTTGATGTAAGTTAAAAAAATAAAATAAGTTACAATGAAGTAATTTTATTGTAAAATTTAAAAAGATGGAAGAAATATATAAGGAATAATTTGCATGCGTGAATCAAAGTAAGTTCAGTACCGGTTTTAGTAACGTCAAAAATAGCTGTCATATTGGTCATACAAAATTTATGAAGGAAATTTTAGGTATGAAATGAATTAAAAATATTCTGAACTGCAATAACAAACTAATTATAAAACTACAAATTAAATGTATTGAAAAACTTATATAGAATATATTACTACACAGGCGGCAGGTATTGTGTTGGACACATCAGATTTTTTTGAGTTACCTTCTGTAACTAATTTTTCTGCATCCTTTAACATGTCCTCTACAATTTTAATTACTTGTTCTCTTCCATATTCACTTGGTCTAATTGTTAAAGGACCTTCTGGCTTCGTTAAAGACACTTCTTTAAATATAAAAGGCCTTACTGTGTTTAGTTTTATTTCAGACATCATAAACTTTTCTTTATAAACACATAATAAGCCTATTTTTTTTGTTAATGATTCTCCAACTGCTAAAGATGTTGCTACAGAACTTCCTTTAAAAAAAATTATACTTATATATATATATATATATATATATATATATATATATATATATATTACGTAATACATTATTACTACAAAGATACAAAGTTAGATTTAAAATGAAAGCACCCAGAAAAATATTGTGGCGTTTAACGCTTTGGAAAACTTTTTGCACCGATCAGCAATGACGTGATCGGCAGAAATACATTTCTATAGTTTCTTTTAGAGATGGGCAAACTAGTCGGCTAAGCAACGCAGTGATGCGACCAGAAACAATTTTTTTTTCAGCACCGATCATCAAAGACGTGATCGGCAGAAATAAATCTTCATAGTTTCTTATGAAGGTGCATAAACTAGTTGGCTAAGCAACGCAGTGATGCGACCAGAAACATTTTTTTTTTGGCACCGATCATCAAAGACGTGATCGGCAGAAATAAATTTCCATAGTTTCTTACGGAGGTGCACAAACTAATTGCTTTAGCATTCGACCAGAGACTTTGGAAATATTTGTGGAGAATATTTTGCCGATCAGTGGCAAGCCGATCGTGCCACAGTCGATGATCGGCAAAGTTGCAACTCAAAAATGGGTTTTTGTGTATATCTCTAAAATGGATAAAGATAAGGCAGTACAGCGACGCGACCGGACAAATTTTTCGGCACCGATCAGTACCGATGTGATCGGCAGAAATAAATTTCCATAGTTTCTTATAGAGATGCACAAACAAATCGCCCTGGCATGTGACCGAAGACTTCGGAAATATTTGTAGAGAATATATTGCCGATCAATCACAAGCCGATCGTGCCACAATCGATGATCAGCAAAGTTGCACCTCAAAAAATTGAGTTTTTGTGTATATCTCTAAAATGGATAGAGATAAGGCCGTATAGCGAAGCAACCGGACAAATTCTTCGCACCGATCGGCACTGATGTGATCGGCAGAAATAAATTTTTATAGTTTCTTATGGAGATACACAAATAATCTTCTTGGCATGCGACGGGAGGCTTTAGAAATATCTTTAGACAATATATTGCCGATCGGTCACAAGCCGATCGTGTCTCAGTCGATGATCGGCAAAGTTGCACCTCAAAAAATTGTGTTTTTGTGTATATCTCTAAAATGGATAGAGATAAAGCAGTACAGCGACGTGACCGGACAAATTTTTTGGCACCGATCGGCACAGACATGATCGGCAGAAATAAATTTTCATGTTTTTTATAGAGATGCACAAACTAATCGTCTTGGCAGGCGACTGAAGGCTTTGGAAATATCTTCAGACAATATATTGCCGATCGGTCACAAGCCTATCGTGCCACAGTCGATGATCGGCAAAGTTGCACCTCAAAAAATTGTGTTTTTGTGTATATCTCTAAAATGGATAGAGATAAGGCAGTATAACCGGACAAATTTTTCAGCACCGATAAGCACTGATGTGATCGGCAGAAATAAATTTCCATAGTTTCTTATGGAAGTGCACAAATTAGTCATTTAGGCAGTACAGCGACGCGACTGGACAAATTTTTCGGCACCGATCGGCACAGAGCTGATCGGCAAAAATAAATTTCCAGAATTTTTACCATTCATGTTTGGTAATTAACCAACTTTGTATCTCTTATAGTTTTTAAGATGCAACAATATACAATTTAGAATTAATATCATGTTAAGGACTAGCGAATTTTTTTCTTTTCTGTTTTTTTCTAACCTGGCTGAGAAATTCTTGTAGTGCCATTTGAACATGGTTCTGGCGTTAATCTACAGTCATGTTCATGGCCCCAGATAACCAAATTTAAAAAATCTGGTAAAACCGATTCTGGAATATGATTTTTAAGGCCTCTATTTTGGGCTCTATTTTGATGGAGTACCAAAATATTGAACCAATCTTCATCTTGTGGTCTTTCCATTACAACCTGAAAACATTTACGAAAAAAAGGGTTTTTAATAGTTATTTACATAACAAGCGTTGAAAATGGTAAATAGCAAGCGAGTGTAGAGATTGACTGATTTGATACACGAGCGTTGCTATGCACTTTCAAGCGAGTTATGTACACTATTTTTCAGACGACCACAAAATATTATAATAAAAACAGGGTTTATACAAAAGTGTCAATGTCAAACACAACTCACGAAAGCATTGACGTTTGGGTTTGAGGTTAAGTATCACTAGTTAACCGGAAACTGATTTGGAAGTCTAGTACGTATTATTTGAACAATTAATAAAACTATCAGTACATTTTGACTCTTTATTTTTGTTATTAATTCACTACCAATTTTAAAATCGTAGTTTTAAGCAAATTTTCATTAATTTTGTTACATTTCATTATCAAAGTTCCATCTATTGACCACTAATCGTCATATCCGGTCATATAACACACTAGTGTGTTATTATAACACACGCCGTGTGCTATGTTACATTTTCTGGTGTTAATTACAGTGTAAATATGGCTACTTTCATGTGGTCGTCTGAAATAGTTATTTACGTGGCCAGCGGTGTAAGTTAATCTTTACAGAGCTGGAAATGTGTGAGGCGAGCGACGAAGGAGCGGCTCTCATAATCCAGTGAGCCCAGTAAAGATTAATTGCACGCGTGCCAAGTACAAATTTTATTTCCACCTTCATAACGTTTTTTTTTTATTAATTTAATCTTCAAAAAAAGATTTACTCTATTTTGGAATTGGTAGTTGGCGGTGGTAGAACAATTTATAGTTAGACGTTGTCAAATGAGTTTTGAAAGTGAATCTAAATGTATTATAAATGTGCATAATTACTCACATAAACCTAATTAAATTAAGTTTGTAATATTTTTAATAAAATGCATAAAAAAACTTTCATTATTTTCTATTATTTTTTATGAGCATTGTAAAATTTTACAAGGCTAGCCTTGTAAATTTTTACAGGTTAGTTACTGTAATTGTTTATTTACTTAGCTACCAAGAAGCCTGTAAAGTGACAATTATATAGAAGGTGGAAATAAACATTTATTTTAGCTTCAAAAAGAAATGTTTTTAAAGTACCTTTTTGTCCCTAAAGAGTCGAAAAAGTCTTTCGTCTTTAATATGCGAAAGTCCAAAAAGTGCCAATTTTGTTTGGCCCTTTCTAAGCAAAATTGGATAAATTTCTACTTGATTTAAGTCATTCCATTTTCCAAAATAATTAATAAGGCCCGTATCTGCTAATATATCCATTGCTGACAATTGGTGAACCCCTAAAAAAAAATATTTTTAATAGTGAAATAATAATACTATAAAAATATCTATTTATGTAATAAGTACATAATGTAGGTGTTTATTGGCGAGTCCTACAGTTTATGGCAGAGGTAAATAAATAGGGCGAGTCAATAAAGCCTAATTATGTATGAATTGCATACAAAACTACATGTACGACTGCAAAAATTGGTTTCACTTAGAAAAAAAGTAAAATGTTCATGATTGAATGAATCAAGTGTGTTTTTTTGTTGTTTGAGTACGAATTTGTTTGGTCCGGTGCCAATGTCAAAATTTTGTTTGAAGCAAGCTGCAAGCAAACCATATTTCCTCTATATTTAAATTACAATTATTTAAACTTGGTGTAATCGAATTTTGTAATAGTTCCAAATATATTTTACTATTAATATTTCCATTAATAAAAAATGGTCCAATTACATGATCCCCAATTAAGCCAGCCCAAACATTAACTTTTATTGGATATTGAGTCCTACTTTCTTTAAATAAATGTAAATTATGCCTGCTCCAATATTTACAATTTTGCGAATTTACTTCTTCAGTTGTAAAAAAATCTTCATCACTAAATAAAATATTGTTCTTGAAATTTGGATCGATATTAATTTTCTCAAAAAGTAATTCACAAAAGGCAATTCTTTTTTCATGCTCATTATTTCTTAACAGTTGGTGATTTTGAAAATGGTACGAAAGAAATTTTTCGTCTTTTAGTAATAGATATACAGATGTTTTGCTGATATTTAATTGAGTTATATTATGATAATGAAAAGAGGAAATATATTACTTAAAACTAACAGAACGTTCAAAAAATCTAACTCTATTTGTTTCTAAGTTTAAAACAACTCAAAAAATAATACCTGTAGGGTCGTCATGGTTACCATGAATAGAAAAAACAGGAATAGACACATTTAAATTGGGATCTTCATAATTCACCATAGGATTTTTAAGATGTGCAAAATTTTTTGACTGATCTGATAAAAACTCAATTGCTATTGGTCTATCTCCTAAACAATATCTAAAACAAAAGAATTACGATATTTGCAATATTGTTTTAAGTCGTATAAATAAATTTAAAACAATATTTTTGTTACAGGATTTGAATTCGGAAACAAAAATCATCAACCAATGTAAGTTAAAATTTATTTATTATTTTGTACTATGTTTACGTTAAGTTTTATAAACTTATTATACACCATTTTAAAGATAATTTAACGTAGTTTAACATACATTTTAAAGATAATTTTTTTTTGATTTGACCAAAAAAATTGCACTTTACCATTTTCCCATAAGTACAATTTCTGGTAAATTGGTATATTTTACAAAAAAGTTTATTTGAAAAAAGTTGTTTAAAATAAAAATTTAATGAAAGTTTATTTGAAACTTTTTTTTGATTTGACCAAAAAAATTGTACTTTACCATTTTCCCATAAGTGCAATTCTGGTAAAGTGGTACATTTTACAAGAAAGTTTATTTGAAAAAAGTTGTTTAAAATAAAAATTTAATGGGGGTTTATTTCAAACTTTTTTTGATTTGATCAAAAAAATTATACTTTACCATTGTCCCATAAGTACAATTTCTGGTAAATTGGTACAGTTTACAAAAAAGTTTATTTGAAAAAAGTTGTTTAAAATAAAAATTTAATGGGGGTTTATTTGAAACTTTTTTTGATTTGACGCAAAAAAAAATTGTACTTTACCATTCTCATAAGTACAATTCTGGTAAAATGGTACGTTTTACAACAAAGTTTATTTGAAAAAAGTTGTTTAAAATAAAATTTTAATGGGGTTTTATTTAAAACTTTTTTTTGATTTGACGCAAAAAAAAATGTACTTTACCATTTTCCCATAAGTACAATTCTGGTATAATGGTACATTTTACAACAAAGTTTATTTAAAAAAAGTTGTTTAAAATAAAATTTTAATGGGGGTTTATTTGAAACTTTTTTTGATTTGACCAAAAAAAATTGTACTTTACCATTTTCCCATAAGTATAATTTCTGGTAAAATGGTATGTTTTACAAAAAAATTTATTTGAAAAAAGTTGTTTAAAATAAAAATTTAATGAAAGTTAATTTGAAACTTTTTTTTGATTTGACAAAGAAATATACAAAACTAATTTACCATAAGTGGTAAATATGTACAATAAGTTGTAGTTTGATCAACCAAATCCAAATTCAAGTTTATAGAACGAATATTTAAATAAATATACCTGCATTTTGGTAATAACTTACCGTTTTAACAAAGAAATACACCTATGATAACAAGTGACAGACGGTTTATTTTCATGAAATAAATCACCGCCTAATAAGATAAAATCTACTTCATTTGACACTGCATGTTTTAAAATTTCTTCGAACGACAGGAATGAGTCTTCTCCTAAAAGAATACAGGGTGTTTATTTTATTTTGTCCACTATTGCTATCTCGAGAACTATAAGAGCTACGAGGTCGGTTAAATTAGCAAACAATTTCTATTTTACAACAATATTAACATGAAACAATAGTATATTATTTAACAAGCATAGTATGTAGGCTATATTACACGAGAATGTAATTAAAAATACGAGCGATAGCGAGTATTCTTAATCATCCGAGTGCAATGTAGCGATATTATGCGAGTCAAATACTATACTTTATCTACAACTAACAGGCATATAAAAAATCTGATATTATTTGTTAAATATTCAGTTAGGTGTGAGTAGTTCATATATAGCTTAAGAGATGGCGCCACAGTAGCACTTAAATGTCAAAATAAATATTCAAATTGTATTTAGTATACTTTTATAATCATTTATATTGATATTTATAATAAGAAATATATTATTAATAAATTAACAGTTTATTAAAATGTTATGTGTTAAATTATATGTTCTATTTATTACAGAAAAGTGTAGCGTGTAATATAACACTTCATATTACACTTGTGTAATATGAGTAGTATATTATATGTAGTATCACACGTATAATGAATCCATATTTCAATACTTGTAGATAAACAATTTTTTTTAAACCAGTGGTTCTCAAAATACGTGTCCCAACTTTTTTATTTTAAATGTGAACCTATTTTTTTTATTTGCTTATTCAATAGAGAATTTTATTCTGAATTTAATTATATAATATTATCATACCCTAACATATCGATTTTTTTGAGAAAAATGCATCTGAAGTTTTATATTAATTTGATTAAAAGATGACAATAATAAGAGTGCCTTGAATTAAATATGTGAATATTTTTTTTTGTTATTATAATTTTATTCACTTCTTTCTGTCATGGCACTCTAATTATTGTCATATTTTAATCAAATTAATATTCAGAACAAATGCATTTTTCTCCAAAAAATCGCTATGTTAGGGTATGCTAATATTACATTAAATTCAGAATAAAATTCTCTATTGAATAAGCAAATAAAAAAATAGGTTCAAAATTAAAATAAAAAAGTTGGGACCCATATTTTGAGAACCACTGGTTTTAATTTTTTTTATTGTTTCATGTTAATATTGTTGTAAAATAGAAATTGTTTGCTAATTTAACCGACCTCGTAGCTCTTATAGTTCTCGAGATACAAAATACAAAATAAAATGAACACCCTGTATTTAAAATTTCCCGCATTTTTTGTAAAAAACATTACCTCGAATTGGATCATTTTCGTTGTACCCCAAATGAATATCTGTTGCTATTAGAATCTTTAAAATATCTTCTTCGTTTTTTGGCTCGTCATTGTCAGAATCTATTATTTCTTCATCTGACGCCATGATTATTGTTTATATTATAGTTATTTAATACTTATACTTGTATTACAATACTATATATAAACTTATATTATATATATTACTATATTTCTCATTGAAATGTACACAACAAAATTTGACCGGTACCACATGTGTTTTTATGACTACAAGTTGTCAAATAATATAAATACATATATTATTTCTGTAACGTAAAAATTATAATACGATTAATAAACTTATTATTGTACAATATTTTAAAAACAATATTTGTATATTTAAAAACCTATTTTTAGTTTTTAATGTATCAAAATAGCGCCCTCTATATAGTTTTAAAATTGTATTTAATGTAAACTTCATGCAAAAATATAAAAATCACATTTATTGTATTTATATACAGAAATAATATTTGCTTGTAACAATTATAATTATAATACAATTGTATCTTGTAATGTTGTAATCTTGTATATTTGACACCCAATTTCTATATTTATTGTACAACTGTACTATGCTTACAAATATAGAAGAAAATATATAAAATTACATCAATTATATGCTATAGACATTTATATATATATATATATATATATATATATATATATATATATATATGTATTATGAAATACTATAGGTATATATTTTGATGTATATATTGGACAACTTATTGATCAATATTTTGTAGGTCGTAAGGTTATGGTTATGTATTTACTAGCATTTTAATCAAACTTAAAAATGGTTTATACCATTTTAAATTTGTTTAAAATAAGGTAAAAATATTTGAAATATAATTTATATCAACTTTAAAATGTTTTAGATCACATTAAACAACAAGAAACGATCAAAATTTGGTTAACGATTCTCAACTATTATGATTAAAGTTATATAAACATTTATATATATATATATATATATATATATATATATATATATATATGTACATATATGTAATAAAATATATATTTTGTTGTATATATTGGACAAATTATTGATCAATACTTTGTAGGTTGTAAGGTTATGGTTATGTATTTACTACCATTTTAATCAAACTTAAAATTGGATTATTCCATTTTAAATTTGTTTTAAATAACAATAATATTTGAAATATAATTTATATTATAACTTAAAAATGTTTTAGATTACATTAAACAACAACAAAAGATCAGAATTTCTTTGATCAAACTTATGATTTGGAGTCCCAGTTCATAGATATTGGCGTTCTTTTGTTTTTCGAAAAATCGTCATTACTCCCTTATTTTAAAGAATATTTAAACAATACAAAAACTTTCAGCATTTGCTTTCGGTTCTCTAAAATATTTTACCCAATAAAATATATATTTTGATGCATATATCGTACAACTTATTGATCAATAACTTGTAGGACCTAAAATTATGGTTATGAATTTACTGCTATTTTAATCAAACTTAAAATTGGTTTATACGATTTTAAATTTGTTCAAAATAATATAAAAATATTTGAAATATAATTTATATTAATTTAAATACGTTTTAGATTACATTAAACAACAAAAAATGATCAGAATTAGGATATATCTTTCTCAACTATAATTTTGAAGTTATTTTGAACACAGTAAACTATTTTATTTGTGTCAAATGTATTTAAAACTTTTTATATATGTTTATTTGTTCATAAGTAACATTTTTTAGCGCAAAACAACATTAATAGTTTATTATATTTATTTGGATTTGTAAAATTCATCTATGTATCTACCAGTATTATTTTTTCTGACTTGTACAATATATAATGTACAAAAAATAATTATAATCTTTTAAATATTCAACTTTAATTTATTTCTTAACTACAAATAGTAAAAAAAAAATATATTTGACATGACTTTTACAAAAAAAAATATCAATTTTTGATCAAAATTCACCATAAGTTATATTTTTGTATATTTTTATGGTATAATTAAATATTTCACTTCTATATATAACCAAATTCTTAAACAATATTTTTTTGGTTGAAATTTAAGGTTTAAAAATCTTTTAAAATAGTTATGACTGTCTTAAATTACATTATCGTTATAGACAAGAGATGAAAATGCCTTATTGTTTTATAGTTGTTTGCTATTACTTTAAAATTATTTTAAATAATTTTAAAACTTCTTAAAAATGTCTTAAATATATTTGGCATTCAAAAAAACTTTTAAATCTATACATTTATTTTATAAAACATTTATTTTTTTTGGCAAATTACATAACATAAGTTTTCCTTTATTTTTATTATTTTTAAGTTTAATATTACAAGCTTAATCTACATATTTTTAAACATTATTATACATCATTTTAAAGATAATTTAATATATTTTAACATAATATTTATTAAATAAAATTATTTCAACCCATATACAAATTATGAACAAATATATTAACTTAACCAAGAAAGAAAATATTTTCATGATTTCAACTTAAAGTTTAAATGCTTAAAACAAAAACATTTTACATTTATTATACATAAATTTAAAGAGAATTTTATCTACTTTAAGATGCTTTTTACACTTTTAAATTATTTAAGATTTCAAATATTTAATCGGGATGTATACATTTTATCTTCCACACATGTTATATTGCTCGACATTGTATCTTTCAAACATTTAATCTTGCACACCTTTTATCCTCCACACTTTTAATCCGCGAAAAAAGTTATGTTACACACATTTTATCTTCCAAATCATTTTATCATCCACACATTTTATCTTCCACTCATTTTATGTTCCACATTTTATCTTTTACACACTTTATCTTTAGAAAAATTTAATACTGGATATTTCATCTAATTATAAGTATGTTAATTGTAAGGGCAATAAAATGAATGGCAGGTACAATTATAATGTTTTAAAGATCAAACGTTGGCGACGATAAAATGTGTGGAAAATAAAATGAATGAAAGACAAAATGTGTGGATGATAAAATGTGCGCAAGATAAAATGTGTGTAAGATAACTTTTCTTCGCGGATTAAAAGTGTGGAGGAAAGAAGGTGTGCAAGATTAAATGTTTGAAAGATACAATGTCAAGCAATATAACATGTGTGGAGGATAAAATGTATACGCCCCAAATTTTTTGGCAGATTTGAAAAATCCTAGCTAGTTTTTGAGATATAGATGTATATACAGGTGTTCCATTTAAGCGTGCCACCATTGCTATCTCGAGAACTATAAGAGCTACGAGGTTGGTTAAATTAGCAAAGAACCACCATTTTACAAGACCAATATAATGAGCAAAAATAATTTTTTTTTGACCTGTGGTTCTCAAAATACGGGACACAACTTTCTTATTTTAAATAGGAACGTATGTTTATTTTTAGGTTATTCGATAGAGTATTTTTTTCTGAATTCAGCGATATAATTATATCATATACTAATATAACAAAATAATTGCGAAAAATGTATGTTAGATTTATATGTATTTTATTTATATCTGGCTGAAAAAAGAGTGCTATGATTAGAAAACATAGATATATAGTTCTGTCTAACATTGTTTGATTATTTTTTGTTAAATTTTATGTTCTTAAACTGTTAGTTTTAAGAATAAACATATGTTCCCATTTAAAATAAGAAAGCTGTGTCCCGTATTTTGAGAACCACAAATCAAAAAAAATTTTTTTTTGCTCATTGTATTAGTCTTGTAAAATGGTGGTTCTTTGCTAATTTAACCAACCTCGTAGCTCTTGTAGTTCTCGATATAGCAATGGTGGCACTTTTAAATGGAACATCCTGTATATATATATATATATATATATATATATATATATATATATATATATATATATATATATCTGTTGTTGATTTTTACACACTTGTGTAATCTTCTTTCCAAAGCGTCAAATTAGGTCCAGGAATTTCATCACACAAGACTATCCCAATTTCCAATTCATCTCTCATTACATATTTAGGAACATATTTCATTGAATCAGAATTGTGACATATGATAGACGACAAAGTAGTTTTCCTAATTTCGTTAAGTTGGTCTGGTGTGAATGCCTGTGGTTGCTCTGGAGTTTCGTACCAAAATCTATCTGCGAAATGAAGAATGATGAATTGTTTTCTTATTAGACAACTTAGGGTTGGTCCTAGGAGACCAGTTTTTAGGGGGAATTCTGATAATCCACCTGTGTATAAGTCAATATCGTTGACGGATTTGTAAATTTGGGACAAAATTTCGACAGAATTTTTGTCCATATATTTATGTAGATCTTTAAAAGATTTTGGCACATCTAAGCCACAATACTGTCTATAATTAACATACGCAGACAAACCATGATCCCGACCTCTTTGAATGTTAAGAGCTACTAAATCCAAACCAGGATTGTGATTTTGTTCAAATAGATGACTTTTTAGTTCGTCTGTAAAAAATTGGTCACTTAATTCGATTTTGTTGTTAATTGCTTCTTTCAAAATTTCGTCGGTTTGGTTTTCATATAATCTGAATGGATTAAACAGCATTTGGTGTAACTTAAAATACTCATAACTAGAATTGTCACTTTTAAAGCGTTTATACATGCCTGGCATTAATGAATGAGCAAATCTAAATGCTGCTGTTGCAAAATTGTTTGTTATTTGTCCAGGAATTGTTATGTTATACCCATAAAAATATCCACGTGATAATAAAAACAGTTCATGTTTGTTAATTTCCTCTTGTCCAAGTATAGAAGGCAAAAATTCGTTATAAGTTATGTGCTGGATTTGTGCAGCAATTATATGTCTCGTTTCTTGATACAGTTTTTCGTCAGACCAATCCTTATTAATTATGCTTAATTCTAAAGCTAGTCTATTATGTTGTCTTGCCCATATCAAATGCATTGTAGTTAAAAACAAATTTTCGTTTGCTCTGGCATCACCTGAGATGAAACAATATTGTCCTTTCATTGCCTGTTCTTTTCGGTTACAACCGTCATTTAAATTTGTCGAAATTGGCAACAAATTTTTTCCGATTGGACCGTCTGTCAACATTTTTAATTGTCCCTTTTCAAAACTGCGTAATTCTTTCGCCAGTTTCTCATTAGATCCGTATATAACACTGCCATCTATGTAAGCAGTTGCCTGATTAATTTGTTCTCTGTGTCCTAAACAACACTTTGAAAATGGAGCTGATCTAATAAAGTTCATACACTTTGTAGAACCATCTTCAAGTTGTTCAACAACAGGAAAGCACTCAGGATGTTGTTGTTTATGACCGCAGCAAGATATAGCTTGTCCGTTTTGACCTTGACTTAATGCGGTTGCTGCTATATCGTGGTCTAAAAATTGACCCCATATAGCTAGCATTACTGTAAAATTTGGGTCGTTTTTGTAAGATGGTCTGTGTATCTAAAAAAAAAAAAACAATTGGTATTTTCAAGTTTTTTTTTCTAAGCATACTGTTTAAAGTTTTATACATTATTTATTATAAATTATTAGGTATTTTAGCTGTTTTATAAAATGATGATTCTTTATAAAATATTATATCAAATCTCTAATGCAAAATATAGAATCATGATAGTCTTTGTATATATACTAAAGAAACTGTGAAAAATCCAAATTTTCAAAACAGCTAAAATACTTATCAAATTTACACACTTGTATTTCAAAAACTAGTAGGGATTTTTGAAATCTGTTAGAAAATTTGGATTTTTCACAGTTTCTTTAGTATACAGGTGTTCCATTTAAGTGTATCACCATTGCTATCTCGAGAACTATAATAGCTACGAGGTTGGTTAAATCAGCAAAGAACCACCATTTTACAAGACTAATACAATGAGCAAATAAATTTTTTTATCTACAACTATTGAAATATGGGTACATTATACGTGTGATACTACATATGATATACTACTCATATTACACAAGTGTAATATGAAATGTTATATTACACGCTACACTTTTCTGTAATAAATAGAGCATATAATTTAACACATAATGTTTTAATAAACTGGTAATTTATTAATAATATATTTTTTATTATAAATATCAATAGAAATGATTATAAAAGTATAATAAATACAATTTGAATAGTTATTTTGACATTTAAGTACTACTGTGGCGCCATCTGTTAAGCTATATATAAACTACTCACACCTAACTGAATATTTAACAAATAATATCAGATTTTTATATGCCTGTTAGTTGTAGATAAAGTATAGTATTTGACTCGCATAATATGGCTACATTACACTCGAATGATTAAATATACTCGCTACCGCTCGTATTTTTAATTACATCCTCGTGTAATATAGCCTACATATTATGCTTGTTAAATAATATACTATTATCCACTCCACTAGATTATTAAGAAGAATATATGTAAGACCGTTGATTGAAAAATATATAGATAGGCAAGCCTGTATGTTTTTGCGTACCGCTGTTTTGGAATCAGATTTGACAGAGCCATCTCGTTCATGATTCCATCAACTACTGAATTAAACAGACAAAAATATGAGGTAAATAAAGATGTTTTACATATTTACTAATTTTTTTGGTATCTATTAAAATGGTTCTTGCATTCATTGGTATATTTTAAAATAGAACTAATTTGTATTATTAATTATTTGACGTTTGCTCTTTTTTTATTATATTTGACAGGAATGCCTGATATTAACCCAAATGCAACCAGACACACAGTTATGTAGGTGAAACAAATTTTCTCATAAGCTTGCCTATCTATATATTTTTCAATCAACGGTTTTAGGTATGAAACAGTAACGATTGAATTCTAAGTATATTACTTTACAGTTGTGGATAATAGTAAATTGCGTCATAAGGGAAGATATAGGCATATTACATCCCGAAGATTTCTGATACACGAGCGAACTTAGTGAGCGAGGGCAGCAAAAGCCGAGGGATGTAATTATGCCGTTAGATTCCCGTAGGGCACAAGCTATTTTTCCCTTTCCGCGGGCAAACTTTTAAATAAAATAGTTAATTTTTTGATGTAAAACGCTTTCCTATTTACTACTGAAACCATGACGACATGTAACAAAATATTTAATATAAACGTCATTCCAAAAGATTTTTTGACATACAACCTCAAATTATAAATGTCTAATTTTGGTTTAAATGATAATTTCTATAATAAATTTATGCGAAAATTTAAAAAAAAGAAGTTAGTTACTTGAACAGTATTTTGTTGTAATCAAATTATTATAATTTTAAATTGTATCGGTAGATGGCACGTCGTATGCTTGCACCGCTAAAACCCACAGCTGTTCATATCATCCCGCTTTTAATATTTACCTGCCATTGTTAACCTCAAATGAAGTAAACAATTTGTCAATCACATACCATGGATACGGAAAAAACACTAAATTTGTAGTAATTTTCTAGGGGCGTATACATTTTATCCTCCACACATGTTATATTGCTAGACATTGTACCGTGCACACTTTCAATCCTGCATACCTTTTATCCTCCACACTTTTAATCCACGAATAAAGTTATCTTACACACATTTTATCTTCCACTCATTTTATGTTCCACACATTTTATCTTCAGAAAAATTTAATACTGGATATTTAATCTAATTATAAGTATGTTAATTTCATGGGCAATAAAATGAATGGCAGGTACAATTACAATGTTTTAAAGATCAAACGTTGTCGAAGATAAAATGAGTGGAAGATAAAATGAGTGGAAGATAAAATGAGTGGAAGATAAAATGTGTGTAAGATAACTTTTTTCATGGATTAAAAGTGTGGAGGATAAAAGGTATGCAAGATTAAATGTTTGAAAGATACAATGTCGAGCAATATAACATGTGTGGAGGATAAAATGTATACGCCCCATTTTATTTAATAAAAATGTTTACAAAATATAATTATGTACCTATTTATTTATTCTAATTTGCTTTTATTATATTTATAAATTTATAATTTTAGAATTTTTACATTCTAAAAATTATTTTATCATTTAAACAGCAATTTAAATGTGGAGCGTAAATCAACCAACAAATTTAAAGATCGACACAATGAATATGAATTTTAATTCTAGTCTTAAAAGATTTAGAAGTTATTTAAGAACAAAGTACAAGAAAGATTAAATGCATTGCCAATTTTATCAGTTGAATTTGAGATATTACGATATTAGATTCAATATCATATGATGATATCTTTAAATTATTTGCAGAATAGAAAACAAGACGTGTTGTATATAGTTATTTATCCAAAACTGTCAAGTAATATACCTAGAATTCAATCGTTTTTTATAAATTAATGATCTTCGAAACTGTTGCTAATTGAATATTGACAGTTCGATGGAATATTATTCAATCGTAATGTCAAATTTAAATCTTACCTGGCAAAAGAATAAAAACCAAATTACTTTTAAGCAAGTTTTTCTACATAAAAAGCCAAAGTTACACCAGTTTTATCATTTTTCACACTTTCCTTTTCTATATAAGCTTAAATTGAAGCTAAATAATACTAGAAATAATTGTCTCGCGTTAAGTATGTTGTGAAACAGTGACGCGAGCTATTGTTATTTATTTGTCAAAGTGTGATGACATATTTGGTTATAATAAATATATATTTTTCATTTTATAGTTGTGGATAAAGTATAGTATTTTATTCGCATGTAATGGCTATTACACATTCGAATGATTTACAATACTCGCTTTCGCTCGTGTTGGCAAACTTCATTCTTATGAGTAATAGCACACATTACATGCTCATTGTGGTAATTTTCTATACTTACCATTCGGCTAACCAAACTAGCAGATGGTAAATAACTCTTTCTTAAACCGCCTCTCGGTTCACTAATACCATCTTCATACTGAGGAGGAATGGTTCTTAGAAATTCTGTGTAAGAAACACCCCACTCTTGTGGATGGTTCAAGTTATTACAAGATCCATCTATAGAACGATATCTGGTTCTTGGGCATCTGATTTTCTTCGTCATTTTGCACCAATCTTTATTACTGTATTTTGATGAACAAACTTCCTTTAATTTCGATGCGTCCTGTTTTCTAAAATAATAGTTATTTATGGTACAAGTGTGTTACATTACAGATAAGTCACGTGGGAAAAGATTAGCTCACGAGGCCGTTAGGCCGAGTGTGGTATTTTTTCAAGTGACTTAGGTAATTAACACACGGGTGCCATACAACATTTTGTCCAACACATTTTAATCATTGATATAAAATACATATAAGATTTTTGACAGATGGAATTTCGAAATGACATTTAGGAACAAAATAGTGTAGAGAAGGTTTTACAACGTATAATGATACGAACCAAAATACAGTGAGCTAATATATTTAGCTCACTAGTGACTTATGACCTATTTTATTATCTAAAAACAGCATACTTATATCGTTATAATTACACGGTGTTGGATAAAATATACTATTGGTAATGTAGGTTATTTATAAAAGTGGTACACTTTGAAGAAATTAAAATAGGCAATAAATTTTATACAGAGTGGCCCAATGAAAATTATTAGTGCATTTTTTGGCCACTTAACATCAATTTTGCAAAAACGCTCGAACACGTCAATTTTAATATAAAGGGGGACACCTGAATGGATTAGTACCAATGACATAACTTCAACGGTTATTTTGTGGCGCCAAATTCAAACTGAAACCCTAACTCGCCTCTGCCGATTTATACGCCCATGTTATTCTTATGGGAATCAAAATATGCTGTCTTTAAACTGCTAGAAAGTATTATAAAACGCAAATCTTAACTATTAAACCTTATAAATACTAATCTCTAATGTTTTATCTATCTTCTAATGTAATATACACACCCAAAAAACATAATATTATTTAATAAACTTCAATTTAAACAGTAGGTGCAAATTTCTGAAAACGTATGTCGTAGCTGTCTTAGTATTCAGTTGAACCTGTCACTTTAACTGCAACAACTAACGACATATGTTACTATTTGTGATACTACTTTCTTTCAAATCAAATTTTTCTTAATTTATTCTTTTATTTGTACTTTTTCTGTAAGGAAAGCAAAGAGTAATGTTTTAAAATATAAGAAAACCCTATGTTATAATTAAGAATCGCCAAAATGCTTTAATATCGTGAATTGAAAATGTACTCCCATAAGAAATGCATATACTCAGATTTGAATTAGGATTTCGCGCCAAATGTAAATCTTAACCTCACTAATGTGGTCTGTTATTATGCATTTAGGAGTTCTTACCTATTTTCCTTATACCATTTTGAAGCTACATTCATAGCATAGCCACCTCTTCCAATTTTATCTGCTTTTCTAGAAGTTGCTGTACTTTTTTGATGTCTATAACTGGCACTGGATAATTGTAGAAGGGGCATATCTTTTTCAAATTCATCTCTTTCATCTAATGCTTGCTGTCCTTGTTCGATTGATGATTCTATGTCTTTCTCTAATATAGCACTAATGTAGGATATTAGTACTACTAATAATAGTACTAGTAAAGCGCTAAAAAAAATATTTAAATTAAACACAAAACAAACTATTTTTTCATGTCGAACAAAAACCTTTAATTTTCTTGACCCATTTATAAAAATAGGGTTACTACTTAAAAAAAGTATGCTGATTTCAAAAAAGTTAACGAATTTAAATTATCTCTTTTAGTTTTAGAGATATTAACTATCATAAGCAATAGTACCTAATTTATATTTTTGTATGTCTAACTTTGTATTGTTACACACCCTGTATATTATTTTCAAAAATTATGAAAACATCAACATTGGTTAAATAAAGTATGCTAAATTCAATGCACTAAACGAATTTTAAATATATCTTTTAATTTTAAAGATACATACAATTTAATGCATTACCAAAAAAGTTTTTATAGTATTCATTCATGTCCAACTAAAACTTTTAATTTTCTTGACCCATTTATAAAAATAGGGTTACTACTTAAAAAAAGTGTGCTAAATTCAAAAAAGTTAACGAATTTAAATTATCTCTTTTAGTTTTAGAGATATTCACCATTAAACATAACCTATAGTAACCAATTTATATTTTTGTATGTTTAACATTGTTATGTTGCACACCCTGTATATTATTTTCAAAAATCATGAAAACATCAACATTAGTTAAATAGAGTACGCTGAATCTAATGCTGTAAACGAATTTTAAATATCTCTTTTAGTTTTAAAGATACATGTATTTAAAGCATCACTAAAGAAGTTTTCATCAAATAACCAAATTTATGTTTTTATATTGATTTCAAACTTATATTTTTTAAGAGATATTATTAAAAATTTAGATATTATTCAATAAAAGTATGCTAAATTCAAAAATGTAAACGAATTTAACGAAATACAACGCCTGAAAAATGATTTTTAACATTTCGTTCTTTTTTGAAAACAGTGTATTACAAGAAATATAATTTTGATCGTACTTTTAACTAGTGAGCATTTATATAAAATGTACTCATAGAAACCATTACAATCATATTTAATTTCTCGTCAAAACAAAAAAAAAATGATTCTATAAGTGTTTTAGAACTGCTTAGAACTTAAGTAATTCTTATTTTATAAGTACGGTAAGTAAATAATATCTGTCACTGAAATTCATATGTTTGGAACTATAACAACAATTAGTATTGTCGAAAAAAATGTATTAAAAATATAAGCAGCATATAGTAACTTTCTCGTTAAAGATGACTTTTTTTGGTTTTTCAATATGAATATGAATTCGAGATTTTTTTATTTTTGTTAGAATTACCTGTGATATTTATTGTCTTTATACATTTCTTGAAATGTTCCAAATAAAACACTGCATGTAAAAATAGAAATAAGAAAATGATATCAGTGAAACGAGCCTGATGACATTATTTTTTTTGCATATTTTTATTGTAAAGTGCATATTTATAACTTTTTTGCATATATCATGCATATTTTGATGATTTTTTAATGCATATTGCATGCATATTTTGACACTATTTTAGTGCATGTAATCGGCTCTTTACTCATAAGGGTTAATAACAATATTTTCATCAAATTAAAAACTGAATATTTTTAAAAAATACAAATTACTTTTTACTTACAAACATGTAGCCCCTATACAACATTGCAAATGCAAATTCCTTCGTCGAAACAATGGAAAATTATTATTAAATGCGTAATTAGGAGTACCACTTGTCAAAGGTGTCTTTTCATTAGCCATTTTACACTTAACTTGCACTTAAATTGCACAGTGACTTATATAATGCAATAAACAAATATTTAAACTTCACTTTTTTGGACTTTATGTGCCACTGCTAACAAAATTGTGAATTAATTATATAAATTTTACTTATCTTTATTAAAAAACAAACACAACCAATGACACTTTAAGTCAGACTGAACTATAAATTAAGTAGATGCTAAGGTAATATGATATAGAAGACAAAAAAAGTTTAAGAGAAACCTGATAATATGATACTTCCTATTATAAAACTAGTTTGTTATATACAGGGTGTTCATCGAAATTCAGAACATAGGGATTTAACATGGGAGAACAGTTTTTACCTCCCGCCTATCAATATATAGATAAGGGAGGTATTGTTTTTGGTCTCTCGAGTGTGGGTTTTCAACATATGAGCACGAATTAGGGTACCTAGAATACGATTTTACTATTTTTACCGTGATGTCTGTATGTCTGTGTGTGTGTGTGACGATTTTTCGTCCACGGTAACTCCAATACGACACATGTGAAAAATATAATATTTGGTATTTACGACAATTGGTTAACCGGAAGTAGTACTTTACTTAAAGCTTTAAACCGTTTTTCCTAATAAATACCTCTAAATACCATATTTTCGCAAATTTCGTTATTTTAAATACAATGATTTTTTTAATTTTCTACCGATCTGCATAATTACGTTTATATATAACTTCTAGCTAGATAGAAAAAATATATAAATTATAATAATTTTACTACATATCGTTTAGGCTGAGGAATTTCGATAAAACAAATGAGTTATTCATATGTTCACAAAATTTGACATATGATGTCAAATTTAATGTAAGTAAGTTTGAAAGATAAACTCAGTAAATATGAAGTAGTTTTATTGTAAAATTAACAAAGATGTAAGAAATATATAAGAAATGTATTTGCATGCGTGATTCAAAGTAAGTTCAGTTCCGGTTTTAGTAACGTCAAAAATAGCTGTCATATTGGTCATACAAATTTTATGAAGAAAATTTTAGGTATGAAATGAATTAAAAATATTCTGAACTGCAATAACAAACTAATTTTAAAACTACAAATTAAATGTATTGAAAAGTTTATATAGAATATATTACTACAGTGGCGGGAGGTATTGTGTTGGACACATCAGATTTTTTTATGCACGTTGCTTTCCATTCTAATTTATAGCAACATTTTATACAGCAAAGTTTAAAGAATTAAGTTCTGCATTTTTCGGTATAAAAATTTATTATTTTGTACCCTTGGTAGTCGAAAAAACTTAAAGTATGTATTAAACAAGAATTCAGTAAGTGCAAATTTGAAAATAACAATATCAGATAAGATGTCATTATGACACTTTAGCGCATGTGTCAGTTTAATTTATTTTTGAATTGAGTTCAAAACCCAAGTTTCTATAATATATGATACGTTTATAATCATCATGAACACTCTACGAACATATAAACATCACGGTAAAAATACTAAAATCGTTTTCTAGGGACACTAATTCGTGCTCATATGTTAAAAACGCACACTGGAGAAATATGACTAAAAACAATACCTCCCTTATCTATATATTGATAGGCGGGAGGTAAAAAGACTAAAAGTAGTACATGCATTTGAATATTTAGGAACTATATTAAGTAATAATGGCAAAATAGATTTAGAATTAACAAAAAGGAAGCAAAGAGCTTTAAATATATACCATTTGATAAATAAACAGATATTGAGTAAAAATGAAATAGATCTAAAATCTATAATGAGAGTTTACAACACAGTAGTACTACTTACATTAATATATGCATGCGAAACTAGGGTAACACTGAAAAAACATTAATGAAAAACTATAGAAATTAAATACCTTAGAAAATTAAATTTTTAAATTAGTGGAAAAACAAAACTAGACAAAATAAGAAATGAACAACTACGACAAGAGTTAAAACAAGAACCGATTATAACAGAAATAGAAAACAAACAATCTGAGGTGGTATGGACACATACAACATAAGAAAATAATAAAACCCATGATAATGTAGCAACGAAATCCAAAGATAATGAAACAACGAGTCGGTATTTTTATATTTTGTTTCTCAAATATACAATATTATGACTTCTGTCAAAGTTATCAATCACACAACAACAAATAAACAATAACAATAATTCAGAAAAAACAGAATTTGGTTTCGTTTCGTTACCCGTAATACCCGGGACACACAACGAAAGTTAATGATCATTAACAGTTTATACTTAATTTAGTTGCCATGTGTCATATGATCATTTAGGTAATGGTCATTTCAAACTTCATAACGTGGAAAGTGCCGATGAAGTTTAAAAACCGATGATCGGAAGCGTTTGGTTGTCATAGCAACCCCTGTTGATGTTGAGGTTAATGTTGATATCTAGTTAAATTATTCTTATTTGGGTTGACGATATATTAATTGCTAATATATTTTGTGACTTGCCATAAATGTATATCATAAAATGGTCAATAAATATTATTATTATTATGACGTTTATGTTACGACTGAAAAAAATATCTATAGAGATACATACTTATAATATAATCTCGATTATAATTTATGTTACCTGTCTTCCTGTGCATCAATGGCTACCATAAGTTCATAATGGTGCATAAAATTTATGTTATGCCATTGGAAATCCATTCAGGTGTACCTCTTTATACTAAAATTGACGTGTTCGAGCGTTTTTTGCAAAATTAATATTAAGTGGCCAAAAATTGCGCTGATAATTTTCATTGGGCCAACCTGTATAGTACAATTCAAGAACCATTTATATTTTTATTTGAAATTAATAAGGAATTCATTATAGGAGAAATAAAAAAAAATAAAAGAGTAAATATATATTTGGTATAAATACGGAATGTGTATTTTACATATTATGGCAGTATTTTTTTATTTATAAATATATTCAAAAATTGAGCATAAAAACTTAATACTAATTCTGAATATTTTGTACGTTCGTAATGGTGGATTATGTTTAACAATATAAAAATCTTGACTATTTTGGAAACAATTATTATTATTGCACTTTTAAATCTCCTTTAATGTGAGTTGTTGACCCAGATGAACCCATAACTCCAATTTTGGAATTTTTAATAAAATGTGTATCTCCTTTGGTCACCTAAAATAAATAAAAAACTTAAAATATTTATAAAACTTTATTTAAAAACATTACAAAATATAACTATTGGTTAACAATATTTCCATTTCCTTGCACATTCGTCTGCTTTCTCAATTTTGCACCTTCATTGTTTATGTTTTGTCCATTATTGATCTAAGGCATCTCGATTCATATTAAAAATAATTTAACTATTTTCGTTTTTCACCTACGTTTATGTCTGAAGCCAATTTTGTGTTCTTGTTAAATTTGAGTTTACTCTGAAAATAAAAAAAAAATGCATTAATATATTGTTTTACCGTGTGTTTGTATGTCTGTGTGTGTGTGTGTGTCTGCTGCTTAGGTATATGAAATTATATATAAATTACATATAATAATTTTATGTATCGTTTAGGCTGAGGAATTTTTATAAAACAGATGAGTTATTTATATGTTCACAAAATTTGACATTTGATGTTTCCAGAAACTTTATATATTTTTTTATATAAAAATAATTTGTTAATGTTTTTGAAATTTGTGATAAGTCACTGAACAAAATTTTGTAAAATCAGAGAATATTGGAATCTACTTGGGTGGTTTTTCCAGGAAAGGTCATGTTTACAAAACATATCAGTTAGGACTTATTTTAGCACGTACATTTAGTTTTAGTTTGTCCGAGTCACAGTTCAGTCGCTCTGCGCTCAGCCACGGTTGTAGTACTAGGTACCTATTTGCTGCTGATTGCTTAAGGTATATATCATTTTTCGTACCTAAATTTATTACCTTCCGCTTATCAATATATAGATAAGGTAGGTATTGTTTTTGGTCAGATTTTTCGAGTGTGAGTTTTTAACATATGAGCACGAATTAGGGTCCCTAGAATACGATTTTACTATTTTTACCCTGATGTCTGTACAATAAATTTTCTTTCAAAATGTTTACTAATTATGTACTTTTAAATCTAGAGTAAAATATTCAAATAATAATGCATTTTAAATGCCGTCTTCTAATTTCAATTTGTAAATTGAGAAGAGTTTAAATTATTAAAATAAATCAGTAAATGTAATGTAAATCATAAATAAATTATAGTTACAGTTATTTTCCTATTTCGAAACATCTTGTAATATTTCTATATTTTGAGAAAATGTTACTATTAATACAACTTTGATAAAATTATATATAAATTTAAAAGAAGACAAAAAAATCCTTTCAAAATCTATATTAAGAAAAACAAAAACAGTGGATAAGGTTAAGTATAATAACAACAAAATAAAATTTAAAAATAAACTTATTTCATATTAAAAGATGAACATTCATATGCATGACTGTCTAATTTCAAATTTAAAAACAAATTAAAATTCTTTAGCGCGAAACATGACTTACTCATTTTTTTATTGTCCTTGTTTAGTATAATGTAGAAACAGTAATATCTTATCAAAATCAAATACAATATTCTTGGTACTGAATTAAAAAATAAAGTACGGTTAATCTAATGTTTTAAACAGAATTTAATTATATCTTTTCGATCTCAAATTATGTATCATTATATATTTTGACATTAGATAAAATTTTGAGGACAAATGAAAAACACACTTATGTTTGAATATATGTCAAACTTGTAATTGTGGATCAAATTATTTAAAAAAATAGGCTTTAGTTAATAAAAGGTAGCTAATTTTAAAAATGAAAGCGAATTTAAATTATATTATTATGTAGTGGTTTCAAAAATATAAGACTTCAAAAATTATTATTTTTACTTTTTCTATTTTTGTATTTATATCTTTGTCTGTTTGTACAATCTGTACTTTATTTTCAAAAAATATGAAATTACACACATTTGTAAACTATTGTATGTTAAATCTAATGTCATAAACAGAATTTAATTATTTAAATTACTTTAGAAGTTATAAGCCTGTAAATAATTTGGTATTACCACCAAATTCTGATGATTGAAAAAAAACATGATTTTATTTATGTATATCTCACGCTTGTGTTTTTTGCGGGAAATTATTAAAAATATTGGTGTTAGTTAATAAAAACGTGCTGATTTCTAAAATGAAGACGAATTTTAATTATCTTAATTAGTTTTAGAGATATACGGCTTGAAATTTGGTCTTTTTCACGTTTTATGTTTTTGTCACTTTTAGTTACTTATTTGGTATAAACTGTAATTTTGCATATAAAATTATGAAAATTTTAGAGTTTGTTAATTAAAGTATGCTAAATATTAAGCCAAAAACAGACTTTAATTATCTCATACAGTTTTTGAGTTCTTTGCGGGCTAGAATATAGTATACAGTCACACTGTTTACCCGAAATATAGGTTAGGTTTTGTTAGTTTTAGGTTTTGTTAGTTTAAAATTATCCTCAACCACTGTTTACCCGAAATTTAGGTTATGTTTTGTTAGTGTTAGGTTTTGTTAGTGTAAATTTATTCTCAACCATTGTTTACCAGTAAGGTAGGTTAGGTTTTGTTAGTTTAAAATTATCCTCAACCACTGTTTACACTTAAGATAGGTTAGGTTTTGTTAGTTTTAGGTTTTGTTAGTGTAAATTTATCCTTAACCACTGTTTACCCAGCATGTAATGGCATTCTAGTGGGTTATGTCGTTTAAATTTAGTTCAAATAATACTTATTTTTTCATAATTTCCTCAATTAAAAACATGTGTTTTCAATGACTTTATTTATTTTATGTGTTTAGGTGTAGTAATACACATCTACGCTTAAAAATAACCATTTTAAAGGCAATACTATATACTATAGTTTTACCTATTTGAGTTTAAATATTGGTATGTGTTTGTCAATTTTTTTGATTTTAAAGATAAGTTGTGTATATTTAAGGTTGAAATAATAAAAAATAAAAGTACTTACATTGTTTCCACTTTGTTTTACAGAATCACCACCCTGAAATAAGAAAATTATTTAAAAAATGGTGGTTTGACACACCCAGTTTTTACTGATAAGTAAACAGCGGATTCTATGCAATTGCATGTGTTGTTTTTATTAGGCATATTAGCAAACTGTTTTCATATGTTCACGTTTCATCAAAAATTAATGTCAAATATAAAAAAAAATAATGCATATTTTGCATTTAATGATACTTTATTGCATATTTTGATTTTTTTTTGCATATTAATGCATATTTTAAGACATTTTTCAAAAACAAAAATTATTTTTTGACAAATTTTGTTCTTTTTTGAAAACAGTATATTACAAGAACTATAATTTTGATCACACTTTTAACAAATGAGCATTTATATAAAATGTACTCATTGAAACCATTACAATCATAATTAATTTCTCGTCAGAACAAAAAAAAGTGATTCTATCAGTGTTTTAGAACTGCTTACAACTTAAGTAATTCTTATTTTGTAAGTAAGAAGTAAATAATATCTAAAATTCGTATGTTTGGAACTATAACAACAATTAGTAATGTCGAAAAAAATGTATTAAATATATAAGCAGCATATAGCAACTTTCTCGTTAAAGATGATTTTTTTGGTTTTTGATTCAAAAAAAAGCTTTTGTAAATTTCAATATGAATATGAATTCGAGATTTTTTTATTTTTGTTAGAATTACCTGTGATATTTATTGTCTTTATACATTTCATGAAATGTTCCAAATAAAACACTGCATGTAAAAATAGAAATAAGAAAATGATATCAGTAAAACGAGCCTGATGACATTATTTTTTTTGCATATTTTTATTGTAAAGTGCATATTTATAACTATTTTGCATATTGCATGCATATTTTGACACTTTTTTAGTGCACATAATCCGCTCTTTACTGATAAGATAAATGAGAAAATACTTACGGAACTTCTTAAAAACAGCACAATTAACAATGCAACAAATACAACGACAAGAACAATTTGCCAATTTTCAAGCAAATTTTGAACTTCAACGGGAACAGCCATGTTAGAACGTGTTGGTTCTTGCTTTGTTTGATATAAACTGCGGGAAAAAACGTGCGTGATTAAACGATCACGTCTGACCACGTCAGAGGAAATTCTGCAAAATTCTGATTGGTTAGAGTGTATCATATCATAAACGAAAACTGTGAGATCATATCTATAAATAGATTACAGCGAATTTTGAATTATAGAAAGAACCATTTATATTTTTATTTGAAATTAATAAGGAATTCATTATAGGAGAAATAAAAAAAAATGAAATGGTAAATATATATTTGATATAAATACGGAATGTGTATTTTACATATTCTGGCAGTATTTTTTTTATTTATAAATATATTGAAAAATTGAGCATAAGAACTTAATACTAATTCTGAATATTTTGTACGTTCGTAATGGTGGATTATGTTTAACAATATAAAAATCTTGACTATTTTGGAAACAATTATTATTGTACTTTTAAATCTCCTTTAATGTGAGTTGTTGACCCAGATGAACCCATAACACCTATTTTGGAATTTATAATATTATGTGTATCTCCTTTTTTCACCTGAAATAAATAAAAAACTTAAAATATTTATAAAAATTTATTTAAAAACATTACAAAATATAATTATTGGTTAACAATATTTCCATTTCCTTGCACATTTGTCTGCTTTCTTAATTTTGCTCCTTCATTGTTTATGTTTTGTCCATTATTAATCTAAGGCATCTCGATTTATATTAGAAATAATTTAACTATTTTCGTTTTTCACCTACGTTTATGTCTGAAGCCAATTTTGTGTTCTTGTTAAATTTGAGTTTACTCTGAAAATAAAAAAAAATGCATTAATATATTGTTTTACCGTGTGTTTGTATGTCTGTGTGTGTGTGTGTGTGTGTGTGTCTGCTGCTTAGGTATATGAAATTACATATAATAATTTTATATATCGTTTAGGCTGAGGAATTTTTATAAAACAGATGAGTTATTTATATGTTCACAAAATGTGACATTTGATGTTTCCAGAAACTTTATATATTTTTTTATATAAAAATAATTTGTTAATGTTTTTGAAATTTGTGATAAGTCACTGAACAAAATTTTGTAAAATCAGATAACGACGCAATCTTAATGCGGTTGCACCGTTCGTACACCCCTCTTGCCAGGTTTTTGTCGGGTGTCTAATTAATAAGAATATTGGAATCTACTTGGGTGGTTTTTCCAGGAAAGGTCATGTTTACAAAACACATCGGTTAGGACTTATTTTAGCACGTACATTTAGTTTTAGTTTGTCCGAGTCACAGTTCAGTCGCTCTGCGCTCAGCCACGGTTGTAGAACTAGGTTAGAGTAACTATTTATTTTTCTAATGAAATCAGTACAAAACTTATGTTCTATGTTTAAATTACTTATTGATTATATTACATTGAAATGATTATAGTAAGTGATTTAATATAATATTTAAAAAAGTGATCAAAGTAAAATGAAATTTGATGCCATATGCGATGATTAATGTTTAAAAATTCTTCTATTGTGTTTAAGCAGTGTTACAGCAAACTGTTTTAGTTTCTTTAAATTTGATTTTTTCGAGGCTTTTATTATTCTCAGGCAAAACATTTATAAATCCAAATATAACTTTTAATATATTGGTTTTGCTTTTACTACATTAGCTTTAAAAACAAATGGAAAAATTATAGCGATATTACTACTATAATTTTATTGCTATTACTAAAGTTTACAGTTCCTCTCAAAATCAAACCTTTTAACCAAGGCACTCACTAATAAAATCAAACAACGTCGAGAGATAGAAAATTTGGTTAATACTTAAATTATATGAAAATGTTTAAACATCTATCAAAAATAATTATAAAATATCGAAAATCAGTACATTCAGTACAGTATGTAAAAAATCAGTACAAAATATGTTACAATTTGTTTATCAGTACAAGGGTCTGAAAACCAGTACTGTACTGACAAAATCAGTACGAATGGTCATTCTAAACTAGGTACCTATTTGCTGCTGATTGCTTAAGGTATATATAATTTTTCGTACCTAAATTTATTACTTTCCGCTTAAAATCTGTACTTTATTTTCAAAAAAAAAACAAAATAAAATTTAAAAATAAACTCATTTCATATTAAAAGATGAACATTTGTATGCATGAATGTCTTATTTCAAATTTAAAAACAAATTAAAATTCTTTAGCGCGAAAAATGACTCACTCATTTTTTTATTGTCCTTGTTTATTATAATGTACAAAGAGTAATATCTTATCAAAATCAAATACAGTATTCTTAGTATTAATTTAAAAAATAAAGTACGGTTAATCTAATGCTTTAAACAGAATTTAATTATATCTTTTCGATCTCAAATTATGTATCATTATATATTATCATTAGATAAAATTTTGAGGACAAATGAAAAACACACTTATGTTTGAATATATGTCAAACTTGTAATTGTGGATCAAATTATTTAAAAAAAAGTAGTCTTTAGTTAATAAAAGATAGTTAATTTCAAAAATGAAAGCGAATTTAAATTATATGTAGTTGTTTCAAATGTATAAGACTTCAAAAATTATTATTGTCAGTTTTCCTGTTTTTGTATTTATATCTTTGTCTGTTTGTAGAATCTGTATTTTAGTTTCAAAAAATATGAAATTACACACGTTTGTAAATCATTGTACGCTAAATCTAATGCCATAAACAGAATTTAATTATCTTTTTTACTTTTGAAGTTATAAGCCTGTAAATAATTTGGTATTACCATACCAAATACTGATGATTGAAAAAAAACATGATTTTATTTATGTATATCTCACGCTTGTGTTTTTTGCGGGAAATTATTAAAAATATGGATATTAGTTAACGAAAATGTGCTGATTTCAAAAATGAAGACGAATTTTAATTATCTTAATTAGTTTTAGAGATATACGGCTTGAAAGTTGGTCTATTTTCACGTTTTATGTTTTTGTCTTTTTTTTGTCCATTATATGGTATAACTTGTAATTTTTCATATAAAATAATGAAAATTTTAAAGTTTATTAAATAAAGTATGCCGAATCTTAAGCCAGAAAAAGATTTTAATTATCTCATACAGTTTTTAAGTTATTTGCTGGCTAGAATATAGTATACAGTCACATTGTTTACCCGAAATATAGGTTAGGTTTTGTTAGTTTTAGGTTTTGTTAGTTTAAAATTATCCTCAACCACTGTTTACCCGAAATTTAGGTTAGGTTTTGTTAGTGTTAGGTTTTGTTAGTGTAAATTTATCCTCAACAACTGTTTACCCGAAATATAGGTTAGGTTTTGATAGTTTAAAATTATCCTCAACCACTGTTTATCCTAAAGATAGGTTAGGTTTTGTTAGTTTTAGGTTTTGTTAGTGTAAATTTATCCTTAACCACTGTTTACCCAGCATGTAATGGCATTCTAGTGGGTTATGTCGTTTAAATTTAGTTCAAATAATACTTATTTTTTCATAATTTCCTCAATTAAAAACATGTGTTTTCAATAACTTTATTTATTTTATGTGTTTAGGTGTAGAAATACACATCTACGCTTAAAAATAACCATTTTAAAGGCAATACTGTATACTATAGTTTTACCTATTTGAGTTTAAATATCGGTATGAGTGTTTGTCAAATTTTTTGATTTTAAAGATATGTTGTGTATATTTAAGGTTGAAATAATAAAAAATAAAAATACTTACACCACTGCCACTTTGGTTTACAGTATCACCACTCTGAAATGAAGAAAATTAATTAAAAAATTGTGGTTTGACACACCCAATTTTTACTGATAAGTAAAGAGCGGATTCTATGCAATTGCATGTGTTGTTTATATTAGGCATATCAACAAACTGTTTTCATATGTTCACGTTTCATCAAAAATTAATGCCAAATATAAAAAAAAATAATGCATATTTTGCATTTAATGATACTTTATTGCATATTTTGATTTTTTTTGCATATTAATGCATATTTTAAGCCTTTTTTAAAAAACAAAACACTGCATGTAAAAATAGAAACAAGAAAATGATATCAGTAAAACGAGCCTATTGACATTAGTTTTTTTTTGCATATTTTTATTGTAAAGTGCATATTTATAACTGTTTTGCATATATCATGTATATTTTGATGATTTTTTAATGCATATTGCATGCATATTTTGACACTTTTTTAGTGCATATAATCCGCTCTTTACTGATAAGATAAATGAGAAAATACTTACCGAACATCTTAAAAACAGCACAATTAACAATGCAACAAATACAACGACAAGAACAATTTGCCAATTTTCAAGCAAATTTTGGACTTCGACAGGAACAGCCATGTTAGAACGTGTTGGTTCTTGCTTTGTTTGATATAAACTGCGGGAAAAAACGTGCGTGATTAAACGATCACGTCTGACCACGTCAGAGGAAATTCTGCAAAATTCTGATTGGTTAGAGTGTATCATATCATAAACGAAAACTGTGAGATCATATCTATAAATAGATTACAGCGAATTTTGAATTATAGAAAGTAAACGTTCTACTTTTTAAAAATTTATCTAAATTGTATATTTCTCATTCTGAAAATAAAAGAAATATCTTTTAAGTTTTAAATGTAAATATGTTAATATTGTAAATAATGTTTATTTCCACCTTCTATATAATTGTCACTGTACAGGCTTCTTGGTAGCTAAGTTAATAAACAATTACAGCAACTAACCTTTAAAATTTACAGAAAATAATGAAACTTTTTTTATCTACAACTATTGAAATATGGATACATTATACGTGTGATACTACATATAATATACCACTCATATTACACAAGTGTAATATGAAATGTTATATTACACGCTACACTTTTCTGTAATAAATAGAGCATATAATTTAACACATAACATTTTAATAAACTGTTAATTTATTAATAATATATTTTTTATTATAAATATCCATATAAATGATTATAAAAGTATAATAAATACAATTTGAATAGTTATTTTGACATTTAAGTGCTACTGTGGCGCCATCTGTTAAGCTATATATGAACTACTCACACTTAACTGAATATTTAACAAATAATATCAGATTTTTTATATGGCTGTTAGTTGTAGATAAAGTATAGTATTTGACTCGCATAATATGGCTACATTACACTCAGATGATTAAATATACTCGCTACCGCTCATATTTTTAATTACATCCTCGTGTAATATAGCCTACATATTATGCTTGTTAAATAATATACTATTATCGTCGAGTAACATCATAATGCTAACATTATTATAGAGAAAATCGTGCATAATAATATACTTTATGGCACAATGCCGTAAAGTATTGTTTATATAAACAACAACAAAACAAACTTAACAACCACAGGTGACATCAGTCGGCTTTGGAATAAAAACTGTTTTTTGACAAATACGTCAATTAAAAATTAAATTTATTACAAATAATTGTAGTGTTAGTCGACGATAAAATAGTATATGAAATTCGTTTATAATTCAGTATTATAGCATTCATAAAATAATCGCATTCACTGCGTTCATGCACTAATTTCTTTTATGCCATAATACTGTACATTATAAACTAATTTCATAATATACTATTATTTCCACCTTCTATATAATTGTCACTTTACAGGCTTCTTGGTAGCTAAGTAAATAAACAATTACTGTAACTAACCTGTAAAAATATAGAAAATAATGAAAGTTTTTTATACATTTTATTATAAATATTATGTGTTTATGTGAGTAATTATACACATTTATAGTACATTTTAAATCACTGGCAAAACTCATTTGACAACGTCTAGCTATAAATTGTTCTACCACCGCCAACTACCTTTAATTCCAAAATAGAGTAAACCTTTTTTTGAAGAATATAGTAAATTAATAAAAAAAAAACGCTATGAAGGTGGAAATAAAATTTTGTACTTGGCACGCGTGCAATTAATCTTTACTGGACTCACTGGATTATGAGAGTTCGCTCCTTCGTCGCTCGCCTCACAAATTTCCAGCTCGCTCTGTAAAGATTAACTTACACCGGTGGCCAGGTAAATAACTATTCTTATTTTGAAAATAACAGAAATAGTACTTTTATTACATCTTCATAACTTAGGAACTAAACAAAAAAATATTTTCGGTTTTAAATTTGAATTCAGCATATTTTTTTAACAAATATCCATTTTTTTAAATATTTATTCCTTAAAAATACAGATATGACCATAATACTAAAAACATATTTTGTTTTTTTTTGTCTATTTTTTTTATGAAATAAAAAATAATTGCATTGAATATGCCTTAATTAGTAAAACTAAAAAAAAATATGATGTGTCCAACACATTACCTCCCGCCACTGTAGTAATATATTCCATATAAGTATTTCAGTACATTCAATTTGTAATTTTATAATTAGTTTGTTATTGCAGTTCACATTATATTTAATTCATTTCATACCTAAAATTTCCTTCATAAATTTTTTATGACGAAATTAAAAAGATAGAAGCAATATATAAGGATTATATTTGTATGCGTGAATCAAGGTAAGTTCGGTTCTGATTTAGTGACGTCAACATGGCTGTTTTTTTGGTCGTACAAAATTTTATGACGTAAATAACAAACTAATTATAAAACTACAATTTAAATGTAGAGAAATTCTTATATAGAATATATTACTACAGTGGCGGAAGGTAATGTGTTGGACACATCAGATTTTTAGATGTGAACTTAGTACATTTTTTTAATATTTGTTTCTTAAAAAATACATATATGATATGACCAATACTAAAACATAATTTTTGTTTTTATTTTGTTTAATTTTTTCATTAAATAAATAATAATTTCATTCAACATGCCTTGATGAGTAAAACAAAACACAAATAATAAAAATTTCCTTGCACACTTAAATACATTGTACTTTTATTAAAAAATATTTTAAACGACAGAAACAAAGTAACAAACAATACATAAAATATGACAAAATTTAAAGGAAAAGAAATAATTCAAACTAAAATTTTGCACAAGTTTACGAATTTGTTTTTCGAAAACTAAAAATGATACAAACTTGTACTTTACATGCTTAGATTCCCTGTATTTTTTTCTAAATGCAACCAAGATTTTATAAATTTAGAACAACAGACACAAAAAGTAACAAAGCAATACATAAAATGTGACAAAATTCAAAGAAAAAATTTAGACTAAAATTTTGTTCATGTTTGCGAATATGTAACTCAAAAACTAAAAATGATAGAAACTTTTACTTTACTTTGTTCAAATCCTTGTATTTTTGTGTATGTGTAACTAAATTTTCATAAATTTTGAACGACAAACACAAATGTAACAAAGCAATACATAAAATGTGACAAAATTCAAAGAAAAAAATTAGACTAAAATTTTGCACAATTTTACGAATTTATAACTTAAAAACTAAAAATGATACAAACTTGTGCTTTACTTAGTTTAAATGCCTGAATTTTCTTCTATGTGTAACTAAATTTTCATAAATTTTGAACAACAAACACAAATGTAACAAAGCAATAAGAAAAATGTCACAAAATTCAAAAAAAAAATTTAGACTAAAATTTTGCTCATGTTTGCGAATATGTAACTCAAAAACTAAAAATGATAGAAAATTGTGCTTTACTTAGTTCAAATGCTTGTATTTTCTTCTATGTGTAGCTAAATTTTCATAAATTTTGAACGACAAACACAAAAGTAACAAAGCAATACATAAAATGTAACAAATCTCAGAAAAAGAATTAAACTAAAATTATGTACAAATTTAGGAATTTGTAACTTGAAAACTAAAAATTAATAAAAATTAAAAAATAAATGAAAACAGAAATGGAAAAGGGATTAAAAAAGTTACAAAGTATAAATAAGTTTACAAAATTTATTGTGATAGAAAGTTATATTTCATAAAGTTATATTATTCGTATATTATACTACACAATACAAAAGATTTATCGGCATTTAATTTTTTATTTTTATAGACTTTTATCTTATCATATATAAAGTGATAACATATCATTTCTTTGTTAATTAAAACTTATAAATCATTGAAATATTTACAATAAATTTAAAGTTTATATAAAGAGTACAACAATTATTAACAGGTATGTAACTTAGTACAAAAATATGTATATTACAATAATAATTTTTGAATTGAAAAAGTTACAAAATTCAAATACATTTACAAAAATTATTATGATAGAAATTTATATGTCATAACATTATATTATTCTATATAATGCAAAATATACATCTGGCATTTAATTTTTTATTTTTATAGACTGTTATCTTATCATATATAAAGTGATAACATATCATTTCTTTGTTTATTAAAACTTATAAATCATTGAAATATTTACAACAAATTGAAAGTTTATGTAAAAACTACAACAATTATTAACAGGTATGTAACAATTTAGTACAACAATATGTATACAGGGTGAGTCTGGGAAGACGCCACCCCCTTTAACTTTTTTATTATAAGTAATAGAAAAAAAAATGGCTCACATAATAGTTTTATTATTTACATATGCTATTTGATGGCAGATGTAGATATTTTTTATAAAGTCAGGTTTACAAGATACGACTATAAACTTTTATTTTTCAAATAGCAACCTATAATTATTTTAATAAAATAGAAACCGTTATTTTTTTCTCTTTTCAACAATGTATTAATTTTTATTAATTTATTTGAAAAATTTCGAGAAAAATGAGATAATTTAGAAATATTAGAAATAATTTTTAAATAAATATTATAGGTGGCTATGTGAAAATAAACAAAACCTAACAATGTAAAACAATTAAATTAATGTCAAAAATGTATACATTTGTTTGTTACTTAATTTAACTTATTTTGTAAACAAAAAAAAAACATTTTGAATAGTTCACAAAGAACGAATTAATTGATATGATTCTAATAATTGGTTAATTGACTTGCATCATAAGAAGAGCAAAAATAATTTACCGAGAGCGGTTTCCTAGACGTTGGCAACCGAGTTTAAGAACACTGAGAAGGACTTTTACCCGATTTCGAGAATCATAGTCACCTATAATATTTGTTGAAAAATTATTTCTAATATTTCTAAATTATCTCAATTTTCTCGAAATTTTTTAAATATATTAATAAAAGTTAATACATCGTTGAAAAGAGAAAAAAATGGTGGTTTCTATTTTATTAAAATAATTATAGGATGCTATTGGAAAAGCAAAAGTTGATAGTCCTATCTTGTAAACCTGACTTTATAAAAAATATATACATCTGTGATCAAATAGTATATGTAAAATGATAAAAATTTTATATGAGCAATTTTTTTCTATTACGCACAATAAAAAAGTTAAAGGGGGTGGCGTCTTCCCAGACTCACCCTGTATAACAATAATAATTAAAGAGCGGATTATATGCACTAAAAAAGTGTCAAAATATGCATGCAATATGCATTAAAAAATCATCAAAATATGCATGATATATGCAAAAAAGTAATAAATATGCACTTTACAATAAAAATATGCAAAAAAAATAATGTCATCAGGCTCGTTTTACTGATATCATTTTCTTATTTCTATTTTTACATGCAGTGTTTTATTTGGAACATTTCATGAAATGTATAAAGACATTAAATATCACAGGTAATTCTAACAAAAATAAAAAAATCTCAAATTCATATTCATATTGAAATTTACAAAAGCTCTTTTTTGAAACAAAAACCAAAAAAAAGTCATCGTTAACGAGAAAGTTGCTATATGCTCCTTATATTTTTAATACATTTTTTTCGGCATTACTAATTGTTGTTATAGTTCCAAACATACGAATTTCAGTGACAGATATTATTTACTTACCTTACTTACAAAATAAGAATTACTTAAGTTCTAAACAGTTCTAAACAACTGATAGAAAAACTTTTTTTTTGTTCTGACGAGAAATTAAATATGATTGTAATGGTTTCAATGAGTACATTTTATATAAATGCTCACTTGTTAAAAGTACGATCAAAATTATATTTCTTGTAATATACTGTTTTCAAAAAAGAACAAAATTTGTTAAAAATTAATTTTTGTTTTTGAAAAAAGTCTTAAAATATGCACTAATATGCAAAAAAATCAAAATATGCAATAAAGTATCATTAAATGCAAAATATGCATTTTTTTTTTGATATTTGGCATTAATTTTTGATGAAACGTGAACATATGAAAACAGTTTGTTGATATGCCTAATATAAACAACACATGCAATTGCATATAATCCGCTCTTTAATTATAACGTTCTCTATAAGAGTTAACCGTCAACCAGTATTTTTTTCGGTTACAAGCCCTGATTACAATAATAATTTTTGTAATTTTAGGTTAAAATGTCATATAAAGAATACTTGAAAGTGGTTCCAATTGTACTAGACTTTGCAAAAAGTTTGAATATGTCACCTAGAACAACAGTTTTTACAACATGTGGTCTATTGTTTGGTCTAGCCTATACATATAACTATTTCAAACCAAATGTATAACTTATAAATAACTATTTATAAATGTATACTAAATTTATTTTATTTTAGTGTTTCCAACAACAGTATATCAGGATTAAAAACAAATTAACAGGACAAAAAATAAACGAAACTATTTCAAAAATAGAGCAGCCTATAACAGAAGATGAAAAATAAATTGTTAAATGTAAAATAAACAAGAAAATTGTTAAATAAAATTAAATAAACTTCAATAACTTCTACAGTAGGCGTTCGATTTTTATAGTTATTTACATAACAAGCGTGGAAAGTGGTAAATAGCAAGCGAACCCTTCAACAAGCCCCATACCTCAGTCAATGATGCCAGAAATTCAAAATGCGACAATAAATATAGGAAACACTCATTACATTTCTATGTAAAAACACAAAACGGGTAACATTTATTTGTTATTTATAGTTGAAATTGATAGTGCAATTGTGACAAGTCAAATTTATTGCTGCAGAACCCGTATTCAATGAGGTTTGAGTGTTTTTTTTTTTTACATAACAAGCGTGGAAAGTGGTAAATAGCAAGCGTGTGTAGAGACTGAAGAACGAGGCGTGTAGCGCCGAGTGATTTAATACACGAGCGTTGCTATGCACTGTCAAGCGAGTTATGTACACTATTTTTCAGACGACCACAAAACATTATAATAAAAACAGGGTTTATACAAAAGTGTCAATGTCAAACACAACTCACGAAAGCATTGACGTTTGGGTTTGAGGTTAAGTATCACTAGTTAACCGGAAACTGATTTGGAAGTCTAGTACGTATTACTTGAACAATTAATAAAACTATCAGTACATTTTGATTCTTTATTTTTGTTATTCACTACCAATTTTAAAATCGTAGTTTTAAGCAAAATTTTCATTAATTTTGTTACATTTCATTATCAAAGTTCCATTTATTGACCACTAATCGTCATATCCGGTTATATAACACACTAGTGTGTTGTTATAACACACGCCGTGTGCTATGTTACATTTTCTGGTGTTAATTACAGTGTAAATATGGCTACTTTCATATGTGGTCTTCTGAAAATATATTTTTTAAACAAGTGGTTCTCAAGATATGGACTCCAACTTTCTTATATTAAATGGAGCATAACATAATAATTGTTTATTTGATATAATTATAAATAAAATCTATTCGGAAAATTACTCAATAGGTTTACAATTTTCCTTGACACTAAAATTTGTTATATGAAACATCAAATCTAATATTTTATTAATTTCACAAAAGAAAACGAAACTGCTTCAAAATTTTAATAATTTTCAAGGCGCGTTTAAAATTTTATAAATGCTTATTGTAGAAAATAGTGGTTTTTATTTTTTTATCTTTTTACGAAAATGTATCCAAATTAAAAATAATCTAACTCAAAAACTATTGGTCTGGAATTTTTTTCACTATTTTTCCCGTAATGTAGAGGGTTGAAATAATAGGATAACATACTTTTCGCTAAAAAATAGAGGGGGTCAATTTTTCAAGATTTTGAGATAAACTGACTGCCTTAAAAAGTGTCTAAGTCAAAATCTACGACTCTAGGAATTTTTTCACTATTTTTCCCGTAATGTAGAGGGTTGAAATAATAGGATAACATACTTTTCGATAAAAAATAAAGGGGGTAAATTTTTCAAGATTTTAAGATAAAATGACTGCCTTAAAAAGTGTCTAAGTCAAAAACTATGGATCTGGGAATTTTTTCACTATTTTTCCCGTAATGTAGAGGGTTGAAATAATACGATTACATACTTTTCGCTAAAAAATAGATGGGGTCAATTTTTCAAGATTTTGAGATAAACTCACTGCCTTAAAAAGTGTCTAAGTCAAAATCTACGACTCTAGGATTTTTTTCACTATTTTGCCCGTAATGTAGAGGATTGAAATAATAGGATAACATACTTTTCGTTAAAAAATAGAGGGGGTCTATTTTTCAAGATTTTGAGATAAACTGACTGCCTTAAAAAGTGTCTAAGTCAAAATCTACGACTCTAGGAATTTTTTCACTATTTTTCCCGTAATGTAGAGGGTTGAAATAATAGGATAACAGACATTTGGTTAAAAAATAAGAAAATATACAAATATACAGTTTTTATTTAAATATAAATATCATTTTTCAACTTATATAATTCAAATACATGTGCAATTTTTAACAATGTACTTATACTGTATTGTAATATAAATTAATTATTTATAAATATAATGTAGTAACAGCATTTTGGTCCATGAGGAAGACAATTTGACAAGAAAATCCATATTCGTGACGTCATAATTATTATTTCAAAATTTAGAAGTTTGTATTTCGCTTATTAATATAAACATTTTTTTCGGATTTTCACTAATAGTTTTAGTGTGCCACATACTTTAAAACGAAATTAAAAAAGTTGGAAAAACCCTAAAAACAAAAATAGAATTTTTAAAATCAAAAATAGTAATTTAATATAGTCGCCGCCAGCCCATATAGAAGTGACGTCATTCGATCGTTATGTGAATGTTCGTATGAATAAAGATTTTGTTTTAGTTAATATTAAGCTTCAAACATGGCACTACGATTATTAAATATAATTATATTTCATTCTAAATATTTAAATTTTAATAATTATTAGTAGTAAGAAGTAACAGAAATATAATTTCATTTAAAAATCAATAAAATAGAATATTAAAAAAATATACAATGTAAAACAAAATAAATAACCGAACTGTCACATTGACATAAATAAAAAAACTCAAAAATATTTAAAATTAACTGCTGACACGTGCTGTTAATAATATTTCTCGGCATTTTTACCAAAATAAATAAAAAATACTATATTTTAGGTACAATTATTGTTATTATTAATTAAAAGAAATAGACATAACCTTAAAAACAAATAAGCCCCGCCCCTTAGACAAACTTCAAGTCATAGACTTATACGACTGTAATGAGTAAGACAAAGACAAATAATACTTTGAATGTGCATGATAAAAATCTTCCAAGTGACGTCACTCCTATATAATAGCTTAAGATAAAATTACCCTAAATATTATAAATTAATCTTTTTTCCATTTCTATGAAGATTTTTGTTGTTTAAAATCGATGTTCTAGTATTTGCCACCTGACTAAAAAAAAAAAAATTCGTATTAAAATGAAAATTGATTATTTTTCCTAACTTACATTGATATCAGAAGCCACTTTGGTTACTTTACTATAATTCATTATACCCTAAAAAAATAAAATATTAGAACTGTAATATACAGTGTGTTCGTCAAAATTCAGAACATAGGGATTTAACATGGGAAAAAAAGTTTTTATCTACAACTATTGAAATATGGGTACATTATATGTGTGATACTACATATAATATACTACTCATATTACACAAGTGTAATATGAAAAGTTATATTACACGCTACACTTTTCTGTAATAAATAGAGCATATAATTTAACACATAACATTTTAATAAACTGTTAAAGTATTAATAATATATTTTTTATTATAAATATCAATATTAATGATTATAAAAGTATAATAAATACAATTTGAATAGTTATTTTGATATTTAAGTGCTACTGTGGCGCCATCTGTTAAGCTATATATGAACTACTCACACTTAACTGAATATTTAACAAATAATATCAGATTTTTTTATATGCCTGTTAGTTGTAGATAAAGTATAGTATTTGACTCGCATAATATGGCTACATTGCACTCGGATGATTAAATATACTCGCTACCGCTCGTATTTTTAATTACTTCCTCGTGTAATATAGCCTACATATTATGCTTGTTAAATAATATACTATTTTATGCGCGTTGCTTTCCATTTTAATTTATAGCAATATTTTATACAACAAATTTAAAGAATTAAATCCTTAAATTTCGATATAAAAATTTAATATTTTGTACCCTTGGTTGTCGAACAAACTTAATTGGTATAAAAATTTATTATTTTGTACCCTTGGTAATATAAAAAACTTAATTTGAGTATATATTAAACAAAAATCCAGTTAGTGTAAATTTGAAAATAAGAATATCAGATAAGCTGTCATTATGACACTTTAGCGCATGTGTCAGTTTAATTTATTTTTGAATTGAAGAAAAATAAAAACATTAGTTTGTCTACTGTTTTAAAATTTAACGAAGCGTTATAATTATAACGAACGTTTTATGAATACGGACGATGATTGAAAAATATATAGATAGGCAAGCCTGTATGTTTTTGCGTACCGCTGTTTTGGAATCAGATTCAACAGAGCCATCTCGTTCATGATTCCATCAACTACTGAATTAAACAGACAAAACTATCAGATAAATAAACATGTTTTACATATGTACTGAATTTTTTGGTATCTATTAAAATGGTTCTTTCATTCATTGGTATATTTTAAAATAGAACTAATTTGTATTATTAATGATTTGACGTTTGCTCTTTTTTTATAATATTTGACAGAAACGCCTGATATTAACCCAAATGCAACCAGACACACAGTTATGTAGGTGAAACAAATTTTCTCATAAGCTTGCCTATCTAGATATTTTTCAATCAACGATAAACTATTTATATTTTGTTCAGATAAAATTAGAAAGAAAAATATACTCACCGAATCTCCATTTTGTGTTACTGTATCTCCGCTCTAAAAGAAATAAAACTATTAATATCATCATATGACACGCTAAATTTTTATTGATAAGATTAAAATGTTCCTAATATTTTCTTCAATATCTCGAATACTACTAAGTTTAAAAGATCTAAAACTTTTTTAGAGCAAAAATTAATTCGTACTAAATAGTATAATAATAATAAGCATAATTTAATTAAAAAAAAGTAGGGCCGAGGTGGTCTCGAACCAGGTCTTGTAGATTATTTATGTTATGAAACAGCCCTCGTATCCACTCGGCTATGGAGCATTTCGTTTTTGACGTTTCTTATTCGAAAATATGAAGGGTAAACTTCAAAATACAATTTATTTTATCAAATATTTCAGTTAGAAAAGGTCTTATTACACAACATTTAGTTTTATTAGATGCAAAATTAAGAAATCTAACTAACGATACCATATACACCCGATTTTATTTAGCGGGACAGATGGAAACAGCAAAAAACTGTTTTCCCATGTTATTTCCCTATGTCAAGGTTTTCAGTATTCACCCTGTATATATATATATATATATATATATATATATATATATATATATATATATATTATTAATTGATAATATTGAGTACTTACGAAAATCTTGTAGACAATTACAAGTACAAGCAGTCCAAATAATATTTGCAAATATCCAAAACTATCATTTACAGGCATAGCCATTTTAGAAAATGATTCGTACATAACTGAGCACCAGGAAAACAACGATTGAAAGAATGAAAGTAAACTGGTTTATAAAAACAGTCATAAGGAAAACGTGCATTTATTATCGCTTAAGTATATGCTCGCGCCATCTGTGAGACTGCCAAGTAAATTCATCGAAAATTTTCTTATACCGTGAATATTTTTTAACGTGAAACCAGGGGCCCTCAATAGTATATTGCGTCATAAGGGAAAATTTTAACATTTTATGACTAATCATTTTTGAGTTATATATAAAGAGCGGATTCTATGCAATTGCATGTGTTGTTTATATTAGGCATATCAACAAACTGTTTTCATATGTTCACGTTTCATCAAAAATTAATGCCAAATATCAAAAAAAAATAATGCATATTTTGCATTTAATGATACTTTATTGCATATTTTGATTTTTTTTGCATATTAGTGCATATTTTAAGATTTTTCAAAAACAAAAATTAATTTTTGACAAATTTTGTTCTTTTGTGAAAACAGTATATTACAAGAAATATAATTTTGATCGTACTTATAACAAGTGAGCATTTATATAAAATGTACTCATTGAAACCATTACAATCATATTTAATTTCTCGTCAGAACAAAAAAAAAGAGATTCTATCAGTGTTTTAGAACTGCTTAGAACTTAAGTAATTCTTATTTTGTAAGTAAGATAAGTAAATAATATCTGTCACTGCAATTCGTATGTTTGGAACTATAACAACAATTAGTAATGCTGAAAAAAATGTATTAAAAATATGAGCAGCATATAGCAACTTTCTCGTTAAAGATTGGTTGTTTCAAAAAAGTGCTTTTGTAAATTTCAATATGAATATGAATTCGAGATTTTTTTATTTTTGTTAGAATTACCTGTGATATTTATTGTCTTTATACATTTCATAAATTGTTCCAAATAAAACATTGCATGTAAAAATAGAAATAAGAAAATGATATCAGTAAAACGAGCCTGATGACATTATTTTTTTTTGCATATTTTTATTGTAAAGTGCATATTTATAACTTTTTTGCATATATCATGCATATTTTGATGATTTTTTAATGCATATTGCATGCATATTTTGACACTTTTTTAGTGCATATAATCCGCTCTTTAGTTATATAATATTTACAATGAAACTTGTCGGAGTGACAAATTTCATTGATCCCCCTCACCAGTACATCCACTCTGCACAAATATTGAGAGTCATCTTACTCCCCATCTATATGTAATGTGAAAATAGGAAAAATGAGTAATGTGTTTAAGAAATACTTAACTGAATTAAATTTAATAGCATACAGGGTGTTCCATTTATGTGTGCCACCATTTTACAAGACTATTAAAATAAGCCAAACAAATATTTTTTTAAACCAGTGGTTCTCAAGATATGGAGTCCAACTTTCTTATTTTAAATGAAGTATAACATAATAATTGTTTATTTGATATAATTATAAATAAAGTCTATTTGGATAATTACTCAATAGGTTTACAGTTTTCCTTGAAACTTAAATATGGTATATGAAACATCAAATCTAATATTTTATTAATTTCACAAAAGAAAACGAAACTGTTTCAAAATTTTAATAATTTACAAGGCGCATTTAAAATGTTATAAGTACTTTTTTTTAGAAAATAGAGGTTTTTTATTTTTTCACCTTTTTTCGAAAATCTATCCAAATTAAAAAGGGCCTAACTCAAAAACTATCGGTCTGGAAATTTTTTCACTATTTTTCCCGTAATGTAGAGTTGTTGAATTATTAGGACTACTTACTTTTTGTAGAAAATAAAGGTTTTTATTTTTTCTCGTTTTTACGAAAATCTATCCAACTTAAAAAGTACCTTATTCAAAATCTATTACTCTGGGATTTTTTCTCAATATTTTTTCAATTAGTGAGATTAAAGTACCTAAATCTATTATTGGAAAATATCGACGTTAAGTATTTTTCTTATTTATTTCTGTTATCTTATACATTTAATTAATCTTGATTAAGATCGTATATAAATTCAGATTAATTGATTACATTGTATTAATAATCTTTTGTATGCTACAATGGTAAACAAATATAGAGTTTGTATATGGTTTTCCTCTTATTATCTATCCTCGAAATCTATAATACTTTGGACCAGATTAGAAAATTTCAACAATTCTTTGATATAGGATAACATTATATCATACAATACATCAAAATAAACACATTATATATATATATATATATATATATATATATATATATATATACCGGGTGTCCCAGCTCGACTGACACATGAGAGATTTACATAGGAAATCAGTTAATTATGAATAGTATCTCCCCAATGCAAGATATTAACTTGAAATTTTGTATGCTTATTGGGGAATATTATTTCTATGGATTACAGTTATTTGAAATATGGAATTTCGTCTGCAAGACGAGATTTATTAAATTATAAAATCTAACATTTTCGTTCAAAATCAGTCAGCCATGGAAATAAAACAAAATATCTATGTGACAATTCTGACAGTTAATGACATGCCATTTTATAGATATTTATATTTTTGTAATATTGGTATATTACTTAACAAAAAGAAACTAAATTCAACTTAAATAATATTAAAATACAGGAAAAAAGAATTAAAATCAGTGATACTTCATTAAACTATCAGATAAATATTTTCTTTTATTTCCATGGCTGTCTGATTTTGAACGAAAGTATTAGATTTTAAATTTAATAAATCTCGTCCTGCAGACGAAATTGCATATCTCAAATAAATGTGATCCATAGAATTAATATTCTCCGATAAGTATACAAAATTTCAAGTTAATATCTTGAACTGGGGAGATACTATTCATAATTAAGTGATTTCCCATGTAAAACTCCCATGTTTCGGTCGAGCTGGGACACCCGGCATATATATATATATATATATATATATATATATATATATATATATATATTTATATATATCAGATAACGACGCAATCTTAATGCGGTTGCACCGTTCGTACACCCCTCTAGCCAGGTTTTTGTCGGGTGCCTAATTAATAAGAATATTGGAATCTACTTGGGTGGTTTTTCCAGGAAAGGTCATGTTTACAAAACATATCGGTTAGGACTTATTTTAGCACGTACATTTAGTTTTAGTTTGTCCGAGTCACAGTTCAGTCGCTCTGCGCTCAGCCACGGTTGTAGGTACCTATTTGCTGGTGATTGCTTAAGGTATATATAATTTTTCGTACCTAAATTTAGAGTAGCTGCCAAAAGTGGAGGAATAAGGACAGGTAATTGATAAAATAAAATAATAATATTTACTTTAAGCATTTATTGATAAAATAGCTTATTTGATTCATATGTAATTAATTTGTCAAATAGTGCTGTGAAATATTACGCTCTCTGGTATTCACATTATGAACCTGATTGAGTTGGAAAGGGTTAAGAAGATCTCTAAGGTCGTCTCGACGCCAGACGTCGGCCTACGAACATCAAGACACTTCCCAAGATAAGGAGAAAGAATTGCGACGCCAAATATGGCCTTACACATAAACCTAGATAAAGGTCTAAAAGAAGCATTAATAAATATAATGTCAGACAGCCAGGCAGCTTTAAAGGCACTGAATGCCTTCACATGTAAATCAAAGCTAGTCTGGAACTGCAGGGAGACCCTCCAATTGCTATCCGAAGCAAACCACGTCACCCTATGGTGGGTACCAGGGCACGAGGGAATCCTAGAAAACGAGAAAGCAAAAAAAGGGGCTAAACTTTCATACCACGGGCCGGAACCTTCATGTGGTCTTCCACAAAGCCACTATAAGAAGGTGGTCAAAAGCTGGGAGGAATCTGCCATATCCTCACACTGGAAAAATATTCCAGGCCTCAATCAAGCTCGGAAATTCATTTCCCCAGCTTCGACAAACGCCAAAGAGTTACTAGCTCTCAGCAAAAAGGATCTTAATATAATGACAGGAATTCTCACTGGCCACTGTCCTTTAAAGTACCATTTGCACAAAATTGGTATAGCTGAAAATGAAACCTGTCGACTCTGTGAAGAGGACGAAGAATCGTCGGAACACATACTGTGTGAATGCCCAGCCGTAACTGTGCAGAGACTCAATCAACTAGGTAAGAGGTATCTTACGGCAGATGAGATCAAGAACTTGACTCCTGGAGCCATAATCGGCTTCATTAAAAATCTGGATCTACTTCCGGAAAACTAAGTAAGGGCTGTATCACAATAGATCTTCTAGGTCGCGTTGACAAAAAGCGATAAAACGCTTAAACCCTCGTATACATACAATACAATACAATGGCCTTCAAACAGCGAGTTCATAGAGTGTATTAGGTCATATTTACACCAGACATGGCCTAAGAACGAAGAGATTATTCGAGCTATAATTCTTCGTAAAAGTGTCTGTAGAATTTGCAAAGATGATTAAAATGGCAAACTAATATGGGGCGTATATATTTTATCCTCCACACATGTTATATTGCTTGACATTGTACCTTGCACACTTTCAATCTTGCATACCTTTTATCCTCCACACTTTTAATCCGCGAAAAAAGTTATCTTACACACATTTTATCTTCCAAATCATTTTATCATCCACACATTTTATCTTCCACTCATTTTATGTTCCACACATTTTATCTTTTACACATTTTATCTTTAGAAAAATTTAATACTGGATATTTCATCTAATTATAAGTACGTTAATTGCAAGGGCAATAAATTGAATGGCAGGTACAATTACAATATTGTAAAGATCAAACGTTGGCGAAGATAAAATGGAAAATAAAATGAATGAAAGATAAAATGTGTGCATGATAAAATGTGCGCAAGATAAAATGTGTATAAGATAACTTTTCTTCGCGAAAAGTGTGGAGGATAAAATGTGTGCAAGATTATATGTTTGAAAGATACAATGTCGAGCAATATAACATGTGTGGAGGATAAAATGTATACGCCCCACTGATGCTATAACTTTGCTCCAATTTAACCGACTTCATATCTCTTACGGTTCTCGAAATCCCATTGGATAAACTCTTAAAACGGACACTCTGTACCAATACCTCAGACCAGGGCATGTAACCGAAAAAAATACTGGTTAACGGTTAACCCTTATAGAGAACGTTATAATAATAACGGTTTTAGTTCGAAAACCGATTTTTGAAAATTGGAAACCGGTTTAAACCGGTTAATATATCGGTTAAAAAAATAATTAAAATTAATTAAAACAAATTAATTATAAAAATTTGATTAAAAAGATTTGATCTGAGAAAAATATAAATTAAAAAAAAGCAATTTAATTAGTGAATATTCACAAAAATTCCCGTAATATCTTCAGAAATACGCAGGTTACTTTTCAGTTTTAAACTTGCCTGTGTTGACAAAGGCCGTATTTATTTGGGACTTTTTAAGTAACCTTAACGGTCAAAGAGACTACCTACATTTATGACTCTCCAATAAAATGTTAATTGTAAAAACTGTCATGGCTCATGTTCAAATACAAATAGAAAACACAGATATAAAAAAAATATTAAATTTTTTTCTTGCTTAAGGATATTAAAATAAAGGTAAATGTTCGCTAAAACCGGTTTATTTTTTTTTTGGTTAACGGTTACCGATATTTTCGGCCTGAAAATTATCGGTTAAAATTACGGTTAAAGTTCGCAATTTTCGTTCAAAATATCGGTTACCGGTTTTTATTATTCGGTTTTTTAACCGGTTACATGCCCTGCTTAAGACTAATCAAATTCACTCGTCATTTGAGTTTTGTTTACTCGATCGTCGTTTATTACAAAACCTTGATACGTGGACACCTTTTGGCCATCTATACGCATTCATTATTTTTTCACAATTACTATATTCTACTGTGACTTTAAACGATGAATACTGTTGTGGGTATTTTGATGGTAGTTTTAAAACCTTTACTTCAGGAAAATCTTGCTTCAGAAAAATCTTTAGATCGGTAACATTTATATTTGGTTGTATTCGAGATACGAAAAACGAGGATTTCTTTTGAGATTTTGTAGATGTTGAATTGTCGTTGGTAACTATTTTAGAATTAGTGGAATTATTTTTTCTTTCAAGAGCATCTTTTATCAACATGTCCTTTGTTTCTTTAGTTTCTTTTTTGTCATTATTTTCCATATTTTTATTTAGGTTGACATATTTTACACGCTTTGGTGTTTCATTTTTGTTTTTGCATAAATGATCTTTTATGTCAGAATTATTTTCTTCTTTTTGTTCTTGCGTAGTTTCTTTTGTGTTTTTGCTTTGTTTATTTTTATTTGGGTTCACATATTTTATACGTTTTGATGTTTTATTCTTGTTTTTATTTACCAGATAGTCTTCATTTCTTCTTTTTTCTGTCTTTCCTTCCTTAATTTCTTTTGTGTTATTATTTTCTTCAGTTTTTCTTTTACGACGTTGAAGTACTATTGTTAACATGTCATTTTTCTCCATGGATTCTTTTGTGATATAATTTTTCTTTCTTTTATTTCTGTCAACAGATTTTGCATATGTCAGATTATTATAGAGCACACAAATTGAAGTTAATTGTTTATTTAGTGAAGCAATTTCATTGTTTTTGGATTTAATTATTAAGTTTTTTTTCTTCAAAAGTTTTTTCATGTGTTTTATCTTACTTTTCTCTTTATTTGTCTTATTTGAATCAAATGATTCATTGGAGACACTCAAATTTATATCATTGTCACATGTAACAGTTTCTTGTTCTACTAACATCTTAAATTTTTTTATTTCATTGTTAAAATATAAATAGATATTTTTTTAACTTACATTTGAATTAGAATAATCTGTATCCTCTCCATAATTTTGCTGTATACTCTGAAAATATGATAGAATATTATACACCATAAAAGAAGGTCTTTCTTGAAGTTGTAGTCATTTAATAATAGTATATTATTTAACAAGCATAATATGTAGGCTATATTACACGAGGATGTAATTAAAAATACGAGCGGTAGCGAGTATATATAATCATCCGAGTGTAATGTAGCCATATTATGCGAGTCAAATACTATACTTTATCTACAACTATCAGGCATATAAAAAATCTGATATTATTTGTTAAATATTCAGTTAGGTGCGAGTAGTTCATATATAGCTTAACAGATGGCGCCACAGTAGCACTTAAATGTCAAAATAACTATTCAAATTGTATTTATTATACTTTTATAATCATTTATATTGAAATTTATAATAAAAAATATATTATTAATAAATTAACAGTTTATTAAAATCTTATGTGTTAAGTTATATGCTCTATTTATTACAGAAAAGTGTAGCGTGTAATATAACATTTCATATTACACTTGTGTAATATGAGTATTATATTATATGTAGTATCACACGTATAATGTACCCATATTTAATAGTTGTAGATAAAGTTAATTTTTCTATAGCAGATGTTAAAGTTCAATTTTATTAATTCAAATAGTGAATAAAGTAGCACTTTAACCGCAAGGGTAGATGTAGTTATTTACTAACAAGCGTGGAAAGTGGTAAACAGCAAGCGAGTGTAGAGATTGAGTGATTTAATACACGAGCATTGCTATGCACTTTCAAGCGAGTTATGTACACTGTTTTTCAGACGACCACAAAATATTATAATAAAAACAGATTTTATACCAAAGTGTCAATTTCAAACACAACTCACGAAAGCATTGACGTTTGGGTTTGAAGTTAAGTATCACTAGTTAACCGGAAACTGATTTGGAAGTCTAGTACGTATAATATGAACAATTAATAAAACTATCAGTACGTTTTGACTCTTTATTTTTGTTATTAATTCACAACCAATTTTAAAATCGTAGTTTTAAGCAAATTTTCATTAATTTTGTTACATTTTATTATCAAAGTTCCATCTATTTACCACCAATCGTCATATCCGGTTATATAACACACTAGTGTGTTATTATAACACACGCCGTGTGCTATGTTACATTTTCTGGTGTTCATTACAGTGTAAATAAGGCTACTTTCATATGTGGTCGTCTGAAAAGTACTTTAACTTATATTTATTTGAAGTACATTTCCATAGCAACTCACACTACTGACATTTCAAAATTGTTCTCAAATTAAAATTAATTTTTTCTAAATTCAATTTCTTTAAAGAGATACAGAAAATAATAAAATTTTATACACGACGATAAAATTAAATTATCGACTCCAAAAAAATAAAATATATAAATTATTCATGATTCCATAAACTACTTTGCGGAATTAAACAGACAAAAATATTACATATTTACTGAATTTTTTGGTATCTATTAAAATGGTTCTTTTAATAATTCATTGATATATTTTAAAATAGAACTAATTTGAATTATTCATTATTTGACGTTTGCACTTTTTGTATAATATTTGACAGAAACGCGATATTAACCCAAATGCAACCAGACACACAGTTATGTAGGTGAAACGAATTTTCTCATAAGCTTGCTTGTCTATATATTTTTCAATCAACGATATAATGTAGAAACAGCATATATTTTAATTTTACGAAGGAAACAGATTGACAACAAAATTCATATTTTTGACGTCACAAAGATTATTTCAAACATTGGAAGTCTGTAACTTACTTATTAATACAATTTCATCAAATTTTCACCAACATTCTTAATGTCCTTTATATTTTAAAATGAAATTATAAAACAATAATGTTATAAACTTCCTTTGTCAAAAACTTAAATTACTTAATATACTATATTAATTTATAAAATATATTTACTTGATTCTCATTGTCATTGACTTTGTCAATCTGAAAAAAAAAACAAATATTAACAATATTGTTAACACACCCAATTGAAAAATTGTTATTTACGTGGCCAGCGGTGTAAATTAATCTTTACAGGGCGAGCTGGAAATTTGTGAGGCGAGCGACGAAGGATCGTACTATCATAATCCAGTGAGCCCAGTAAAGTTTAATTGTACGCGTGCCAAGTACAACATTTTATTTCCACCTTCATAGCGTTTTTTTTTTTAATTTACTTTATTCTTCAAAAAAAGATCTACTCTGTTTTGGAATCAATGGTAGTTGGCGGTGGTAGAACAATTTATAGCTAGACGTTGTCAAATGAGTTTTGCCAGTGAAACGAAATGTACTATAAATATGTATAATTACTCACATAAACCTAATTAAATGAAGTTTGTAATATTTATAATAAAATTCATAAAAAACTTTCATTATTTTCTATTAATTTTTATGAGAATTGTAAAATTTTGACAGGTTAGTTACTGTAATTGTTTATTCACTTAGCTACCAAGAAGCCTATAAAGTGAGAAATATATAGAAGGTGGAAATAATAGTTATTTGTGTATCAAGGTTCTAAAAGTAATCTTTTTTGACCGAATCCGAAGTTTGCAGCCGAGGCTACAAATCAGATGAGGCCCAAAAAGAAGTTTTAGCCGAGGTGCACATAACATTTTTTAGACTATTACAACAAGAAATTATGAATTTTCATTCAAAATCATTTTTTGACATTTGTCAAAATTTACTTTACGGCCACTATTTTTACTCGCAAATTCATTACTTTTTCATTAATATTTGTAAAGGAATAGTTAAAATTTTACTTACATTTGTTATTATATTCTAAAATAATTAATCACATTAATATGAACTATGTAAATCAATAATGAACAAACAAGCGACAAAAAATTGACAGATGTCAAATAAAAATTGATACTTTAATGCCCATATTCATAAAACGCATTATAACGATTCGTTACAGAACGAATTGTTTAAATTTAACGAACGTTAAATATTTAACCATATTTATAAACAATAAATGTCAAATATAACGATTTGTTTAAATATAATGATTGTTAAAATATCTAGTAACTTTTTGCGTTGAAAGCTAATTTCATGTTACAAATTTAACGTCAAAAAGAAATAAATCAAAATGTCAATTATTAAGAAAAGGATAAGTTAAAAATTTTACCGAAAATAGTATACAACTCTTCTTAAATATATTGGAAAACAAAAATTATTTAAAAGTAATAGAAAATAAGAAGAACAATGTTAAAGAAAAAAATGGTGCGTGTGAAAAAATTACAACCGAATTTAATTGTGTTGCTGGTGGTACCCGATTTACATCACAATTAAAGACTTTTTATGACAATTTAAAAACGAAAAGATAATGCTGATGACATGGTAATAATCGAGATAAGAAAATCTGTATCTCTGCTTGAATTCTAAATTATCGAATATTTCTATTGGATTATTCTGATTTCTAAATAATCGTGGTTTGGGCATTGCCAACAATATGTTTTCTATAAGATTTTCGTCATCAAATGATGATGGAGAAAATATTGACGTTTCAGAAGACGAAGACATTACTAAAATTATATATTATGTTGATTACACTTACGTATTAATTACATTCGTATAATATCAGAAAAAAATTATGTACTATTATCATAAAACTTATGTGATTTGACAGATGACAACTATATAACGGTTTGTTATATTTTTAATGAAAGAAAATGCAGTCATTAAATATAACGAATAATTTAACGAATGTCATTGAAAATAAATGTTTATGAATATGAATATTCAATTTAATGATTCGTTTAAAGGATAACGAAGCGTTATAAATATAACGAACGTTTATGAATATGGGCATAAGTTTGCCAGCCGATACGAAAAACAACAATGGGGGTTTCCAAGATTTTTTGATTTTTTTATATGATAAACTTTAAAACAAAATATTGGACCCATATTTTTTTATTTTTCCAAAAAGTTGATAGTATGCGAGAAAAAAATTAATAAAGTTTACGGACAATGGGTGTGACGTCATTCCCCTGACTAGAAAAAGATAGTCCATGTGCGCTATGAGATAGAACTATAAGTAGCTAAAAAACTGAAGTGAAGTTAGGTTACGAATACCGTGTAAATTCAAACATTGAATATAAACATAACCTGCTTTCGTGATTCATGCTTTCCATAGATGCATTTACCAGTTACCACGTGTGTGTGTTCTCATATATTTTAAAATGAAATGAAATCGAGCTTGCACTGTCATTTTATCACATGAAGCTAGCTATCGGAGGCAGTGTTGCGAACCGGTGAAATTAAAACTTATGTATTTATAGTTGGCAACACTGATCAGGGCAATGACGTCACAAGGTCATTTAAATAAAACTTTAATTTCAATTTTTAAATAAAGTATTCAACAATTACATATTATTTTAGTTTTATTACAATATACTCACGACCAAAATTGATATGCAGAATATATATTTTAAAAAGGCGTTGTATTGGAAACCCCCATTAATGTACCAACCGCCTAAAAAATAATTACTTACCGAAATTATGAAGAAAACTATTATAAAAATTGCACCAAATACAATTTGGCCACTTTGAATAGGTGTGTCTTGTTGGAAATAAATAGAAATAAATGCTAGTCCAAATAATAAACGAAAAGATGTAATGATTTTTATTCCAGTTGACGTGCGCAGATCTCTCACAAAATCCAAAATAATTGGAACCATTCCCAAAAATTCTGAGTAAGCCATTATAGCGAAATATCGAATATATAATTTTGTAAATTTGAGTTTTTATTATGATAAACTTTGCACTATTGTTTGGTGTAATGAAACGTTAATAAATTAACAATCTTATCATTTTATTTATAAGATAAAACTTATCAAAATTCGAAGAAAAATTACTTCATATGCAAGTCTTTGTTGATATAAAGAAATAATTGGATGTGAAAATCCCTTTTTCCGTATCCATGGTATGTAATTGACAAATTGTTTACCTGGTTTGAGGTTAACAATGAAGGGTAAATATGAAAGGCGGGATGATATGAACAGCTGTGGGTTTTAGTGGTGCAAGCATACGACGTGACATCTACCGATAAGATTTAAAATTTAAATTATTTGATTACAACAAAATACTGTTGAAGTTAACTCTAAATTACATGATAATTTTAAGTATTTTTAAAAATACAAAGATATACTAATGAAATTTCAATTTTCCCATAAATTTATTATAGAAAATATCATTAATGACATTTATAATTTGGAGTTATGTCAAATTGCAAACATTCTTTAGCATAGAAAACTCACTAACCTTTATAATACACGTATGTAGCTGCATTTTTCTGTTTCAATATTTCCGATTTGTATGTCAAAATAACGTTTTCTGAGATTTTCTTAACTTTATTTTCTTTCTTCCATTTGCGGAAAACGTCATATTGATGATGATGACTTTGATTTGGAAGGTAATAAATTATTAAATACTGAATTTGCTATTTTTAACAATTCCAGTAGAGTATTCGAAAGATCACTATCACTTTCCATAATTATGTTTCATATTAATTATTGTAGAAACCAAAACTGTCAGAATTCCAAATTATTTATTAGGTATTTTGTTCTCTGTTGCCATGGTTTCAGTAGTGAAGCGATAACTTAGTATATAGGTTTGTGTTTTACATTATAAAATTAACTTTTATATTTAATACACTCTTCTCAAGGATACGGAAAAATACCTTGTGCCCTACGGGAATCTAACGGCATATTACATCCCTCGGCTTTTGCTGCCCTCGTTCACTACGTTCGCTCGTGCATCAGAAATCTTCAGGATGTAATATGCCCATATCTTCCCTTATGACGCAGTATACTATTCTTGCACAATTATTGAATTCCGTGGTTGTAAGTCTCTCCGACAAAGTCGTTTGTATATTTATTGTGCATGGTGTAAATGTAGCAAGATGTACTATTTGTTTGTGGCCACAAACGTAGAGAATACCTTCCCCTACCTGGTGGGTGTCTAGGACGCCCTCGAACCTACTAACAGAATGGGTGTGGAACCCATGGGGAGAGACTTACGGTGAGAGTGAGACTCACAGGAGCGTCTGCAGCGCTGGTTTATGACTCGAGGATTCATTAGTAGATCTGGGATCTACATGTGTTAGGAAGTGTAGGACTTCCGTGGTTGTAAGTCTTCCCGGCAGAGTCGTGGGACTCTGTAGGTGGTTACAGTACCCATGTGTGCAAATAGTGGGTATTGGTAATGACGAGGTGCTAGGCCGCATTCATTATGGAGACTGGGCTATATACTGGATGTGAGTGAACACGCCAGGAGCTAGTCTTGACTGGCCCATTCTGCTGTGATGATATAGTAATGAGTGTAGATACTAGCGTTCACTACTCGCGGAGTACCTCCCCAAGTCTAGGACTTGGGAGTCACCTGTCACACCTCCTTTCTATGTGACAATTGTTGTAACTGGAATGACAATGTGTGTTTTGTACAACTTAGAGGAACGGGTCCTAAAGAGAAAACAAGTGGACGTCGTTGTCAGGTCAAGGAATGTGAAATGTTTATTATCATATCTTTATAATACATATATTAACGCCCTGGATTCTGAATAATAAATAGTAATTCTGTAATACATTGTCTTTAAATAAATTAATACTGATCTACGTTTATCCTGAATATAGCCAATGAAAGAAAAAATGTATATTAATTATACAACACGACAATTTTCTGACAACATTTTGCAAAAAACAAAAGTCGATCAACGTGGACAATTTTTGTCAATTATGCACGCCAGCCCTCATCGAGACCTTTCATTTGATACCAAATATGACATACTTCTGATAAGTTTTAGCAAACAATAAAAGCCGATCGACATGGAACATTTTTGTCATTTTAACATGCCAGCCTCATCGAGACCTTTCATTTGATACCAAACATGACATATTTTTAACCTTCCCCTAATAATGTGCTTAAAAATGTGTAGAAATATGTTAAATTTAAACTTAATAGTTGCAATATTCAAATTACAGAACGAATTTTGTTTTATATCGTGAAATATATTTTTATATCAGTGATTCTCAATTTATAGCACATTATGTCTATTCGATAGCGTTTTTTTTTTTTAATATGATGTCAAATATGATATAAGTTTAAAATATAAAATAAGTAAATATGAAGTAGTTTTATTGTAAAATTAAAAAAGTTGAAAGAAGTATATGAGGAATATATTTTATTCACAACCACTATTGTAATATGTCAATTCCTAATCTGTCAAAGGTTGGAAACGTATGTCATTTTTAACTGCAATGACAATCTCACGGGTGGGAAATACTTTAAAATCCCTTGGGGGGGAAGTGTTTACTATGGTTGCCAAGTAATACTGTCATAAATCTCTTAAAGTAAGGTGATCAGTGCTGTCAAACATATTTAAACATTTGTTTTCATAGACTACTACCGTACATTAATTTAGTTTATTGGAAAAGGCGATATACGAGTAGAAGTTAATTTGGATAATTGTGAATAAAATAGTATACATAGTTCGGTGGGAGTTTCATTACAGCCTTGCGCTATATCTGAGCCTCGAGGCTTCGCCTCTCGGTCATATAATAAGCCCTCGGCTGTAATGAAACATTTCCCACCTCACATGTAATATACTATGCATGCGTGAATTAAGGTAAGTTCGGTTCCAGTGTCAGTAACGCCAAAAATAGCTATTTTCTTTTGGTCATACAAATTTTATGAAAGAAATTTTAGGAATGAAATGAATTAAAAATTTTCTAAATTGCAATAAGAAACTAATTATAAAACTACAAATTTAAAGTACTGAAAAACTTATATTTTATATTACTACAGTGGCGGGAGGTAATGTGTTGGATACATCAGATTTTTTTTTGGGTTACAACTTTGTAAATTTGGCAAAAATTCGTAACAATATCTCGCAAACTAAAATATTGACTATTAAAATATATATCTTTTAATATATTTTGTTGTTATTTTTTTGGTTTATAAAAAATTTTTTGATAGGTGAGTTATTAAATATATTGGTTATCAGTTTAAAAAATTAAAGAAATTCGTATTTAAGTATATATTTACTCCATTTTATCTTATCTTATTTTACAGACATGTTCATTTTCTTACCTAATACATGACACACAAGTAAAGCAATTCAGAAAATATGAATCTATTTGAATTGTCTCCATTATTGATGTTAATAATATTTTTAACAATATTATGTTTAGTAATATTTGTTTTACTTTCCATAGCTTTTACTGTGAGTATTTTTTATTGTTAAAACAACAATTTTTTAATTTTTAACATATTTTTCTTTTTTTTTCAGGCTACAAAATCAAATTCAAAATTCATAGGAGGATATTTTGTAAGTTACATATATTTTATTTATGAAAAACACTAACATTATATTTTAGATTAGGGAAAATTATGATATGAAATATTATGGAAATCGAAAAAATAATGAAAACCAAACAAAAAATAAAAAAGATAAATAATATTGTGTAAGTTGACATAATTTGTATATATTTTATATAAATAAAAAACAAAAAAGTTTTTTTTTAATATTTTATTACAAATAAGGCAAACATAACATTAACAACAACAAATACAACAACAAAAAACAACAAATCAGTCACAATTCATGAACTTTACCATTTCTTAGCGGGGGCGTGATGGTAGATGGTTTTGTATACCTAAAAATAAACCATTTATTAATTTAATACCTAAATAATATGTTTTACAAAAAAAACAAAAGAAATATACTTGTTCAATTCATACAAGTACGATTTGTACTAAGGGTACGTTTTACAAAAAAGTTTATTTGAAAAAAGTTGTTTAGAATTAAATTTTAGGGGCAGTTTATTTGAAGCTTTTTTTGATTTGGTGAAAAAAAATTAATTATACATGTATAATTTATGTAAGTATGAATTGTAGCTAATTGGTACATTTTACAAAAAAGTTTATTTTAAAACAGTAGTTTAGAATTAAATTTTAGAATTAGTTTATATGAAACTTTTTTTGATTTGGTGAAAAAAAATTAATTATACATGTACAATTTATGTAAATATGAATTGTAGCTAAAGGGTACATTTTACAAAAAAGTTTATTTTTAAAAAGTTGTTTAGAATTAAATTTTAGGGGCAGTTACAATTATTTTCTATTTTATCAAATAACAAAATGGCAACTGATCAAAAATTTCAAAACAAGATATTTTTATAACTAGTCGATCGATTTTTGATAATTTATATTAATTATAAAAATTTGATTAAAAAAATTACAGAATAATTAATTAAAAAAAATCCATTTAAGAAATATATAACAATTAAAAAAAGCAATTTAATTAATGAATATTCACAAAAATTCCCGTAATATCTTCAGAAAAACGCAGGTCACTTTACAATTTTAAACTTGCCTGTGTTGACAAAGACCGTATTTATTTTTAAGTAACCTTAACGGCCAAAGAGACTACCTACATTTATGACTCTCCAATAAAATGTTAATTGTAAAAACTGTCATGACTCATATTCAAATACACATAGAAAACACATACCGGGTGTCCCAGCTCGACCGACACATGACAGATTTACATGTGAAATCAGTTAATTATGAATAGTATCTCCCCAGTGCAAGATATTAACTTCAAATTTTGTATGCTTATTGGGGAATATTATTTCTATGGATTACAGTTATTTGAAATATGCAATTTCGTCTGCAGGGCGAGATTTTTTAAATTTAAAACATTATCGTTCAAAATCAGACAGCCATGGAAATAAAAGAAAATATTTATCTGACAGTTTAGTGAAGTATCACTGATTTTAATTCTTATTCCCTGTATTTTAATATTAATTAAGTTGAATTTAGTTTCTTTTTGTTAAATAATATACTGATATTACAAAAATATAAATATCTACAATGGCACGTCATTAACTGTCAGAACTGTCACATAGATATTTTCTTTTATTTCCATGGCTGACTGATTTTGAACGAAAATATCAGATTTCAAATTTAATAAATCTCGCCCTGCAGACGAAATTGCATATTTGAAATAAGTGTGATCCATAGAATTAATATTCTCCGATAAGCATACAAAATTTGAAGTTAATATCTTGCACTGGGGAGATACTATTCATAATTAACTGATTTCCCATGTAAAACTCCCATGTGTCGGTCGAGCTGGGACACCCGGTATATAATAAATAATAAATAAAAACAAAACAATACTTACTGGCACTGGAATAGGGATAGGTTTAGGCACTTCAATCTTGAACGGCTTTTCCACTGGGTAAGGTACAATCTTCTCAACATGATAAGGTACTTTCTTTTCGATCTCTTGGGGTACAATCTTGTAAATTGGTACCGGGACAGGCTGAGGTACATTCACATGTACGGGGACAGGTTGCGGTACTGGTACTTTAATGACGTGTGGTACTGGGACACCAACAGCGTGGGGAACTGGTACTCCTAAAAAGATATTTACAAATTAGCTTCTCATTCGTGTATGTGTTGTTGGAATTTTATGAAATTTTGGAAATATATAGAAAAAATCATGGCGATTCCAATGCCGCATAGTACAAGTCTTTATCTTGATTAGTTTTGGAGATATATGCTTTCAAAGTTCGAGTTGTCAAATTTTGACAGGTACCATAGTTATTTATAAATTAGTTTCTCATTCATGTATCTGTCGTTGGAATTTTATAAAATTTAAGAGTCATTTTTGACCCGAGTTGTCGTTACTTTTACCAATGAAATTCATAGCTCGAATTATATTTGCTTGATTATTTCACGAATGACAACAGTTCAAACATAAAATAATTGATATCAACGAAATGTAACTATGACTACTGTACTGTGGTTTTATCAAATAGGTATCTTCACTAAAAAACTATATATGGTTATCAAATGAAGCATTCTGATTGGTTGAAAATGACATATATGGAATAATCAAGTAAACAAAAAAAAAACGATCGTACAAAAAAATTTAATTTCGTAGCTTGTCAATAGATGGCTCTGTATATACAAGAGTAGTTCTGAGGGACAGATACTATAATGGAATAAATATTATATTTAAATTTATTGCAATATTAAATATAGTTACATAATTTGTCAATAGATGGTTCTGTACGTTCATAGGTATTTCTGATGAACAAAAACAAGCAGTAATAAAATAACTTAATTGTAAGAATTGTTAATTATTAATAATTTTAACGTTGTTGGTCTAATAACATTACAAATATAAATTCTCCACAATTTGCCACATCTTACAAATATAAAAATTTGTGTAACCAACCATAAAATTTTAAAAATTTAAAGCCATATAGAAAAAATCGCGACAAATCGAATGCCACTAACTAGAACTCTCTATCTCTTTTACTTTTTGAGTTACACTCTTTTAAATTTATTGTTGTCACTTTAAATATGCCACTGTCTCGTGTCTGTGTCTGCCACTCAAATTTAACAAAAATTTAAGTACATAGGCAAAAAAGTGCGACAAATCCACCCCTGTTAACAAAACGTCTTTATCTCTTTTTTTTTAGAGATATTTATTTGTTAAAATGGCCAAAATTTGCTGAAAATTATTAAAAAAAATTAAATTCCGTATAAGGGATATATTTTACAAAAAAGTTTATTTGAAAAAAGTTGTTTAAAATTAAATTTTAAGGGGGGTTTATTTAAAACTTTTTTTGATTTGACAAAAATTTATGCATGCAATTTTTGCATATTATGCCAATAATGTTTAAATTTTTTTAAATATAATCTCTAACAACCAGATATACAAAACAGGCTTACCTGTAAATTCAAGTTAAAACTGACATATTTAAACCAGTTTAATAGCTAATTCTGTTTTGTAAACCTGGCTATAGTAGTATATTGCGTCATAAGGGAAGATATAGGCATATTACATCCCGAAGATTTCTGACACACAAGCGAACGTAGTGAGCGAGGGCAGCAAAAGCCGAGGGATGTAATTATGCCGTTAGATTCCCGTAGGGCACAAGCTATTTTTCCCTTTCCGCTAGAAGAATCTTCTAAATAAAATAGTTAATTTTTTAATGTAAAACACAAAAACATGTGTCGCTTTCCTATTTACTATTGAAACCATGGCAACAGGTAACAAAATACCTAATGTAAACGTCATTCCAAAAGATTTTTTGACATAAACCTCAAATTATAAATGCCTAATTTTGATTTAAATGATAATTTCTATAATAAATTTATGCGAAAATTGAAAAATAATTAAAATTATTATGTAATTTGGAGTTAACTTGAACAGTATTTTGTTGTAAATTATTATAATTTAAAATTTTATCGGTAGATGGCACGTCGTATTCTTGCGCTAAAACCCACAGCTGTTCATATCATCCCGCTTTTAATATATACCTGCCATTGCTAACCTCAAATGAAGTAAACAATTTGTCAATTACATACCATGGATACGGAAAACTCATTATTTGTAGTTTATTAGAAAATATTAAAAATTTGGGACATTTAAACTCAAAACTGTCAATTTATATGGTTAAAAATTATTCATGTTTTATATATATATATATATATATATATATTAATATATATATATATATATGATACGGAAAAATATTAAATAGTACATACCTATTTTCTTAACAACGGTAGTATACACTGGCTTAGTATGTTCGATAGTTTTCGCCGCGATGTGATGATGCTCAACTTGTGGAGAGAAATCCTGATGACCTCCTAATCCATGTCCTCCCAAATCGTGCCCTCCTAACCCGTGCCCTCCCAGACTGTCCAGACCCCCATGGAAACTGGCGAGAGCTGAAGTAGCCAGTAGCAAAACCGAAGAAACAGTCTAGAAAAAAGAAAAATAGTTTAAAAACGGTTTTATAAATTATTATGTAAAATCTGTAATAATGATAATGTAGACACAAAATTTGGAATATGTACTCAAAAATGTACGCAGATTTCGAATTTGAAAACAGATTTGAGTTATCTCTTTTAGTTTTTGAGATACGCTGTCATAGAATATACTTATTTAAATATATATGTTTCTTGGGCAGACTTTTTTTACCACCATGTTACTTCTATATTTGTTGTTCAAATTTCTAAATATATAGAAAAAAGTATGTAGATTTTGAATCTTTAATCAGATTTGAGTTACCTCTTTTCGTTTCTGAGATACATTTGAAATTGACTTCTATTGATACTATTTTTTTGACATATTTTGTTTTATTGTTTTAATGTACTGTTACTTTTGTATCTGTATTGCAAAATTCATAAAAATTACTACTTGTACTAAATACAAATTAAAACTATGGGTAATGAATAAACGCCAAACAATACAATAAATTTTAGTTAATGGTACAAAAAATATAACTTTGTAGCTTGTCAATAGATGGCTCTATATATACATCGGTAATTCTGAGGGATATATACTATTAGTAGTGGAATAAATACTATAAATTTCTGAAGTTGTTTTCAATATTAAATATAGATGCACAATTTATCAATAGATGGCTCTGTACGTTCATAAGTATTTCTGATGAACAAAAACAAGCAGTATTACAATAATTTAGTGGTAAAAGTGCATATTAATTAATGATTGTTGATAGCATTATACAATTGTAATTATGATCAAGTTAATATAATAATTTTGATTGCACGAGCAAAATTTGTAATTTACTTACAAAACAATAAATGCTTATTCTGAGACAAGCTGTCACAAAATGTACGTTTCAAATATGTAATTTTTTTGTCAGACTTTTTAACCAGTATGTTACTTCTATGTCTGTCTTTCAAATTTCTTAAAAATATATAGACATATTGGAAAAAGTATGTTTTTAAATATTAGTTTTGTCAATAGATGGCTCTGTACTTTCATAGGTACTTCTGATGAACAAAAACAAACACCACTAGAATAACTTAGTTGTAAAAGTGCATAATTTTTATGATTATTGGCAACAATATACATTTATGATTTATTATTAAGGAAAAATGATAATAATAATGTTAATAATAATTTTGATGCAGGAACAAAATTTGTAATAATAATGATATACTTACAAGAAAATGCATGTTTATTCTGAGGTAAGCTTTCACAAAATATAAGTTTGAAATATTATAGTTTTATAATTTGTTAATAGATGGTTCTGTAGGTTCATAGGTATTTCTGATGAACAAAAACAAACACTAATAGAATAACTTAGTTGTAAAAGTGCGTAATTATTATTGATTATTAATAACACAATAAATTTATGAATATAATGAAGATAATACTGCAATAATATTAATAATTTTGATTACAGGAACAAAATTTGTGACAATGATTGATATAGTTTTATAATTTTTCAATAGATGGCTCTGTACGTTCATAGGTATTTCTGATTAACATAAACAAGCAGTAATAGAATAACTTTGTAAAAGTGCGATATTAATATTGATTGTTAATGACACAATAAATTTATCAATATAATCAAGATAATACTGCAATAATATTAATAATTTTGACTGCAGGAATAACTAATTAATAATTATTGATAACAATATACAATATACATTTATGATTTTGATGATGATATTATAATATTATTAATAATAATTTTGATTGAATAAATGTGTAACAATAACTATATACTTACAAAGAAATACATGTTTATTGTATACGATGTCAGCACACACTGATGATTTGTGATCTGAAAGATGATCTTTTATACTCCGATCTAATACAGAGCAGTTTTTCTAAGGTGGGGATATTATAATAGTGAAAGGTTGGAATAATTATCGCATTTCACTAAGAATGCGAAGATCTGTTCACGGTTTGAGATTAGAATGCCAATGTCATGGACGAAAAAAGCCACATTCACTTTACTTTAATTTCGTCCGAGCGAGTTTTTGCACAGTTTTGCTCTTATTATGTGGATGTTAATTAATCTTTGTAGTTTAGGTCTTAAAAGCATCAATTTTAGCTACCGGTTATAAGTATGTATATATATATATATATATATATATATATATATATATATATATTTATATATATATATATATATATATATATATATACCGGGTGTCCCAGCTCGACCGACACATGGGAGTTTTACATGGGAAATCAGGTAATTATGAATAGTATCTCCCCAGTGCAATATATTAACTTGAAATTTTGTATACTTATTGGAGAATATCAATTCTATGGATCACACTTATTTGAAATATGCAATTTCGTCTGCAGGGCGAGATTTATTAAATTTAAAATGTAATATTTTCGTTCAAAATCAGACAGCCATGGAAATAAAAGAAAATATTTATCTGACAGTTTAGTGAAGTATCACTGATTTTAATTCTTATTCCCTGTATTTTAATATAATTTAAGTTGAATTTAGTTTCTTTTTGTTAAATAATATACCAATATTACAAAAACATAAATATCTACAATGGCATGTAATTAACTGTCACATAGATATTTTCTTTTATTTCCATGGCTGACTGATTTTGAACGAAAATGTTAGATTTTATAATTTAATAAATGTCGTCTTGCAGACGAAATTACATATTTGAAATAACTGTAATCCATAGAAATAATATTCCCCAATAAGCATACTAAATTTGAAGTTAATATCTTGCACTGGGGAGATACTATTCATAATTAACTGATTTCCTATGTAAATCTCTTATGTGTCGGTCGAGCTGGGACACCCGATATATATATATATATATATATATATATATATATATATATATATATATGTGTGAGTGTGTGTGTGTGTGTTTGTGTGAGTTTTCATATGAGCACGAATTAGGGTCCTTAAAATATTGTCTTAGTATTTTTACCGTGTGTTTGTTTGTCCATGTGTGTGTGTGTCTGTGACGATTTTCTAGTTTTTATGTATGTATATTATGTAGACTATTAATTGATCTTCGTGTTTTAGTTCTTAAAAGCCGCCTATCAATAATACATATTATAGATGTGTGAGTTTTTAACATATGAGCACGAATTAGGGTTCTTAGAATATTGCTTTACTATTTTTACCGTGATGTCTGTATGTCCGATACCTCCAACACGATACATGTAACAAATATAATAATTGGTATTTAAGACATATTCAAAAATGATGAACTGATAGATTTTGACTGCTTTACTTCAAGCTTTAAATAGTTTTTCCTAAAAAATATCTCTAAATAGCATATTTTGTCAAATTAATTATTATTGAATATATAAAAAAAAAATTACCGGCCTGCATAATTACACTTTAAATTTAACTTCTGGCTAGACAGAGAAAACATTAATTGTATTAACTTTAAATATCGTTCAAGCTAAGGAATTTCTATAAAACAGATGAGTTATTCATATGTTTACAAAATTTGACATATGAATTTGATGTAAGTAAGTTTAAATGACAAAATAAATAAATATAAAATAATTTTATTATAAAATTAGAAAAAATAAAAGATATATATTAACATAAATACATACATCAAAATAAATTCAATTCCAATAACACCAAAAATATTTAAATTAAAAATTTTTAATCATACAAATTTTATGAACGAAATTTTAGGAAATTCTATAAAACAGATGAGTTATTCATATGTTCACAAAATCTAAAATATGATGTCAAATTTGATGTAAGTAAGTTTAAAAAATAAAATAAATAAATATGAAGTACTTTTATTGTAAAATTAAAAAAGATGGAAGAAATATATAAGGAATATATGTGCATGTATGAATCAAGGTAAGTTCGGTTCCGGTTTTAGCTGTCAAAAATATCTGTTATTTTTTGGTCATACAACTTTTATGAAGGAAATTTTAGGTATGAAATGAATTAAAAATATTCTGAACTGCAAAAACAAACTAATAATAAAATTGAATGTACTGAAAAACTTATGTAGAATATATTACTACAGTGGCGGGAGGTAATGTGTTGGACACATCAGATTTTTTACTTTGTTTAATAAATTAAGAAATTCATGTTTGATTTCTTTTTTCAAAAATTTTATCAATTTCGGTGATATTTTGTTACTTTAGCTTTAAAATGAAATTATAAAAAAATTTGTAGGAATCCCTATAACTAGTAACTATATTATTGCAAACTAATATTTAGTTTTTTTTATTTTAATGAGAAGCTATAATGGTTAGTTTTTGTATTGTATGTCTTTTATCATGTCAGGAAAATACTACTTTAGTATTTTACGATAATTAATAAAATACAAAGTGAAAAATCAATTGTAATTATACTCAAGCGTATTAAATATATTATAATTTCTATAATGTACTCAGAGAATATTATTTGTTATGTATTTGAAGAATGATTGAAGAAAATATATTTAAGTCTACAAAAAAATTGCGACTAATATGGAAAATTTTTAGTATATTGCCATTTAGTATAAAAAATAACACAATATGTATATTAAAAAAAGATATAGTTGTGTATATAATACAATGTTTATCACAAGTTTTATTACGAGTGTATGTTATAACCGTTATATCCAACTGGAATTTAAGACATCCGATAAATAAGTTTTTACATATATCACAACAAGTTATAGTTTTGGTTTCATATTTAGTTCAATTTTCACTTCCAATTGTTTTTTATAAAAAAATATTTAATTGTTACTTAAATTTGAATAAAGTGCAACTTTACTTAAATAATTTAAACATTAAAAAGAATTTTCAAAGAAGCAAATATTTTGTGATAAATTATGTAATTTATAAAATTGTATTTCAAACTATAGGTACATTTATTGATTATTTAACAACCCCCAAAGAAATTACAATAGGTGCTAGTATGTTACCACATTTATACATAAAAATAATGATTGATTCTCAATTAATTTTTTTTATGTACGACTTAAAGGTGTGTTTACAATACCTTAACAATTACATGTCAAAAAATTTAAGTGAAGTTAAATTAAAACAAAGTATAAAAATTCATGAAAATATTTGCGAAATTGCAATGAACTTAAACAAAATATACAATGTTTATTTACTTAATAAACTATTAATAAGGTTTATTGATTTTGTACATGGAATGGTAACATTAGTAATATACCAAGAAAAAAATTTTACAGTAAACAAATTGTTAGATTTCATTTTTTGGATAACTGGTACATCTGAAGACTTATTATTTATGATAATACTATTCAGCTTTACTAAACATGAGGTATGTATAAAAAAAATACCATTTTAACTTTACTGGTCTAATAACATTACAAATATTATTAGTTCTCCACAATTTACCACATCTTACAAATATAAAAATTTGGATAACCAGCTACACAATTTTCAAAATTTATTAAAAATTTCTGTACATATAGAAAAAATCACGACAAATCGAACGCCACTAACTAGAACTCTCTATCTCTTTTTGTTTTTGAGTTATACGCTTTTAAAATTCATGTTGCCACTTTAAATATGCCACTGTGTCGAGTCTGTGTCTGCTACTAAAATTTAACAAAAATTTAGGTACATACACAAAAAAGTACCATAAATCTACCCCCGTTATCAAAACGTCGTTATCTCTTTTTGTTTTAGAGATATTCATTTGTGAAGTTGGCCAAATTTTACTGAAAAGTTTAAAAAAAATAAAAATTTTGAATAAGGGCGACGTTTTACAAAAATGTTTATTTGAAGAAAGTTGTTTAAAATTAAATTTTAAGGGGGGTTTATTTAAAACTTTTTTTGATTTGACTAGAAAAAAAAATTATACATGATTCATTTTTACTTTTTATATTTTCTTATACTATAACTCTAATACATAAGATAGCAAGATGAAAATTAGAATATATACTAAAGAATGTATGAGGAATCCAATTTTTCAAACAGAATTGAAATATCTAATTTAGTTTTTGAGATATTGATTTATGAAGATGATATAGATTTAGCAATATTTGAAATGTTGAATTTTTATAAATTCTTATACCAAAGTTGTAATAATTAAAATGGAATTATGAAAATTAGTACATATGTTTAAAAAAGAGTGCAGAATTTAAATTTTTAGTCAGATTTGAAATATCTAATCTAGTTTTTGAAATAGAGCACTTTAAATATAAACTTTTTTTCAGGCATTAAAAATTGTGAATATACTTATGAAATATAAACAGTATTCATTGGTAAATAAACATATATGTTTTTTAATAAATATATATTAAAATTTATTGTAGGTGGAAGTAAATATTTTGAGAATGTATTTAAAAAACTTTAATTTTATAATTTGTGGAATGTTTTCATTTGATTTGACATTAGTAATATCAGTAAGTATGACATTAAATATATTTTATACTAAATGATTTTATAGATTATTTCAGGGTTGGCCACATATTTTGTTATTATGATTCAATTTAAAAGATTAATTGATTACAATAAATAAATTTTTTTATTACAACAGTTGTCTTTGTTATCGATTTCATAAATAGTTCAGCTTTTTGTTAATAGATGACGATACTTGTTTCATTTATGTAGTGATGTCAGATATTTTTAAATAAATACAAGAAGTATAGAATAATAATTAATATTTATTTGTTATATTACAAAAAATATAATACCTTTATATTTTTTGTTTTCAAATTTACAGATATCTTCCTGTAATTCATCTTTTACTTCATAGATGGCAGCAGAGGTATTAGAATGCAATTATTTTATTATTATTATTATATTTTTGTCTAAAACGATTGTTGTTATCAAGTTAAATCTGGGCAATGAATTAATTAATAATAATTACTAAATAATACTATATTGTATAGTTGTTTTATTGATTTTATATAAATTTATACAATTGTTTGGCACATTAAAAATAGCTACATGTAGTTCATGCCTTCGTTCACAGATGGTGCTAGTTGTTAATAAATGTATCAAATATAATAAAAAGTATATTTATACAAGAATTCTTTTGGAGTCATAATTCATAAATAATTAGTGGTAGAATATTGTAATTTTGTATATAGGTTCGCTATAATATCTAGTTGTATACCTCCCTTTTTTATTGCAATCGGGAGTGCCAAAAGGGCACTTTGAAGGGTTTTTTGAATTTTTCGCTTAACTCAAAAACGATTAGACGTAGAATGTTGAAATTTTGGGGCGTATACATTTTATCCTCCACACATGTTACATTGCTCGACATTGTATCTTTCAAACATTTAATCTTGCACACTTTTTATCGTGCACACTTTTAATCCGCGAAGAAAAGTTATCTTACACATATTTTATCTTGCGCACATTTTATCATCCACACATTTTATCTTTCATTCATTTTATTTTCCACACATTTTATCTTCGCCAAAGTTTGATCTTTAAAACATTGTAATTGTACCTGCCATTCTGTTATTGCCCATGCAATTAACATACTTATAATTAGATGAAATATCCAGTATTAAATTTTTCTGAAGATAAAATGTGTAAAAGATAAAATGTGTGAAACATAAAATGAGTGGAAGATAAAATGTGTGGATGATAAAATGATTTGGAAGATAAAATATGTGTAAGACAACTTTTTTCGTAGATAAAAAGTGTGCACGATAAAAGGTATGCAAGATTGAAAGTGTGCAAGGTACAATGTCAAGCAATATAACATGTGTGGAGGATAAATGTATAGGCCCCATAATTTGATAATACACACAAAACAGTGTACATTAATATTTGATTTAACTTAAGCTATAGTAGTTCTCAACATGTCAATTAAACAATTATGTCAAGCAAATGAAATTATTGTACAAACTTTGAATTACAAAGCATATTATATACAAGAGAACAGAGAACTTTATTAAAAAGTTACTAACTGTTATGTTAATTGACTTAAAATGTAAAGTATACATACATAAGTAGCTATTTTCAAGAAATTAATGTTTTTCGTTTATAATTACAATAAAAAATATATTTTAAAGTTAATAGTTAATATAGATACAATTCTGTTTTATATTTGAATTCAGCGTGCATTTGTTAGTATATATCCCAATTTACAAACTCTGAAAGTAATTATTACAGATTTAGGAAGATGATATATATAAATACGTAAAATGTAAGATACATTAAAAAAATTGTATTAACTTCAAAACTGTGTATTTCTAAAACTAAGTAAGATACTTTAATTCTGTTTAAATATTTGGATTCAGCATGCCTTTGTTAGTATATATCCCAATTTACAAGCTCTGAAAGTAATTATTACAGATTTAAGAAGATGATATATAAATATGTGAAATTTAAGATACATTAAAAAAAATGCATTAACTTCAAAACTGTGTATATCTGAAAATAGTTGAGATACTTCAATTCTGTTTAAAGATTTGATTTTAGCCTGCTTTTGTTAGTATATATCCCAGTTTGCAAGGTCCGAAAGTAATTATTACAGACTTCAGATAACGATATATAAAATATGAGACATTTAAGATACAGTAAAACTTTGTATTATGTTTACGACTGTGTATCTCAAAATATAGCTGAGATATTGTAAATCTGTTTTAATATTTGGATTTAGCGTACATTTTTTAGTATACATACTAATTTTCAAAATTCCGTCCAAATTATTACAGTTTTTACAAAAGAATATATAAAAAATAATCCAAAAAAATCCATTTTTCGCTCCAAATTTTTTGTTTCCAAAAATAGTTTACTTTGATAGATCTCTCTGCACTGATTTCAAATTTTCAAACCGAATTTAATTATCTCTTTTCATTCCTGAGATTTTTCGTCTCAAAGTTGCACCTCAAAAAAGTATGTTTTTTGGGTATATCTCTAAAATGGATAGAGATACAATCTCAGCGATTACACTAATCGATTCTACGGGCAAAGTTATATAAAGAAATGTTTTTTCCAAATATACGTTCTTTGGAACGATTTGGTGAAAAATGGGAAAAACGAAAAAACCGGAATTTCAGTTTTTCGCTTGGAAATTTTTTGTCTCCAAAATTTATCATATTCTAGACTTAAGTAAACAAGGATACGCTGATTCCAAATTTTCAAACCGAATTCAATTATCTTTTACCATTCTCGAGATATTTGCGTTCAAAGTTAGGCCTGAAAAAACCGGTTTTTCAGGAATAGTCCTGAAATGAGTCGAGATAGGACATAGACGACCTCACCAATCGATTCTACGCGCAAAATTACATAAGTGTACCAATTTTCAGATTTTTATTCCAACGGATACAATTTTTACAAAGGAAAAACTGAAAATGGCCAAAATCGAAAAAAATCGCAAGGGGTTCATCAGGCATTTTTTTCGATTTTCGCCGATTTTCGTTTTTTCGCTCTAAAAATTGTATTCGTTGGAATAAAAATCTGAAAATTGGTACACTTATGTAATTTTGCGCGTAGAATCGGTTAGTGAGATCGTCGAGGTCGTATCTCGACCCATTTCAGGACAATTCCTGAAAAACCGGTTTTTTCAGGTCTAACTTTGAATGCAAATATCTCGAGAACGGTTAGAGATAATTGAATTCGGTTTGAAAATTTGGAATCAGCGTATTCATATTTACTTAAGTCTAGAATATGATAAATTTTGGAGACAAAAAGTTTCCAAGCGAAAAACTGAAATTCCGGTTTTTTCGTTTTTCTGATTTTTCGCTATATCGTTCCAAAGAACGTATATTTGGAGAAAACATTTCTTTATGTAACTTTGCCCGTAGAATCGGATAATATAATCGTTGAGACTGTATCTCTACCCATTTTAAAGATATAGTGAAAAAACACACTTTTTTGAGGTGCAACTTTGAGAGCAAAAATCTCAGGAACGAAAAGAGATAATTAAATTCGGTTTGAAAATTTCAAATCAGCGCAGGCAGATCTATCAAAATGATCTATTTTTGGAAACAAAAAATTTGGATCCAAAAATGGATTTTTTTGGATTATTTTTTATATATCCTCTTGTAAAAACTATAATAATTTGGACGAAAACTGGAAAACAGGTATGTATACTAAAAAACATACGCTGAATCCAAATATTTAAACAAATTTAATATATCTCAGCTATTTTTTGAGATACATAGTCATAAACATAACACAAAGTTTTACTGTATCTTAAAATTCTCATATTTTATATATCTTTCTCCGAAATCCGTAATAATTACTTTCGGTACTTGCAAATTAGGGCATATAGTAACAAAAGCACGCTAAATTCAAATCTTTAAACAGAATTGAAATATCTTACCAACTTTTAAAGATATGCAGATGTAAAGTTAATACAAATTTTTTAATGTATCTCAAATTGCTCATTTTTTATATATTTTTCTCCGAAATCTGTAATAATTACTTTCAGAGCTTGTAAATTGGAACATATACTAAAAAAAGCTCGCTGAATTCAAATCTTTAAACAAAATTGAAATATCTCACCTACTTTTAGAGATACACTGTTATAAAGTTAATACAATTTTTTTAATGTATCTCAAATTGTTCATTTTTTATATATCGTTCTCCGAAATCAGTAATAATTACTTTCAGCCCTTGCAAATTGGGGTATATACTAACAAAAGCATGCTGAATTCAAATCTTTAAACAGAATTAAAATATCTTACTTATTTTTAGAGATACACAGTTTTAAATTTGATACAATATTTTTAATGCATCTCAAATTTCTCATTTTTTATATATCGTCTTCCGAAATCTGTAATAATACCTTTCGGAGCTTGCAAACTTGAACATATACTAACAAATGAATTCAAATCTTTAAAAAGAATTGAAATACCTCTTCTAGTTTTTGAGATACACGTCTATGAAATTGATATAAACATCAACTGTTACCTATATTCTTTTTAACACCAAAGCAATCATGAATTTGGAGTCACAGATGACAACAGATTGAATTTTACAACACATGAGGTAGTTTGAAATTGATCTGGGATAACTACGGACATAGGACAAGGCCCTACGGTATTCGGCAGAGCAAGCTTATAAAGAAAACAATATCACAGATTACGTTGTTCCAAAATGGTGTTGGACCTAAGATAACATTATATAGATTAAGTTGTCTTTCACAGTTTGTGAGAAAAATTAATAAAATAGGATTTTATCTACAACTATTGAAATATGGGTACATTATACGTGTGATACTACATATAATATACTACTCATATTACACAAGTATAATATGAAATGTTATATTACACACTACACTTTTCTATAATAAATGGAGCATATAATTAAACACATAACATTTTAATAAACTGTTAACTTATTAATAATATATTTTTTATTATAAATATCAATATAAATGATTATAAAAGTATAATAAATACAATTTGAATAGTTATTTTGACATTTAAGTGCTACTGTGGCGCCATCTGTTGACCTGTATATGAACTACACACACCTAACTGAATATTTAACAAATAATTTCAGATTTCTTATATGCCTGTTAGTTGCAGATAAAGTATAGTATTTGACTCGCATAATATGGCTACATTACACTCGGACGATTAAATATACTCGCTGCCGCTCGTATTTTTAATTACATCCTCGTGTAATATAGCCTACATATTATGCTTGTTAAATAATATACTATATTTAACTTTATCTCATATTTCAATTTTTTGAAAAAAGTTATACATGATATATTTATCACAAGACGATTTATAGCTAAGGGGTACAGTTTACAAAAAAGTTTATTTGAAAAGAGTTGCCTAAAATTAAATTTTAATAGGTGTTTATTTAAAACTTTTTCCCAAATTTAAATATTTTGAAAAAAATTATACATGATATATTTAACAAAAGTCGATTTGTAGCTAAAGGGCACAGTTTACAAAAAAGTTTATTTGAAAAGAGTTGTTTAAAATTAAATTTTAATAGGTGTTTATTTAAAACTGTTTCTCATATTCCAATTTTTTGAAAAAAATTATACATGTTATATTTAAACTCAAGACGATTTGTGGCTAAAGGGTACATTTTACAAAAAAGTTTATTTTGAAAAAGTTATTTAAAATTAAATTTTAAGGGAAGTTTATTTAAAACATTTTTTGATTTGAACATATTTTTATTTAAACCATGTCCGACTCTTTTATCAAACATTCTATGAAAGTCCTAAATTACAAATTTATATTTGAAATAATGAAAAATTCATCATTTAATTTCGCATGTCAAGCATTCTATATCCAGTGATCTATAATTTCCTATTTTTTTGCTATTATCAGTCTATTTGTCTATTAATAGCCTGTAAATTGGCTTCGTCAGCTAGTTCACAGATGGCACAGTCATCGCTTGTTAGTTGATTGATTAACTATCATTATTTAGTCATCGCATATGACGCTTCATAACGTTCGATGGTTGGAATAGACTTTAGTGGAATTGGGTGAAATGGGTAATGTTCAGAAATTATGCTTATATATATATATATATATATATATATATATATATATATATATATATATATATATATATATATATATAGGATGTCCCAGCTCGACCAACACATGGGAGTTTTACATGGGAAATCAGTTAATTATGAATAATATCTCCCCAGTGCAAGATACTAACTTGAAATTTTGTATACTTATAAAAGAATATTAATTCTATGGTTCACACTTATCTGAAATATGCAATTTCGTCTGCAGGGCGAGATTTATTAAATTTAAAATCTAATTTTTTCGTTTAAAGTCAGACAGCCATGGAAATAAAAGAAAATATTTATCTGACAGTTTAGTGAAGTATCAGTGATTTTAATTCTTATTCCCTGTATTTTAATATTATTAAAGTTGAATTTAGTTTCTTTTTGTTAAATAATGTCCCAATATTACAAAAATATAAATATCTACAATGGTATGTCATTAACTGTGAGAACTGTCACATAGATATTTTCTTTTATTTTTATGGCTGACTGATTTTGAACCAGAATGTTAGATTTTATAATTTAATAAATCTCGTCTTGCAGACGAAATTACATATTTCAAATAACTGTAATCCATAGAAATAATATTCCCCAATAAGTATACAACATTTCAAGTTAATATCTTGCACTGGGGAGATACTATTCATAATTAACTGATTTCCCATGTAAATCTCCCATGTGTCGGTCGAGCTGGGACACCCGGTATATATATATATATATATATATATATATATATCCTGATCATTTCTATTATCCTGGGTCACCCTCACCAGCACATCCACTACGCCTTTCAACTTTTCTTGTTCAACCTTCAATCCCAGAATCTCCGATACCGATCTATTAATTAAAGTAATAAATGAAAAATCATGCAAGATTGGGGCGTATACATTTTATCCTCCACACATGTTATATTGCTCGACATTGTATCTTTCAAACATTTAATCTTGCACACCTTTTATCCTCCACACTTTTAACTCGCGAAGAAAAGTTATCTTACACACATTTTATCTTGCGCACATTTTATCATCCACACATTTTATCTTTCATTCATTTTATGTTCCACACATTTTATCTTCGCCAACGTTTGATCTTTAAAACATTGTAATTGTAGCTGCCATTCATTTTATTACTCATGCAATTAACATATTTATAATTAGATGAAATATCCAGTATTAAATTTTTCTGAAGATAAAATGTGTAAAAGATAAAATGTGTGGAACATAAGTAAATGGAAGATAAAACGTGTGGATGATAAAATAATTTGCAAGATAAAATGTGTGTAACATAACTTTTTTCGCGGATTAAAAGTGTGGAGGAAAAAAGGTGTGCAAGATTAAATGTTTGAAAGATACAATGTCAAGCAATATAACATGTGTGGAGGATAAAATGTATACGCCCCGTTTTCGATTCTCTAAAATATTTGTATTTAGAATTACAAACAATCTATCGATTTTTGACAATAAAACATTTATAAAATCTTTAAACTATCTATTAACAATTGTCTGACACATCTGTCTAAACGAAGTTTTTATTCAAATTGAATTGCAAGATACATCTTTACAAAGTGCAATAATGTTTTGATAATTATGCATTTTTATACACAAATTATGCAAATAAATTTGGAAGACAAAGTAGTAAATAATTTCTTTTTGTAAATAAAGATATATCTAAAGAACAAGATCAAAAAGTGTTTAAATTGGAATGTACAAATTAGAAATCATATGCTTCAAGTTTGACGTATGCGTTTATTGTTAAGCTTTTGTTTTTATTATTTTATGCAAATGTGAGAAGATAGTTTAAGGATTTTATAAATATTTTATTTTCAAAAATCGATCGACTGGTTTTCAAAATTGTTTTGAAATTTTTGATCGGTCGCCATTTTCTTATTTGATAAAATAGAAAATAATTGTAAATACAAATGTTTTAGAGAACCGCAAGCAAACAATATTTTTTTTTGTATTTTTCAAATATTCCTTAAAATAAGGGAGTAAATGACAATTTTTCAAAAACAAAAGAACGCTAATAACTATGAACTGCGGCTCCAAAATCAAAAATTTTATGTAAGAAAAGTTTGTTTCAATGAGTTTTAACTGCCGTTTTCGGGTCTTACAATTTAGTGTTAACACCCTTTATATTGATAGGCGGGAGGTAAAAATTATACTTTAGTCCCTTTAAATACAAATAACTATTAAATACAGTGTCATTTTCATATTCAATTATATCAATTAAGGTTACCTACATCATAATTAGAAGAAAAATAAAGAAAACTTACAAAATAAGAATTACTTAAGTTCTAAACAGTTCTAAAACACTGATAGAATCACTTTTTTTGTTCTGATGAGAAATTAAATATGATTGTAATGGTTTCAATGAGTACATTTTATATAAATGCTCACTTGTTAAATGTACGATCAAAATTATATTTCTTGTAATATACTGTTTTCATAAAAGAACAAAATTTGTCAAAAATTATTTTTTGTTTTTGAAAAAAGTCTTAAAATATGCACTAATATGCAAAAAAATCAAAATATGCAATAAAGTATCATTAAATGCAAAATATGCATTATTTTTTTTGATATTTGGCATTAATTTTTGATGAAACGTGAACATATGAAAACCGTTTGTTGATATGCCTAATATAAACAACACATGCAATTGCATAGAATCCGCTCTTTACAAATAACTATTAAATACAGTGTCATTTTCATATTCAATTATGTCAATTACGTTCACTTATATCATTATTAGAAGAAATATAAAGAATCCCATGCTGAAACCAAAAGGGCCGACCTGATACATGTCACCGATTCCCTATCGGATTGGTTACAGTAGATTAGTATGCCTCGTCGTACCCTGTGCTCTCCGTACAGTCAACAAATGAGTGGAAACTCAGCCGCTAGTTGTTTAACCTATTGATTTTCCTGTATTATCAAGAGATGACACTGAACGCAGCATTATTTCCTGTAATGGCTTTTTAAGCCGTGCTTCATCGAGCCTAAATTAACTAGCGGTAATTGAATGGTGAAATAACAGCGAAATACTGACAGTATGGAGTATGATACTTAAATGGTGGTATGGGTTTGTCCTGCCATCTTTTGGTTGCTCCTCAGAAGCTTAATACAAATCATAATTAAGTTGTCTTTAATTTTTTTTCAGACGACCACATATGAAAGTAGCCATACTTACACTGTAATTAACACCAGAAAATGTAACATAGCACACGGCGTGTGTTATAATAACACACTAGTGTGTTATATAACCGGATATGACGATTAGTGGTCTATAGATGGAACTTTGATAATGAAATGTAACAAAATTAATGAAAATTTGCTTAAAACTACGATATAAAATTGGTAGTGCATTAATAACAAAAATAAAGGGTCAAAATGTACTGATAGTTTTATTAATTGGTCAAATAATACGTACTAGACTTCCAAATCAGTTTCCGGTTAACTAGGGATACTTAACCTCAAACCCAAACGTCAATGCTTTCGTGAGTTGTGTTTGACATTGACACTTTTGTATAAACCTTGTTTTTATTATAATATTTTGTGGTCGTCTGAAAAATAGTGTACATAACTCGCTTGAAAGTGCATAGCAACGCTCATATATTAAATCACTCAATCTCTACACACGCTTGCTATTTACCACTTTCCACGCTTGTTATGTAAATAACTAATACAACACAAGTGGGATTCTGTAACTTCGGTTGCTATCATTTGGACTTGTTATGATATAAATTGCAAATATTAACTATAAAGTACATTTGCTATTCTATAACAGTAATAATTATTTATGGTTGATTATTACTTACATATACTTATACATGTATAAAGAACACTCTACAAGTCTACACTGATGTGGGAATGTCTTAAATTCATTGCAAATTTGAATTTCGGCCATGGTGATGTTTGACATTTGACGTTTGTAATTGATATGTTAACAAGTGCAGTTGCTATTTGTAGTTATTATGAGTTAAAGAATCCCACCATTGATTTCTTGTTACTAAATTGAGTATAATTGACGAAATTGATAACGAGTTTAAAGAATTGTTATATCTTTCAACAAGAGAATGACTGACAAACATACTACAAGTAAACTGCTTATTATTGTACAATGGTAGACAAAAATTAAAAACCACAGTCTTCAGATATGAATCCCATTGAACATTTCTGTGATTTATTTAAAAAAATTGTATAAACTACCCTGAAATTATTGTAGATGAACCAAAATAATAGTTATTTACATTGCAAGACCGTTATACAAAAATGTACAGGTGAGCACAGAAAGGTAACGGGCGAGCCTGTTATCTGTGTGAGACTGTAAACTTCAGCTAACGGTAAAGCATTGTACAATGTTTTATGGGCATTTGCATCGCAATATATTTATGTTTAATAAAATCCATTGCATTTGTGCAACGTCAATGTCAATGTCAAAGGATGTCAGACGTTTCAAATAAGATATGTTGTCATGGTATATCCATGTCAACAGCCCGTTATAATTTTTACACGGTCTAGCCCGTAAAACGTCTTGTAACCCCTAGAAACAGAGCTAAATAAACAGTTATTTGCTGTTCAAATGCTAATTACTAATCGTTTTTGAGTTATGCGAAAAATTCCAAAAAACACTACGAACAAAATGCCCTTTTGACACAATTGCATAAAAAATGGAGGTACACAACTAGATGTTATAGCAGCTTGTATACGAAATTTTTCGCGATTACAATACTTCTTTCACTTTGTACAAGAAAGTAAAAATGTGAAAACACTATTGAATGTTTATAATTGTGATTTTATTCTTTATTAAAATTCTATTCATTTAATAATTTACACATGACATATCAATTTAATTACTGTGTTTGTTTTGAATTTTAATTCTTGCTCATTGGTGCATATTTATTTAGTTATTGTTTTTATACTATACCTCTCAATATTTATTTAATTACTTGTATTCTAAACAGAAATATAATACGTATTCTATTTTGAATTTGAATAAGAATTGAAAAATGAAAAAAATGGATGTTCTGTTAACACTTAATTTAATATCGATATCTGTTCTTTGATGTTTGTTGCATGTTCCTGAGTAAATAGATGTGTATTCTTCATTTCGTTTCAATTTCAATCCAATATTCGATATGAATTCTTGGGAACAGTGGTTCCTAAAAGTTTTTTATAACCTTTTTTTGCTTCAGTAATGTTCATAGTTTTCATAGATTTCCATCAATTTTATAAGATTGTAACTCGGAAACTTGAAGAGATACAAACTTGTACTTCACAGAATTCGAATCGCTGTACATGTTTCTATATATATACAAATTTTTATTAAAATTGTAAGCCTGATACAAATCTGACAATATGATATGTAAATTATGACAAAAATCAAACAAAAAATCGGGTCAAAAATTTCAGCTAAGTTTCGAACTACATAACTCAAAATCTATAAAAGATACAGACTTGTACTTTACGGCATAAGAATCGTCGTACTTTTTTCTATATATGGTGAAATTTTTATTAAATTTCAACAATATATACAACAATAGTAAAGGTAAACGTGTAACAATGTATTGATTACAACAACAGACTTTTTTTCTAAGCGTGTACGCGTGTTTCTCGTTTCAATTTCTGGTAAAAAGCCCTTAGGGATTTGAACCCAAGACTAATATTGATACTCTAACATCATCAAGGATTGTACGTGTCTAGACTTGTATCTTTTGTCTACAATGTGTAAGGTTTTTCATCTCTGTATTCACTTATATGTTATAATCAATAAAATCAATGTTTTTATCTACAACTATTAAAATATGGGTACATTATACGTGTGATACTACATATAATATACTACTCATATTACACTTGTGTAATATGAAACGTTATATTACACGCTACACTTTTCTGTAATAAACAGAGCATATAATTTAACACATAACATTTTAATAAACTGTTAATTTATTAATAATATATTTTTTATTATAAATATCAATATAAATGATTATAAAAGTATAATAAATACAATTTGAATAGTTATTTTGACATTTAAGTGCTACTGTGGCGCCATCTGTTAAGCTATATATGAACTACTCACACCTAACTGAATATTTAACAAATAATATCAGATTTTTTATATGCCTGATAGTTGTAGATAAAGTATAGTATTTGACTCGCATAATATGGCTACATTACACTCGGATGATTAAATATACTCGCTACCGCTCGTATTTTTAATTACATCCTCGTGTAATGTAGCCTACATATTATGCTAGTTAAATAATATACTATTATCATATGTATTATTCTATGCTAGATACAATAAATATGCATTTTTATATTTGCAAAGTGTAGTACTAAGATATATAATAATAAAGAAACGAAAATATAATTCATATATTTATATAGCATATGCATTACTCTACACTTGATACAATAAGATGCATTTTCATATTTGCAAAGTGTAGTAATACGATATATAATAATAAAGAAACGAAAATATAATTCATTTATTTATTTAGCATATGTATGCATTATATTATGCCAAATACAATAAGAATGCAATTTCATATTTGCAAAGTGAAGTAATAATACAAATAATAATAAAGAAACGAAAATATAATTCATTTTGTTTGAAGTTTCAAATCCCAAAGAGCAAATCCATCAATAACTGAAATATAACGTAAACGTCCAACCCGCGGTTAAAATCGTTAACCAACCACGGGTTTCTTTCCCCTCGAATATACTTTGATTCGGCCCGGATAACTTTGAAATTGAACAGGTACATGACTCTGACGTCTATCAAAAAATGAAAGCTATTTAAAATACCAGTTTGTCAATTGAAATATGGGAAAATCGACAGAAATGTATTTCAGCGTTTCTAAACAGATTTATAATAAGACTCTTATGATTAAAGAGCGGATTATATGCACTAAAAAAGTGTCAAAATATGCATGCAATATGCATTAAAAAATCATCAAAATATGCATGATATATGCAAAAAAGTTATAAATATGCACTTTACAATAAAAATATGCAAAAAACTAATGCCATCAGGCTCGTTTTACTGATATCATTTTCTTATTTCTATTTTTACATGCAGTGTTTTATTTGGAACATTTCATGAAATGTATAAAGATAATAAATATCACAGGTAATTCTAACAAAAATAAGAAAATTTTGAATTCATATTCATATTAAAATTTACAAAAGCTCTTTTTTGAAACAAAAATCAAAAAAGTCATCTTTAACGAGAAAGTTGCTGTATGCTCCTCATATTTTTAATACATTTTTTTCGGCATTACTAATTGCTGTTATAGTTCCAAACATACAAATTTCAGTGACAGATATTATTTACTTACCTTACTTACAAAATAAGAATTACTTAAGTTCTAAACAGTTCTAAAACACTGATAGAATCACTTTTTTTTTGACGAGAAATTAAATATGATTGTAATGGTTTCAATGAGTACATTTTATATAAATGCTCACTTGTTCACGATCAAAATTATATTTCTTGTAATATACTGTTTGCAAAAAAGAACAAAATTTGTCAAAAATTAATTTTCAGCGTTTCTAAACAGATTTATAATAAGACTCTTATTATTGTAATCAATGTAAGCAAGTATGGTAAAGAATACAATTATCGTAATTTTTTATATATTCTTCATTATAAACTGAAATAATTTGGGTTGATTAATGAAATATGGTACACATAATAAAAAAAGTATACTGAATTCAAATATGTAATAGTTATTTACGTGGCCAGCGGTGTAAGTTAATCTTTACAGGGCGAGCTGGAAATTTGTGAGGCGAGCGACGAAGGATCGGACTCTCATAATCCAGTGAGCCCAGTAAAGATTAATTGCACGCGTGCCAAGTACAAAATTTTATTTCCATCGTCATAAAGTTTTTTTTATTAATTTACTTTATTCTTCAAAAAAGATTCTCTATTTTGGAATCAAAGGTAGTTGGCGGTGGTAGAACAATTTATAACTAGATGTTGTCAAATGAGTTTCGCCAGTGAATCAAAATGTACTATAAATGTGTATAATTACTCACATAAACCTAATTAAATTAAGTTTGTAATATTTATAATAAAATGCAAAATAAAACATTAATTATTTTCTATTTTATTATTATATTTTACAGGTTGTTACTGTAATTGTTTATTTACTTAGCTACCAAGAAGCCTGTAAAGTGACAATTGTATAGAAGGTGGAAATAAATGAATTTACAATATCTTGTGTAGAATTTGAGATACACACCTATAAAATTGATGAATTATTTTATTTTCTTGCACACCTTTTACCATGCACACTTTTAATCCTCGAAGAAAAGTTATCTTACATACATTTTATCTAGCGCACATTTTATCATCCACACATTTTATGTTTCACTCCTTTGATTTTCCACACATTTTATCTTCGCCAACGTTTGATTTTTAAAACATTGTAATTGTACCTGCCATTCCTTTATTGCCCATGCAATTAACATATTTATAATTAGATGAAATAACCAGTATTACATTTTTTTGAAGATAAAATGTGTAAAAGATAAAATATGTGCAACATAAAATGAGTGGAAGATAAAATGTGTGAATGATAAAATGATTTGGAATATAAAATGAGTGTAAGATAACTTTTTTCGTGGATTAAAAGTGCGGAGGATAAAAGGTGTTCAAGATTAAATTTTTGAAAGATACAATGTCGAGCAATATAACATGTGTGGAGGATAAAATGTATACGCTTCTATTCTTGTAATCATTGTAATCAAAACAGTATTGTAAACAATACGACTATCGTAAATTTTTTATATATCCTTCACTAAAAACTGAAATAATTTGGGTTGATTAATGAAACTTGGTACACATAATAAGAAAAGTACGCTAAATACAAATATGTAAACGGATTTACAATATCTCGTCTAGAATTTGAGATACACTGTCGTAAATTTGATCGAAATTTTGGGACTTGTTAAGAATATTGTTTTCACATAACAACAGCATTTCTTTACGAATTATGACAATTTTATATTAATATATATATATATATATATATATATATATATATATATATATATATATATATATAAGGCAGTTTTATATTAAATTAAAACGATAAAAAGTGGTTTATATACAAAATTAAGAAATGAATCCAAATATTATTTATGATTACCCGACAAAATTTAAGATATTGAGAGAAACTGACGATTATTATTATATTTATTATCTTTACCAGGAAATATGTTTCAGACATATTATAAAATTTCAAATCGCATTTGATTGTATATTTTAAATCGCAAGACATTTTAAAGTTTTGAGGATATAAATGTCTATATGCAATTATATTTATATTCATTTCAGTTTATGATAGTAATAAAATTCTCTAGAGAAAGTAGCTATCAAAAATCTATTGATCAAGATTTGTACAGCCTGTAATTTTTTTCCAAATATTATGAAAATATAAGCATTAGATAAATAAAATGTGTTAAATCTAATGCAATAAACAGATTGTAATTATATCTTTTCGTTTAAAAGTTACAAACATTTAAATATAGAGGAAATAAATTATAAAAATTTCGTAAGTAATCAAATATATTGTTTTGTCTCTATTGATCTCATGGTTGTAATATATATATAGATAATTTATAAAAATTTAGACATATGTTAAGAAAAGTACGCTGTATCCAAAAATGTAAACGCATTTAATTTCTATTGGTTTAAGAGATACAAGTTTTCAAACATAGCCAATTTTTAAAGGTGTATTTCTAATTTTGTTTTGTTATACACCTTGTAATAATTGCTTAAAAAATATGAAAATATAAATATTAGATAATCGAAATATGCTAAATTTAATGCTGAAAACAAATTTTAATTATCTCTTTTCGTTGGAAAGTTATTAACATTTTAAAACTGTAGGAACAAACCAAAAAATAAAAACTTTCTTGTTTTATACAACGTATAATTTTTGTTTAAAAACAATTAAACTTTTTTCTGTTAATTATTAAACTATGTTAAATTCAACGCAATAATTACAATTTCCCAATAATGTAATAATCAACTAAATTGTAATCAGTAAATCAGAACCACAAATTGGATATAATGGATAATGATTGCTTAATTATTATTCCGATAAAGATTTGAAAATCACGCTTAATGAGACTAAGTGCATTAAAATTAATCACTTAATTTAATCGGGAATAAGCGTTTAAAAAACTCATTAATCTTAATCAACGAATTATGAATTGTTATTGGAAAAAGCAGAAAATGACAATATTACTAATCAGTAGACATTTCGTTGATTACAATAGAATATATGAAACAACTATTTCTATATACAGAGAAATGTGCGCCAAATTCATATTTTTTAATGGATTTACAATATCTTATCTTGCTTTTTATATATACAGTCGTAAAATAGATATTATTTTGATACTTTCAAAATTTGTCATTTTTTATATATTCTTTTCTGGAAACTGAAATAATTTGGGTTGATTAATGAAATTAGGTACACATACTGAAAAAAGTATGCTGAATCCAAATATGTAAACTGATTTACAATATCTCACCTAGAATTTGAGATACACAGCCGTAAAATTGCTAGAAATATTGACTGGGTTATAAACTTCTCATATTTTACATATCCCGCTGCAAAAACTGAAATAATTTGGTTGATTAACAAAACATGGTACACATACTGAAAAAAGTATGCTGAATTCAAAAATGTAGCCGGATTTACAATATCTCATTTAGAATTTGAGAAACGCTGTCGTGAAATTGATAGAAATTTTGTCTGGTTTATAAATTTCTCATTTATTATATATCCCTCTGTGAAAACTGTAATAATTTGGGTTGATTAATGAAACTTAGTACATATAGTGAAAAAACTACGCTGAATTCAAAAATGTAAACGGATTTACAATACCTCATCTAGAATTTGAGATACACAGTTGTAAATTTGATAGAAATTTTGGCTGTTTCATAAATTGCTCATTTTTTATATATACCACTATGAAAATTGTAATAATTTGGGTTGATTAATAAAACTTGGCACACTTACTGAAAAAAGTATGCTGAATTCAAAAATGTAAACGGATTTACAATATCTCATCTAGAATTTGAGATACTCTGCCCTAAAGTTGTCGGAAATTTTGACCAGGTTTTCAATTTCTCATATTTCATAAATCGTTCTCTGAAAACTGAAATAATTTGGGTTGATTAACAAAACTTGGCACACATACTGAAAAAAACTACGCTGAATCCAATAATGTAACCGGATTTACAATATCTCATCTAGTTTTGAAGATACACACTCTTCATTTTGACAGTTCACTGATTTCTAATTCCTCATTTTCTCAATTGTTAACATGAACACGATTATACTGTTAAATTATACTGTTTTACATTTTTTCAACCACTTCCCCGAATATTTGCGAATTTCTTTTGCAAACCAAAGCACTTTAGTAAATTCAAACGGATTTACATTATCTCATCTAGATTTGAAGATACACACTCTTCATATTAATAGTTCATTGATTTCTACTCATTTTTTAACATGAACACGATTACACTGTTAGATTATACTGTTTTATGTTTTTTATCGTTCCCTAAAAACTACAATAATATGGGTTGATTAACAAAACTTTGCACACATACAGAAAAAACTACGCTGAATCCAAAAATTCAACCGAATTTACAATATCTCATCTAGTTTCGAAGATACATAATCTTCATTTTAATAACTGATTTCTAATTATCTCATTTTTAACCATGAACACGATTATATTGTTAGATTATACTATTTTATGTTTTTTCAAACACTTCCCCGAATATTTGCAAATTCCCTTTGAAAACCGAAGCACTTTAGTGATCTTAATATTCACTTCTGGAAGAAATAATTGGGGTTGATTAATGAAACTTGGTACACATACACAAAATAGGACGCTGAATCCAAAAATTCAAACGGATTTACAATATCTCATCTATTTTTGAAGATACACACTCTTCATTTTAATAGTCCACATAAGCACGATTATACTGTTCCATATTTTTTATACCACGTCCGAATATTTGTACCGTATCTAGTTTCTAAGATACACAGTCTTTATTTTGATAACTAATTGTCTCATTTTGAAACATGAACACGATTATACTGTTTTATATTTTTTGAACCACCTCCGAATATTTGTACCTTATCTAGTTTCTAAGATACACAGTCGTCATTTTGATTTCTAATTGTCTCATTTTTAAATATGAACACGATTATACTGTTTTACATTTTTCAACCACTTTCCCGAATATTTGCGAATTCCCTTTGTAAACCTTAGCACTTTAGTGATTTAAATATTCACTTGCCGAACCCAAGGGTGTCAGGTTTCCCGATGTTTGATACCTGCTTTCTCGTATATTGCGGTCTGCCATATGTGACCACCGGAGATATTGTTTCTGGATTTCACGATGTGAGAAGAGAGAAGGAGAAGTGAGAAGTGGTTTTTGTAACGGGATTTGTGATCGGTAAAAAATGACAGAACTTTCTTACAAAGGTTATAAAATGCTTTCTTGCAATCGATATGCTCATGCTGTTTTTGTGTGGTTGTAATAGTGAAATTTTGATTACGCTGAGAAAAATGATTGTAACTGTTTGGCGTTAAATATGTGTGTGTTTATAGGGTTGTAAATCAAAAAGTAAAAGAGTTAGTAGTTACTTTTGTATATATATATATATATATATATATATATATATATATATATATATATATACAGGGTGTCCCATTTAAGATACGAATGCATTGGTATCTCGAGAACCGTAAGAGCTACGAGGTTGGTTAAATTAGACAAAAGTTTCCCCGTTTGCACTTTCTTAAGGCACTTTTGTATGGTGAATTTGCAGAAGTACTCAATTTTTTTTTATATCTAACCATTTACGAGTTACTGATAGCAACTTTTATTTTTCATATGGAGGTCATATTAAGCTATGGTATTTTCAAATAGAGATTTTTTCTAGCTTTACAATGATATAAAGCAGTAATAATTTATTTTTATAATTAACAGAAAAATTAACAAAAATTGTTATTTATACTAAAATTGCATTGAAAAAAGTAAATTAAAGGCTGCAGTGGAAGAAAATAACTATTTCATAACATATATTGCAACAAGTTTATTTAATTCAAGTTAAAAATACAAAAATAATTAACGAAAATTTAACAATAAATTTAGTTAGAAAAAAGTAAATCGAAGGCTGCTGTGGAAGAATTTAACTAAATTTATTGTGAAGTTTTCACAAATTATTTTTGAATTTTTAACTTTAATTAAATAAACTTGTTGCAATATATGTTATGAAATAGTTATTTTCTTAGACTGCAGCCTTTAATTTACATTTTTCAATGCAATTTTAGTATAAATAACAATTTTTTTAATTTTTCTGTTAATTATAAAAATAAAGTATTACTGTTTTATATCATTGTAAAGCTAAAAAAAATCTCTATTTAAAAATACCATAGCTTAATATGACCTCCATATGAAAAATAAAAGTTGCTATCAGTAACTCGTAAATGGTTAGATATAAAAAAAATTGAGTACTTCTGCAAATTCACCATACAAAAGTGCCTTAAGAAAGTGCAAACCAGAATCTCGTATTATTTCATATAACAAAGTTATAAGCAAAAAAAGAAAATCGCTAAATTTACATTTTCCCCTATATCTAGTGACCTATGCATTTTTTCGTAAATAACAAAACACTATTAAAATAGCCTCCTAACGGGGCAACTTTTGTCTAATTTAACCAACCTCGTAGCTCTTACGGTTCTCAAGATACCAATGCATTCGTATCTTAAATGGGACACCCTGTATATATATATATATATATATATATATATATATATATATATATATATACCGGGTGTCCCAGCTAGACCGACACATGAGAGATTTACATAGGAAATCAATTAATTATGAATAGTATCTCCCCAGTGCAAGATATTAACTTGAAATTGTGTATGCTTATTGGGGAATATTATTTCTTTGGATTACAGTTATTTGAAATATACAATTTCGTCTGCAGGGCGAGATTTATTAAATTTAAAATCTAACATTTTCGTTCAAAATCAGTCAGCCATGGAAATAAAAGAAAATATCTATGTGACAGTTCTCACAGTTAATGACATGCCATTGTAGATATTTATATTTTTGTAATATTGGTATACTATTTAACAAAAATGAACTAAATTCATCTTAAATAATATTAAAATACAGGAAATAAGAATTAAAATCAGTGATACTTCACTTAACTGTCAGATAAATATTTTCTTTTATTTCCATGGCTGTCTGATTTTGAACGAAAATGTTAGATTTTATAATTTCATAAATTTCGCTTTGCAGACGAAATTACATATTTCAAATAACTGTAATCCATAGAATTAATATTCCCCAATAAGCATACAAAATTTGAAGTTAATATCTTGCATTGGGGAGATACTATTCATAATTAACTGATTTCCTATGTAAATCTCTCATGTGTCGGTCGAGCTGGGACACCCGGTATAGCTAGGGATAGCTTAGTATTAGTATAAGGACTAGTGATGTTCAAATTATTTATGTAATAATGTTGATTGAAGAATATATAGATAGGCAAACTTATGAGAATATTCGTTTCGCCTACATAACTGTGTGTCTGGTTGCATTTGGATTAATAACAGACGTTTCTGTCAAATATTATACAAAAGCAATCGTCAAATTATTAATAATACAAATTAGTTCTGTTTTAAAATATATCAATGAATGAAAGAACCATTTTAATAGATACCAAAAAATTCAGTAAATATGTAAAACATCTTTATTTATCTGATATTTTTATCTGTTTAATTTTTTTTTAAAACCAAAAATTTCTTATATTTATGTCAATAACTATTTGTATTTAAAATTTATTTTAATCTCTTCTCAATTTTCAAATTGAAATTAGAAGACGTGCTTTTAAAATTCATTATTATTTGAATATTTTAATCTTGATTTAAAAGTACATAATTATGAAACATTGAAAGAAAATTTGTGGTACGGCCCTTAACAGCATACGACAAAAGAAAGTACCTGGCTAAATGAACCATTACCGCAAGTCCCATAAAACTAAGTACCAGTCGGCTTATCCGAAAGTAAATTTCATATATCTATGCCTCTACTACAGAAACATATTTTTGAACATGGATCTTATAGACCTTACAGAAGCTCACCTTACGGATAATCTTTTGTTTTTCGATCACTAAATCAAATCCTAAGCCATAAACAACAAAAATATACGACGTTGAGAAAGAATATAATTCTTGTACAATATATGTAACACATGGTGTATTAATATCTATCTCATGTTATATTTCGTGGAGCTAACGTGTTATTAATAACAAAACAAGGCGAAGCGGACATGAAATGACCGAAGATAGATTGGAAAGAGAATAAGATGAGAAAATATAGCGAAAAATATTATAATGCATGTAGACGCATCATTCATAATATAGGTAAAAATAGAAACGATATACGAAAGATGAATACAGATACTTACAAAATTACAGATTTAAATCATGATTTTTTTAATAAAAATCATTGATTTTTATGAAAGATAAAAAAAAGTACAAACTATAATGAAAATATATTTATTTACAACGAAACTATTTATAACAACTAAAATATATTCTTTATTTAATAATGTCTTAAAATAAATGATAACTGTAGTAATATATTCTATATAAGTTTTTCAGTACATTCAATTTGTAGTTTTATTGCAGTTCAGAATATTTTTAATTCATTTCATACCTAAAATTTCCATCATAAAATTTGCACGGCCAAAAAAAAACAGCTATTTTTGACGCCAATAAAACCGAAACCAAACTTACCTTGATTAACGCATGCAAATATATTAGCAGACCTGGTACAACTGGTTCGCGCGCTTTTATTGTTCTGTTATCTAGAGGATTGGAGAACATTACCGAATTTAATTGTTCTACTATATAAATCCCGAGCAAGAGATCACGAGGACAGTCTGATAATAATACGTAAAGTGAACATGAATAGTTGGTGATATAAATAAATACTTGGTGATATTGATATCGTATAAATAAATAGTGCGTAGTGTTAAATGTTTAAATAAATAATATTATTGTTAAAGTTTTTTAATTGCCATTCTTAAACTAATATTTACATTTCTTTATTCATTGTTACTTATTATATTATCTTTTATTATTCATATTTTGTTTATTGAACTTATTTATATAAATATTCGTATTTCAATTAATTTTACACTACACCCAAATAAATAGACGTTACAATATATATTTATTTTATATTTTAATCTTACTTACAACAAAATTGACATCATATGTCAAATTTTGTGAACATATATTTTATAGAAATTCATCAACCTAAACGATATGTAAAATTATTATAATTTATATATTTTTTCTGTTTAGCTAGAAGTTATATATAAACGTAATTTTGTAGATCGATCTAAAAAATGGTAGTTAGACGAATTTAGGAAAAACGGTTTAAAGCTTCAAGTAAAGTATTACTTCGGATTAACCAATTACAGCCAAAATAAAATCAGATCATCTTATTTGAATTTAAGTCTTAAATACCAAATATTATAATTTTTACATGTATCGTATTGGAGTTATCGTGGACGAAAAATCGTCACACACACACACACACAGGGGCTTACAATCATCACGGTAAAAATAGTAAAATCGTATTCTAGTTACCCTAATTCGTGCTCATATAGCTTACTTATCTATATATTGATAGGCGGGAGATAAAAATAACAAAAATATTAACAGTTAAAAATACAAAAGCGAGAAACTTATTTCTTAATTAATGTATTGATTTGCTCCTTGTTATTTTTGTGAGAAACGTTCTCTTTTCGTACTTTGTCATAAAATTCATCCATTTCCGTCTTTCCCATCTTTATTCGTTGAGCTTTTGATCCTCTAAATCTAGACTATCACCTTAGGATGAGTAGTCGTTGAATATTTTCGAACTGAATAAAATGAACATCAAGTGTAGATAAAAATATGGGGATTTTACTATTGGTTGTTTTATGTATTGTACTGAAATTTTTGTGGTGATTTCTATATTTGTTTAGTCAGCCAGTACGGTTGTGTGGTCGTGGCGTGTCTTGTCTGATCGTGTAGATAAGCAACATAGCCCGCCCTGTCCAATTGGATGGGTTGCCGCACAACGGCTCGGTGTGTGCTGGCCTTGCAGAGACTGTAGGCTGACAACCTGCATCACTAAAATGCAAGTAAAACATGTCACGAAACAAGTACTTCAGGTACTTGAGGCCTAATCAGCTTCACCAAAAATCTGGATCTACTTCCGGAAAACTAAGTAAGGGCTGTCACAATAGATCTTATAGGTCGCGTTGACAAAAAGCGACAAAACGCTTAAAACCCTCATATACATACATACATACATACATATTTGTTTACCGCCTATCAATATATACACAAGAGAGGTTATTGTTTCACAAGACAAGATTTCGTGTCTTGTTTAATAATTTCTTGTCTTGTCTCGGAAAGCAAGAAATTTAAGTATCTCTTGTCTTTCATTACTCTTGCACAAAAAAATCTTGCCTTCATCATCATTTTCTTGCATATTTCTTGTCGAGCAACAATAATTTTAAGAATCATTAATAACTTTAGAGGAAATGGTAAAATAGTAGAATAGTTTGCTAAACCATTCTATTTTATTGGTGACCTTTAAAATCAAATGTATTGGGAAAATCTTCAAAATTTAGATGAATTAAAGTTCAAATTCTAAATATTTCTCAAAATATTACAATTGTCCAAATATCATCGTATGTTATTCAAAAGTTTTATATCAGATTGAGTCATGACTTAACAGTTCATGAATGGATTTTTGAACATTGTAATAATTGTGTCACTATTATATTTATTCATTGTATGGCAGACCATTCTAATATTCTACCATGTCCTTTAAAGTTATTAATGGTTCTTAAATTGTTGTTGCATTTGATGTAGGTCTGTCAGACATTTTTAAAACTCAAAAAGCAAATGTCAAATTCTTTTCCAATGTTTCATTCTAAATGAAACAAGCAAGTATACATTGTCAAGCCGTTACCATGGATATTATAAATCCTCATGTTTCACCTTAAAAAATATTCACGGTATTTAATTTTTTATGGGCATTTAAACAGTAAGAACTGTTTATTTAGCTCTGTTTCTAGGAGTTACAAGATGTTTTACGGGCTAGACCGTGTATAAATTATAACGGGCTATTGACATGGATATACCATGACAACATATCTTATTTGAAACGTCTGACATCCTTTGACATTGACATTGACGTTGCACAAATGCAATGAATTTTATTAAACATAAATATATTGCGATGCAAATGCCCATAAAACATTGTACAATGCTCTACTCTTAGCTGAAATTTACAGTCTCACACAGATAATACCTTTATCTACAACTATTGAAATATGGGTACATTATACGTGTGATACTACATATAATATACTACTCATATTACACAAGTGTAATATGAAATGTTATATTACACGCTACACTTTTCTATAATAAATAGAGCATATAATTTAACACATAACATTTTAATAAACTTTTAATTTATTAATAATATATTTTTTATTATAAATATCAATATAAATTATTATAAAAGTATAATAAATACAATTTGAATAGTTATTTTGACATTTAAGTGCTACTGTGGCGCCATCTGTTAAGCTATATATGAACTACTCAACCTAACTGAATATTTAACATATAATATCAGATTTTTTATATGGCTGTTAGTTGTAGATAAAGTATAGTATTTGACTCGCATAATATGGCTACATTACACTCGGATGATTAAAAATACGAGCGGTACATCCTCGTGTAATATAGCCTACATATTATGCTTGTTAAATAATATACTATTATTAAATAGAAACATGCAACATAACAATGACAAAATCCCTCAAAATATAAAACGAATTTGGTGTTTGAGAAGCAAAAACTGAAAAATAACAGATCTTCTAAAAGAGTAAATCTGTAAAACAAAAAGTTCCGGGCAATATTTAAAGATTTCCTCTTTTATCAGTGTTATCCAGACGTGGCATCAGAGTTCGTAATGTGACGTTGCTTCCGAGAATTGTGTACGAGAGTAAGAGATAATCCTACAAAAAATTGATCTTGTTCCAAGCGCCGGTCGTAGATTCTTTCCTTCTTGATAAAAACTACAAGCCAACTAGTTCGACAAGATTACGGAAATTCGGAGTTAGATGGAATGGTAATGTCGTTCCAAACCGATAACAATCTATTCATCCATAGAAGGTACTAAGTTAATGATGGATTCTTTCTTATAATGTGTTGATTGTATGAGTGACTTTATTTAAAAACTGTTGTGTCCAACACACTACTTCCGCTACTGTAATAATATATTTTATCCAACACCGTGTAATTATAACGATATAAGTATGCTGTTTTTAGATAAATAAAGTAGGTCATAAGTCACTACTGAGCTAAATATATTAGCTCACTGTTTTTTGGTTCGTATCATAGTAACTACGTTATAAAACCTTCTCTACACTATTTTGTTCCTAAATGTCATTTCGAAATTCCATCTGTCAAAAATCTTATATATATTTTATATCAATGATTAAAATGTGTTGGATAAAATGTTGTATGGCACACATGTGTTAATTACCTAAGTCACTTGAAAAAAAAGCCACACTCGACCTAACGGCCTCGTGAGCTAAACTTTTCCCACATGACGTATCTGTAATATAACACACTTTTACCATAAAAAACTATTATACATATTTTTCAGTACATTCAATTTGTAGTTTTATAATTAATTTATTATTGCAGTAGTATAGTATTATAGTAGTCTTATTTATCATTTGTTATATAGCAGAAGTCAATAAACATCAATTCATTGTTGGTATTCTGTAACTTTGGATGCTATTATTTAGACTTGTTATGATATCAATTGCAAATATCAACTACAAAGTATAGTTGCTATTCTATAACAGTAATTGTTATTTATGGTTAATACGTACTTACATGTACTCATACATATACCGTGAATTTTTTATAACGTGAAACATGGGGATTTATTAAATCCATGATTACGACTTGATATTTGATTGACAACAATGTATATTTGCTTGTCCCATTTAAAATGAAATATAAGGAAAGAATTTGACATTTGCTTTTTGGGTTATAAAATTTTCTGATAGGCCAACAAAATAGTAGAATGGTCTGCTACACAACAAGTAAATATAATAACGAACAATTAAACAATAATTACTACAAATTTTAAAAAACCCATCCATTAACTGCTAAGCAATGACTCAATCTGCTATAAAATTTTTGAATTACATACGATAATATTTGGGCAATTGTAATATTTTGAGAAAAGTTTTGAATTTGATCTTTTAATTCATCTAAATTTTGATATTTACCCTAGCATAAATTTCTGGTTTTAAAGGTCATAATAAAAAGAATCTAGATGTGTAAGATCGAGAGATTTAGCAGACCATTCTACTATTCTACATTCTCCTCTAAAGATGTTAATGATTCTTAAAATTGTACTTGGTGTAGGCTTGTCAGAAAATAACCCAAAAAGCAAATGTCACATATGTTCCCTATGTTTCAATTTAAATGAGACAAGCAAGTATACATTGCTATCAATCAAATATCAAGTCGTAACCATGGATATGATAAATACCATGTTTCACGTTAAAAAATACTCACGGTAGAACATATTACTACAGTGGTGGGAGGTAATGTGTTGGACACATCAGATTTTTTATCATTTGTCATATTATAGAATACAAGAATCCCACTACTGTACAGAAATGAAATTCTATAACTTCGGTTGCTATCATTTGGGTATCAATTGCAAATATGCTTGCTATTCTATAACAGTAATGGTTATTTTTGTTTGATACGTACTTACATATACTCATACATATATAAAGAATACTCTACAAGTCTATACTGATAAGGGAATGGAAAAAATTGACATTTGACGTTATTAAATTGATATTGTTAATGTAATTTGATTATTTGTACATGTGAGGCTGTTAAAAATATTTTCCAAATATCAAACATTCTCACATTAATGCCAACTATTGGAAATTTGTAGCAATGACTTTATATTAACAGTGGATGTTGAAGACAATGGGGAAGTTTAGCGTGGTTGAAATTACATGTGAAATATATTTTAGTCCTAAGTATATGAATAATTACAACTTAAAATGTAATTGAAAGTTAAAATTATGTTGCCAGTTATTTATAAATAATGATTTATCTTGTAGCCACTCTGACGTCACAAGTGAGTTATGCGCTTGCGCAGAAGGGATGGTGAGACCTGACTTTTTGAACGTAGGTTGTATTGCATTATCCACACGCTTCTCTGTTGCCATAGGAACCCAGCGCTGGTTAAGATAGACGGTACGTTCTCCGCGAGCCACTCTGACGTCATTTTTGTATAAAATTTCATTTTTTGACAAATCTAGGCATCTTTGGGTGAAATAAAATGTAGAATATCACTTTTGAGGGCAATCTTCATAAAATAAAAAAATAAAAAAATACGCTAAACTTCCCCATTGTATGTTCTACAACTTTTATATGAAGTTTTTTTACATAAAATAATCAGGGAAGCAGGAAATTACGGAAATATGATTTGTACATATGTTGTTTATGAACATATATGTTACGACTTACAGAATAAGTGTGTAACTATATCAGTAGGTATTTAGACGTCTATCGATTCCAGCCCTTAGAAAGAAGTGCACAAAGACCCATAGACAAAGCAACTGACCAACCAACCCCTCTCCGCATCGATTCGTGAATCGTCTGCATGATTTGAATGGTTCTCTGCCCCGATTAATTTCACCCGGCATTACACTCAATAGATTTATCTGCGGCGGGAATATTAATTGTTCACCCGGAGTCTACTTCTTGGACGAGTATTCACAGATTTGTCATACTTTGAGCTAAATAGTTAAGTGTTTTGTGTTTCTGTTTCTGTTTGTGTTCTTTATTGTAATTAAGTTTAAGTTTGATAAAGAATGTATCAATATAATATATTTGTTTAACTTTTGTATTATGTTTATTATACTTTATAATTGTTTTTTATTGTAATCAAAATGTGTTTCAATTTTGCGACGGCGTATCTCAAATTGTAAATGAGATATTGTAAATCCCTTTACATTTTTGTATTGAGCGTTTATTTTTCAGAATACATACTAATTTTCATTATTCAATACAATTTAATTTAGTTTTCAGAGAAGTACATATAAAAAATGAGAAATTTGGAAAACAGTCCAAATTTCTATCAATTTTGCGACTGTGTTTCAGCTTACTTTTTTCAATATGTGTACCACATTTCATTAATCAACCCAAATTATTTTAGTTTTTAGAGAAGAATAAGTAAAAAATGAGAAATTTAGAAAACAACCAAATTTGTGTCAATTTTACAACAGTGTATCTATAATTGTAGATGAGATATTGTAAATCCAATTACATTTTTGAATTCATCGTACTTTTTTCAATATGTGTACCACATTTCATTAATCAACCCAAATTACTTCAGTTTTTAGAGAAGGATAATTAAAAAATGAGAAATTTAGAAAACAGCCAAATTTGTGTCAATTTTACAACAGTGTATCTTTAATTGTAGATGAGATATTGTAAATCCAATTACATTTTTGAATTCAGCGTAGTATTTTCAGTATGTGTACCAAGTTTCATTATTCAACCCTAATTTTTTCAGGTTTTTGAGAAGGATGTATAAAAAAATGAGAAATTTAAAAAACAATCAAAATTATATTAATTTTATACCAAATACTACAATCTTTTCTGTTCTTTATTGCAATCAAATTTAAGTATAATAAATAATATATTAACAGTTTGTCGAAACCTTTGTTTAAATTTATTATTATATTTATCACGAAATTCAAATTAGAAGTCGTGCGTTTAAAATGCATTATAATTTGAATATTTTATTCTAGATTTAAAAGTACATAATTAGGAAACATTTTGAAAGGAAATTTCTGGTACGGCCCTTAACAGCATACGACAGAAGAAAGTACCTGCCTAAATGAACAATTACCGCAAGTCCCATAAAACTTTATCAGGGCCAATCGGCTTATCCGAAAGTGAATTTCATATATCTATGCCTCTAGTATAGTTTTAGATGTGTTTTAGCTTTGAAATATTATCCCACTGTCAGATAATGTCTTGCTAAAGGTTGTTTGAACCTCTAATCAACTTGTATTATGATATATTAACCTTCTAGTACCTCATTAGATCTAGTTAGTCAAGTACATTATATGAGCAGATATATCATCCCTGTAGAATTACGTTTACATATCATGATCTATTCTGATTTCAACTTTTGGGGCGTATACATTTTATCCTCCACACATGTTATATTGCTCGACATTGTCTCTTTCAAACATTTAATCTTGCACACCTTTTATCCTCCACACATTTTATCCTTCATTCATTTATTTTCCATACACTTTATCTTCGCCAACGTTTGATCTTTAAAAACATTGTAATTGTATCTGTCATTCATTTTATTACCCATGCAATTAACATACTTATAATTAGTTTCTGGTTTCATTTTACACAGAATTTAATGCAGATTCTAATTTTTTAAATTGTATACATTTTATCCTTCACACATGTTATATTGCTCGACATTGTATCTTTCAAACATTTAATCTTGCACACCTTTTATTGTGCACACTTTTAATCCGCGAAAAAAAGTTATCTTACATGCATTTTATCTTGCGCCCATTTTATCAACACATTTTATCCTTTATTCATTTTATTTTCCACACATTTTATCTTCGCCAACGTTTGATCTTTAAATCATTTGTAATTGTACCTGCCATTCATTTTATTACCCATGCAATTAGCATACTTATAATTTGATGAAATATCTAGTAATAAATTTTTCTGAAGATAAAATGTGTAAAAGATAAAATGTGTGCAACATAAAATGAGTAGAAGATAAAATGTGTGGATGATAAATTGGAAGATAAAATGTGTGTAAGATAACTTTTTTCGTGGATTAAAAATGTGCACGATAAAAGGTAAGATTGAAAGTGTGCAAGGTACAATGTCAAGCAATATAAAATGTGTGGATGATAAAATGTATACACCCTCAACGTTTTACGAATGTTATTAAACTTATTTTCCAACAACTGTTCGGAAAATAAGAAATTCTTTATTAATTTTCAAACTGGTAATCAGAAAAACAGGATATTGCAACATTGTTTTCGTATTATCGATTGTAAATTTCTTTTCAATTTACGCTGAAGAAAATATAGCGAAGTAAACTTTAAATTAAATGTTTTTATACAATTTGTAAAGTGTATAGTCTTTTAATAATAGAATGTATTAAAGATATAAGGTTGTACTAAAGTCTGTATTAAGATTTGTATTAGCTAAAACACTGTTTTACCTTTAAACATACTTTAATACAAGCCTCATTCACTGCTACCGAATAACTTTGTTTCACTTAAAACACTTGTATTCAAAAAATATTCTTAACAACAGTGTATTATCTTATGTCAAACGGAATTGAATTTTTGATTTGAGGATTGTGTGGTTATTACGTGGTACATTTAGTTTTAATGATATAAAATACCAGAAAAGAGGAATAAGGAGTCCAATTATTATATAGAAATATAAAATAAGAATCCCTTTTTAAAACCAAATAGTGACCGAAAAATGTATATTTTGACCTTTTTTCTTCCAGCGAATGACAATTTACATGTGCTCCGTGAAGAATCTGATTTTTACAAAGAAATACAGGAAACAAGTTGGTTGAAATCATGTTTAACATATTTAAGTCAACGTATGATATAAATATTTATATCTATATAAATTGTTTATTATTTACCACAGACAGATGTAGCATGTGTTGATTATCAGATCAGGATTAATCCAATGATTTTTAAATGAATTGAAGCTATCTGTACTCTTATAATAAATAAATCATAAAAGGAGAAAATATGATGCATCTTTGTATACAACCAAAATAATATTCAAGAATGGGTTATTTATGCAATAAAACCAATTTAAAACCGACCTAAAATGAATTCTTAAATATTCTTATATGGTTACAATATATCCTTCTACGCCTTTTATCTCTAATAACTTGTTGAACACGTTCAATTCGTTCAATTTTGTACAATGCACAAACCTTTTTTCAAATAATTATTTGAAATGACAAAATATAAGATATATAAATCGTAAAACTTTAAAAGTAGCATAAAAATTTGTTATTAAATTTATATTACATAAATATAAACCTTGCAAATTGTTTTTGTACATTAATTTACAAATAAATATTAAAAATAATAAATAATTTTTATTTAAAATATAAAAATTTACATCAAATTTGCTACAATAGAGCCATCTCTTGACACAAAATGAACTAATATAGTACCACTTCAAAATGGCGACGTAAACAATTTCACCTGTCATTTATAAAGTTGTTAGTGTGATTTTAACATTTAAAGTGTAGTTTCAAATGATCTTAGTGTCCATAATTTAATACAAGTTTATGTGTTTGTGATATTAATTGTTGTTTATGGTGTACAGTAAGTATTTTTTGAAATATATCTGTATTTATATGTGGTGTTTATATGGTACGTATATAATGGTATAAATATGGTTAAATATGTTGTTATATTTTATGGGGTATTGTTTCCTTGTGTTGTTTTATGTTGTTTAATGTTGTTTACAGTTGTAGATTGTTGTGGTGTCTTAATATTTGGTTTTTAGAGGTATCTTATATGTATTTACATAGGGTATATTTTATATATTTGAACGAAGATTATAAGATATATAAGTTTACTTATCATGAATTTATGATAATATTAACACGACATATTGGGGAGGAACATAACCTGGAGTGCTGTAGGTATATATCAATTGATTTACTATATGTTTTGTTAATATATATATCTTATATATTTGGACGAAGAATGTAACATATATAAGTTTATTTATCATGTACTTATGATAATACTAGCACGACATATTGTGGAGGAACATAACCTGGAATACTGTAGGTATATAACAATTGGTATACTATATGTTAATATATATGTTTGTATTGTCTTGTATTCAAATGTATATATCTTATATATTTGAAGGAGGAATATAACATATATAAGTTTACTTGTCATGTATTTGTGACAATACTAGCACGACATATTGTGGAGGAACATAATCTGGAGTACTGTAGGTATATAACAATTGCTTTACTATGTGTTTTGTTAATATATATGTTTGTATTGTCTTGTATTAAAATGTATAAATATAATATTATATACCTGATTGTATTTTCTGTATAAAATATAATACTGTAAGTTATTTAGTGTACTCTGTAAAAACTGTATACAGACAACTGATTAAGGATGAGTTACTGAGTTGTTTGGCTTTATTAGCCCTGTCCAAGTACCATACTTGAGACTGATTTTACGAAAATCTGTCTGTATTAAAAAGTGTCTAACTCAAAAACTACGGCTCTGGGAATTTTTTCACTATTTTTATAATAATGTAGAGGGTTGATATAATAGGATAACTTACTTTATGCTAAAAAATAGATATGTTGAATTTTTGTTGTTTTTACTACAATCTGACTGTGTTAAAAAGTGTCTAACTCGAAATCTACGGCTCTGAGAATTTTTTGACTATTTTTCGCGCAATCTAGAGGGTTGAAATAATAGGATAACATACTTTTCGCTTAAAATTGTTTAGCTCAAAAACTACAGCTCTGATATTTTTTTCATTACTTTTCCCGTAATTTCGAGGGTCTATATAATAGGATAACATATTTTTGTCTGAAAATTAGAGGTAGTGAATTTTTGTTGATTTTATAAAAATCTGTCTGTCTTAAAAAGTGTGTAACTTAAAAACTACTGCTCTGGGAATTTTTTCACTATTTTTCTCGTAATGTAGAGGGTCGAAATAATAAGGTAACATACATTTCGCTAAAAATAGAGGTATTTAATTTTTGTTAGTCTTACGAAAATCTGTCTGTCTTAAAATGTGTCTAATTCGAAAGCTATACCTGTGGTAAGTTTTTCACTATTTTTGCCGTAATGTAGAGGGTTGAAATAATAGGATAACATACTTTTCGTTAAAAAATAGAAGTGGTAAAACTACGGCTCTGAGAATTTTTTCATTATTTTTTCCGTAATGTACAGGGTTGAAATAATAGGATAACATACTTTTCGGTAAAAAATAGAACTGAATGTGAATATATAATTTTTCAATAAATGTTTAAAGCCATTTGACTTTAATAATAACTCCTGTCTCATTAATTATATTTATTTATATTTTTATACAAACGTGAGTATTCTGTTTATTTCTATATTCATCTCCTAATCCTCCATATCCGGTCTGACAAAGAACCCATTTATAATATTTTATAATTAAATTTTATATGCCTATCCAAATACCAGGTTGATATATGTCATATGAAACAGCTTTAAGGTAATTTTAATCTAAAATTTTTAAAGAAGATTTGGAAAATGAAAGAAGTCACTGTCAGACTTCGATTCTTCCTTGTCCTAGTGGGACTGCAGGATGTAGGTAAACATTAACATTAACATTAACATTTTTATTTTTTAAAGTGTAGCTATTGTCTTACCTTTTTATATATCGCTTAAAACATAGTCGATAGTTAAAATTAAGCTACATCAATTAATATAAGCGATGAGTTACATGATAGACCCGTATATTCTTTAACTTGTAGACACCTTGATCAAAATACAAACCATCATCTGTACGTTCCAACCACTGATCTACAGTTTGCAACAAAACTAACACTAACACCAGAAAGAATGCCCAACAATAAACAATCAAACTATAAGAACCAAATGAACCATATAATAGCCCAAGTTCACAATCCTATACCTACACCCATCTACTTTATCGATTCCCGTGTAAGATTAATAGACTCCTACAATGCTGCCATCGTTCCATTTGACTTTGTATTGTATCTGTGTTTGGTCAGTGGAAGTGTCTCGAGACGGATTCCATGATAAACGAACGCGGGTACACATTTGAATCTGAAAGACGGCGTTGGAGTTGGAAGCTGGGATGTGAAAGCCGCGCTAGTCCGATGTAGGAGACTAGCGTAGCGGAGGAATAGCGGAGTGCGTGCAATTCGGGCTGTGCTGATGCTGGCGTAGGTGGTGTTAATGTTGAATGAAGGAGGGTAAATAGTAGGGTGAATAAGGTTATTTTAAACTAAATTTAGTTCTTTTTGAGTTCGGTGAATTAAACTATAAAAATCTGATGTGTCCAACTCATTTTATTTTGCATGATATACAAGGTAACCAATGAAACTATTTAAGCTTGAAAATCTCGAGAACTAAAAGAGACACAAATTCGGTAAATTAGACAGAAGTTGTCTCTTGTGGGGGTCATGTTATACATGTTTTTCCCAAAAATGCATAGGTATCTAGATTATTTACTTATTACAAATTTAATAAAGTAAAGTATAAAAATTTAATGTGTCCAACACATTACTTCCCGCCACTGTATTATAATATATTCTATATAAGTTTTGCAGTACATTCAATTTGTACCTATAGATTTACATTTAGTTCGTTATAGCAGTTCAGAATATTTTTATTTCATTTCATACCTAAAATTTTCTTCATGAAATTTGTATGACCAAAAAAAATAGCTATTTTGGACTAAATTTTGCTGCTCTGAATTGTGCTCTTGTTTCAGTAAGTCAGGAATTAGAGCACTTAGAAGTGTTTGTTCTAATTCTAGGTCTGCTGAAACCAGAGCACATTCTGGAGCAGTTTTAGCTGCTCTGGGTTAAGCTCTGCTTTCAGTAGGTCAAGAATTAAAGCATTCCAAAGGCTTTTCTCTAACATTATGCCTGTTGAAACCAGAGTACATGCTGCAGCAGATTTAGCTGTTCTGGATTGTAATCTAGTGATACTGGGGTAAGAATTAGAGTATTCTAAATTGTTTTCCCTAATTACGGGCTAGTGAAACCAGAGCAAATTCTGAAGAATTTAGAATGCTCTTATTCTTGATTTGCTTAAACTAGAACGTACAGCACAGCACACCATTCATACCAATGTCCTATTAACCGCTACAATGCAGGCCTAGAGTTGTATCTTGTGGAACACCAAAGTAAATCAAGAATATTCCTCTTTTTGCTCTTTTAAAGTAACAAAACCTAACCTACTTTGGAGGAGACAGTGGTTAGAGATAAATTCACAACAACAAAACTCTAAGTAGGCAAAGCTTATTGATAAATTTAAACTAACAAAACCTAAACTACTTTTGAGAAGACTGGGTTTAGAGATAAATTCAGAACAACAAAACTCTCGTAAGTAGGCAGAGATTATTGATAAATTTAAACTAACAAAACCCTTAACAAACAAAACCTAACGGATTTTTGAGAAGACAGTAGTTAGGTTTAATTCTTCCTCATACACTAAATAAATTTCTACACTATACCTATCATAGCATTATTCTACAGACGCCCTAGCATCCACAGTACCCTTTCCTAAGTTACCCACAAACATAAAAATAAACAGACCTAAATTTGTACCTTGTGGACCACCAAACTAATCCCAATTTACTTCTTCCTCATCCACTAGTTAACTTTCAACTCCAAACCTTTTACACTATCCTCTACACTAGCATCCACTATTCCACACCACCCTTTTCCAAGCCACGAATCAGCCGGCCCCGAATTGAGCGTTAGTGAAAATATATTGTGCGGGCCATTAGAGCTGATGGATGAGGTATGCTAAGCACGCTGATGAATCAAGCCGTGTCAGCCTTCATAATGCAGAATTATACCCGGCGTGCGCCAGACGAGATATAGAAAACAAGTTACAAGATACAGGTGATGAAGAGGCGAGCGGTTACTGGCTTTTATATTCAGGCTTTCATGCCAAAATCTAACAGTGAAATGTGAAATGAAAAACATTATAAAGTAGGGGCATAGATATATGAAATTCACTTTCGGTTAAGCCGATTGGCCCTTGGTTTTATGGGGCTTGCGATAATGGTACACTTAGGCAGGTACTTTCTTCTGTCGTATGCTGTTAAGGGCTGTGCCAGAAATTACCTTTCAAAATGATTCCTAATTATGTACTTTTAAATCCAGATTACAATATTCAAATAATAATGCATTTTAAACGCACGTCTTCTAATTTCAATTTGAAAATTGAGAAAATATTAAAATAAATTTTAAATACAAACAGTATTTGACATAAATATAAGTATTAACCAGCTTTACAATGGTAGGAAAATCTAAAAGGGATTATAGCGGTGTGATCAACAGAGATTTGACTAAGCCCGGGTTGCACAAAGCTTCATCATTTTTAATTAATGATTAATTTTTTGACAGCAATGTATTTTTAATACGTGGCCATGGTAACAACGTCAAATTAATCAGTGATTTTTTTGATTAGAGGCTGATTAGCCTTTCTGCAACCGGGCATAAGTCAAGTTGTTCATTCATTAGATTTTTTTTTTCATTTGGATTTCCAATTATTCTAAGAACTTTATTATTACTTATTAAACATTTTATTTATAGTTACACGGTCAGTTTTGGACAAGTCATCAAAAGTTATTTCTGTGCTTGCAGTTTTTAGTAGTGTGTGCATAAAATTGTACATACAAATATGTGGAGATCCTGGGAATATAATTTTGTGGACGTAAGTCATGCTGAAAACAACATTCGGAAGAAATAGTTCAACATCTAGCAGAAGATCAGTCGTCGACGTCGAAAAAACAGAGTCGCAAATATGTATCCTATGACGAGAAGAATATGATACGGCCCTGATCTTACTTTTCAAGTGATACCTTTGAGTTGGGATAATTTATAACTCCTGACCACGAAGCTTCCCACCCTTCTATAAAAGGTTGCAAAATCCGCATAATCCAGTTTCATATATATAAGCGCGCTGATGAATCAAGCCATGTCAGCCTTCATAATGCAGAATTATACCCGGCATGCGCCAGACGAGATATAGAAAACAAGTTACAAGATACAGGTGATGAAAAGGTGGTGATGTTTACTGTGTTTTATATTAAGGCTTTCATACCAAAGTCTGACGCTATGGTTTAAGGGAAATGAATAACTTTGTATAGTATAAGTAGATGTATATGAAACCGACTTATGCGGATTGTACAACCTTTTATGGAGGGATGGGAAGCTTTGTGGTCAGGACACAGAATAGGTTTATACAGAAGTGACAGTAAGACAGAGAAACGAAAATTAGAGAGAGATGGGGGAAGGCACAAATTTAAAGGACTCATTGTTTAAAATCGAAGGCACAAATTTAAAGGTCTACACAATGCTCCAAGGTCAAAGAACTGAGTAGGGTAACATGAACTGTAACGGAGTGTCGCTTCTGCATGTAACTATTCTGTGGTCAGCACTTATAAATTATCCCAAATCAAAGGTATCACTTGAAAAGTAACAAGTGGGCCTTATCATATTCTTCTCGTCATAGGATACATATTTGCGACTCTGTTTTTTCGACGTCGACGACTGATCTTCTGCTAGATGTTGAACTATTTCTTCCGAATGTTGTTTTCAGCATGACTTACGTCCACAAAATTATATTCCCAAGATCTCCACATATTCGTATTTACAATTTTATACACGCACTACTAAAAACTGCAAGCACAGAAATAACTTTTCGATAACTTGTCCAAAACTGACCGTCTACCTCTAATGAAAATTTTTAATAACTAATATTGGAGTACTTGGAATAATTGGAAATCCAAATAAAAAGAAAAATCTTGAGAATGAACAACTTGACTTAGTCAAATCTCTGTTGATCATTCCTCTTTAATCCCATTTAGATTTTCCTACCATTGTAAAGCTAGTTAATACTTAGTTTCTGCCTTTGTTCTTCTGTGTATAAATACTAAAAACTTTCTGTAAAGTAAATTCGGATTAAACAATTACTTACTTGTGTTAGTTAGGTACTTACTTATGTGGGTTAGGTTAAGTAAGTAAAAATAAAATAATAACTTACAAATAATGTAAACTTAAGCAAATCATTTATTTAAAAAAACATAATATTAATATAGTGGGTTGAAATAATAGCATAACTTACTTTTCCTTAAAAAATAGAAGTGGTGAATTTTTGTTGATTTTATGAAAATCTGACTGTCTTAAAACGTGTCTACCTCAAAAACTACAGCTCTGAGAATTTTTTCACTTTTTTCCCGTGCTGTAGAGGGTTCAAATAATAGGATAACGTACATAAATTATATATAATTAATACTAATCCTACTATAATTAACAGAAGTCTTTCTAAACATTTATACTTTCTTGATATAAGGTATATTCGTTAATAATTTTTCGTGAGATTTCTATTTAAATTTGCTAATGCAGAAAAGCTATTATATTTAATAACTTCTCAGCTACTAAATCCTGGAAATGGTCGTCTTATACGGACAAAAATAAAAGTCTTATAGCCTGAATGTTTTATTTTGCCCATTATGTCTACCCTAAATCCTTAAATGAATTATAATTCGTAATATTCTTTAGTTTCAGAAACGCAAGAAATCTTGAATTCTACAAAGATTTCTCAAAGGTTTTACTTCAAAATTGGTACGTACATTTGTGAATATTTTATTGAAATTATAGGTACATAAAAAAAACAAAAAGAAAATATATAGAAATTAAGTAAAATTTAATGTAAATTAATATGTGACAATTCCATTATATAAAATGTAGAAAAATATAGTTTTTCATCAAACGTCATAAAAGTGACATCTTCTGTGATGTGATTGACAAGGTTGAAGTTTAATTTCTATGCCTCCGTAATATAATTTTTTATTCTAGCCGCCGTTTAATTTCTTCGCCGCCGTATATAGAATCAGCCAATAAGAAGTAACTTGTACAATAGAAATTTGTAATATCGCCCTAAATGTCACTATAAAAACTAGATAACCTAAAAATAAAGTTACTAAAAATTATGAATAATTGACAGGTAACCTACATATTAAACGTCAAATAGTAATTAATTTTTTAAATTTATACGTGTGAAGAAAATATAGAATGTGTTATTCAGAGTAAAAGTGTCTTTGTGTGCCTCGCATGCAATTGTGCAAACTTTCATGCTCGCCACACAAAGTATCACTTTTACTCTTAATAACACAATATATTATTTTTCGAAATCGATACTAAAGTACATATATCTCTACGCGAAGTTAGCCAAAGTAGTAGCTAAAGCAAAACTTTACAGACTCTTATGTCAAAATTTAACTTTACGGACTCATATGTCAAACTGAATTAACCTATATTTTAATTATATTATATTTTTGCTGTTTATTTTAGTACTACTTAAAATAACAAACATATCATTCTATAATATTATTGGATAATTTATTTATTATTTTGCTTTGATAATAATTTATCTGATTTCATGCAGACGACGTCTAAGCATAAACATAAATGAAAGTTATAAATTATTATTTGACACTTTGACATTACGTTTGTTATTACAGCCATCCCCGTCTCAATAGCTATTATAGCTGACGTTTTACAAACAATGCTATTTATTTATATTTTTAATTAATAATTTAACGATTTTGGAAAAAATATAATGTATATTTAAGGAATAAAGTATTTTTTATTACTCACATTATACTTTAGTCAATTGATATACAAATAACTATTATTGTTCTGTGAAATATAATGACATAGTTATTAGCCGGATAATTTTAATTTGCCAAAAAATATTTTCCCACGGTAAATGCCTATGATATCACTTGTTATGACAAACAGTGTATTAAATTTTATGACCCACTATTAATAATAATTACTTTTATTTCTGTTACAACTAAATTTATAACATTTTTACCTCTCGCCATATGATGTCAAATTTAATGAAGATAAAATAAGTAAATATAAAGTAGTTTTATTGTAAAATTACAAATTGAATGCACTGAAAAATTTATATTGAATATATTACTACAGTGGCGGGAGGTAATGTGTTGGACACATCAGATTTTTTTCCTTACTTATTACATAAATAGTTGGAACACCAATACTGTATATTTTTACGTACCGCTGTTTTGGAATCAGATTCAACAGAGCCATCTCGTTTATGGTTCCATCAACTACTTTGCGGAATTAAATAGACAAAAATATCACATAAATAAACATGTTTTACATATTTACTTAATTTTTTGATATTTATTAAAATGGTTCTTTCAATAATTAATTGGTATATTTTAAAATGGAACTAATTTGTATTATTAATTATTAGACGTTTGCTTTTTTTTATAATATTTGACAAAAAAACGCCTGATATTTACTCAAATACAACCAGACACAGTTATGTAGGTGAAACGAAATTTCTTATAAGCTTGCCTATCTATATAATCTTCAATCAACGTTATGACATAAATAGTTTGAACAGCACTAGTCCTTATACTAATACTAAGCTATCCCTAGCTATATAGCTATATACTTGTAATATACTAATTTTGTTGCTACACTTTCAACCAGTGAATAAGTTTTATAAACACAAAATTCGTAAATTTAGTAGCGAAGGGTAAAGCGAAAGAACAAGAGCAAGCCCTTAGGGAATGAACTTGAAGCAAAAAAATGGGGCATAGCTCTCACTTGTTTATTCCAACGGGGAATGTTTCAAAAATACAAACTTAATATTTCACAAGGCGAGAATCGAATACTTTAAATGTTGTGTTCAATTTGTTACAACGAAATTGAAGCGAACGGAGAGTATAAAATTTCTTTTCGACCAAGGGTACAACATAAATATTACATTTTTACAAATTCATAAAAAATCTAATGTGTCCAACATAGTACCTACCGCTACTGTATTAATATATTCTATACAGGGTGTTCATTTTAAGTGTGCCACCATTGCTATGTCGAGGAGTTATTAAATATAATAGCTTTTCTGCATTAGCGAATTTAAATAGAAATCTTACGAAAATTTTTTAACGAATATACCTTGTATCAAGAAAGCAAAAATGTTTGGAAAGACTTCTGTTAATTATAGTAGGATTAATATTAAATATACAGGGTGTTCATTTAATTTTGTCCACTATTGCTATCTCGAGAACTATAAGAGCTACGAGGTCGGTTAAATTAGCAAACAATTTCTATTTTACAACACTATTAACATGAGACAAACAAATTTTTTTTAACCAGTGGTTCTCAAAATACTGGTCCCAACTTTTTTTATTTTAAATGTGAACCTATTTTTTTTAATTGCTTATTCAATAGAGAATTTTATTCTGAATTCAATAATATAATATTATTATACCCTAACAAAGATTTTTTTTTTGAGAAAAATGAATCTGAAGTTTTATATTAATTTTATTAAAATATGACAATAATAAGAGTGCCATGACGGAAAAAACGGAATAAAAGTCATTTTTTAACCTGGAATTAGAGTGCCTTAACAGAAAGAAGTGAATAAAAGTATAATGAATGAAATAAAACAGTTTATAATTTTTATCTTAATATTTAATAGTGAAGAAATATTTACAAAAATTAAATAAAATTTTACTCTCATAAATTTATAAGTACTGTTTAAAATTGCCTCCATTTTCATTTATACATAACTGTACCTAATGAAATAATAGTAATTAATTTAACAAGCATAATATGTAGGCTATATATGTAGGCTATATTAGCGAGTATTTTTAATCATCCGAGTGTAATGTAGCCATATTATGCGAGTCAAATACTATACTTTATCTACAACTAACAGGCATATAAAAAATCTGATATTATTTGTTAAATATTCAGTTAACTGTGAGTAGTTTATATATAGCTTAACAGATGGCGCCACAGTAGCACTTACATGTCAAAATAACTATTCAAATTGTATTTATTATACTTTTATAATCATTTACATTGATATTTATGATAAAAAATATATTATTAATAAATTAACAGTTTATTAAAATGTTATGTGTTAAATTATATGCTCTATTTATTACAGAAAAGTGTAGCGTGTAATATAACATTTCATATTACACTTGTGTAATATGAGTAGTATATTATATGTAGTATCACACGTATAATGTACCCATATTTCAATAGTTGTAGATAAAACTGTTTTATTTAATTTATTATACTTTTATTCACTTCTTTTTGTCAAAGCCCTCTAATTCCAGGTTAAAAAATGACTTGTATTCCATTTTTTCCGTCATAGCACTCCTATTATTGTCATATTTTCAAGGAACCATAATTCGTGCTCATATGTTAAAAACTCACACTGGAGAAATTTGACTAAAAACAATACCTCCCTTATCTATAAATTGGTAGGCGGGAGGTAAAAATCTTTGAGAAAAATTTCCTTAAAATCTTAAACCGTGTAAAATCAATGCCTGGCCGATAAATTACGATATCAATTTCGCTAATCCTAAAATAAATTACTCAATATCTACATCACAAAAGGTGGATATTCTAGATACATTTCGTAGATCTAGATATATAGATACTGTAAGACCTGTGACGGGTCGATGATTGTTAGAATAAACACTAGATGGCAGCTATTGTACTTTCCATTATTCCGTTTCCGTAGGAAATAGAAGGCTTTCAACATAGCTACAGGATCAGACATGCAAAGTGTATTGTTTAAGGTGCATATTATTAAGTTATTGCGTTGTATATTAAGACAGGATTTTTTAATTATTTATGGTACAAGTGTGTTACATTACAGATAAGTAACGTGGGAAAAGTTTAGCTCACGAGGCCGTTTTGGTATTTTTTCAAGTGACTTAGGTAATTAACACACGTGTGCCATACAACATTTTTTCCAACACATTTTAATCATTGATATAAAATACATATAAGATTTTTGACAGATGGAATTTCGAAATGACATTTAGGAACAAAATAGTGTAGAGAAGGTTTTATAACGTAGTTACTATGATACGAACCAAAAAACAGTGTGCTAATATATTTAGCTCACTAGTGACTTATGACCTACTTTATTTATCTAAAAACAGCATAGTTATATCGTTATAATTACACGGTGTTAGGTAAATGTATTTTTTTTCATAATGTAAACATTTAAAATTTTTAATAATTGTCACTTTACAGGCTTCTTGGTAACTAAGTAAATAAACAATTACAGTAACTAACTTGTCAAAATTTAGAAGGCTAGCCTTGTAAAATTTTACACTGCTCATAAAAAATAATAGAAAATATTGAATGTTTTTTATGCATTTATTACAAATATTACAAACTTACGTTAATTAGGTTTATGTGAGTAATTATACACATTTATAGTACATATTGATTCACTGGCGAAACTCATTTGACAACGTCTAGCTATAAGTTGTTCTACCACCGCCAACTACCTTTGATTCCAAAATAGAGTCAATCTTTTTTTGAAGAATAAAGTAAAGTAATAAAAAAACGCTATGAAGGTGGAAATAAAATTTTATACGCGGCACATTGTAATCTAGAGATATAGAAATGTGAAATGTGGTAACTCTGTTGAATGAAGTTCGGCATATTTATCTGTCAATATGCATTTAAAATATATGAAAATATTTATAAATCTATATATTCATTTTCTTTTCAATTAGTGTTGTTTATTTGGTTTTAATACTCAGAATAATATAAATTGTAAATATATTTAAATAATATAGAAATATTTTTAAATTTGTTACTTACCATTTAAATCTAAAAAAAAAATAACAAGGAATTACATAAATAATCACCTCATCAGATTTTTAACAAAAAGAACGATCACATTAAGTGAACTAGCTAATATGAAGTGAAAATTTTTGTATAAATTCACTTATCATATAGTTTAAAAGAATGTATTCAGTGTACTAATAAAGGTTTGGTACAATACACCTTTAAAGTTAAAATGGACCTAATTTGGTACCCTAAGGAACCCCATATTTTATAAAACAATTTTTTTTTCAGTAAAATTAAATAAACTACGTAAGTGTAAAAGATAAAATAAGTAAAAAATGAAGTAATTTTTTTGTAAAATTTAAAAAGATGAAAGAAATATATTAGGAATGAATTTGCATGCGTGAATCAAAGTAAGTTCAGTTCCGGTTTTAGTAACGTCAAAAATAGCTGTCATATTGGTTATAAAAATTTTATGAAGGAAATTTTAGGTATGAAATGAATTAAAAATATTCTTAACTGCAATAACAAACTAATTTTAAAACTACAAATTAAATGTATTAAATAACTTATATAGAATATATGTATTACTACAGTTGCGGGAGGTATTGTGTTGGACACAACAGATTTCTTTAGGATATATTAATGATTTTTTAAGTTAAATAAGACAAAAATTTATTGCTTTGATAGATATCATGTACATATGACACATTCTATAAAATAACGTTTTCAGTCTTACAATTAAAATAATATAACAATAAATATAAATTAATAACAATATATGGTAACGTATTGGCACAATAGCATTCATTCTTATAAGTATGAAATAAATAACAACATATTTATACTTATAGTATAGCAATGTTCACTCGTATATTATAATTAAATATGAATTTTATCTAAAATTTCGCCAGAATTGTCAAAATGGTATAAATAGACTGCATTAGTGTAACGGTCATTTTGTGGCGCCAAATTCAAACTGAAACCCTAACTCGCCTCTGTCGATTTATACGCCCATGTTATTCTTATGGGAATCAAAATATGCTGTCTTTAAACTGCTACAAAGTACTATAAAATGCAAATCTTAACTATTAAATCTTATAAATACTAATCTCTTATGTTTTATGTATCTTCTATTGTAATATACACAACCGGAAAACATAGTATTATTTAATAAACTTCAATTTAAACTTTAAACACTAGGTGCAAATTTCTGAAAACGTATGTCGTAGCTGTCTTAGTATTCAGTTGAACCTGTCACTTTAACTGCACCAAGTAACGATATATGTTACTATATGCGTTACTACTTACTTTAAAATCAAATTTTTCTTAATTTATTCTTTCATTTGTACTTTTTCTGTACGGAAACCAAAGAGTAATGTTTTAGAATATAAAAATACCCTATGTTATAATTATCGCCAAAATGCTGTAATATCGTGAATTGAAAATGTACGTACATAAGAAATGCAACTCAGATTTGAATTAGGGTTTCGCGCCAAATGTAAATCTTAACCTCACTAACGTGGTCTTTACTTATTTAAGTATTTTCTTGTACATGTGCTGCCATCTCTTATCGAGTAGCAAAACTATGACAGTGCTGCCATCTCTTGTGGAGTAGCAAAACTATGACATGACAACTGCTGCCATCTTTTGACGAGTGGCGAAATTATAGATAAACTTCATTGTATATAAATGGAAATTATTAAATTTTTACAAATTCCTATACTATATTGGTGATATCATATAATAAATTGATATTTGTACCGTGCGACTATAATAATGGAAGAATTTACAAAATCACAATGTACACTAACTTATTGCTAAATTCACTCTATTGACATAACCTAGTTGTCGCCCATGTCACACTATTGCCATCTTGTGTGAAAAAATGTAACTATACATTTATTTCACAAGAGTATAACTTTACAATATCGTCTTTTGTTTGACGTAGAAGCAAAAGTGTGACAAAAAAATGTTAAAATTATACAGGACGGTTTTTTTTAATATGGAAATATTCCAGAAAAGACTAATTTGTACTTATAGTTTTACATAAGCCTTTTTTATATTAATAAACCATTTTTGTTGTAGTTTTTCAACGTATATACATTAAAAAACATATTTTTTTAAATAAATCAAACAATTTTTGAGTTCTGTCGATTTTAAAAATATTGATCATGTATAAAAAAAATTAATTTTTTGTTAAATCAAAAAAAGTATGAAATAAAACTTGCTTAAAATTTTGTTTTAAGCAACTGTTTCCAAATAAATTTCTTTGTAAAACGTACTGTATAGCTATTTTCATTTGTTAAACATGTATAATTTCTTTTTAAAAAGTTGGAAAATCAAAAAATGTTTCAAATAAAACTTGCTTAGAATGTTATTTTGAACAATTTTCTTTAAATAAACTTTTTATTAAAACGTACTGTGTAGCTATTTTTATTTGTTAAATATGTATAAATAATTTTGAAATTTGGAAAATCAAAAAAAAAATTAAATAAACGTCAACTAAATCTTAATTTTAATGAATTGTTTATAAATAAACTGATTTGTAATAGCTTTACATTGCAAGACCGTTATACAAAAATGTACAGGTGAGCACAGAAAGGTAACGGGCGAGCCTGTTATCTGTGTAAGACTGTAAACTTCAACTACCGGTAGAACATTGTACAATGTTTTATGGGCATTTGCATCGCAATATATTTATGTTTAATAAAATTCATTGCATTTGTGCAACGTCAATGTCAATGTCAAAGGATGTCAGACGTTTCAAATAAGATGTGTTGTCATGGTAATACACGTCAACTGCCCGTTGTAATTTTTACACGGTCTAGCCCGTAAAACGTCTTGTAACCCCTAGAGACAGAGGTAAATAAACAGTTCTTTACTGTTCAAATGCCCATAAAATGTTTTTTTAACGATTTGTTTATATAATTACTAACAAATTTGTTATTATTTCAAATAAAATAACGATATTTTAAATTTATCCAACAATTGTGATAAAACTTATTAAATAAAGTATAAAGAGACCTAATTTTATAACTTGAAGAACTCCATATATTGTAAAATAATATTTTTGTCTCAAAATACAAAATAATAAAAGAGGTGTACAAGAAACATATTTCATTACAATTTTTCTTTTTAAAATGATTTTAATTTCATAAAATTTAATATTTTAAGTAAGATATTATGTTGTACAGAACACTATTATGTTGAAAAATGATTTCATTTTATCTTGTTTCATTTTAATTTTGTTAATGGTTTATAAAATTTATAAGTAGTAGAAAAGAATAAATTAATTAACGCCATTAAATTTGCGCATTTAAAATTATTAATTTGATGTCGGCACACATAAATAACAATTGAAAACATACTACAACAGAATTTATAAGTACTAATTATTAATTAATTCAATATATTGTTTGTTGTAACATATTAAATTTTTAAAATAATTTCATATACAGAATGTTCCATTTAAGTGTGCCACCATTGCTATCTCGAGAACTATAAGAGCTACGAGGTAGGTTAAATTAGCAAACAATCACAATTTTACAATACTAATACAATGAGCAAAAAATTTTTTTTTCGACCACTGGTTCTCAAAATACGGGACACAACTTTCTTATTTTAAATGGGAACATGTGTTTATTTTTAGGTTATTCGGTAGAGTATTTTTTTCTGAATTCAACGATATAAACATATTATATACTATTATAACAAAATAACTGAGAAAAATAAAGGTTAAATTTATAAGTATTTTATTTATATCTGGCTGAAACAAGAGTGCTATGGATAGAAAACAGACATATTGTTCTGTTTAACATTGTTTCATTATTTGTTGTTAAATTTTATGTTCTTAAACTGTCAGTTTTAAGATGAAAATGAATTGTTTTTTATTCAAAGCACTCTTGTTTCAGCCAGATATAAATAAAATACATATAAAACTAACATGCATTTTTCTCATTATTATATTAGTATATATGTTTATATCGTTGAATTCAGAAAAAATACTGTATCGAATAACCTAAAAAAAAACATGTTCCCATTTAAAATAAGAAAGTTGTGTCCCGTATTTTGAGAACCACTGGACAAAAAAAATATTTTTTTGCTCATTGTATTAGTAATTTAACCAACCTCGTAGCTCTTATAGTTCTCGAGATAGCAATGGTGGCACACTTAAATGGAACACCCTGTATAACAACAATTGAAAACATACAACAACAGAATTTATAAGTACTAATTATTAATTAATTCAATGTTGTTTTTGTAACATACTAAATTTTTAAAATAATTTCGTATAAATTATAAATGGTATAAATTTGAAACACTACAGGCTTTAGCTCATGTATTACTATAAGTACACTCAATATAAATGGCGACAAATAATCATTCAGTTTGCTTTGGACATTTACAGAGACTGTACATTTTAAAATTATAAATTCATTATTCATGTTTGCGTTTTAGTCTTCATGCAAATTTTAATCATTTTATAAAAACCTTGAACAATATAAACAAGAAACGTTTTTATTAGAAATAATATTTTGAAAGCTCATATTTTTACATACTTTTGAAATGTACACTTTGCAAAAAATTAAATTTAAGCAATTATAAAAAAATCAAAAAATGGTTTAGGTAAACTCCCCTTAAAATTTGATTTTAAACAACTTTTGTCCAATAAACTTTTTTGTAAAATGTACTGTTTAGTTACAAACTGTATTTTCATTTAAAAGATCATGTATAAAAAATTTGAAAAAGTTGTAAAGTCAAAAAACGGGTCAAATAAACCCTTAAAATTAGATTCTAAACAACTTTTGTCAAATAAACATTTTTTCAAAATGTACCCTTTAGCCACAAATCGTATTTTGATTTTGTGTATCATGTATAAAAAATTTGAAAAAGTTGGAAAATCAAAAAACTATTTAAGTAAACTCCCATTAAAATTTGATTTTAAACAACATTTTTTAAATAAACTTTTTTGTAAAATGTACTGTTTAACCACAAATCGTATTTTGATTTACGGTAACATGTATAAAAAATTTGGAAAAGTTGAAAAAATCAAAAAACTGTTTAAATAAACACCCATTAAAATTTGATTTTAAACAACATTTTTCAAATAAACTTTTTTGCAAAACACACTATTTAGCCACAAATCAAATTTTGAATTAAGATATCATGTATAAAAAATTTGAAAAAGTTGGAAAATCAAAAAACGGGTCAATTTAACTCCCCATAAAATTTAATTTTAAATAACAATTTTCAAATAAACTTTTTTGTAAACCGTACTGTTTAGCCACGAATCGAATTTTGATTTAAGATAACATGTATAAAAAAATTTGAAAAAGTTGGAAAATCAAAAAACGGGTTAAATAAACTGCCCATAAAATTTGATTATAAACAACTTTTTTCAAATAAACTTTTTTGTAGAACGTACCCTTTAGCCACAAATCTTACTTTGAATAAAAAACATGTAACAAAAGTTGTCCGATTCCTGTTTTCTTTGCGTATATTTTGAGCAACTAAAAACTTATAGGATTTTTTCCTATGATTGATGGTACCAATTATACACATTTTTTAACAAAAAATCAAAATATCTATGTGACAGTTTTGACAGTTAATGACATGCCATTGTAGACATTTAAATTTTTGTAATATTGGTATATTATTTAACAAAAATAAACTGAATTCAACTTAAATAATATTAAAATACAGGGAACAAGAATTAAAATCAGTGATATTTCACTAAACTGTCAGATAAATATTTTCTTTTATTTCCATGGCTGTCTGATTTTGAACGAAAATATTAGATTTTAAATTTAATAAATCTCGCCCTGCAGACGAAATTGCATATTTCAAATAAGTGTGATCCATAGAATTAATATTCCCCTATAAGTATACAGAATTTCAAGTCAATATCTTGCACTGGGGAGATACTATTCATAATGAACTGATTTCCCATGTAAAACTCCCATGTGTCGGTCGAGCTGGGACACCCGGTTTATATATCTTTTAACTAAAATAGAATAAGAAGTCCAAAACGCAAACATTTTAGACTTATTGTCAAATGGCACATATGGCATAAACCATTTACACATATACTATATGTGGTCTAGAACCATGAGAATGGTTCATATAGCCGAATTGTCTATAGGTATCTACCTCTTTATTACCACTGTATTCCCATGGAAGAGTTTGGTATTCACTTAATAAAGGCGGACCAATCATATGGTCACATTTATCTCGTCTCTGTCTGTCAGTTGTCGGTTGTTCCACCTCTGTATGTAGTTTGCGTAATACGCCTGAATATAGCAACGCTATTAACGCGATGATTAGTACGAATATAGCTGTAGATGCTCCTGTTGCTATGGCAATCCAATTTAAGGAACATTTTATTTCGTATTCAGGTAAATCTACTAATAATATTCCATATATTTTTTCTGGACCTGCACATTGTATTTTGTCAACATCTAACATTTGTGTAATGTTTGTTGTTTCTTTTTGTTCTGTAACCAATTTCCATAACCATATTAATGAACAGTTACATTCTAGAGGATTTTGGCCTATGTGTAAAGTTAATAACTGGTCTAGAGGAAAGTGACTGGCTTCTAATGTCTGCAAAAGATTGTTTCTCATAGAAATGTGTTCTAATTTTGGATTGCCGTGAAACAGTCTTGTAGGAATATTTTCTAAGCCAATATTATCATCCATTTCAACAAATTCAAGGTTGATATTATCAACAAAACTTCGGACATCAACTTTAACTAAGCTGTCTATGCCATTTAAGTAAAGTTTTGTTAATTTAAAAAGCCCACGAAATGCAACCGGTGGTATGGTTAAAAAAAAATTTTTGCTCAAATTCAATTCTAATAAATTTGACAGTTTACTAAGTTGTGAGGTTGGTACCTCTGTAAGATTATTATCTGCTAAATTCAATATCAGTAAATTTGAAAAACTGTCAAAAATGTTTCCATGAATTTCAGAAATGACGTTTCTGTCCAAATTTAACGTTTTAAGGTGCTTTAATGTTGGAAGAGAATTTTCTTCAATATTTTCAATCAAATTTTGAGATAGAGACAAATGTTGTAAGTTTGTTGTATGTTGTAGGTTGTCTGACGGAATTTCAAGCAATTCATTGTTGTTTAGTTGTAATGTTGTTAAGTTTTGTTGGTTTTTAAATAAGTTTTGTTCAAAACTTATTATTTTATTGTTGTTTAAAACTAATGTCTCAAGATTTATCAAATCTGTGAATGAATTTTCATTTATTTCTTCTATTTTGTTATCACTTAAATCTAAGATTTTTAATGTTTTTAATCCTTTAAAAACATCTTTATCCAACCCTTCAATTTCATTATTGTTTAAATAAAGTTTTTCTAGATGTTTTTGTGAAATAAAATTCAAAGAACCTAACTTTTGAATTTTATTATTACTAATGTCCAACTCTATTAAATTGGCATATATTTCCAAGGTAAAATGTACACTGTTAATTTTATTGTTCGATAAATTCACATAACGTAGTTCAGGGTTTAATTGTATGGGCACCACTTGTAAACTGGCGAATGCACAACTGACGTTTAAGTTTTCGTCATTGCAGTCACACTTTGCTGGGCACATTGCGTTGACAGACGTTAATAACATGACAAGTGGTAGTAGAAATGTCATGTGACGTCGTATTCGATGGTTGGATAAACAATTGAAGCACTTTTGGTCCACCGTTTGAAAATCATCTTCCATACCATACGAAAGGCATTGAATCTGGAACAAAAAGTGAGGTGTTACTCAGGGGTCTTAGATTGGAGCCTTGCGTAAGACTATAGCCGTATTTAGTTGGGAAATTTGAATACACCCCTAACTGATCCTAAACTTACTTGTGATGGTATCAAACAAACAATAAAATTTTACAGTAAGTGAAAATTTTAACCAGTTAATTTAAGTTATTTGTTAAAGTTACTTATTTTTTCATTTTAACCTATAAAGATATAACTTCTGACACAAATAGAAAGAGAAAGCATTATAAACAAAGATAGAAAACAGGTTCAACTAACCAACCCAGCAAAATATCTGAGTGAGTTGGTTCAGTTCGAGATAAGCTCTGGGTTACTTCCAACGTACCAAAAAGTCCCAAATAAATACGATCTGTAAAACTATTGTTGCAAAAAATCTGATACATCCAACACATTACCTCCCGTTACTATAGTAATATATTCTATATAAGTTTTTCAGTACATTCAATTTGTAGTTTTATAATTAGTTTGTTATTGCAGTTCACAATATTTTTAATTCATTTCATACCTAAAATTTCCTTTATAAAATTTTTATTAGTAAAAAGAAAAGCTATTCTTGGCGATACTAGAACCAAAATAGAGCTTACCTTGATTCACGCATGTATATAGAATAACTGATTAGATTTTGACTACAATTGGTTAGCCGGAAGTAGTACTTTACTTGAAGCTTTAAACGGATTTTTCCTAAAATATTCCTCTATATACCATTTTTTTGAAAATTACATTATTATATATATATATATATATATATATATATATATATATATATATATATATATATTTTAAATTTTCTACCGATATGTTTTTCAAATTCTAGTTAAACAGAAAAATTATATAAATTATAATAATTTTACATATCACTTAGGCTGAGGAATTTCGATAAAACAGATGAGTTATTCATATGTTTACAAAATTTGACATGATGTCAAATTTGATGTAAGTTTAAAAGATAAAATATGAAGTAGTTTTATTGTAAAATTAAAAAGGTGGAAGAAATATATAGGGAATATATTTATATGTGTGAATCAAGGTAAGTTCGGTTCTGGTTTTAGTAACGCCAAAAATAATTGTTTTCTTTTGGTCATACAAATTTTATGAAGGGAATTTCGATACAGTATTAGAAATTAGATGCAAGGAAATTTCAGGTATGAATTGAATTAAAAATACATATTTTGAAAAAACTAAACTTAAAACTAAATACTTAATTTTTTTTTTTTTTTAATATATTATATTACTACAGTAACAGGTGGTAATGTGTTGGACACATCAGATTTTTTGTACTATTGGAAAAATAATTAGTCAGTCGGAAATAACCGAGCGTATACATTTTATCCTCTATTCATATTATATTGTTCGACATTGTATCTTGCACACACACATTTATTCTTACACACATTTTATCTTCAGAAAAATTTAATACTTAATATTTTATCTAATTATAATTGCATGTGCAATCAAATGAATGACAGGTATAATTACAATGTTTTAAAGATGAAATGTTGACGAAGATAAAATGTGTGGTAAATAAAATGAATGAAAGAAAAATGTGTGAATGATAAAATGTGCGCAAGGTAAAATGTTAGTAAGATAACTTTTTTCGCGGATTAAAAGTGTGGAGGATAAAAGGTGTGCAAAACTAAATGTTTCAAAGATACAATGTCGACCAATATAACATGTGTGGAGGATAAAATGTATACGCCCCAAATACACATCAATAACTTTTACAATAGACGTTCAATTTTTAAAATTCATATATTATATTAAAGCCTAAACATTCCTCTTTAACATGTGTAAATACAAAGCCTTGTTATACTGTGGAATTTTTAAATAAATAAGTATTCAAAATGATCAGCATTTTATACAACTTTTTTCTTACATGCTTATTAAATTAATATTGCCATTAAACGACCAAAAAATTGATGTTTACATATACTATTCTTTATACAGTATACTTTTAGACAGTACATTTATAATTGTATATTTTATTATAATAATTGTTTATTTGACTTAAAAATAAATAATGTCTATTTGGGAAACTACTCATCAGGTCAACAGTTTTACTTGAAACTAAAATATGTTATATAAAACATCAAATCTAACAATATTTTATTAATTTCACAAAAGAAAGCGAAACTGTTTTAAAAACATTAATAATTACTGCGGCCGCCGTGTTTAAAATGTTACAATATAATGCTAAAAAATTATTATACATGTAAGTCATGTATATTCTATTATATTTTATGTTTAAGTATAATTAAAATGTACATATTAATCAAATACATTTAAAAGCGATATCACGAACAATAAATTAAATGCTGTATTTTTGTTTTTATTATTGTATAAACAAGACTATGACACTTTTTTCTTTGTACATTCCTTTTCTAAGAAGATGTATTTATAATATTGTATAATTAGAAAATAATAGTACAGTATGTTCATTAGTAATTTGAAGTTAAACTCTCTCAATTTGAATTCATATTAAAATGTTGTCGTTTTATACATTTATTCTATACTTTTTAATATTTGTACTTAAAAAATTCTTAACTATATTCATTTTAAAGTTTACCAGAATTTTTATATGGATTATTATAGAATATATTTATGTTCAAAATATATTTTCATTATGTCCCATAAAATTTTAACAATTCTGGAATTGTATACTTATATATTGTTCAGTATTACAAAATTATATTGTGTATATAATTTTTTTAAAAGTGATATATGGTTTTATGTAATTATATTGATAATAAGTTTGTATTTTGTATAAACCTAAAATATTAATATGCAAAATAAAACTTGATATCTCGATTTCTATATAAATATAAAACCAATCTTTATTTATAAAAAGTTATACAGAGGACAAAATTATATTATGCATATAATTTTTTTCAAAAATGATATATGGTTTTATGTAATTATATTGATGATAAGTTTTTATTCTATAAAAACCAAAAATATTTATATGCAAAATAAAACTTGGTATCTCGATTTCTATATAAATATAAATACAATGTTTATTGATAAATATTTACAAAGGGGACTAAGATTATTACCTTGTGTAAAACTGATAATGTATAAGACATTAACAAAGGGGTCTCAGATTTGTGCCTTGAAAAAAAGTGTTCAAAATTTTAAGATTGTTATCTTGTATAAAATTCTATTTAAAATACCATCAAAATATTTATTATTAACTTATAATTCGTTATTTACTTGAATTATTTACAAGTTATTAACCAGTAAAAAATTACCAGTTAGTAATTTTATTGTTTACATTATTAAAAACTGTGTATTTGTGTCAATTGGTTATAATTTTAATTTTATTTACAAAAGAATACAAATAACCTATTATATAATATGTAAAAGGTAACAATTTAACTGTTTCTAGGAGGTAATAGGTTCGATTCTTCCTTGTATCACTAGTAAAATACTTTGAGACTTTTGTGTCTCCCCAACTTTTTTAAGACAACTATTTATAAATCCACTCTTATATAAGAAAAGAACAAGACATATATACAACATTAACAAAAAGAGACCAATATTAGAGCCTTGTGTAACACCGCACAAAAACTATTTTTCGTCAAATCAAAAAAAAGTTTTAAATAAACACCTCTTAAAAATTTATTTTAAATAACTTTTTTCAAATAAACTTTTTTGTAAAACGTACCATTTACCCAATTTGATATATTAACCATGTATATTTTTTTTGAAAAAGTTGGAAAATCAAAAAAAGTTTTAAATAAACCCTCTTAAAATTTTATTTTAAACAACTTTTTTAAAATAAACTTTTTTCTAAATCTTGTCCAATAGGCAGTACAGATATTGTAAACTATAATATGGGTTCCGGTGAGATATTTCGTGATTGTTTTTGAGTGCATTCAGTAAATATTAATACCGCAGTGACATTTTGTTGCTACATTATTAGTTAACTTGTAATATATTACAATATTACAATTTTGTTGACAAATATTTGTCCAATAATTCACATGATTCAAAATTCGATTTTGCACAAAATTTTAATAAATAATTCTTTAAAATTATTTATATATTATTATAAAAAATAAATATTAGAAAAACAATTTTTAATTGATTTGAGTATTAATATTAAATATAGGGAATAATATATTGTTAGGTCGTTTATAAGTATGTGTGTATCAATAAAATTCAAGTAAAATAAAGCATAATATAAGAATAATGCAAATTATTAATAATAATAATAGGAATAATAAAAATATATTTGTACATATATTTATACAAAACAAAAAATTGTTTATGTTTGTTTATGTATTGTTATAAAAATGAAATTTTTAATTGATTTAATTATTAATATTAAAAATATGAAGTAATTTTTCAAAAGGTCGTTTATATGTATGTGTGTAGCAATAAAATGCAAGTAAAATAATGCAACGTAACAAGCAAGATTTATTTGAATGAAGCTAATTAATAATTATAATATATTGGTATATATTTTTATACAAGACAACAAATTGTTTATACCGGTTTTTTAATAATAATCTTAATACAGTTGTATAATTAATGTAAGTAAAATATGGTAAAATAAAAACAGTTTTGTGGAGGTAATCAGATTTATTAAAAATTTTATATTGACTATTTAAGTATTAGTATTAAAAATATTAAGTAATTTTTCAATAGGTTGTTTATAATATGTGTGTAGCAATAAAATACAAGTAAAATAATGCAACATAACATGCAAGATTTATATAAGTAAAGCTTATTAATAATAAAATATATATTTGTACATATTTTTATACAAAACAAAAAATTGTTGATATCTTATTTTAATAATGTATTGTTATAAAAATGTGATATTAGAAAAACAATGTTTAATTTATTTGAGTATTAATATTAAAAATATGCAGTAATTTTTCGATAGGTTGTTTATAAGTATGTGTATAGCAATCAAATTCAAGTAAAATAATGCAACATAACATGCCAGATTTATATGAATAATAATTAATAATAATAAAATATTGGTTCATATTTTTATACGACAACAAATTGTTTATACAGTTTTAATAATAATCTTAATACAGTTGTATAAGTAATGTAAAATAAAGTAAAATATGGTGAAATAACAATATTGTAGTGGTATTCAGCTTTATTAAAATTTGTATACGGCTTCACTTCAATATCATCAGCATTGGTAGTGTATTTTCATATATGATATAGGAAGCACAAAAACATATACTTGTTTAAATGTGTATTGTATATATATATTTCGCTAGTCCATTTCGCTAGTCAACTTCGCTAGTCCAACATTAAAAACACAAACACAAAACACACCCAACATATGTGAAGCAAAACAATGCCATGCTCTATCGATTTATATACTACATTTGAAAACCAACTAGTTATTACCTATAGTATAGTATATCCTACAATTCACTGGCAATAACACTCACTAGTAACAAAACGATGCGAGACCATACACGAGTGTAGTGTCCTTCTGAGCGGCAAGCTACAGACTAAAGACTGGTTAGGACCAGAGTAGACATGTCTGCGCATGTCTTTAAACGCCCTAACGTGTACACTGTGAAAATGTGGGGTGGTTTTATGTGAAATCTTGTTTAGATTGGTTTCTCATGGTTGTGGAGTACCTCAAGGGACCATATTTGGTCCACTTGTACTTCAAAAAGAAATTTTCTTAATTAAAAGAACACACTTATTTTTTTTTACATTTCTTTATTGTAATATTCCTTTTCGTTCAAATAATTAACAACAATAATAAAATATAGTTTATACAATGCAAGAGTTATATATAATAAGCGAGTTACAGACTTTGATAAACTGTTTCTTCGTAAAATATATGCTCTTTTTACATCCTGTCTATCAATATCTAGATAAGGGAGGTATTGTTTTTGGTGAAATTTCTCCAGTGTGAGTTTTCATTTGAGCACGAATTAGGGTCCCTAGAATACGATTTTACTATTTTAACACTGAATCATCTATTGACATAAAATAATATTAGAACATACAATTAAAACAAATGACAGAATAAAGACATTTGCGTATGTTTTTATGTTTGTTGTCTCCAACAAGTTCCAAATATGTACATCAATAAAATTTTATAACTATGTTATTTCATTAATGTTTGTATAATTCCTTTAGGAATACCTATAAACATACAGAGTCATCTATTGACAAGCTACGAAATCATTCAAAAATTATAATATTCATTCATTTATTGCTTGTATTTGCTTATGAGAGATATCTGCAAACATAGAGAGACATCTATTAAAAAGTTACGAAATTATTTAAAGTTAATAGTATTTATTGAATTACTAGTGGTATTTGTCAATTAGAAATATCTATGAACATACAGAGCCATCTATTGACAAGCTACGAAGTTATATTTTTTGTACGACCGAGTATTGAAAATTGTTATTTGATATCAAGGGACTAAAGTATAATAAGAGGAGAATAAACCATGTGAGTAATAAAAAAATACTTTAGTCCTTAGATATACATTATATTTTTACCGGAATCGATAAATTATTAATTAAAAACATAAATAAATAAGCATTATGTGTTTGTAAAACGTCAGCTATAATAGCTATAGAGACGGGGATGTCAATGATAACAAACGTACTGTCAAAGAGTCTAATATTTATAATTTTCATTTATGTTTACATCTGCTTAGACGTCGTCTGCATGAAATCAGATAATTTATTATCAAAAGTAAATAATAAATAAATTTACCAACAATATTATAAAATGATATGTTTGCTACATTATGTAGTGCTTAAACTGCAAAAACATAATACTATTAAAATATAAGTTTTCAGTTTGACAGATGAGTCCGTAAAGTTAAATTTTGACATAAGTCTGTAAAGTTTTACTTTAGCTACTACTTTGGCTAATTTCACGGAGTGATATCGTGTACTTTAGTATCAATTTGAAAAAAAACAGTAGGTTGTTTTTAGTACTTACTACTACTAAAATTAACATACCATTCGTAAATATGTATTTAATTATAAAAATTACAAATGAAATGTCAAATAAATATTTCGTTAAAGTAATCTAAGTTTGTGATACAAATAGAGCTATTTAAATTACAAAACTGTCATTTCTTGTAATAAATATTTCTCGTTAACGTTTTTCTATTTTCTTAACACAAATTCCTTAATCTATTTATAAATAGGCTACATCTGTTTCGTGTGTTAATGTATACTAACAGTGCTGTACAAAATCTGTTCAGCTTTACATCTTTCAACATATAGAAGAAATGCATTTTCTATTTATATTAGTTCGTTAAATAGTTGCCATATGAGTAAAAGGTTAACAGATACGTATGAACTATATTTCACGTAATAATTAAATTCTAATATTGCGTGTGTATTTCACTCAATCCATCTTACTCAAAGATAAAATCTAACAATTATACTAAGCGTATTAAATGGTGGAACGTATTCAATAAGCTACGTATATATTAAAACATGTAAATACGTTTAGTAATAATTGTAGTAATGAAAATTTTGAGTATAACACTTTATTTATTTTATTCTCATTTTTATATGCGTCCTTAAAATTTAATAAAAATTAATAGGTATATACAAAAATGAATGATAAATTGAATACTGAGAACTAGAACCTTGTATCTTTTTTAGTTTTTGAGATACCAACTCCTAAAATTACCCCATGTCAATTTACAAGATATTTTATCATTTTTTACATATCTATTTTTCATTTTTTTGTCTGCTATTAAAATCCAAAGTTCTTATTTTGCTTTTAAATTTGCTTTTAAAAGAATGGTGTATCTCAAGATTCAAAATTAGGTCATTTTATGAGCTTAATATTGTTGTAAACTCAGAAAATTTAAAATATAAATTCCTAATGTGATCATTCTGTGCTTAAACTTACTTTAAAAAATATGGTGTACCTCAAGACTCGCAATTTGGGCTTTTTATAAGTTTGTAGTTTCATAACTTGTCAATAGATGGCTCTGTATGTTTTTCGGTATTTCTGATGGACAGATACCAGCAGTAATTGAATAAATACTATTTTTTGTAAATGATTTCATAGCTTGTTAATAGATGGCTCTGTATGTTCATAGGTATTTCTAATGGACTAATACAAGCAGTAATAGAATAACATAGTTATAAAAATTTAACTGTGTTCATATTTGGAACTTTTTAAATTTACTATTGTTGCAAGCCACAAACCGAAAAACATACCCAGATGTCTATATTTTGTAACAAAATGACAAAATTTGGCTCTTTTCTGAGTTTTAATATTGATTATTGAGTTAGTTTTGTACTTAAACTTATTTTAAAATGTATGGAGTGCCACAAGATATAAAATTTAGCCCTTTTTGTAAGTTTATATTGTAATAGAGCACAAAAAGCTTATTGTACAAAAATTTATTTTTAAAAATTTGATCTTCTACTATAATGAAACATTTATTTGACATTTCATTTGTAATTATTATAATTAAATTCATATTTTATGTTGAAATATTATAAATAACGAGAAATTTATTAAAAACTTTGTTTGTAAATCAAATATAATAATTATTTTTACTTAAAAATTGATTATAAAAATAAAAACTTTTCATTAAGTATTAATAGTAATCAAACAATCAAATGTATAATAGTATTATTAGACAATTTTCTCATCTAGTAAGCAATAAGTAACTACAATAGTAATAAATAAACTAGTGCATACCTTACTAAATATTTCACACGAGCTACACAGTGAACATAGCCACAGAAATTGCAATTAAATAGCAAGGGAATATGAATAATTCTTGTCTTGAATTTGGAATTGCAGTTTTAGTATTTATCTAAACTAGGATGGGTGATAATTTTTGTACAAAAGGTGAATACTAGAACTTGCTTTTTTATTCCAATTAAAAAAATATTATAAGTTGCGCATTATTTATTTATTTTTATTTTTTAACGTCGAATTCACAGCAGTACTCAAAATTTTTATTTCTCATACCGTTTTCGTGAAATTTCGATTTTCATACAAGCCTCAAAGTAGGCGGTGGAACCGTTAAATACAGTTTGTAAGATTACGAAAAGGAACGGGTAAATTACATTTAAAAAACAAGCTAATTCCGTTCGCCATCTTTTACTCAATCAATCTTAATTTTAGTTTTTCTTGCTTTTACTGACAAGCAATGAATGTTGCCAAATGGATTTTTTAACCCAAAGTGTTGCTGTTAATGGATATATCAGTCAAAAAATTGTAAACGAAAAACTCTTTTATTAACGAAAAATACAGATATTATACGATTACAGCGATAATTTATCATAAATAGAATTCATGTATAATAATACAAATTTTTAGTTAAATCGTTTTTTTTATATTGTAAGCTACATGGACTGGATTCTAGACTACCTACCACACTTGAAATAGCTATTTTCTTGTTGCAATGTTTTTTTTAGCTAAAATATGATGAAAAATTATAAAATTCGGGCGCGGAAGCAAATATTTATATGATTTTTTACAAAAATAAAGTCAGATTTTATCTTTTCTTGTTGAATACATTGTATATTGTAAGCTACATGGGCTGGATTCTAGAATACCTACCACACTTGAAATAGCAATTTTCTTGTTGCAATGTTTTCGTTTAGCTAAAGTATGATGAAGAATTATAAAATTCGGGCGCGGAAGCAAATATTTATATGATTTTTTACAAAAATAAAGTCAGATTTTGCAAAAGTGACCATAACGTGGTACCAATCAGATAATAAACATTCAATTTTCGGGTGTAATTTTAATGAATACGTTGTATATTGTAAGCTACATGGGCTGGATTCTAGTATAGTATAAAATATATAGATAGGCAATCTTATGACAAAATTCGTTTCACCTACATAACTGTGTGTCTGGTTGCATTTGGGTTAATATCAGGCGTTTCTCTCAAATAAAAAAGAGCAAACGTCAAATAATTAATAATACAAATTAGTTCTATTTTAAAATATACCAATGAGTGAAAGAACCATTTTAATAGATACCAAAAAATTTTGTAAATATGTAAAACATCTTTATATATCTGACATTTTTGTCTGTTTAATTCAGTAGTTCATGGAATCATGAACAAGATGGCTCTGTCGAATCTGATTCCAAAACAGCGGTACGCAAAAACATACAGGCTTGCCTATCTATATATTTTTCAATCAACGGATAAATCAAAAAATGTTTCAAATAATTACCCTATAAAATTTAATTTTGAACAACCTTTTTTCAAATCAACTTTTTTATAAAACACCATTTATCTACAAATTATATATTTATAAAATATTTTTTTAATGTTGTAAAATCAAAAAAAAAATTAAATATACTACCCTTGAAATTTAATTTTGAACAATTTCTTTCAAATAAACATTTTTGTAAAATGTACTGTTTTACCACAATTTTTATTTTAATTTAATATATCATGTATAAAATATTTGAAAAATTTGGAAAATTAAGAAACTGGTTAAATAAACCCCAATTAAAATTTAATTTTGAATAATTTCTTTCACATAAACTTTTTTGTAAAATGTAACATTAAGCCAGAAACCATACTTTTATTAAATGATCTTGTATAATTTTTTTTTTCAAAATGTCAAAAAAATCAAAAAAAGGTTTAAATAAACACTCATTAAAATTTAATTTTAAACAATTTTTTTCAATTAAACTTTTTTGTAAAACGTATCAGTTTAACATAAAATTACTGAAAATCAAAAAAGTTAAAATAAAATACCCTTCAAATTTAATTGTGTCACAAATTGATTCGATATTAATACAATATTTAATTAATAACCTAATTTACTAATGAGATAATTAAACAATGAAATATTCATTTGATTATTACAATCAGAATATCTAAAATTTATTTTAGTAATGTGTTGTAAATAATTGATATTATAAAATACATATTCGAATATATTTACGTGAATTAATTATTTTTAGTTTATAGTTCAACTAATTTTTGTGATAGAAATTTCTGCTGAGTTTCATATTAACCACCTATGAAAGTTTACGACGAAAGTAATATTTAGTCATAAAAATGTCCATAAATTTTTACGACACATAAAATTTGGCATAAAATATAAAAACAATGAATAATAATTGTTTATGGATTAATTTAAGTCAGAACAAATGCTGTATTGATTTTAAAGTTAAACAAAAACTTAAAACAAAAAGCTAAAATGTGCGTATGTGTAAAAAATTCATACGCGTATATTAAGCCCTAAAGGGATTTTGTTTTATCCTAAGGGATTTATGTTAAACAAATAAAGCTAAATCATGCAATAGTGTTTCTGACATTTGTGGTTGATAACTTGGTTCAAATTCTAATAATCGATAACTTGATGTGGGTTAGTTGAACAAAAAAACTCAAAACTTTCAACAATCAATATGTTAAATCAACTAAAATATGATGTGGAGGCTTGACAAGAGATGGCTCTGTATGTTCATCGGTGTTTCTGATGGACAGGTACTAGTAGTAATTTAATAAATACTATATTTATTAAATAGTTTTGTAGTTTGTCAAAAGATGGCTCTGTATGTTTATAGGTATGTCTGATGGACAGATACTAGTAGTAATTGAAAAAGTACTATATATTTTTATTAATTTTGTAGCGTGTCAATAGATGGCTCTGTATGTTCATTGGTATATCTGAAGGACAGATGCAAGTAGTAATTGAATAAATACTATATTTTTTAAATAGTTTTGTAGCTTGTCGATAGATGGCTCTGTAGGTTCATAGGTACTTCGGATGGACAAATACAAGCAGTAATTAAATAAGGTAGTTATAAAATGTGGTGTTCCTCAGGGCACTAAAATTGGCCCTTTTGTGAATATATTTATTGTTGTAGTATACATAAAATAGTTAAATACCGAATTCAAATTATTTTATGTGTTTAAACGTTCCTCAGGGTACAATATTAGTCCATTTTGTATTGTATTGTTGTAGGTATAAAAAACTTAAAATACAAATACCTAATGTGATCATTCTACACTTAAACTTATTTTCAAAAGTGTGGTGTAGCACAGGGCACGAAGTTTGGCCTTTTTATAATTTTATACCTTATTAATAGATGGCTCTGTAGGTTCATAAATATCTCTGACGGACAAATACAAGTAGTAATAGAATAACATGGTTTTATAAGTGTGGTGTTCCTCAGGACACAAAATTAGGTCCTTTTGTGAGTTTAATATTACTTAGTTACATTAAAATGTAATATTTAAAGATTTTTTTTTTGTAATATTAGTAAAAATTGTTACAAATGCTGTTGATTTCTGTGTTTGAACTTATTTAAATAAGTTGTGGTGTACCTTAAGGTACCATATTTGGTCCTGTTTTATTTCAAAATGAATTTTGGTTCATTTAAAAGAACAAATTGAAGTATACAATGATATGTAAAAATTAACAAAATTCTATTTTTGATTTCAGTTTCTTGTATTTTTGACTATAGCAGTTTCAAATTTTGGTTATCACCTCAAATTAAACCATAATTTTGATTTTTGCTAAAAAAATTGAGTTATACCCAAAATTGGGTCCACACACAGAACTGGGTTTTGTACATATTCTAATAGATCTTAGGGCGTAAATCCAAATTTTAAAACCAAATTTAAATATCTTATTTCGTTTTCGAGATATTTGCATTTAAAAATAAATGTTTATTTTTGAAAATTAATTCGTAACCCAAAAATGTGTCGTGGTATGAAGTGGACAAGTATGGTAGTCAATTCTATGATAAATTTTACATATGTATAACATATTAAACCAAATTTAAATAATTGTTTTCTTTACAAGATATTTACATTTAAAGATAAATATTTATTTTGGAAAAACTGATTTGTAACTCAAAAATGGGTCGTGATATGAAATCGACATATTTGATAATCGATTCTATGTTACATTTTACATAAGTGTACCAAATTTCAAGTTTATATCACAATCAGTTTAGATTTTACAAAATTACAAAAAAAAATTGGGTTTTTAAAATAACTTTTGTATACATTGGAATTTTTTGATGAAAATTAGTATCCCTATGTATTTTTGCACAAGGAATCGATTGGTGAAGTCGTCGAAGTCATAACTACCCCTAATTTTGAGATATTGATAAGGGTTGATTATCGAGATGAACTTTTGAAAAAACATAAAAAATTTACAATTTTTTTAAACAAAACTTCAATATTTCTTACTGTTTTCCAGATATTGGCATTTTAGTTTCAAAATAATAGTTATTATTGTCTAATTTATCTTTTATAAGTGTTATTCGCAAAAACCACACGTATAAGTCTTATGTGGCAAATTTGCTATATATCTCAAATGTACAATTATGTTAGGGTAGAAATTAGCAGCAAAAAATACCCTTTCAAGGCAATGTGTATTTAATGGCTTCAGATAAGGGATGGAAGAGGGTGCACAACAACAAATGAACACTAGGGGTTGTAGGGGGTTGAAAATAAGGGTGGCAGTGTATTGAATGTTTGGAATAAAATTCTGTATGTATTTACATCATTTTGTTATATTTTCACAATTGATTTTTATTGAATATTTAGGTTTTGTTGTAATTTGAAATTAAAATTGTAAAAAAAAAATATTTAATTTATGTTATCTCTTAATATGCAGTGATTTAAATAAATAATTAAGTGAAAATAAATATATCTGTTGTTTTTTTAATAATTCTTGTAATATATATATATATATATATATATATATATATATATATATATATATATATATATATATATATATATATATACCATATTTTATTATAATTATTATTTTATTTGTATGAGAAATAATTTATTACAATAAAGAAATGTAAAAATAATTCAATTTGTTCTTTTAAATGAACCAAAATTCATTTTGAAATAAAACACGACCATACTCAAAATTGTCTAAAAAATCCAAAATTTTAAACAGAATTCCAATAGTTTTCGAGAAATGGCTTTGTAAAGTTAGACTTAATTTTATTTTTTAGTAATAAAATTATATCTTAAATATTTTTATATAAATATTGTATAAAATATGATACACACATGAAAATATAATTACAAGTACCAAATAATACATTTGAGAATACCAAATAAAAAAATTAAGGCATACAATTCAAAAAAAGTAAAATACGTTTTTATAATCAGATTTTTCTTAAACTTTGTATGAAATTATCAACATGAAAAATTAGTTTTAAAGTTTAAAAGTTTCTATTTCAGAAATCTTAGCGCATTTCTTTTCTTTTGTTTTTATCTTATTTTTAATTTCTTGTACATTTATAAAGTTTTTATCTTTTTACAGAACACGAAAGACAAAAAATGGAATTTAGGTAAGAATTGTTATTTATTACCGATTTATAAATAATAGTAGCAATTAACAAAAATGATAAACAAATTGTAAAACGTCAAACACAATTGTTTTACCAATGATATTGATTACAATAAAATATTAATTTGGAAATATTTGCCTAAAGCATTTATTTTATGACATAAAATTTGTATTTTCTGGTATTTTGCATGAATAGACTATGACAGTTAAATATTAATTATTTTCTGTTGTCAATTTTAATTTAAATTGCACTATATATTTGAATAATTGCATAATAAAAAACTTGTTAAAATAGATTCAGATACAAAAATAATAAAACGGTAAACATAATACAATTTAATGAGACTTTATCTCAAAAACTAAATGAGATATTTGAAATCTGATGAAAGATTTGAAAAGAGCATACTTTTTTTACTATGTGTATAAGTTTTTATTAAATTTTAACGACAAATACGAAAGTTACACAATGGTAAAGAAAATATGCCAAAAAATGTATTTATTGAAAATGGACTAAATTTCAGTCATTTTCATGACTCTGTATTTCAAATACTAAACGAATTATTATAAATGTATACTAATTTGTATGTATTTTTAACGACAGATATGAAAGTAACATAACGGTAAAAAAATATGGCAAAAATGTATTTATTTGCAATGTTTTAAATTTTAGTTATATTCATGACTCTGTATCTCAAACATTAAATGAGATATCTTAAATTTGATTAAAGATTTGAAAAGGGCGTACTTTTTTTACTATATGTACAAGTTTTTATTAAATTTTAACGACAAATACAAAAGTAACACAATGGTAAAAGAAATATGCCAAAAAAATTTTTTATTGGAAACAGACTAAATTTTAGTCATTTTCATGACTCTGTATCTCAAATACTAAATGAGATATTTCAAATCTGATTAAAGATTTGAAAAGAGCGTACTTTTCTTAGTATAATTACCAATTTTTATATAATTTGAACGACAGATACAAAAGTAGCACGCCGGTAAATAAAATTTGTCAAAAAAAAATATTTATTCCTAAAACAAGACAATTTTTGAAATTTTTTTTCAAAATCTAGTTATCTTAAATCATTTTAATGACAAATATAAAAGGAGCAAGAGTGTAAATACACATTGTTCTTGATTATAGCTACATTTTAAACATCTGTATTTAATTTAATGGGACGGTAGGACCAAATGAATATATTTATCTCGAAGGGTTGAATAATTATAGGTTCTAATATTTTAGGGTAAAGGGAAAATTAGTTGATGACCTATGAATAATAAGTTAGGGTAATTAATAGCTTGAATATCCAAGGGACAGGATCTGATGAACAGGTATATACTTATACTTAAGTTAAACTTAATTAAATAAAGTTTAAAATAAAACAAATTTATATTAACAGTTGTTTTTTATAACATAAAATGTAAATTCACATCTCAAAATCTTGTTGGACATTAAAAAAGAAAAATCTCATTTCTGATATTTAATGTGGAAAATTTACATATTTTTTGTGGATTTCACAAAATTTTAAAAACATCTGGACATAACGTTAGAACACCGAAATTAAAAAAGTTTTATCTTAAATATGTTGCTTTAAAACATATTTTTAGTTAATTACCTTTAATTTTTTGTTGTATTTTTTTTATTATAATCAAAGTTTTGTACATATGTCTAGTATAACAAATTAAATTACAGGATATATCATTTTGCAATAAATGAATCAATATTAATAATAAAAACAATATAATTTGCATTATTAATTATTTTGAAATATAATTACATATGCAATATGCATATTAAAATGTATTTCCAATATTATTATTATTCAGTTACATTATAAATATATTATTTCAGACAAAAGTTTCTACAAATATTGTTTATGAATTTTTTTCAAATAAATAACACCTTATAAAAAAAATTGTGGGAAAATCAAAAAAAGTTTTAAATAAACTCCCTTTAAATTTCAATTCTGAACAGCTTTTTTCAAATAAACTTTTTTTGAAAATGTACAGTTTAGGCACAAATTATAAATTTATAAAAGGAAACATGTATAAAAATATTTAAAAAAAGTAGAAATTTGAAAAAAAGTTTAAATAACCCCCCCTTAAAATTTAATTTTAAACAACTTTTTTCAAATAAACTCTTTTGTAATTCTTATTATTTCGCCACAAAACGTACTTTTGTAAAAGGAAACATGTATAAAAATATTTCAAAAAAGTAGAAAATCGGAAAAAGTTTTAAATAAACCCCCTTTAAAATTTAATTTTAAACAACTCTTTTCAAATAAACATTTTTGTTAAACATATTATTTCGCCACAAAACGTACTTTTATAAAAGAAAACATGTATAAAAATATTTCAAAAAAGTAGAAAATCGAAAAAAGTTTTAAATAAACCCCCTTTAAAATTTAATTTTAAACAACTCTTTTCAAATAAACTTTTTTGTTAAACATATTATTTCGCCACAAAACGTACTTTTATAAAAGAAAACATGTATAAAAATATTTCAAAAAAGTAGAAAATCGAAAAAAGTTTTAAATAAACCACCTTTAAAATTTAATTTTAAACAACTCTTTTCAAATAAACTTTTTTGTTAAACATATTATTTCGCCACAAAACGTACTTTTATAAAAGAAAACATGTATAAAAATATTTCAAAAAAATAAGAAATCGAAAAAATGTTTCATATAAACCCCCTTTAAAATTAAATTTTAAACAACTCTTTTCAAATAAACATTTTTGTTAAAAATATTATTTCGCCACAAATCCTACTTTTATAAAAGGAAACATGTATAAAAATTTTTGAAAACAGTAGAAAATCGAAAAGAGTTTCAAATAAACCTCTATTAAAATTTAATTTTAAACAACTTTTTTCAAATAAACTTTTTTATAAAATACATTGTTTCGCCACAAATTATAAATTTATAAAAGGAAACATGTATAAAAATATTTGAAAAAAGTAGTATATTGAAAAAACTTTGAAATAAACCCCCCTTAAAATTTAATTTTAAATAACTTTTTTCAAATAAAATCTTTTGTAAAACATATAGTTTCGCCACAAATTATAAATTTATAAAAGGAAACATGTATAAAAATTTTTGAAAAAAGTAGAAAATCAAAAAAATGTTTCCAGTAAACACCCCTTAAAATTTAATTCTAAATAACTTTTCCTTAATAAACTTTTGTCTAAATTGTCATCCTAACCCAAAAATGGGTATTTATTCAACATACTCTTTTTTGCGTATTTTTACCAAAATAAATGATTGTAAGTAATAAGAATTAACAAAAGCTAAACGATATCATAATTCTTTTGCTTGAGAGTAAAGAAAAAACTACTAATCCGCTTTCAAAAGCTCAGGTGTTCAGCAAGATTTTAAATTGTCTGTTCTGTTTTCTATAGCTTTTCAATAAACATTGAGTTTCATTCTATCCGTTTATATGTTTGTAACTTTGTTTGAACAACTTTAAATTCAGGATCATGATTCTTACCATTTGTTGTTTCTATAAAAAGTTGTGTTTAATATCATGGGCGTCGACTTTTGAATATTTCCTTGGGGGCAAAATTTCTTATAATGGGGAAGTTTAGCGTATTTTTTTTATTATTTTATTTTATCAAGATTACCCTCAAAAGTGATATTCTACTTTTTTTTTCACCCAAAGATGCCTAGATTTCTCAAAAAATGAAATTTTATACAAAAATGACGTGAGTGTGGCTCGCGGAGAACGTATCGTCTATCTTAACCAGCGCTGGGTTCCCATGGCAACAGAGAAGCGTGTGGTGTAATGCAATACAACCTACGTTCAAAAAGTCAAGTCTCACCATCCCTTCTGCGCAAGCGCATATCTCACTTGTGACGTCAGTGTGACTCCAAGATAAATCATTAATTATAAATAATTGGCAACATAATTTTAACTTTCAATTACATTTTAAGTTATAATTATTCATATACTTACGACTAAAAGATATTCCACATGTAATTTCAACCACGCTAAACTTCCCCATTACAAAATCTGTTCCAGAATGTGCTCTGGTTTCAGCAGACCTAGAATTAGAGCAAACACTTCTGAGAGCTCTAATTCTTGACCTATTGAAACCAGAGCACAATCCAGAGCAGCTAAATCTGCTCCAGAATGTGCTCTGGTTTCAGCAGACCTAGAATTAGAGCAAACACTTCAGAATGCTCTAATTCTTGACCCATTTAAACCAGAGCACAATTCAGAGTAACTAAATCTGCTCTAGAATGTGCTCTGGTTTCAGCAGACCTAGAATTAGAGCAAACACTTCTGAGTGCTCTAATTCTTGACCTATTGAAACCAAATATAACTTTTATTGTTTTTGCTTTTTCTACATTAGCTTTAAAAACAAATGGAAAAATTATAGCGATATTACTGCTATAATTTTATTGCTTTACTAAAGTTTACAGCTCCTTAAAATCAAACCTTTTAACCAAGTCACTTACTATTAAAATCAAACCATGTCGAAAGATAGAAATTTTAGTTAATACTTAAATTATATGAAAATGTTTAAACATCTATCAAAAATAATTATAAAATATCGAAAATAAGAACATTCAGTACAGTATGTAAAAAATCAGTACAAAATTTGTTACAATTTGTTTATCAGTACAAAGGTCTGAAAATCAGTACTGTACTGACAAAATCAGTATGAATAGTCACTGCTTAACTATATATTGAAAGGCGATAAAAAAGTGTTTCAAATTGATTACAATAAGATTATCAAAATTCGGTGTAGTAATCAATAATTTTTATAATTTTCACCGAAAAATAGTATATTATTTAACAAGCATAATATGTAGGCTATATTACACGAGGATGTAATTAAAAATACGAGCGGTAGCGAGTATATTTAATCATCCGAGTGTAATGTAGCCATATTATGCCAGTCAAATACTATACTTTATCTACAACTATCAGGCATATAAAAAATCTGATATCATTTGTTAATTATTCAATGAGTAGTTCATATATAGCTTAACAGATGGCGCCACAGTAGCACTTAGATGTCAAAATAACTATTCAAATTGTATTTATTATACTTTTATAATCATTTATATTGATATTTATGATAAAAAATATATTATTAATAAATTAACAGTTTATTAAAATGTTATATGTTGCATTACATGCTCTATTTATTACAGAAAAGTGTAGCGTGTAATATAACTTTTCATATTACACTTGTGTAATATGAGTAGCATATTATATGCAGTATCACAAGTGTAATGTACCCATATTTCAATAGTTGTAGATAAAAGTTTTATAATTTTCACCGAAAAAAAGTGTTACAAATACTTGATTACAATAAATTTATCAAAATTCGTTGTAGTAATCAATAATTCTTATAATGTTCCTGTAATTTAAACATAAGAAGGCATTAATATTTGCTTTAATCTCATGGCAGTCTTTGAACCTGTGATATTTAAATTACAACATTCTGTCGGCTGTCTACTACATGTTTATTTTTAGACTTTCCTTTTTATTCTTCTGAATACCACAACTTACAAAGGCTGCCAGTTAAAAAGACATTGTTAAGTGAAGACACTGTTGAATAAATTTTGAACATGGACAGCTATATGTTTTGCTTTGCTAAAATATGTCAAAATGTCAATTAAAAATTTTACCTTTATTTTTATCATTGTGTTTATCGTTGTGTTACTTTCGCATTTGTCGTTCAAAATTTACAAAAATTTGTAGGTATACTAAAAAATGTATGCCCTTTTCAAATTTTTAAACAGATTTAAAATACCTCATTTAGTTTTTAAAATATGGTTTCTTAAAGTTGGATTTGTTAAAATATGACAAATGTCAATTAAAAATTTTACCTTTCTTTTTATCATTATGTTTATCGTTGTGTTACTTTCGTATTTGTCGTTCAAATTGTACAAAAATTTGTAGGTATACTAAAAAATGTACGATCTTTTCAAATCTTTAAACATATTTAAGATATCTCATTTAGTTTTTAAAATATGGTTTCTTAAAGTTGACAAAAATTTTGAACTTTTCAATAAATACATACTTTGGCATATTTTCTATTAGGTTGTGCTACTGTTAGATCTGTCGTTCAATTCGTGAAAAATTGTATTTATACTGAAAAAAGTATGTTCTTTTCAAATCTTTTATCAGATTTAACATAACTCATTTAATTTTTGAGATATAATATGTTGAATTTATCTAAAATATAATACATTTGTAAAAAATACATTTTTTGGCATATTATGTTTACTGTTTTGTTGCTTCTGTATATGTCGTCCAAATTTTATAAAAATTTGTAAATATAGTAAAAAAGTACGCTCTTTTCAAATCTTTAATCAGATTCAAAATATCTCATTTATTACTTGAGATACAGAGTCATGAATATACCTAAAATTTAAAACAGTTCTCATAAATACATTTTTCGCTTATATTGTTTATCGTTGTTACTTTCATATCTGTCGTTAAATATACATACAAATATGTACATATACTAAAAAAAGTACACTGAATTCAAATCTGTAATCAAATTTTAAAAATCTTTTCTAGATTTTGAGTTACAAGGTTGTAAACTTTGATGAAATTTTTTTTTTATTGTAATCAAATAATTTTATAATTATATTTTGCAAGTATAATATTCGAGAAAATAAGGTCTTAGACAGTCTAGTATATTTATTTACGTTTATGATCTGCTTTGGTACCCCTAAATCTAAAATTAATTCCCTAATTCAGCAGTAACTTTGCTGATAAATAATTAAAGAGATTTCCCTTAAATAATTCAGCCTTTAGAACTATTCAGAATTTTATAGGACCTTACTGGGTTAAGAGCTTTTGCAAGAACAACGTTTATAAAAAATGTTTCACTAAAAACATTTTGGCTTTGGTTGAATAATTAGAATAAGTCTATAATTAATTTGGGAATACAAGTTTAACTATTGACGATTTATCGGCGTAACCATTAAACATATAAAACTTAATTTATCAATAGATTTAGTTAATTTGAGTTATTTGTTAAACTAAGCCGAAATGAATAACAGTTTAACCTTTACAAAGGTTTAACCATGAAAAATGTACTTGGAAGTTTGATTTTATTGATTACGACACACAAATTGTGTCAGATGATTACTACCAAGAAATAAAGATTACTCTCATCTGTGTTCATTTACAAGTATTTTCTTTGTATTATATTAAAAATGTGTATTATTATTAATAAATAGCTTAAAAATCTTTACATATTTATATAAAAATGTTTTATTTTAAGTGTAATCTGTAAATAAACAAAATATGTGAATATGTCCATAATTCATTTTGAACTTTTGATTTCACCGCAAATAATTTTGGAACCACTCATAAAAAATATCATTCCTAATATGTATCTTGTAGTAAATTTAATGTAGTTTTCAAATATTTCATCAGAATGTCAATATCGTTAACTGTGTAGGAGTGGTTGATAAATTAGTAAAAAATGATCAACACAAAAAATATGCATAAAATCATATATTAGGTGTTTTCACATCAAATAACTTTGAAACTACAAATCGGCAATAATATTCCTGACATGTATAGTATAGTAAATTTAATATAGTTTTCAAATATTTAATCAAAAAGTCGATATAGTTAACCATGTAAGAGTGGTTGTTAAATAAGTAAAAAATGAGCAACACAAAAAATGTGTATACAATCATAAATTAGGTTTTTTCACATCAAATAACTTTGGAATTACAAATCGGCAATAATATTCCTGACATGTATAGTATAGTAAATTTAATGTAGTTTTCAAATATTTAATCAAAAAGTCGATATAGTTAACCATGTAAGAGTGGTTGTTAAATAAGTAAAAAATGAGCAACACAAAAAATGTGTATACAATCATAAATTAGGTTTTTTCACATCAAATAACTTTGGAACTACAAATCGGCAATAATATTCCTGACATTTATTTTATAGTAAATTTAATGTAGTTTTCAAATTTTCAATAGTCAAGTCTATATATGTAACCGTGTAAGAGTGGTTACAAAAAATGTAAAAATGTGCAACATTGATTATTTCATAAATTTGATTATTACAATGTAAACTACCAAAAAAATGATAAAATCATGTTTAAAATATTAAATAGAACAAGAAATAAGTAAAAATAGTTGATTACAATAGAGAACATTTGATTACTAGAATTTAAACTTTGATTATAATAAATATTTTTGTGTTCTAAATGCGAAAAAGGCTTGAAAATAAACGAACAAATATGTTTTTCACCAGATACAAAGTAATGTAATATATCAACTGAAAAATATCTTTTCAAATATTTTGAAAAATGTTTTTCTCAAATTTCCTATTGTTGATTTGAAGTAAACATAGAAATGAATTATTAATTTTAACTGTGTAAAATTGTCTTGTGTTTTTTATGAAATATATTTAATTTTTGAAGTTAATAAATGGTTTTAGGAGTTGCTAGTCATTTATTCAGAGTGGTTGTCACAATATATTAATTCTAGTTTAATTTTTTACGCCATATCATAAATGTCATGGTGGAAAATTGCTTGTCATTTTTATCAGCGAAAAAAATTAAAATACAGCGCAGTCATCGTTTTGCTTTAATTTATAAAGCTGTAGAAATATAGCGCAGAATTCATTAAATAAAGTACAAAAATATTTAACTTTCCTTTTATTGTTATTAAAGCATAAAAATCTGAACAACAAATCTTTTTTTGCCATTTTTGTATCTGCTGAAGAAATTTAACAAAAATATGTTTGAAAGTACAAAAAACTTGTAGAATTTAATTCTAAATTAATTTAAATCTCTATCATTTTTAGTTTTTCAGTTATGTGTTTGTAGAATTGCTAAAATTTTTCACCAAAAATTCTGCTTTTTACATCATGCCATTATTTTTGTGTCTATCTTTCAAATTTAATAAAAGTTTCACTACATATAGAAAAAACTACGAGGAATTCAATGCTGTAAAAGTTAAGCCTCTATCTCTATTTGTTTTTGAGTTACATGTCTGTAAAATTCGCTAAAAAAATTACAGAAAATTTTACCAATTTTTGTCCTTTTTTATATATTTTATCACCATTCTTGTACCCCCCCTTCGAATTTAATAAAGAATACAATATATACACAAAAAAGTACAAGGAATTTGATGCTGTAAACGGAATGTCTGTATCTCTTTTAATTTTTGAGTTATAACCTCTTAAACTTTGACCAAAAAGTGTCCCTTTTAAAATATTAACAGCAAATATCTCAAGAACGGTAAAAGATAATAAAGTTCTGTTTGAAAATTTGAAATGTACACCTCAAAATGTATATAATATAAATATTTTATTTTCCAAAATTTTTTTTTGATTGATTTTCATCTGTCAAAAAAAAATCCTCCCTCTGTATCTCGAAATGGGAGGTAGATACGGCTTTAACGACTTCACCAATCAATTCTTCGTGCCAAAAAACATAAGTGTGCCAATTTTCACGAGAAAATTCGCACAGATACTAAAGTTATTACAGTTTTTTTTTTAAAATAGCAAAAAATCATATTTTTAGATTTCGACAATTCTTCAGATTTTTTACTCTTTCCGTTGTAAAATCTGATCCAGTTGAAATATTACTTTGAAATTTGGTACAGTTATGTAAAATTTACCATAGAATCGATTACCGATTACGCCGATATCATAAAAATACCCATTTTTGGGTTACAATTACAAATCAATTCATCAAATATATCCACCAAACGTTAAATACAAATATCTCGAAAACAAAACGAAATATTTAAATTCGGTTTGAAAATTTGGAATGTACGTATCGAGATCTATTAGAATATACCCAAAACCCAGTTTTGGGTGTGACCCCATTTTTGGGTATAGCGCACTAATTTAACCAAAAATCAAAAATAGGGGTTATTTGGAGTACACAGTGAAAAATTGAGCATTCTACGTTCAAAATTACATGAATTACATAAGATTTTGTAAATTAGTATTTTTGAATTTGATTGTTAAATCAAATTTTGTCAATTTTTACATTTTGTTAAACCATTACTGTATTTATTGTAAGAAAATAATAAAAATTGTCATATATACTCAGAAATGTCTAAAGATTTCAAATCTATGAACAGAATTACGATATCTCAATTATATTTAGAGATATATACTTGTAAAGTTGAGGTACAATTTGACAAAAATCAAAAATGACGATTTTTACAAATATTTATATTAAAATTGTAATACAGTACTTGAAAACTTAAAAATTGGTAAATATACATAAAAATGTCTAAATATTTCAAATTTTCAAACGGATTTGCAAAATTTCATTTAGTTTTTGATTTATAGTTAAAACAATTTTACGTATCAGAAATTTGTATTGAAGACTATTGAAAAATTTTGAAGTTTATAATTCACTTTGAGATTAATAAGTTTTCAAAGTTATATATCCATAATTTTCCATTAAATTCAAAAATATGAATTTATTGTTTAAAAATATTACTTTGTATCACATAATGAAGATTTACTAAAATAAACTTTTAATCAATTTAAATTTTGTTTTCGTGTTCAAAAATTTACATATTTTGATTTATAATTTGCATGTTGGTCTTAAAAATTTTATGGCTTGTATATAATATGAAAAGAATATAAAACCCAATGGTTTCCATTGGATAACTTCGAAAAATAGTCTACAGATTTGATTACAACAGCATATTTCAAATTATATTTTTCACATCAATTAATTTTGGAACAACTCATCGAAAATAATATTCGTAATATGCATCTTGTAGGGAATTTAATGTAGTTTTCAAATTTTTAACAGTTAAGACGATATACTTAACCGTTTAGGTGTGTTCGTTAAATTAGTAAAAAATTAGCAACACAAAAAATTGTCAAAAATTATAAATTTCAATTTTTCACATCAAATAACTTTGGAACCACTTATCGGTAATAATATTCGGAATATGCATCTTGTAGTAAATTTTATGTAGTTTTCAAATATTTAATCAATTAGTCGATATCTTTAACTGTGTAAGAGTGGTTAATAAATTAGTAAAAAATGAGCTACATATAAGAAGTGTTTTTTTTACATTAAATAAATTTGGAACCACTCATCGGAAATAATATTCCTGACATGCATCTTATAGGAAATTTAATGTAGATTTCATTTTTTAAATATATAAGTCGATATTATTAACTGTGTAGGAGTGGTTAATAAATTAGTAAAAAATGAACATGACAAAAAAATTGTAAAAAAATATAAATTACATTTTTTTACATCAAATAACTTTGAAACCACTTATCGGCAATAATATTTCTATAATGCATCTTAATGAAAACTTTATGTAGATTTCAAATATTTAATCAATAAATCGATTTCATTAATGGTGTAAAAATTGTGGGAACAGTTAAAAGTTTTAAGTGTTGATTACTTACATATTTATTCATTGTAAACGAATAATTCAAAATATTGATTTGTAGAATAAAATTTGGAATTTACATTAAATTCCCTACAAGATAAAGCTAAGAAATATTAATTCATATTTATCGAAGCTCAGATATGACTGTCTATTTTTCACTTTTCCTTCATGTAATCTATCCCGAGATATCAGCCACCACATTCGCTAGTTCATAATACTGAATCATTTTTTACCCTCTTTGCTGTGTATTGATCGCAGTTTTACGGTTCTTTTTGCTACATTACTTTGATTTTAAATGCATAACAATATTAATAGTTAATTATCAAACTTCAGACAGAGGAATTTGAAATTAGTTGATTATTACAATCAGATTAATTCATATGTCAAATACTGTCTTGTAGTAATATAATCAACTTGGGAAGTAATCAAAATTTCTTTATTGTAATCAACTGATATTTTTTTATTTTTTGTTTTATTTATCATTTCAAACATGATTTGTTAGTTCCTATTGTTATAAACAATTTTAATTTAAAAAAATCATAAATTACATATTTTCATATCAAATAACTACTATCAGAATTAATATTTCTTATATGTATATCATAGCAAATTTAACGTAGATTTCAAATATGTAAAGCTTTTGTCAATATTTTATACCGTGTAGGAGTTACAATTAAAAATGTATAAAATGAGCATTATTAAAAATGTGTAAAAAATCATCAATCATATGTTTTCAGTTTGTATAACTTTTGAAAAACAAAACGTCAGTAATAATCCTAATATGTGCCTTATAAAAAAATTTCTGTAGAATCCAAAAATCGAAAGCGCATATCTCTATCTTTAACCGTGTAGGAGTGGTCGTTAAAAATGTAAAAAATGATCAACGTTGAAAATGAGTGAAAAAACAAAATTACATTTTTTCACATCAACTAACTTTGGAACAACTTATTGGTATTAATATTTCTTATATACATCTTATAGTAAATTTAATGTAGATTCCAAATCTGAAAAGCTTTTGTCAATATTTTATACCGTGTAGGAGTTACAATTAAAAATGTGAAAAATGAGTAATATTGAAAATATGCAAAAAATCATAAATTATATTTTTTTCACAACAAATAACTTTGGAACAACTTATCGATATTAACATTTCTTATATGTATATTATAGTAAATTTAATGTAGAATTTAAATCTGTAAACTTTTGTCAATATTTTGTACCGTGTAGAAGTTACAATTAAAAATGTAAAAAATGAACATTATTAAAAATGTATAAAAAATCATCAATTATATATTTTCACTTTATATAACTTTTGATTTACAAAACGGCAATAATAATCCTAATATGTATCGTATAGGAAATTTTCCATAGAATCCAAATATTTAAAGCTCAACTCTCTATCTCTAACCGTGTAGGAGTGGTCGTTAAAAATGGAAAAAATGAGCAACATTGAAAATGTATGAAAAATCACAAATTACATTTTTTCACATCAAATAATTTTGGAACAACTTATCGGTATTAATATTTCTTATATTTGTGTCTTATAGTAAATTTAATGTAGATTCTAAATCTGCAAAGCTTTTGTTCATATTTTATACCGTGTAGGAGTTACAACTAAAAATGTAAAATATGAGCATTATTAAAAATGTATAAGAAAACAGCAATTAAATTTTTTCACTTTCTATAACTTTTGATTAACAAATCGGCAATAATTATCGTAATATGTATCGTATAGGAAATTTCCCGTAGAATCCAAATATTTAAAGCCCAAATCTATATCTTTAACCGTGTAGGAGTGGTCCTTAAAAATGTAAGAAATGAGCATTATTAAAAATATATAAAAAATCATCAATCATATTTTTTCAGTTTATATAACTTTTGATTAACAAATCGGCAATAATTATCGTAATATGTATCGTATAGGAAATTTTCTGTAGAATCTAAATATATAAAGCTCAACTCTCTATCGTTAACCGTGTAAGAGTGGTCGTTAAAAATATGCAGCCAACAATAAAACCATGTTAATGAATGTCTACACAATAAAATCTGTAATCTTTTGGCTCCAACTTCGACATCATTGTACAGCAATGCAGTAAAATTCTTTGCCAAAAATTTCTGGCGAATGCAGTGAACTAAATATTACGAATGACAGGATTTGAAGTGATTCTTCTTCCAAGAAATAAGAAAATTGCTACGATTTATCATTTACAAATGACTTTATAGTAGAAGTAGATGTATATGAAACTGACTTATGCGGATTTTACAACCTTTTATGTAGGGGTGGGAAGCTTTGTGGTCAGGAGATATAAATTATCCCAACTCAAAGGTATCACTTGAAAAGTAAGAACAGGGCCGTATCATATTCTTCTCACATTGGATACATATTTGCAGCGATTTTTCGACGTCGACGGCTGATCTGCTAGATGTTGAACTATTTCTTCCAAATGTTGTTTTCAGCATGACTTACGTCCACAAAATTATATTCCCAGGATCTCCACATATTCGTATTTACAATTTTATACACACTACTAAAAACTGCAAGCACAGAAATAACTTTTTGATGACTTGTCCAAAACTGTAGTGTACCTCTAAAGAAAATTTTTAATAACTAGTAATGGAGTTCTTAAAAAAATTGGAAATCCAAATGAAAAAAAAAATCTTAAGAATGAACAACTTGACTTAGTCAAATCTCTGTTGATCACTTCGCTTTAATCCCTTTTAGATTTTCCTATTGTAAAGCTAGTTTATACTTAGTTTCTGCCTTTGTTCTTCTATGTCTAAATACTAACAATTTCTGTAAAGTATATTCATTAGTATTTCCTGATAATGGCCTTAAAAGACAAAATATAAATAAATATTTCTTATATTTATGTCAATAACCGTTTGTATTTAAAATTTACTCTAATCTCTTCTCAATTTTCAAATTGAAATTAGAAGACGTGCGTTTAAAATGCATTATTATTAATTTTAATCTAGATTTAAAAACACATAATTAGAAAACATTTTGATAGAAATTTCTGGTAGGCCCTTAACAGCATACGACAGAAGAAAGTACCTGCCTAAATGAACCATTACCGCAAGTCTTATAAACTTTATAAGGGCCAATCGGCTTATCCGAAAGTGAATTTCATATATCTATACTTCTACTTTATCATATTGAATTTTGTGACAGAACTTTTAAAGCAAATAGACTAGTGGTTAACGCGTTGTTTTAATAGGAATGGGTCTAAAAATAGATACCGCACAAGAAGAAGAAAACACATTTGTTACATGTGTCATATATCATTTCACATCTTGACTGATACACGTTAATATCTTTGGCATCAGTTCAAGTATTTGTGTATTTAACAATGACTTTTATGCTGTGTTACTCTTCTATTTGTCGTTGAAAATTTATAAAAATAAAGCCCGTATTACACTTAACAATAAATTGTGCAATAAATTGCGCAATTTGTTGTGCAATAAATTGCGCAATTAATTTTGAAAATCTTGCAGCAAGATTGTTGTTTTCATTTTTTTAAATGCCGTATTCATTCAATAATAATACATAAAATTATTAATTACTTTGTTAAATTAAATTTTCTACTCTTATTCTACGCGAAAACATCGAAATCCATGACATTTTCACAATGAAACAAAACGCATAAAAAGAAAAATATGTCAAATATTATACAGTTGGCACTGGAAAAGTAACTAAAACATTGTCAGAAAAATTGTAGAAAATAGAACACGTCCTAATTTCCACAATTTATTGTACAATTTATTTTAAAATAAATTATGCAAATTTTGTTGTATTACACTTGCTGAATTTCGACAATAAATTGAAGGTGACAAAATTGTGCAATTTATTGTGAAGTGTAAAACAGCTTTTAGTACATATATTAAAAAATATACGTAGATTCCGAATCTTTAATCAAATTTTAGATATTTCATTTAGTTATGGAGATACAGTATTCTGAATTTGACTAAAATTTTGTACTTTTTCAATAGATACATGTTTCATATTTTGTTTCTCAGTGTGTTACTCTGGTATTTGTCGTTAAACATTCATAGAAATTGGTACATATAGTAAAAAACATACGTAGATTTTGAATCTTTTATTAGATTTTAGATATCTCATTTAGTTATGAAGATACAGTATTCTGAATTTGACTAAAATTATGTACTTTTTCAATAGATACATTTTTGTCATATTTTGTTTCTCCGTGTGTTACTCTGGTATTTGTCATTAAACATTCATAGAAATTGGTATATATACTAAAAAACATACGTAGATTTTGAATTTTTAGTCAGATTTTAGATACCTTATTTAGTTATGAAGATACAATCTCGTAAATTTGACCAAAATTTGGTATTTTTGCAATGGATACATTTTTGGCATATTTTGTTTCCCAGTGTGTTACTCTTGTATTTGTCGTTAGAAATTTATAAAAATTGGTACATATACTAATAAAAGTATGTAGATTTTAAATCTTTAATCATATTTTAGATATTTCATATAGTTTTAAAGATACAGTTTGTTGAATTTGACTAAAGTTTTGAATTAATCTTCCTAACTTACATGTTCGCAGATATATCCAGATGGAATTTTAAATAAAATGAAGTAATTAGTTGGATAAAAATCATTATTATAATTGAGAATATAAGGTATCCCTCAAAAAGAAACCAGAAAATTGCGTGATATGATAAAATTTTACAGAAATATCGCATTTGACACTTCAGTTGGAGACAAAAACGAGTTCGCTGAGTGAAAAATGCTATTTCTGCTAAAATGTATAATGAAATATTGTATGAAATTTGATTGAAATCATGTTTAATACAGATAATTTAATGTAGAATATAAATATTTGCATATTAATAGTAAATTTTATACATTTTTGTTTGTCTTAATCTACTCAGATATACCGAGATGGAATTTTAAATAAATTAAAACAATTCATTGGGTAAATATTGTTAAAATAAGTGACAATATAAGATATTCTTTAAAACACAACCCAAATATTATTCCAGGATGTATTATTTAATCAAAAAAACTGCTTTTCAAAACTGACTTACAATCTGACGTTTAAAAAATGTTATTTGATTACAATTTAAACACTTCCAAAAGTAAATACATACAGTAAATAAGAATTCTAAAATACAGTCCAAAACTGATCAGTAAAGAGCGGATTATATGCACTAAAAAAGTGTCAAAATATGCATGCAATATGCATTAAAGAATCATCAAAACATGCATGATATATGCAAAAAAGTTATAAATATGCACTTTACAATAAAAATATGCAAAAAATCTAATGTCATCAGGCTCGTTTTACTGATAATCATTTTCTTATTTCTATTTTTACAATAAATATCACAGGTAATTCTAACAAAAATAAGAAAATCTCAAATTCATATTCATATTGAAATTTACAAAAGCTCTTTTTTGAAACATAAATCAAAAAAGTCATCTTTAACGAGAAAGTTGCTATATGCTCCTCATATTTTTAATACATTTTTTTCGGCATTACTAATTGTTGTTATAGTTCCAAACATACGAATTTCAGTGACAGATATTATTTACTTACCTTACTTACAAAATAAGAATTACGAAAGTTCTAAACAGTTCTAAAACACTGATAAAATCACTTTTTTTTTGTTCTGACGAGAAATTAAATATGATTGTAATGGTTTCAATGAGTATTTTATATAAATGCTCACTTGTTAAAAGTACGATGAAAATTATATTTCTTGTAATATATTGGTTTCAAAAAAGAACAAAATATGAGAAAAATAAATTTTTGTTTTTGAAAAAAAGTCTTAAAATATGCAATAATATGCAAAAAAATCAAAATATGCAATAAAGTATCATTAAATGCAAAATATGCATTATTTTTTTTTGATATTTGGCATTAATTTTTGATGAAACGTGAACATATGAAAACAGTTTGTTGATATGCCTAATATAAACAACACATGCAATTGCATAGAATCCGCTCTTTAATTATAAAAATAGGAATCAATGGCTACAATTTTTATTGTAATCAAGCTATGCGTTATGGCTTGGAAACCGAAAGTAAAGCGAAATCAGTATTTCAAGATTCAACTAATTATATTATACACGAAATTGGACTTGTGGTGTTGTAATATTATCTAAGCAACTATACTTAAAATATAGTGATGATGGTTTTATCAAAACAGAAAACGGATTTGAACTTCTAGAAACAAAATGTCCTTATTCCTGTCAAAACAAATTCATTGTAGATTTACAAAATAAGAAGTCAGCTGTAAATGATTTAGAATTCGATAAAAATAGTAACCATTTGCCATTTCATTATTCGTAGAAAGAGATGAGAAGTTTCTATCTACATTAATTCGAAAGATTTACGACTTTTATTTTAAATATTTTATCAATTTGTACTTCCAATTTATAAATTTTTGGCATATTTTATTTTCCAGTGTGTTACTCTTATATTTGTCGTTAGAAATTCATAAAAATTGGTACATATACTAAGAAAAGTATGTAGATTTTGAATCTTTAATCAGATTCTAGATATCTCATTTAGTTATAAAGATACAGTCTCCTAAATTTGAAAAAAAATTGTACTTTTCCAATGTATAGATTTTTGAATATTTTGTTTCCCCGTGTGTTACTTTTGTATTTGTCGTTATAAAGTCATAAAAATTGGTACATATACTAAAAAATGTACGTAGATTCCGAATCTTTAAACAGATTTACGATATCTATTGTAGTTTTAGAGATATAGTCTTATAAAATCGACCAATATTTCATAACTTTTTCTAAGTAGGTATATGTTTTTGACATGTTTTAAATCGTGTTACTTTTAAATCTGTCGTTCAAATTTCATAAAACTTACTAAATTAGTCATAAAAAAAGTAAAAATTGATTACGATAATAATAATTTGTAACTTAATCATTAAAAATGCTTGAAAAAATAGAAGAAAATTCATTTGTTTTTGTTACATATGTCATCATTTCATATTTTGACTGATACATGTTAATATTTTTGGCATTTTTTCAAATATTTGTCTGTTTAACAATGACTTTTATAGAAAATTCAAAAGTTTTAAGTGTTTTTATACTCCTCAAATATTTTTCAACAAAAGTTCTACCCTCGCAAAACATACATGAAATTTAAAGCTGTCACATTGCGTGTTTTATTCTTATTTAGGCCTTCTTTGTCTCTGAAAAATATTACAGGCATAATTTATTGTAATATGCCACAAATATCTAGAGTCTAGTTGTTAAAAATGTAGGATTTTGTAAAATTTTGTTTGTTTTCTCTAGTTTTCTATTGTAATCATTTTCTTAATGTAATCAATAATAGACTTCTTTCTCATTTTAAAAATGTGTTTAAATAAATGTACAAGGCAAATAAACAATAATAGTAACAAATATTTAATTGTTAAAGCATGTATTTATATAATATTAACAATATTAATGAAACATGTATTGAAAACGGTACTAAAATTAAAATATTTGAGATAATCAACGAACAATATGATTGAAGTTGTTGTAATCAAATAAGTAATTTGATTACTTTTAAGAGTTTTTTTACAATAATAATACATTAATTAAAATGTTATTAATTTATAATTTATTGTAGATTCTAAATTTTTAATCACCTAACCATTATCTTGAACCATATAGGAATAATTGTTAAGTATATTACATATTAGTTACATTAGTTGTTGAGTGTCTTAATTTTTTTATGATTTTGATACCTTATAACTTTTGAAATACTCATCAAAAATAGGATTCCTGAAATGTGTCTTGTAGTAAATTTAACGTAGTTTCGAAAAATATTAAGTCCAATTCTCTATTTTTAATCGTGTTGTACTAACGTTTAAAAATGTAAAAAATGAGCATTATTAGAATTGTGTAAAAAATCATCAATCATATTTTTTCAGTTTGTATAACTTTTGATAAACAAAACAACAATAATAATCCTGATATGCATCGTATAGAAAATGTATCGTAGAATTCAAAAATTTAAAGCGCATATCTGTATCTTTAATCGTGTAGGAGTGGTCATTAAAAATGTAAAAAATGAGCAACATTAAAAATGTGTGAAAAATCATCATGTCACATAAAATAACTTTGAAACAACTTATTGGTATTAATATATCTTATACGTATCTTACAGTAAATTTTATGTAGATTTAAAATCTGAAAAGTTTTTGTCTATATTTTATACCGTGTATGAGTTACAATTAATAATTTGAAAAATGAGCTATACTGAAAATGTGTAAAGAATCATAAACTACATTTTTCCACATCAAATATCTGTGGAACAACTTATCAGTATTAATATTTCTAATATGTATCTTATAGTAAATTTAATGTAGATTTCAAATCTGAAAAGCTTTTGTAAATATCTTACACCGTGTAGGAGTTACAATTAATAATGTGAAAAATGCACTATATTGAAAATGTGTAAAAATCATAAATTACATGCTATCACATCAATTAACTTTGGAACAACTTATCTGTATTAATATTTCTTATATACATCTTATATTAAATTTAATATAGATTTCAAATCTGATCAGCTTTTGTTAATATTTTACACCGTGTAGGAGTTACAATTAAAAATGTTAAAAATGAGCAATATTGATAATGAGAAAAAAATCATCACCAATATTTTTTCAGTTTGTATAACTTTTGACTAACAAAATAGCAATAATAATTCTAATATGTATCGTATAGGAAATTTTCTGTAGAATTCAAATATGCAAAGCTCATCTATCTCTTTTTAACCGTGTACGAGTGGTTGTTAAAAATGTAAAAAATGAACAACATTAAAAATATGTAAAAATTCATAAATTACATTTTTCATATCAAATATCTTTGGAATCATTTATCGGTATTAATACTTATGTATTGTATTAAACATCTTATAGTAAATTTAATGTAGAGTTCAAATCTAATATTTGGTCAATATATTGCAAAAACTGTGATTACTATTAGTAATTTTGGCACACGATGTAGAATTAACCTAAAATGTGATCCGATTGTTGTAATCAAATAAATATTTTTATGTTAAAACGACATAATCTGGTGTTAATAGTAATATAAAAATAATAAATACATTTGTGTATCATATTTAATATTATTTATTGTACATCTAAACTAATTTTTGCTGCATAGAAAACATTAAATTTGAAATATTCTGGCGTTTTCAATTATTATTTTTAATGTAATAATACAAAATAAAATACATATTTTGAACATATTCGATGTTTATGATTTATTTAAATAAATATATATTTTGTTTTTTGAAAGATTCTATTTTAAGTTTATATTATGGTAATCAAATTTTCTTGATAATAATAATTTTTTTATTATAAATACAATATAGCAAGATGAAAACATATTAAATCTTTTCTAATAAATTCCCTCTCTAATAATTATTTTCGTAATCAATATTTCAATTTAGAATCTTGGTAGAAACAGTATGATTTAGGTAAATAAATATATATTTTAAGTTTATATTGTGGTAATCAGATTTTCTTGATAATAATCAAGTTTTTTTATTATAAATACAATATGGCAAGATTAAATCTTTTCTAATATCTAATAAATTCCCCCCCTAAAAATTATTTTTAGAATCTTGGTACAAATAGTAGGTATGATTTATGTAAATAAATATATATATTTTAAGTTTATATTGTGGTAATCAAATTTTCTTTATAATAATCAACTTTTTTATTATATTATTATAAATACAGTATAGTAAGATGAAAACATATTAAATCTTTTCTAATATCTAATAAATTCCCTCCCTAATAATTATTTTCGTAATCAGCATTTCAATTTAGAATCTCGGTTAGTTTAATTGCTTCTCCAAAATCTTTCATTATACAAATTTTACTGGGGTACTAAAGACTTTAAGTGCGTTTTTCTAAACTTTAAAGTCGTAAAACTCCAACCTTCAATTCAATTTTATTTCGATAATATTCCCCTAAGAACAAGGGAAGGATAATTATGAAGAAAGCGAAGCTAAAGAGAAAAGATAATGCAGAGAAAATAATTTATGTTGTGCAGTTTTACATTTTTATGTGCCACTCGTACACGGTTAGAGATATCGCTATGAATGTTAAAAATCTGAAATCTAGATTAAATTTCCTATAATTTCCATGTTAGGAATGTTATTTTTGATGAGTGGTTTCTTAGTTATTTGATGTGGTAAAATATTGTTGCTCGTTTTTTACATTTTTAAATTCCACTCCTACACCGTTAAAGATATCGCTATGAATGTTAAAAATTTGAAATCTACATTAAATTTCCTATAATTTCCATGTTAGGAATGTTATTTTTGATGAGTGGTTTCTTAGTTATTTCATGTGGTAAAATATTGTTGATCATGTTTTACATTTTTATGTGCCACTCCTACACGGTTAAAGATAGAGAGTTCTGCTTTAAATATTTGGATTCTACAGAAAATTTTCTATAAGATACATATTACGATTGTTATTGCTGTTCTGTCATTCAAAAGTTATTAGATGAGAAATTTTTTTTTTCCTTTTTTTTCACATTTTCAATTTTGCTCGTTTTTTACATTTTTAAACGTCACTCCTACACGGTTAAAAATAGAGAATTGAGCTTTAAATTTTTTGAAACTACGTTAAATTTACTACAAGATACATTTCAGGAATAATATTTTTTATGAGTATTTCAAAAGTTATAAGGTATCAAAATCATAAAAAATTGAAGACAGTCAACAAATCATGTAGCTAATATTTAATATATTTAACAATTATTCCTATATTGTTCAAGATATTGATTTGGGCTATAAAAATTTGGACTGTACATTAAATTTGCTATAGGATACATTTTAGTAATATTAATTTTGATAATTATTTCAAAAGTTATAAAAGATAAAAATTACAAAATATTTGAAAGCCGTCAATAATTCATGTTGATAGTTTTTTACATATTTTACAATTACTTCTAAACGAATAAAGATATTAATTTGGGAATTAAAAATTAAGAATCTACATTAAATTTGCTATAAGATACATATTACGAATATTATTACCGCAGAGTGGTTCAAAAGTTATAAGACTTGAAAGTCACAAAAAAATGATAACAGTCTATAATTCATGTTGATATTATTTTACATAATTAACAATTATTCCTATATGGTTCAAGATATCGATTTGGGGATTAAAAATTTGGAATCTACATTAAATTTGCTATAAGATACATATTACGAATATTATTACCGCAGAGTGGTTCAAAAGTTATACGCCTTGAAAGTCACAAAAAAATTGAAGACAGACAATAAATCATGTTGATTATATGATACATATTTAACAATAACTCCGAAACAAATAAAGTTATTGGTTTAAACTTTAAAAATATAGAATCTACAGTAAATTTCCTATGAGATGAATGTTTTAAATATTATTTTTGAAAAATAGTTTAGGAATAATTCGAGGTTAAAAACTAAAATTTGATTGATTACAATTGAGTAAATTGAGATTGTTTAAAAATTGATTTTCCAAATAAATGAGTAAAGATCTGAAAAAAGTGTTACTCATTTAAGTTATTTATTCTTTGTGGATGCTTCACTGAATTATATATTCGGCACTCAAGAAAATTAACTTTTTCGCAAGATTTACTTTTATTCGAAGTCTTTTAAATACTTTTAAACGATGGTAAATAAATTGGTGATAAATAAAGAGCGGATTCTATGCAATTGCATGTGTTGTTTATATTAAGCATATCAACAAACTGTTTTCATATGTTCACGTTTCATCCAAAATTAATGCCAAATATCAAAAAAAAATAATGCATATTTTGCATTTAATCATACTTTATTGCATATTTTGATTTTTTTGCATATTAGTGCATATTTTAAGACTTTGTTCAAAAACAAAAATTATTTTTTGACAAATTTTGTTCTTTTTTGAAAACAGTATATTACAAGAACTATAATTTTGATCGTACTTTTAACAAGTGAGCATTTATATAAAATGTACTCATTGAAACCATTACAATCATATTTAATTTCTCGCCAGAACAAAAAAAAAGTGATTCTATCAGTGTTTTAGAACTGTTTAGAACTTAAGTAATTCTTATTTTGTAAGTAAAGTAAGTAAATAATATCTGTCACTGAAATTCGTATGTTTGGAACTATAACAACAATTAGTAATGCCGAAAAAAATGTATTAAAAATATGAGCAGCATATAGCAACTTTCTCGTTAAAGATGACTTTTTTGATTTTAGTTTCAAAAAAGAGCTTTTGTAAATTTCAATATGAATATGAATTCGAGATTTTCTTATTTTTGTTACAATTACCTGTGATATTTATTGTCTTTATACATTTCATGACATGTTCCAATTAAAACACTGCATGTAAAAATAGAAATAAGAAAATGATATAAGTAAAACGAGCCTGATGACATTAGTTTTTTTGCATATTTTTATTGTAAAGTGCATATTTATAACTTTTTCAGTGCATATAATCCGCTCTTTAATGATAAATGCACCATAATTCGCGAAGGAACAAACAAAATTTCATCTAGATTTAATACCAATTCCACACAAAATATATGTCAGTTATGGGATGTATTTTTATGAAAATATAGACAGTAAATTTGCTCTTTATATTTGGGGTTCTTTCCCTTATATTTGTGTTTTTCATCATAAAATGATATCTAAAGATTTATTTTATGTTTGTTTTTCTATTCTTCCTTTGAATGGGAATAAAAGATTGTTTCTTTGAATATATTTTCGCGAATTTCGTTGATTATATCCATAAAAATTGATTACATTTTTGACAAATGTCAAACTGTATTTTTTAGACAAAAAACTACAAAAATGTGACACATATATTAATAAATATTTAAAAAATAGTTATTTGTGTATCAAGGTTGTAAAAGTAATCTTTTTGGGCCGAAACCGAAGTTTGCAGCCGAGGCAAAGCCGAGGCTACAAATCAGATGAGGCCCAAAAAGAACTTTTAGCCGAGGTGCCCACAACATTTTTTAGGCGGTTACAACAAGAAATTATGAATTTTCATTCAAAATCAATTTTTGACATCTGTCAAAATTTACTTTACGGCCGCATTTACTTTACGGCCGCATTTACCTTACGGCCGCATTTACTTTACGGCCGCTATTTTTACTCGCAAATTCATTACATTTTCATTAATATTTGTAAAGGAATAGTTAAAATTTTACTTACATTTGTTTTTATATTCCAAAATAATTAATCACATTAATATGAACTATGTAAATCAATAATGAACAAATTAGCGGCCAAAAATTTTGACTTTGACAGATGTCAAATAAAAATTGATACTTTAAGGTTGCCAGCAGATACGAAAAACAACAATTTATGTACCAGCCGCCTAAAAAAAATATTTAAACTTTATTTCTTCAAGCATTTTTTATGACTACTTAAGTAACAAATTTTAATTATCGTAATCAATTTTTACTTTCATTTTTTTATATCTAAACGATTTATTTTATGTTTGTTTTTCTATTCTTTCTTGGAATAAGAATAAAAGATTGTTTCTTTGAATATATTTTTACAAATTTCGTTGATTATATCCATAAAAATTGATTATGTATTTGACAAACGTCAAACGGTAGTTTTTAGACAAAAAAACTATAAAACTGTAACAGATATATTAATAAATATATTTTAAAATTCACCTTTATACATAAATTATTTATTTTAAATTATTTAAACTTTATTTCTTCAAGCGTTTTTAATGATTACTTAAGTAATCAACTTTGGTTATCGTAATCAACTTTTATTTTCATTTTAACTAAAATGTACTAACTTTTATGATATTTAAACGACAGATTTAAAAGTAACACGATGTAAAACATGTCAAAAATGTATACCTACTTGAAAAAAGTAACGAAATGTCAAAAGTCAAATTTATAAGAGTATATCTCTAAAACTACATTAGATATCGTAAATCTAATTAAAGATTCGAAATCTACGTACTTTTCATAGTATACATAGTAATTTTTATAAAATTTGAACGACAAATACTAGAGTAACACAGTGATAAACAAAATATGTCAAAAATTTATACATTGGAAAAGTACAAAATTTTAGTCAATTTTACAAGAATGTATCTTCATAACTAAATGAGATATCTAAAATTTGATTAAAAATTCAAAATCTACGTACTTTTCTTAGTACATATAGTAATTTTTATAATATTTGAACAACAGATACTAGAGTAACACACTGAGAAACAAAATATGACAAAAATGTAATATTGTAAAAATAATCAAATTTAGCTGAACTTTCTGAAACTTTAACTATAAATATATACGAAATATTTTAATTGTGATTACAGATTTAGAATCTATCTACAAGAATATCAGTTAATAATATGTAATTTACATTTTAAATAATAAAAAATGGAATCATTGTTTAATTAAACATCGACTTAGCTATGTATTCTATTAATAATTTAATTAAGAAAGATCTTTTTCCATAATACTTGATACCATTGACATAAAAATAACAAATGTTTATTCATTATGTTTATAGTATTTAGTATACATCATAATATACAACAACAAAATGCTGATTACTGCAATAAAAACTTGAATTACAATCAATAAATTGTTGATTTTAATCAAAAAAATTCTGATTAACAATAAAATCCGTTTCCAAAATAGAATTCCTCGTACATTTTTTAGTATATGTACCAATTTTCAAGTTTGTTTTAAAATTATAAAGCCAGAAATCCGAGTATACAGGGTGTTCCATTTAAAAGTGCCACCATTGCTATTTCGAGAACTATAAGAGCTACGAGGTTGGTTAAATTAGCAAAGAACCACCATTTTACAAGACTAATATAATGAGCAAAACAAATTTTTTTTTCTACCAGTGGTTCTCAATATACGGGACCCAACTTTCTTATTTTAAATGGGAACGTATGTTTATTTTTAGGTTATTCGATAGAGTATTTTTTTCTGAATTCAGCGATATGTACATATCATATACTAATATAACATTATTATTATTATTATTTATATCTGGCTGAAATAAGAGTGCTTTGGAAAGAAAACAATTAATTTTTTTCTTAAAACTGACAGTTTAAGAAAATAAAATTTAACAAAAAATAATCAAACAATGTTGAACAGAACATTATGTCTATGTTTTCTAACCATAGCACTCTTGTTTCAGCCAGATATAAATAAAATACATATAAATTTAACATGCATTTTTCTAAATTATTTTGTTATATTAGTATATGATATGTACATATCGCTGAATTCAGAAAAAAATACTCTATCGAATAACCTAAAAATAAACATACGTTCCTATTTAAAATAAGAAAGTTGGGTCCCCTATTTTTAGAACCACTGGTAGAAAAAAATATTTTGTTTGCTCATTATTTTAGTCTTGTAAAATGGTGGTTCTTTGCTAATTTAACCAACCTCGTAGCTCTTATAGTTCTCGAGATAGCAATGGTGGCACTTTTAAATGGAACACTCTGTATAATGAAGCATATAATTGTTCAGTTTTTCTCAAAGCGTGAATTAAATATGCGAGTCGATGTAGGGTCGTTGCCTTTTGATTTACTTGATAATGTCCTTGTCATGAAAGACTGTTGAAGAGAAAATTAATGGTTCACATTTTTTCAAATTTCTTAAGACGTTTTTTCTTGCTTAACATTAAGCGTCAAGAATTGTAGTTAGAAAGAAAGTAAGAGTTGATTACTATAATAAAAATTACGAAAATTGTTAATCTACATCTTGTTTTAAATCATCAATTTATTGATTGTAATTAAACATTTTAAAGAAGTAATCAACATATTGTTATTATATATTATTATTTATACTTAATACTAGAAACTTTGATTAATATGGGAAAACAGTTTTTGCTATAATCTGTATAAATATATTGGGGCATATATATATAGAGTACTGTTGGTTAAATTATTTTATCTACAACTATTGAAATATGGGTACATTATACGTGTGATACTACATATAATATACTACTCATATTACACAAGTGTAATGTGAAATGTTATATTACACGCTACACTTTTCTGTAATAAATAGAGCATGTAATGTAACATATAGCATTTTAATAAACTGTTAATTTATTAATAATATATTTTTTATCATAAATATCAATATAAATGATTATAAAAGTATAATAAATACAATTTGAATAGTTATTTTGACATTTAAGTGCTACTGTGGCGCCATCTGTTAAGCTATATATGAACTACTCACACCTAACTGAATATTTAAGAAATAATATCAGATTTTTTATATGCCTGATAGTTGTAGATAAAGTATAGTATTTGACTCGCATAATATGGCTACATTACACTCGGATGATTAAATATACTCGCTACCGCTCGTATTTTTATTTACATCCTCGTGTAATATAGCCTACATATTATGCTTGTTAAATAATATACTATTATTTTACATCAAATATTATGGTAGATTCTAAATCTGTAATCAAAATTAAAATATTTTATATAGATTTACAGATAAACTTTCAGAAAGTTAAGTTAAATTTGATTACATTTACAATATTACATTTTTGGCATATTTTGTTTCTCAGTGTGTTGCTCTTGTATTTGTCGTTCAAATATAATAAAAATTAGTACATATACTAAAAAAAGTATGTAGATTCTAAATTTATAAACAAATTTGATCTATCTCATTCCATTTTGAAGATACAGTCTTATAAAGTTGTCTAAAATTTAGTACTTTTCAAATATTGACAATTTTAGCATATTTTATTTACCGTTGTGTTGCTCTTGTATTTGTATTTCAAATATAATAAAAATTAGTACGTATGCTAAAAAAAGTATGTAAATTCCAAATCTTTTAACAGATTTGAGTTACCATATTCCGTTTTGAAGATATTGTTTTATGAATTTGACTAAAATTTGGTACTTTTTAAATAAAGATATTTTTACCATATTTCATTTACCGTTGTGTTACTCTTGTATTTGTCGTTCAAATATGATAAAAATTAGTACATATACTAAAAATAGTATGACAATTCTAAATCTTTAAACAGATTTTAATTATCTCATTCGGTTTTGAAGATACAGAGTTATGAAATTGAGTAAAATTTGGGACTTTTCAAATAAAGATATTTTTTCTTTATTTTATTACTGTTGTATTGCTCTTGCATCTGTCGTTCAATTTCGATAAAAAATATTATATTTACTAAAGAAAGTAAAAAAATAGGCTGTTATAATCAAAAAATATAATTATAATATTGTAGTTTTTGGTTTTTACATAAAAATTTAAACTGTGAAAATATGATAATTTTGTGAAAAATGGTAGTTATGATTTATTAATACTTTAACCTATTGCAATAATCCTACAGATGCATTGTAGCTTAATTTGTCTAATAGAGATCTATGAGTATAGATAAAAGGATATGATATATTATCGCTTTTAATGAAACGTAATGTACAAGACCCATAACTTCAGTTTATTCTGACATATTGTACATGGAATATCACATACGTTCATTATTACATTAGTATATTTTACATTTACCTTTAAAATTCTAATCCTTTCTAATTCATTGCGTATGTCAACTTTACAGAATTGTATCTGAAAAACTATTTGAAATTCTTCAAATCTGATTAAAAATTTGAAAAAAACGTACATTTTTTAGTGCATATACTTATTAGCAAGTTTCTAAATTAATTATTTTAGGTTTAAAACAAGAGTTTCTAAGAAAACAGCATTTTTAAAAATTAGTAAAATTTACAACAAGTTTATGACAGTATATCTCAAAAATAAAAAGTGATATCTTAAATGTGTTTAAAGATTTGGATTCAGCGTACTTTTTTAGTATATGTACTAATTTTTATTAATTTTGAACGACAAATATCAGAGTAACACAATGGGGAACAAAATATGTCAAAAATGAATACATTGGAATAATTACGAAATATAACTCAATTTATAAGATTGTATCTATTAAACTACTTGTTAAATCTTAAATCCGATTAAAGATTCTAAATCTACGTACATTTTTTGAGTATATTCAATAATTTTAATAAATATTTAACAGCAGATATAAGAGTAACACAACCATAAACAAAATATGTCACAAATATCTACTTCGAAATAATTACGAAATATAACTCAATTCTTAAGATTATATCGCTTAAACTACATGTTATTTCTTAAATATGATTAAAGATTTAAAATCTACATATTTTTTTTAGTATATTCAATAATTTTTATGAATTTTTAGCTACAAATATAAGAGTAACACAACGGTAAACAAAATATGTCGAAAATATCTACATTAAAATAATTACGAAATGTAACTCAATTCATAAGATTATATATTTAAAACTACAAATTAAATCTTAAATATGATTAAAGATTGAAAATCTACGTACTTTGTTTAACATATTCAATAATTTTAATAAATTTTTACCGTCAGACTTAAAAGTAACACAGCGACAAACAGAATATTGTAAAAATGAATATATTGGTTGGTAACTAAAGTAACTAAATGATAGACATCTTTCTGAAACTAAATATATTACTATATAAAATATTTTAGCAAATTTCAAGACATAGTTTTGTTTAAACAATTTAAATATTTATATATTTTTTTGATTACAATAAAGATATTTGATTACCACAATATTTTCATCTAATTTAAACAAGTATAAAAATGAGACAGAAATAAAAATAATTATTCGTGTAGTCGTTTTACAATTTCTTTATTATACTTTTCCTTTACTTAAAGGTCTGTTCCTCCCAGGAAAGCCGTTGCATTGTGTAATAAGCTTCTTTATTGAAAGGAACATTTCGGAATTACGGTATCATCAGAAATAAATTATCTATTGAATCAAATACCTTGGATTAAGTAACAAAAGGGCAAAGAATACGACTTTCAAAGAAAATTTGATGAAAAAAACTGATGATAAAGCAAGAATAGTCACGCACAGAACAAATATCCTAGGGCCTGGTGTCAAAATATTGTAGAAAATGAAAGTTTATTAAACTTATTCTTGCAGTTTATTGCATTGGAAAAGTAATGAAATTTTAGACAAATTCATAAAACCATATCTTCAAAACGGAATACGATAAGTCAAATTTGTTTAAAGATTTAGAATCTACATACTTTTTTTAGTATATGTACTAATTTTTATCATATTTGAGCGACAAATGCAAGAGCAACACAACGATAAATAATATAAGCCAAATATGTCCATATTTGAAAAGTACAAAATTTTAGACAATTTTATCAGGCTGTATCTTCAAAACGGAATGCCATAACTCAAATCTGTCTAAAGATTTAGAATCTACATACTTTTTTTAGTATATGTACTAATTTTTATTGAATTTGAAGGACAGATAGAAAAGTAACACGTCAAAATATGGAAAATAAAAGTTAATTGAACTTGCAATTTATGTATTGGAAATGTTAATTTAACTATAATTTAAGAAACTGTATTTCTAAAACTACATGAGATTTTGTAACTCTATTTAAAGATTCAAAATCTACGTAGTTTTTTTAGTATATGTAGCAATTTATAAAAAGTTTGAACGACAGATACAGAAGTAACACGGTGGCAAAGAAAATATGACAAAATAATATAATTTGAACAATTAATCATATTTACGCGACAAATGTTGTTTAATCAAATTAAATATATACATATTTATATATTTCTTTGATCAGAACAGTTTTATATTAAGTTTTAATCAAAAATATTGATTACAACAAATATATTTTGATTACCACAATATTTTAAAGCAGGACATGTAACCGGTTAAAAAAACCGGTTCATAAAAGCCGGTAACCGATATTTTCAACGAAAATTGCGAACTTTAACGGTAATTTTAACCGATATTTTTCAGGCCAAAAATACCGGTAACCGTTAACCAAAAAAAATAAACCGATTTTAGCGAACATTAACCTTTATTTTAATAACATTTAGCGAGAAAAAATTTTAATATTTTTTTATATCTGTGTTTTTTATTTGTATTTGAACATGAGTCATGACAGTTTTTACAATTAACATTTTATTGGAGTCATAAATGTAGGTAGTCTCTGGCCGTTAAGGTTACAAAAAAAGTCCCAAATAAATACGGCCTTTGTCAACACAGGCAAGTTTAAAATTGAAAAGTGACCTGCGTTTTTTTGAAGATATTACGGGAATTTTTGCGAATATTCATTAATTAAATTGCTTTTTTTTAATTGTTATATTTTTCTCAGATGGTAATTTTTTATAAGTTTTTTTAATTAATTATTCTTTAATTTTTTTAATCAAATTTTTATAATTAATTTGTTTTAATTAATTTTAATTATTTTTTTAACCGATATATTAACCGGTTTAAACCGGTTTCCAATTTTCAAAAACCGGTTTTCGAACTAAAACCTTTATTATTATAACGTTCTCTATAAGGGTTAACCGTTAACCAGTATTTTTTCGGTTACATGCCCTGATTACAACAAATATGTTTTGATTACCACAATATTTTAAAGTAATCAATAAACTGAACGCAAACGTGAAGTATATTTATGTCTGACAATTCAAAATAAGATGAAAAATCTTTGATAAATGTTCTCATTTTAGCGAAATAAAAAATAGCAGAGGCATTTCTCCAGAAACTGGAATTTAAAATGATACATCAAAGTTCTATACGTCAATATCGCGTATCAGTTTAACAAACATATATCTTCTACGCTTTAAAAGTGAAATATTGAATTTTTTGCACAATCTTTTAGTTTCAGAATTTAATATGCAAACAATTTTTCATAAATAGTTCACCAAATTAATAGTTTTAATTGCAAATAAATGTGCAGTATTGTTTTTTTTATGTTAGTACCTACAAAATTATTATTGGTTTGTTAAACGTGCTTAATGAGAAATAATTAAAATTAATAAATTTTAAAGAAATAAAATACCATGCAGTAAACTAAATAAATAAACAGAAAAAGTAAATATTTATATTAATAATCTTAATAGTTTCTACAACTAATAGAATAATTAGCAGCTAAACTAAAAAAACAAAAAAATACAGAAAGCACCAAAGTTGTGGGAACTATATCGTATCGTATCAAATAATAGTATATTATTTAACAAGCATAATATGTAGGCTATATTACACGAGGATGTAATTAAAAATACGAGCGGTAGCGAGTATATTTAATCACCCGAGTGTAATGTAGCCATATTATGCGAGTCAAATACTATACTTTATCTACAACTATCAGGCATATAAAAAATCTGATATTATTTGTTAAATATTCAGTTAGGTGTGGGTAGTTCATATATAGCTTAACAGATGGCGCCACAGTAGCACTTAAATGTCAAAATAACTATTCAAATTGTATTTATTATACTTTTATAATCATTTATATTGATATTTATAATAAAAAATATATTATTAATAAATTAACAATTTATTAAAATGTTATATGTTACATTACATGCTCTATTTATTACAGAAAAGTGTAGCGTGTAATATAACATTTCATATTACACTTGTGTAATATGAGTAGTATATTATATGTAGTATCACACGTATAATGTACCCATATTTTAATAGTTGTAGATAAAAGCATTTAAATAGCAATGGTATACAGAAATAACAAAAATTTGCCACGTCGATCGGTTTTAATTTTTTGCAAAAAGTTGTCAGAAATATGTCGTGTTTGGTGTCGATCGATTTTTGGTTTTTGCAAAAAGTTGTCGGAAACATGTGTTTAGTATCAAATGAAATCATTTGATTGGCAATGGCTTGTAAAAATAACAAAATTTTGTTACTTCGATCGATTTTTGTTGTCAGAAATATGTCTTATTTGGTATCAAATAAAAGTACTCTGTGAGGGCTGCCGTTTAGAGATGACAAAAATGTGCCATGTCGATCGGTTATTGTGTTATGCAAAAAGTTGTCAGAAATATGTCGTGTTTGGTATCAAATAAAAACATTTGATTGGCACTCGTACGCAGAAATAACAAAAATTTACTATGTCGATCAGTATTTGATTTATGCAAAAAGTTATCAAAAGTATGTCGTGTTTGGTATCAAATGAATACATTCGATTGGTATGTCATGCTTGGTATCAAATTAAAGCATTCGAATGACACTAGCAAGTATAAATTACAAAAATTTGACATGTCGATTAGCTATTGTTTTATGCAAAAAGTTGTCAGAAATATGTCGTGTTTGGTATCAAATGAAAGAACATGATCAGTACTTACACATAAAATTGACAATAATTTATTTTGCAGAAATGAAATAAGCATAAATTACAAAAATTTGCCATATCGATCGGTTTGTGTTTTTTGCAAAAAGTTGTCAGAAATATGTCGTGTTTGGTATCAAATGAAAGAATTTGTTTAGTGCTTACATATAAAATTAACAATAATTTATTTTGCAGAAATGAAATAAGCAAAAATTACAAAAATTTGCCACGTCGATCGGCTTTTGTTTTTTGACAAAAGTTGTCAGAAATATGTCGTGTTTGGTATCAAATGAAAGAACTATATCAGTGCTTACATATACAAATAAAATTGACAATAATTTCTTTTGCCAAAGCAACAGCTTTGCAAAAATAAAATTTTTATTGCAGTAACTATAAAATTTGATGACCCATGTACACCAAACACATCATTAATTCAAAGATAAAGTTACATAACAAAAAAATACAGCGAGATTTATTTTTATGCACGCGATATTTTTATTTCTGAAGACAATTGAACCTTCAATGTTCCGCTTCATAAAACAGAATTGCTAGCCCTAGCCTTCTAGACGCATATCTCTGATGATGGTTTGTAGTATATTCTCCCCCAGATATATTTTATAGTTCGCACCCCTATTGTTGGATGAGTGGCTTTGTATTTACTGTTTGGAATGAATGTTTCATATCTTTTGTGGATGCTGTATGGTTTGTTTACTATACAAAAAATTATTGGGAAATATAACTACATGTAGCTCTGAAACTAAATGAGATTTTTCAAATCTGTTTGAAGATTTGGATTCAGCATGCTTTTTTTAGTGCGTGTACTAATTTTTATCAAATTTGAGCGACAGATACAAAAGTAACACGAGACTAAATAAAATATGACAAAAATGTATACATATATTGAAATATATTCAAAATTTATCTCAATTTTTTCAAACTGTATCTTTAAAAGTACAATAGATATCTTAAATCTGAATAAAGATTCTAAATCTGCATAGTTTTTTTAATATATGTACAAATTTTTATGACATTTTAACGACAGATACAAAAGTAATATGATGCGAAACAAAATATGACAAAAATGTATATATTGAAATATATCCAAAATTTATCTCAATTTTATCAAACTGTATCTTTAAAAGTACAATAGGTATCTTAAATTTGTTTAAACATTCTGAGTCTATATAGTTTTCTAAGTATGTGTTCAAATTTTTATGAAATTCTAACGACAGACACAAAAGTAACACGAGGTTATACAAAATAGGACAGAAATGTATATATTGAAAAATGACTAAAATACAAGTTAACTTTCTCAATCTATAAGTCTGAAAATACAAGAGATATCTTAAATCTGATTAAAGATTCAGAAACAACATACTTCTCTTAGTATGTGTAGTAATTTTTATTAAATTTGAACGACAGATACAAAAGTAATCACGGTAAACAAAAATGTGTTTTATCACAAAGTAGATTGTAATCAATTTAATGAGACAATATTTAAAAAAGTAGAAGAGATGTATAAAATCTGATTACAGATTTGAAATCAGCGAACATTTTTTAATAAATTAATGACTTTTTAAGTAATACATTCAAGAAGTACAGATGTAAGATAAGATTTTGTAAGTTTCTGTAATGTAATCAACATATATTATAGAAATCAAGAAACTATAACTTATAAAGTTATAAATCGCTACAATTCACGTCAGATCTTTATGAAATCATTGGCCTTTCCAATTGGTTGGTTATCTACCCTAATTCTAAAATAGAAAAGAATTTTTGTATCGATCCATTCGAATATACTTTGACATAGAACAAACTCATCTCAGATGAGACTTTTTATCTAGATTGCTACAATATAAATGTTTGTCATGGTTCACTAATTTAAACCGAAAGATAGGACATGAAATGGTCCGAATAAAATGCAGTTATTTCTACACAGTAAAGCAGTTTTTGATATGTTTACAGTTTTAATTTTCTGCATTTATTTGTTCAATATATCCTTTTATTTCCACCTTGTATATAATTGTCACTTTACAGGCTTCTTGGTAGCTAAGTAAATAAATAATTACAGTCACTAACTAGATAGATAGATAGATAGATATATAGACAGTGAATCAACTAAAATAGTATATGACTAGCTTGTAAAATTTTACAATGCTCATAAAAAATAATAGAAAATAATGAAAGTTTTTTTATGCATTTTATTATAAATATTACAAACTTAATTTAATTAGGTTTATGTGAGTAATTATACACATTTGTAGTACATTTTGATTCACTGGCGAAACTCATTTGACAACGTCTAGCTATAAATTGTTCTACCACCGCCAACACCCTTTGATTCAAAAGTAGAGTAAATCTTTTTTTGAAGAATAAAGTAAATTAATAAAAAAATCGCTATGAAGGTGGAAATAAAATTTGTAATACCATGTAATAAAAGTGACAATAATTTATTAATTTTACAAAACACATATTTTTTTATATATTTTACTTTCAGACGTGTAACTTATGAATTTGTCGTTCAAATTTTATAAAAATTACCACATATACTAAAGAAAGTACGCTAAATCCAAATCTTCTAACATAATTTAAATATCTTTATTATTTTCTGAGATTTGATGTCATATATTTGATTTACCATTTAATTTTCCAATATATAATTGTTTGTCATATTTTACTTACAGCCATGTAACTTTTGAAATTGTCGTTCAAGTTTTACAAAAATTACTACATATACTAAAGAAAGTATGCTGAATCCAAATTTGTAAACAGAATTAAAATATCTTTTTTAGTATTAGAGATACACTGTCATATATTTGAAAAAATATTTCTTTGTGTTGATTACAATAATTGAAATCTGAATGCTATATATTCGATTGCAATTTACATATCTATGGTGGCAATAAAACAAAAATACATATATATACTAAAAAAAGTGTGCCCTTTTCAAATCTGATTTTAGATTTGAAATATCTTGTCTAGTATTTGAGATAAACTTGTCTGAAGTTAGATTAAATTAACAAAAGTGAACTCTAATAAAAATTTATTGTTATTTGTACCGAGCTAAAAAGAATTTTACTTTATGGGTGAAAAAACGTTGTTACCTTTATTTTAAATAAGATTTTGCCCTAACACATAACATAAAGCCACCCTTGTACAAGGAAATGACTACAGAACATCCCTTAGGAAAAAAATAAGGGAGATATAGATCCCTAGTTACTTTCCTTATCTTAGGGTGTAAAGACAGGTGGCAACACTGCGTTAGTGATATTTTTCTTTGTTGTTTGTTCTGCTTTAATAATAAATTTAAATATTTGTAACAAAACTTGAAATTTTAGTTTTATTTCTCAAGGTTTTGACAAAAATGTAGGTATATATTGAAAAATGACTAAAATATAATTCAACTTTCTTAATCTATATCTCTGAAAATACAAGAGATATATTCAATTTGATTAAAGATTCTGAATCTACATACTTTTTTTAGTATATGAACTAATTTTAAAGAAATTTTAACGACAGACACAAAAGTAACACAAGGTTAAACAAAATATGACAAAAATTTGATTCAAATTTTTCAACATACCACATTCTGTTTACCATCGTGTTACTTTTGTATCTGTCGTTCAAAATTTATAAAAATTAGTACATATACTAAAAAATGAACGCTGATTTCAAATATGCAAACATATTTTACATATTTTAATTGTTTATGTACTTAGTGAATAAAAATAATGCGATATAATTTTTAGTTTTTGTGATACAGTATAAAAAAGTTGAATCAAATTTGTCAAATTGTTATATAAACACATTTTTGTTGTATTTTATTTACTGGCATGTTACTTTTGCATTTGTCGTTCAACTATCATAGAAATTTGTATGTATACTAAAAAAAGTATATAGATTTCAAAAATTTAAACAGATTTACGGTATAGTTTTTAGTTTTTGTGATACAGTATAAAAAAGTTGAATAAAATTTCTCAAATTATCATATAAACACATTTTTGTTGTATTTTATTTACTGCCATGTTACTTTTGCATTTGTCGTTCAACTTACATAAAAATTTGTATATATACTAAAAAAGGCATGTAGATTTTAAAAATTTAAACAGATATAAGATATCTATTATAGTTTTTGTGATACAGTATAAAAAAGTTGAATCAAATTTCTCAAATTGTCATATAAACACATATTGGTTATATTTTATTTATTGGCATGTTACTTTTGCATCTGTCGTTTAACTATCATAAAAACTTGTATGTATGCTAAAAAAAGTGTGTAGATTTTAATTATTTAAACAGATTTAGAATATCATTCTTAGTTTTGTGATACAGTATCAAAAAGTTGAATCAAATTTCTCAAATTGTCATATAAACACATTTTTGATATATGTTATTTACTGGCGTGTTACTGTTGCATCTGTCGTTCAACCATCATAAAAATTTGTATTTATACTAAAAAAAAGTATGTATATTTCAAATATTTAAACAGATATAAAATAACTTTTTTAGTTTTTGTGGTACGGTCTAAAAATTTAAATAAAATTTTTCAGCTTGCCACATTTTGTTTACCATCGTGTTTCTTTCGTATCTGTCGTTCAAAATTTATAAAAATTAGTACATATACTAAAAAATGAACGCTGATTTCAAATATGCAAACATATTTTAGATATTCTAAGTGTTTAAATACATAGTGAGTAAAAAAAAATAGGATGTAATGCAATGAATCGATTTTGAATTCGCTCAGCTATTTAGTATTCGGTCTAAGACTGAATTAATCAAATACAAGACGGAGATGCTCACAAAATGAAGAGAGAAAACCCTTAATTAAATGTATAATTAATTGCAAGTAATTAAGGTATTTTCTGGCCTCTAATTCAACAATTTGTTAAGAGTAATTTGAAAATATAAATACGAAATTGTGAATTTAATTGCTATGTCGATTCCATGAATATTTATTGCTTAAACAATTCTAAAACTTGGAACTTCGTAAAAATATAAAAAGTCAATATTTATATAAGTTTAAACATAAAATTTTCATAGCTAAGTGGTAGAATCGCGGACTATGAAATAAACATCCCGGGTTCGATTCCCAGTGAGGACAAAATCTTTACAAAAATTAATCTGTCATAAGAGGGTGATAAATTTGAAAAATAATCAAAACAAAAAAAGAATTTGTAAAATAGATCATAAGTTAAATAAATTAGAGCAAAAATAGAACATAAAACAGTCTAGAAATACTGACAATTGTGATGAATAATAGAGCAAGAATGTATGATAATATGTAGATAAAAAATTAGATCAACTAGAGCATGTTCTGAGGCAAAAACAAGAGCATAATCTAAGATATAAATACTGCAATATATGACGAATACAAGAACAAGAATGTTAGGTAATAAATAGATCAATATCTAGAAAAACTAGAGTGAATTCTGTCGCAAAAACTAGAGCATAATCTAAGATAGAAATACTATAATCTATCACGAATATAAGAACAAGAATGTTAGGTAATAAATAGATCAAAACTCGGTAAACTAGAGTGAATTCTGAGGCAAAAACTAGAGCATAATCTAAGATAGAAATACTAGAATCTGTAACGATTATAAGAGGAAGAATGTGAGGCAATAAATAGATCAAGATCTAGATAAACTAGAGCGTATTTTGAGGCAAAAACTAGAGCATTATCTAAGATAGAAATACTATAATCCATCACGAATACAAGAACAAGAATGTTAGATAATAAATAGATCAAAACTCGATAAACTAGAGTAAATTCTGAGGTAAAAATTAGAGTATAATTTAAGATAGAAATACTGCAATCTATCACGAATACAAGAACAAGAATGTTAGGTAATAAATAGATCAAAACTCGATAAACTAGAGTGAATTCTGAGGCAAAAACTAGAGCATAATCTAAGACAAAAATACTGCAATCTTTCACGAATACAAGAACAAGAACGATAGGTAATAAATAGATCAAGAACTCGATAAACTAGAGTGAATTCTACAGCAAAAACTAGAGCATAATCTAAGATAGAAATACTATAGTCTATCACGAATACAAGAACAAGAATGTTAGGTAATAAATAGATCAAAACTCGATAAACTAGAGTGAATTCTGTCGCAAAAACTAGAGCATAATCTTAGATAGAAATACTGCAAGCTATCCCGAATACAAGAACAAGAATGTTAGGTAATAAATAGATCAAGAACTCGATAAACTAGAGTGAATTCTAAAGCAAAAATTAGAGCATAATCTAAGACAAAAATACTGGAATGTATGACGAATACTAGAGCAAGAATGTAAGGCAATAAATAGATCAAGATCTAGAAAAACTAGAGTGAATTCTTAAGAAAAAACTAGAGCATAATCTAAGACAAAAATACTGGAATGTATGATGAATACTAGAGCAAGAATGTGATACAATAAATAGATGAAAAACCTTAAACCTACTTGATTGCAATTTTAAACACCTGTTAATTTTTTTTAAACGATATATCTCTGGAACTAATGATCGAATTTGAAAAATAAAAAAACTGTTGATAAGAGAATTGAAAGGCCTTTCGAACTGTATCATGTTTGACGGCTCTTTCCATTTATAATTTTTGAGGTACAGTCCACACCCATTTTAGGGTTGAAGTTATGCCATTGGTACTAATCCATTCAGGTGTCCCCCTTTATATTAAAATTGACGTGTTCGAGCGTTTTTTGCAAAATTAATGTTAAGTGGCCAAAAATTGCGCTGATAATTTTCACTGGGCCACCCTGTATACTAATATTCGATTACATCTATATATCCATCAAACTTCAAATCTCAAGGAAACAAGCTGCAATCTTGGAACCGGAAAGATAAACGTATTCCTGTTTCTCGTCTTCAACCGTCAAAGATAAGATTAGGATTATTAGCATACAGTTGGACTTAGTTTGACACCGAGTTATGTTCTGTTTCTTTATCGCTAAAAGTTTAATTTACAGCAATATTTCAACAAACATGTTAGAAAATCGTGAATGCGATAAGAAATACGACTTCTAAAATTAATTTCAAGAGAAATTAATCTGAAATTTAAGTTGCAATATGGTGCTATGTTTATTAATCACTTATATTTTGTAGTAATCAACTTACTATATTGTAATCAACTTTAACGAGTCGTAACTCAAAAACTAGGAAAGATATTTTAATTCTGTTTAAAAATTTAAAATCAGGGTACTTTTCTTAGTATAAATACTTATTTTTGTGATATTTTAGCGACAGATATATGAGTAACACAACTGAAAGTAAAATGTACCAACAAATGTGTATAATGTAAAAGTAATAAATTTAAGTCAACTTTAAAATGCGATATCTTTAAAACTGAAGGAAATATTTTAAATGTGTTTAAAAATTTGGAATCAGCGTTCTTTTCTTAGTATACATAGTAATTTTTATTAAATTTGAACGACAAATATATGAGTAACACAACTGAAAGTAAAATGTAATAAGTTTAAGTCAATTTTAAAATGCGATATCCTTAAAACTGAAGGAAATATTTTAAATGTGTTTAAAAATTTGGAATCAGCGTTCTTTTATTAGTATATGTAGTAATTTTTATTAAATTTTAACGACAAATATATGAGTAACACAACTGAAAGTAAAAAGTAATAAATTTAAGTCAAATTTAAAATGCGATATCTTCAAAACTAAAGGAAATATTTTAAATTTGTTTAAAAATTTGGAATCAGCGTTCTTTTCTTAGTATATATGGTAATTTTTATTAAATTTGAACGACAAATATATGAGTAACACAACTGAAAGTAAAATGTAATAAGTTTAAGTCAACTTTAAAATGCGATATCTTTAAAACTGAAGGAAATATTTGAAATGTGTTTAAAAATTTGGAATCAGCGTTCTTTTCTTAGTATACATAGTAATTTTTATTAAATTTGAACGACAAATATATGAGTAACACAACTGAAAGTAAAATGTACCAACAAATGTGTATAATGTAAAAGTAATAAATTTAAGTCAACTTTAAAATGCGATATCCTTAAAACTGAAGAAAATATTTTAAATGTGTTGAAAAATTTGGAATCAGCGTTCTTTTCTTAGTATACATAGTAATTTTTATTAAATTTGAACGACAAATATATCAGTAACACAACTGAAAGTAAAATGTAATAAGTTTAAGTCAACTTTAAAACGCGATATCCTTAAAACTGAAGGAAATATTTTAAATGTGTTTAAAAATTTGGAATCAGCGTTCTTTTCTTAGTATACATAGTAATTTTTATTAAATTTGAACGACAAATATATGAGTAACACAACTGAAAGTAAAATGTAATAAGTTTAAGTCAAATTTAAAACGCGATATCCTTAAAACTGAAGGAAATATTTTAAATGTGTTTAAAAATTTGGAATCAGCGTTCTTTTCTTAGTATATATGGTAATTTTTATTAAATTTGAACGACAAATATATGAGTAACACAACTGAAAGTAAAATGTAATAAGTTTAAGTCAACTTTAAAATGCGATATCCTTAAAACTGAAGGAAATATTTTAAATGTGTTTAAAAATTTGGAATCAGCGTTCTTTTCTTAGTATATATGGTAATTTTTATTAAATTTGAACGACAAATATATGAGTAACACAACTGAAAGTAAAATGTAATAAGTTTAAGTCAACTTTAAAATGCGATATCCTTAAAACTGAAGGAAATATTTTAAATGTGTTTAAAAATTTGGAATCAGCGTTCTTTTCTTAGTATATATGGTAATTTTTATTAAATTTGAACGACAAATATATGAGTAACACAACTGAAAGTAAAATGTAAAAAGTTTAAGTCAACTTTAAAATGCGATATCCTTAAAACTGAAGGAAATATTTTAAATGTGTTTAAAAATTTGGAATCAGCGTTCTTTTCTTAGTATATATGGTAATTTTTATTAAATTTGAACGACAAATATATGAGTAACACAACTGAAAGTAAAATGTAATAAGTTTAAGTCAACTTTAAAATGCGATATCCTTAAAACTGAAGGTAATATTTTAAATGTGTTTAAAAATTTGGAATCAGCGTTCTTTTCTTAGTATACATAGTAATTTTTATTAAATTTGAACGACAAATATATGAGTAACACAACTGAAAGTAAAATGTAATAAGTTTAAGTCAACTTTAAAACGCGATATCCTTAAAACTGAAGGAAATATTTTAAATGTGTTTAAAAATTTGGAATCAGCGTTCTTTTCTTAGTATATATGGTAATTTTTATTAAATTTGAACGACAAATATATGAGTAACACAACTGAAAGTAAAATGTAATAAGTTTAAGTCAACTTTAAAACGCGATATCCTTAAAACTGAAGGAAATATTTTAAATGTGTTTAAAAATTTGGAATCAGCGTTCTTTTCTTAGTATATATGGTAATTTTTATTAAATTTGAACGACAAATATATGAGTAACACAACTGAAAGTAAAATGTAATAAATTTAAGTCAACTTTAAAATGCGATATCCTTAAAACTGAAGGAAATATTTTAAATGTGTTTAAAAATTTGGAATCAGCGTTCTTTTCTTAGTATACATAGTAATTTTTATTAAATTTGAACGACAAATATATGAGTAACACAACTGAAAGTAAAATGTAATAAATTTAAGTCAACTTTAAAATTCGATATCCTTAAAACTAAAGGAAATATTTTAAATGTGTTTAAAAATTTGGAATCAGCGTGCTTTTCTTAGTATACATAGTAATTTTTTTTTAATTTGAACGACAAATATATGAGTAACACAACTGAAAGTAAAATGTAATAAATTTAAGTCAACTTTAAAATGCGATATCCTTAAAACTGAAGGAAATATTTTAAATGTGTTTAAAAATTTGGAATCAGCGTTCTTTTCTTAGTATACATAGTAATTTTTATTAAATTTGAACGACAAATATATAAGTAACACAACTGAAAGTAAAATGTAATAAATTTAGTCAACTTTAAAATGCGATATCCTTAAAACTGAAGGAAATATTTTAAATGTGTTTAAGAATTTGGAATCAGCGTTCTTTTCTTAGTATATATGGTAATTTTTATTAAATTTGAACGACAAATATATGAGTAACACAACTGAAAGTAAAATGTAATAAGTTTAAGTCAAATTTAAAATGCGATATCCTTAAAACTGAAGGAAATATTTTAAATGTGTTTAAAAATTTGGAATCAGCGTTCTTTTCTTAGTATATATAGTAATTTTTATTAAATTTGAACGACAAATATATGAGTAACACAACTGAAAGTAAAATGTAATAAGTTTAAGTCAACTTTAAAACGCGATATCCTTAAAACTGAAGGAAATATTTTAAATGTGTTTAAAAATTTGGAATCAGCGTTCTTTTCTTAGTATATATGGTAATTTTTATTAAATTTGAACGACAAATATATGAGTAACACAACTGAAAGTAAAATGTAATAAGTTTAAGTCAACTTTAAAACGCGATATCCTTAAAACTGAAGGAAATATTTTAAATGTGTTTAAAAATTTGGAATCAGCGTTCTTTTCTTAGTATATATGGTAATTTTTATTAAATTTGAACGACAAATATATGAGTAACACAACTGAAAGTAAAATGTAATAAGTTTAAGTCAACTTTAAAACGCGATATCCTTAAAGCTGAAGGAAATATTTGAAATGTGTTTAAAAATTTGGAATTAGCGTTCTTTTCTTAGTATACATAGTAATTTTTATTAAATATGAACGACAAATATATGAGTAACACAACTGAAAGTAAAATGTAATAAGTTTAAGTCAACTTTAAAATGCGATATCCTTAAAACTGAAGGAAATATTTGAAATGTGTTTAAAAATTTGGAATCAGCGTTCTTTTCTTAGTATACATAGTAATTTTTATTAAATTTGAACGACAAATATATGAGTAACACAACTGAAAGTAAAATGTAATAAGTTTAAGTCAACTTTAAAACTCGATATCCTTAAAACTGAAGGAAATATTTTATGTGTTTAAAAATTTGGAATCAGCGTTCTTTTCTTAGTATATATGGTAATTTTTATTAAATTTGAACGACAAATATATGAGTAACACAACTGAAAGTAATAAGTTTAAGTCAACTTTAAAACGCGATATCCTTAAAACTGAAGGAAATATTTTAAATGTGTTTAAAAATTTGGAATCAGCGTTCTTTTCTTAGTATATATGGTAATTTTTATTAACTTTGAACGACAAATATATGAGTAACACAACTGAAAGTAAAATGTAATAAGTTTAAGTCAAATTTAAAACGCGATATCCTTAAAACTGAAGGAAATATTTTAAATGTGTTAAAAAATTTGGAATCAGCGTTCTTTTCTTAGTATATATGGTAATTTTTATTAAATTTGAACGACAAATATATGAGTAACACAACTGAAAGTAAAATGTAATAAGTTTAAGTCAACTTTAAAACGCGATATCCTTAAAACTGAAGGAAATATTTTAAATGTGTTTAAAAATTTGGAATCAGCGTTCTTTTCTTAGTATACATAGTAATTTTTATTAAATTTGAACGACAAATATATGAGTAACACAACTGAAAGTAAAATGTAATAAGTTTAAGTCAACTTTAAAATGCGATATCCTTAAAACTGAAGGAAATATTTTAAATGTGTTTAAAAATTTGGAATCAGCGTTCTTTTCTTAGTATATATGGTAATTTTTATTAAATTTGAACGACAAATATATGAGTAACACAACTGAAAGTAAAATGTAATAAGTTTAAGTCAACTTTAAAACGCGATATCCTTAAAACTGAAGGAAATATTTTAAATGTGTTTAAAAATTTGGAATCAGCGTTCTTTTCTTAGTATACATAGTAATTTTTATTAAATTTGAACGACAAATATATGAGTAACACAACTGAAAGTAAAATGTAATAAGTTTAAGTCAACTTTAAAACGCGATATCCTTAAAACTGAAGGAAATATTTTAAATGTGTTTAAAAATTTGGAATCAGCGTTCTTTTCTTAGTATACATAGTAATGTTTATTAAATTTGAACTACAAATATATGAGTAACACAACTGAAAGTAAAATGTAATAAATTTAAGTTAACTTTAAAATGCGATATCCTTAAAACTGAAGGAAATATTTTAAATGTGTTTAAAAATTTGGAATCAGCGTTCTTTTCTTAGTATATATGGTAATTTTTATTAAATTTGAACGACAAATATATGAGTAACACAACTGAAAGTAAAATGTAATAAGTTTAAGTCAAATTTAAAATGCGATATCCTTAAAACTGAAGGAAATATTTTAAATGTGTTTAAAAATTTGGAATCAGCGTTCTTTTCTTAGTATATATGGTAATTTTTATTAAATTTGAACGACAAATATATGAGTAACACAACTGAAAGTAAAATGTAATAAGTTTAAGTCAACTTTAAAACGCGATATCCTTAAAACTGAAGGAAATATTTTAAATGTGTTTGAAAATTTGGAATCAGCGTTCTTTTCTTAGTATATATGGTAATTTTTATTAAATTTGAACGACAAATATATGAGTAACACAACTGAAAGTAAAATGTAATAAGTTTAAGTCAACTTTAAAACGCGATATCCTTAAAACTGAAGGAAATATTTTAAATGTGTTTAAAAATTTGGAATCAGCGTTCTTTTCTTAGTATATATGGTAATTTTTATTAAATTTGAACGACAAATATATGAGTAACACAACTGAAAGTAAAATGTAATAAGTTTAAGTCAACTTTAAAACGCGATATCCTTAAAACTGAAGGAAATATTTTAAATGTGTTTAAAAATTTGGAATCAGCGTTCTTTTCTTAGTATATATGGTAATTTTTATTAAATTTGAACGTCAAATATATGAGTAACACAACTGAAAGTAAAATGTAATAAGTTTAAGTCAACTTTAAAACGCGATATCCTTAAAACTGAAGGAAATATTTTAAATGTGTTTAAAAATTTGGAATCAGCGTTCTTTTCTTAGTATATATGGTAATTTTTATTAAATTTGAACGACAAATATATGAGTAACACAACTGAAAGTAAAATGTAATAAGTTTAAGTCAACTTTAAAACGCGATATCCTTAAAACTGAAGGAAATATTTTAAATGTGTTTAAAAATTTGGAATCAGCGTTCTTTTCTTAGTATACATAGTAATTTTTATTAAATTTGAACGACAAATATATGAGTAACACAACTGAAAGTAAAATGTAATAAGTTTAAGTCAACTTTAAAACGCGATATCCTTAAAACTGAAGGAAATATTTTAAATGTGTTTAAAAATTTGGAATCAGCGTTCTTTTCTTAGTATACATAGTAATGTTTATTAAATTTGAACTACAAATATATGAGTAACACAACTGAAAGTAAAATGTAATAAATTTAAGTTAACTTTAAAATGCGATATCCTTAAAACTGAAGGAAATATTTTAAATGTGTTTAAAAATTTGGAATCAGCGTTCTTTTCTTAGTATATATGGTAATTTTTATTAAATTTGAACGACAAATATATGAGTAACACAACTGAAAGTAAAATGTAATAAGTTTAAGTCAACTTTAAAACGCGATATCCTTAAAACTGAAGGAAATATTTTAAATGTGTTTAAAAATTTGGAATCAGCGTTCTTTTCTTAGTATACATAGTAATGTTTATTAAATTTGAACTACAAATATATGAGTAACACAACTGAAAGTAAAATGTAATAAATTTAAGTTAACTTTAAAATGCGATATCCTTAAAACTGAAGGAAATATTTTAAATGTGTTTAAAAATTTGGAATCAGCGTTCTTTTCTTAGTATACATAGTAATTTTTATTAAATTTGAACGACAAATATATGAGTACCACAACTGAAAGTAAAATGTAATAAATTCAAGTCAACTTTAAAATGCGATATCCTTAAAACTGAAGGAAATATTTTAAATGTGTTTAAAAATTTGGAATCAGCGTTCTTTTCTTAGTATACATAGTAATTTTTATTAAATTTGAACGACAAATATATGAGTAACACAACTGAAAGTAAAATGTAATAAGTTTAAGTCAACTTTAAAACGCGATATCCTTAAAACTGAAGGAAATATTTTAAATGTGTTTAAAAATTTGGAATCAGCGTTCTTTTCTTAGTATACATAGAAATTTTTATTAAATTTGAACGACAAATATATGAGTAACACAACTGAAAGTAAAATGTAATAAATTTAAGTCAACTTTAAAATGCGATATCCTTAAAACTGAAGGAAATATTTTAAATGTGTTTAAAAATTTGGAATCAGCGTTCTTTTCTTAGTATATATGGTAATTTTTATTAAATTTGAACGACAAATATATGAGTAACACAACTGAAAGTAAAATGTAATAAGTTTAAGTCAACTTTAAAACGCGATATCCTTAAAACAGAAGGAAATATTTTAAATGTGTTTAAAAATTTGGAATCAGCGTTCTTTTCTTAGTATACATAGTAATTTTTATTAAATTTGAACGACAAATATATGAGTAACACAACTGAAAGTAAAATGTAATAAATTTAAGTCAACTTTAAAATGCGGTATCCTTAAAACCGAAGGAAATATTTTAAATGTGTTTAAAAATTTGGAATCAGCGTTCTTTTCTTAGTATACGTAGTAATTTTTATTAAATTTGAACGACAAATATATGAGTAACACAAGTGAAAGTAAAATGTAATAAATTTAAGTCAACTTTAAAATGCGGTATCCTTAAAACCGAAGGAAATATTTTAAATGTGTTTAAAAATTTGGAATCAGCGTTCTTTTCTTAGTATACATAGTAATTTTTATTAAATTTGAACGACAAATATATGAGTAACACAAGTGAAAGTAAAATGTAATAAATTTAAGTCAACTTTAAAATGCGGTATCCTTAAAACCGAAGGAAATATTATAAATGTGTTTAAAAATTTGGAATCAGCGTTCTTTTCTTAGTATACATAGTAATTTTTATTAAATTTGAACGACAAATATATGAGTAACACAACTGAAAGTAAAATGTAATAAATTTAAGTCAACTTTAAAATGCGGTATCCTTAAAACCGAAGGAAATATTTTAAATGTGTTTAAAAATTTGTAATCAGCGTTCTTTTCTTAGTATACATAGTAATTTTTATTAAATTTGAACGACAAATATATGAGTAACACAACTGAAAGTAAAATGTAATAAATTTAAGTCAACTTTAAAATGCGGTATCCTTAAAACCGAAGGAAATATTTTAAATGTGTTTAAAAATTTGTAATAAGCGTTCTTTTCTTAGTATACATAGTAATTTTTATTAAATTTGAACGACAAATATATGAGTAACACAACTGAAAGTAAAATGTAATAAATTTAAGTCAACTTTAAAATGCGGTATCCTTAAAACCGAAGGAAATATTTTAAATGTGTTTAAAAATTTGTAATCAGCGTTCTTTTCTTAGTATACATAGTAATTTTTATTAAATTTGAACGACAAATATATGAGTAACACAACTGAAAGTAAAATGTAATAAATTTAAGTCAACTTTAAAATGCGGTATCCTTAAAACCGAAGGAAATATTATAAATGTGTTTAAAAATTTGGAATCAGCGTTCTTTTCTTAGTATACATAGTAATTTTTATTAAATTTGAACGACAAATATATGAGTAACACAACTGAAAGTAAAATGTAATAAATTTAAGTCAACTTTAAAATGCGGTATCCTTAAAACCGAAGGAAATATTATAAATGTGTTTAAAAATTTGGAATCAGCGTTCTTTTCTTAGTATACATAGTAATTTTTATTAAATTTGAACGACAAATATATGAGTAACACAACTGAAAGTAAAATGTAATAAATTCAAGTCAACTTTAAAATGCGATATCTTCAAAACTAACTGAAATATTTTAAATGTGTTTAAAGATTTGGAATCAGCGTTCTTTTCTTAGTATACATAGTAATTTTTATTAAATTTGAACGACAAATATGTGAGTAACACAACTGAAAGTAAAATGTAATAAATTTAAGTCAAATTTAAGATGCGATATCTTCAAAACTAACTGAAATATTTTAAATGTGTTTAAAGATTTGGAATCAGCGTTCTTTTCTTAGTATACATAGTAATTTTTATTAAATTTGAACGACAAATATATGAGTAACACAACTGAAAGTAAAATGTAATAAGTTTAAGTCAACTTTAAAATGCGATATCTTCAAAACTAAAGGAAATATTTTAAATGTGTTTAAAAATTTGGAATCAGCGTTCTTTTCTTAGTATACATAGTAATTTTTATTAAATTTGAACGACAAATATATGAGTAACACAACTGAAAGTAAAATGTAATAAATTCAAGTCAACTTTAAAATGCGATATCTTCAAAACTAACTGAAATATTTTAAATGTGTTTAAAGATTTGGAATCAGCGTTCTTTTCTTAGTATACATAGTAATTTTTATTAAATTTGAACGACAAGTATATGAGTAACACAACTGAAAGTAAAATGTACCAACAAATGTGTATAATGTAAAAGTAATAAATTTAAGTCAACTTTAAGATGCGATATCTTGAAAACTAAAAGAGATATTTTAATTCTGTTTAAAAATTTGGAATCAGCGTTCTTTTCTTAGTATATATAGTAATTTTTATTAAATTTCAACGACAGATACAGAAGTAACACGACATAATACAATATGTTATTTTATTTTGTTGTAATCAATTTTTTTCGTACAATTTTTAAACAGGTACTTTTACTGGTGTGGAGAACATACCACATATCAACAAATAAACAGTTTGAAAACATTTTGTTTTATAATAATAGTAATCAAATTGTAGTACCGATTTTAATAACAAGATGTCACTAACAACGACTAAAAAGTGAGAAAAAATAAAACTTTTAAAAGACTTTTTAATCAATAGTTGACGAAATACTCAAGCTTGTTTTAATTCGGGAAGAAAAATGATGCTTAGACAATTAAGAATGGGGCTATTCATTAACTAACCCTAAATTTCAAGAGAGTACCCTCTCTTTAAAAAATCAATGAACTTCAACCATAAATTTTCGCAACAAAATTTCACGATATAAATTGTGAGGAGTTTAATAATAATCACAATTGCAAATTATTACAATTTTGTGATAATAAAAATTAAACAATTTTATAAACTTTATTTCATCATATCTCAAAAACTAAAAGACATATTTGATTTCTGTTTGAAAATTTGGAATTGGCACACTTTTTTTAATATAAACAGCAGTTTTTATTAAATTTTAACGACAGATATATGAGTAACACAATGCTAGAGAAATTGGTACAATTTTGTGACGATATAAAAATTTAAAAAATTTATAAACTATATTTTATCATATCTCAAAAACTAAAATACATATTTGATTTCTGTTTGAAAATTTGGAGTCGGTACGCTTTTTTTAGTATAAACAGTAATTTTTATGAAATTTTAACTACAAATATATGAGTAACACAATGCAAGAAAAATTGTTACAATTTTGTGATGATATAAAAATTTAACAATTTTATCAACTTTTTTTCATCATATTTCAAAAACTAAAAGACATATTTTAATTATGTTTGAAAATTTGGAATCGGCACACTTTTTTTAGTATAAACAGTAATTTTTATGAAATTTTAACGACAGATATATGAGTAACACAAGTTTAATAATAATCACAATTGCAAGAAAAATTGTTACAATTTCATGGTAATTATATCAAAATTTTTGAAATTGATTTCATCATATCTCAAAAACTAAAAGACATATGTGATTTCTGTTTGAAAATTTGGAATCGGCACACTTTTTTCAGTATAAACAGTAATTATGACACGACAAATATATGAGTAACACAAGTTTAATAATAATCACAATTGCAAGAAAAATTGTTACAATTTATTGAAATTTATTTCATCATATCTCAAAAACTAAAAGACATATTTGATTTCTGTTTAAAAATTTGGAATCGGCACACTTTTTTTAGTATATGTACAGTTTTTTATTAAATTTGAACGACAGATACAACAGCAACACAACGTAATATAAAATATGTTATTTTAACGTAATCAACATTTTGGCTTTGATTTTCTTATTAATAATTCTTATAATGTTTGTACAGGCACTGTATACTGATGTGGAAAACATACTAGGGAACATTTATCATAAATAAATAACATAATTTTTATAACTAAATAGAAAAGTTGTAATATTATATATTTTATCTACAACTATTGAAATATGGGTATATTATACGTGTGATATTACATATAATATACTACTCATATTACACAAGTGTAATATGAAATGTCATGATACACGCTACACTTTTCTGTAATAAATAGGGCATATTATTTAACACATAATATTTTATTAAACTGTTAATTTAATAATAACATATTTTTTTATTATAAATATCAATATATATGCTTATAAAAGTATAATAAATACAATTTGAATATTTATTTTGACATTTAAGTGCTACTGTAGCGCCATCTGTTAAGCTATATATGAACTACTCACACTTAACTGAATATTTAACAAATAATATCAGATTTTTTATATGGCTGATAGTTGTAGATAAAGTATAGTATTTGACTCGCATAATATGGCTACATTACACTCGGATGATTAAATATAGTCGCTACCGCTCGTATTTTTAATTACATCCTCGTGTAATATAGCCTACATATTATGCTTGTTAAATAATATACTATTATTGAGTTGCTTGTAATCAAATGTTTGTCATTGTTTTTTATTTATAATCAATATAATTTGTATTCAGGCACTGTGTACTGAAGTGGAAAATATACTAGGGAATACTTTTCACAAAAAATAACATAAGAATTCATAACAAAATGGAAAAAATAATATAATAATAAGTTTTTGTTGTAATCAACTGATACATGAAAGTACACTTTTAATTTTATTCTATAATTAATTTTTCTGATTGCTTTTACAACTAAGCAATTATCCTACGCTATTACAAGGGTTGGCTATTATAGATAATTAGTAAAAAATTCATAATTCGAACCCAAATCCAACATATGTTCGGGTGATTATTGAAACAGCTGTTCTATAGGTTCAATAATAGTAGAATGTTCGTTATCTCAGTTATGCCTTAATTACAGTGGAATTAAATACTTCAAACCTCTACAATTCCATTCATAGATGCTCTAGAATCTGTCATTTGCATAGAACTTGTTCCAATTTAATTTTATTTATATGCAAGAATGCTTAACTCAAATAGTCATGTAATCAAAAAACTTAAAAGTTTACAGCTTCACCATTTTTGATCTGGTACGTAAATAAAATGTTTCTAATATATATTTTATTCAAAATTTAACGCAGATTCTAATTTTTAAACGAAAATTGAAATATCTTTAACGGTTCATGAGTTATAAGCCAAAAACTAAAAAATGATCACAAAAAAAAATTGAAAATTATTTGAAGAAAAAACATAAAAGTTTATGCCTTCACCATTTTTGATCTGGTATGTAAATAAAATGTGTCTGATATGTATTTTATTCAAAATTTAACGCAGATTCTAATTTTGAAACGAAAATTAAAATATATTTAAGGGTTCATGAGTTATAAGCCAAAAATTAAAAAATGAGCACAAAAAAAATTTGAAAATTATATGAACAAAAAACTTAAAAGTTTATGACTTCACTACTTTTGATCTAGTTCATAAATAAAATGTTTCTGACATTTATTTTATTCAGAATCTAATGCTGATTCCAAATTTGTAACCAAATGCAAATATCTTTTCTTATTTGAGTTATAAACTAAAAACTAAAAAGTGAACATAAGGGAAAACGATATATTTTACTCAAAACATATATAAGTTTATAATTTTTGTACTCTTGAAATGGATATACAAAAAAATATTTTTGAGGTGCTTTTATGTAGAATTTAATGTAGATTCTAAATATGTAACATTTAACTTGATATCTTTACTAGTTTTTGAGATATGAGATAAAATAAATAATAGAAATTACATGATTTTTTTTACAAAACTTTTGTAGTTACTTCTAAGATATTATTTTTGGTTTTTGGTTTGTATCTTTTAAGGGAATAAAGATATCAAATTGATCTTTAAAAATTTGAAGTCTACATTAAATTTGGCGTAAAATACCTCAAAAAAATCTTTTATTTTATAAGAATTTTTTTTTTTTAAGGCATCAAAATTACTAGAAGTATTTTTTTTGAAAAATAATATTTTCTTATAAAAAATTTCTTTTGTTACAGATGCAGCCCCTAATTCACCCCTCTTGGTATTCTAAAACCGGTTCTATAACTCATCAAACCGGTTTTTCAGCCGAGAGAACAAGAAAAAAATAAATTGTCGCCATTTTGAAATGGTTAAAGTAAAAATATATTTTGGTATCATTGTAAAGCTAATTTTATGTATATTTCGAATAAATATATAAAAATATAGATTCCCTATGCTAGAATTAAAGTTGAACACATTTCCGCTAAAACCGGAAGTCTTTTTGTCTAGTTTATTTTTGTTATTAAACATTTTTTTGTATCTTTTAAAATAAACGAAATATTTTCAATTATATTTTTTTAAGCAAATACGATAGATTTAAAAAACTTTTTACCTATTAAATATTCATTTAATAGTTACTTTAAGATATTTAAAGCAACCTCAGCATAAATTTTAATAAGATATCATATTTTTAACTTTAATTTATATTCTGTACATTTTTGTAGGACAGATAAAAAACGAAATTGTGAACTTTTCATGAATTATTTATTACCTTATATCTTAAAACTTAAATATACTATGTCTTACAATATATTTAACATTTATAAACATTAAAAACTTGTAACAATAATATTATTTATTTGTAATCATTAATTTTTTATTTGTTGTACAAAGAGATTTGTTTTTACACTGTGTAAGTTATTTATAAGTATTTATTTATAACAAAACCATATTTATGTCAGACCTAAAGGGTAACCCCTTACATTAGACATTATATTTGAAATTTTCAGGGTTGAAATAAACGGATAACATGTCTAATTTAGGAAGAAATGTGAAAAAAAGTAAAAATTCTTCAAGTAAACTACCCTTTCTGGACACCCCTGAATTTTGGTAATTTTTTTATACATGCCCCTTAGTATCTACAACTTAGATACCAATTTTCATAATATTCCCATTCTGGGTATGGGAAATAAAAAATATTTTGTAAAAAATTTTCAAGTAAAGTACCCTTTTTGGGCACCCCTGAATTTTGGTAATTTTTTTATAGATGCCCCTTTAAATGTACCTCTTAGATACAAAGTTTTATAATTTTTTTAAATTGGGTATGGAAATTAGACGAAATTTTTGAAAAATTCTTCAAGTAAACTAGCCTTTCTGGACACCCTAGACTTTTGGTAATTTTTTTTACAGATGCCCCTTAATATATGCATCTTAGATACAAAGTTTTATAATTTTCCTAAATTGGGTATGGAAACTAGAATAAATTTATGAAAAAATCTTCAAGTAAAGTACCCTTTTTGGGCATCCCTAAATATTGGTAATTTTTTTTCAGATTCTCCTTTATATATACATCTCATATACAAAGTTTTATAATTTTTATAATATGGGTGTAGAAACCAGAAAAAATTTTTGAAAAAATCTTCAAGTAAAGTAGCTTTTTTGGGCACTCCTGAATTTTGGTAATTTTTTTATAGATGCCTCTTTCTATTTACATTTTAAATACAAAGTTTCATAATTTTTCTAAATTGGGTGTAGAAACTAGAAGAAATTTTTGAAAAAATCTTCAAGTAAAGTACCCTTTTTAGGCACACCTGAATTTTGGTAATTTTTTTATAGATGCTCCTTTGTATGTACATTTTAGATACAAAGTTTTATAATTTTTATAAAGTGGGTGTAGAAACTACAAGATATTTTTGAAAAAATCTTCAAGTAAAGTACCCTTTTTAGGCACCCCTGAATTTTGGTAATTTTTTTACAGATGCCCCTTTATATGTACATCTCAGATACAAAGTTTTATAATTTTTCTAATTTTGGTGTAGAAACTAGAAGATATTTTTGAAAAAATCTTCAAGTAAACTACCTCTTTTGATTACCCCTGAATTTTGATAAATTTTTTTATACATTCCCCATAGAATTTAGAACTCAGATACCAAATTTGAGAATTCATTTTTATCAAGTACACGAAATACAGTATTTAATCTATATTCAGTAGTTATGATGAAATAGTTAAAAATGAGAACCTATTATGTAACCAATTCGGTTTATAATTGGTACATATCAACCAAAGATAGGGGTGCATTGTATAAGAAAATTAGAATCTAGAAGGGTTGAAAATAGGGGAGTTATTTAAAAATAAAGAATTGATTAGCAGATTTTATAAGAATTATAAGTTGTAAAGAAATTTGGACATCAGATTCCGAATCTACGAGGTCGAATTAGGGGTATACAACCAAAAAATCATCCCCTTAACATATATTGCTTCGTATAATCTCCTATATTTATTACTAAATCTACACTGTATAATAAAACAGTATATATTCATTTACAAATTATTTATTTTTATCTAAACATTTTAAATTCAAATCAAATAGATCACATTTATGATTGGTAATTTCAAATGTAACAAAATACTATAATTTGATTGGTAGTTTCAAAAAATTAATACTTGATCTCGTCTGTGATTGGTCGTTCAATATTTTTTGTGTCTTTTATATTTAAAATGCTGTAATCCACCCTTATATTACACCCTTCATTTTTTAATGAATCCACAAGTGTATTAGAAACTTACATAATACTTTTCAGATTTTTCTCATATTCTATAGTATTGTAGAGTATATATACACAAATATAACTCCTATATTTATGTATTGGTGACACAAGGTCGTGTTGGGTGTTGCCTAAAATTTAATTCGAGGGGAAACGTGAATTACCCCTAAACTAGGGGTTGGCGCACAAAACGGACATCAGATTCGTTAGTTTCACGGTTGACTCTGTAGGATAGCATACTTTTTTACCCTAATTTCACTAATTAGTCGCATCTTCAAAAACCCTGGACTATAGCCCATGGTTTTGAAACTCCAAAAACACTTTCTGTCACCGATCCGGCTCAAATTTGGTATACACATACTAGGTACATGGGGCTAACAACTTCTGAAGTCAAATCCGCCCAGGGGTTGTAATTAGGGGAGTTATTTAAAAATAAAGATTTAATTAGCAGATTACGCAAGAACTATAAGTCGTAGAGAAATTTGGACACCAGATTCGGAATCTACGAAGTCAAATTAGGGGTATACAACCAAAAAATCACCCCCTTAATAGGAACACCCCTACATATATGTTAACTTGTGTGTATCTTGTGCTCAAATTTTACATTTTGGCTTTCCACTCCTACACGGTTAAAGATAATGCCTTTCTGTTTCAAAATTTGAACTCTGCATAAAATTTGACATAAGAAACATTATAACTTTATTTTTTCCGATGAGTGGTTTAATTTTTATAAGAACTCAAAAAAATGTCATTGTTGTAATGGGTTCAAATTTTACATTTTGGCTTGCCACTCCTACACGGTTAAAGATAATGCTTTTCTGTTTCAAAATTTGAACTCTACGTGAAATTTGGCATAAGATACATTGTAATTTTATTTTTCCGATGAGTGGTTTAATTTTTATAAGCAACTGAAAAATATCATATAAGAAATAATCTCCTATATTTATGTATTGGTGACACAAGGTCGTGTTGGGTGTTGCCTAAAATTTAATTCGAGGGGAAACGTGAATTACCCCTAAACTAGGGGTTGGCGCACAAAACGGACATCAGATTCGTTAGTTTCACGGTTGACTCTATAGGATAGCATACTTTTTTACCCTAATTTCACTAATTAGTTGCATCTTCAAAAACCCTGGACTATAGCCCATGGTTTTGAAACTCCAAAAAATTTTTTGTCTCCGATTTCGATGAAACTTTGCATACATGCAGTAGGGACCTAAACTTAGTGCGGAATATAACTTGAGCCCTTAAGGGTTGATGGTAAGGGAGTTATTGAACTTCAATGTGGGATTTTGGATAGGGTGTAAATATTAATTTTAGAGAAAAACTTTATTAGGATTTTTTGTTCAGAATAAAATTCTAAGCAACTTTTATTTGAAAAATTTTCTTGTCCGATTTTTCCTCTAGAAGAAAATGAACCCATGGTTTTGAAACTCCAAAAACACTTTTTGTCACCAATCCGGCTCAAATTTGGTATACACATACTAGGCACATGGGGCTAACAACTTCTGAAGTCAAATCCACCCAGGGGTTGTAATTAGGGGATTTATTTAAAAATAAAGATTTAATTAGCGGATTACGCAAGAACTATAAGTCGTAGAGAAATTTGGACACCAGATTCGGAATCTACGAGGTCGAATTAGGGGTATACAACCAAAAAATCACCCCCTTAATAGGAACACCCCTACACATATGTTAACTTGTGTGTATCTTGTGCTGTTCTTGTATGAGTTAATGTACTTATTCTATGTGTTATTTAGATATTAATTGTTATTTTTCTGTTTATTTTAGAGGGCGGATAACTGGCACTTCATCCCTGGATGCGGTAGCTGCAGTTCCAGAAGGGCAGAAAGAAAAACAACTATCATATTATTATGTATATATTTCTTACCTTGTATTTGTTGTAAATAATAATTTATTGTCTTCTGTATTTCAAATTTGTTGTTAAAATAATATAAAATGTATGGATTATTATTTTTTAATAAAAGAAATGTTAATTTTATATATTTCTTTATTTAAGACATTTATATTTTACATTCCAGGGTTGCTACATATAGTAAGAAATGGTAGGTATATATTTTTATACATATTACATAATACATTATTAAAATAAGGGTAAAAAACAAAATTATTTTCTTTGTTTTGCTTATAACTCCAGAAATAAATTGTTAAAAAAATTAATTTATATAGCAAAGGGTAGAACTAAGGGTGCTGAAGCGAATAAAACAATAAAATTAAACTTTCCTCAACTTTTTGGAAAATTACAAGAGTAGAGCTCCTACTGTTTCGTGTTATCCGGATACCAACCTGTCAAGTACCTTTTGAAACTTCGATAAAATCAGCCGATGGTCACCCATCCTAACTTACTGCACTCGTTGCTTGACTAATATTTTTGAATTCATTTTTAAGCCTTAAATAAATTGCTAGATGGTTGAAAATTGTGTATCGGGGTAAGTTCAACCCCCTCTTTCGATTGGCGTTCACAGAATTGCTCTACAACTTCTAGTTCCCGAGTAATATAGCGCCCTTTCTGAAAATTTAGGGGTGAATATCTTGTGAACTAGAAGTTGTAGAGCAATTCTGTGAACGCCAATCGAAAGAGGGGGTTGAACTTACCCCGATAAGCAATTTTCAACCCTCTAGCAATTTATTTAAGGCTTAAAAATGAATTCAAAAATATCAGTCAAGCAACGAGTGCAGTAAGTTAGGATGGGTGACCATCGGCTGATTTTATCGAAGTTTCAAAAGGTACTTGACAGGTTGGTATCCGGGTAACACGAAACAGTAGGAGCTCTACTCTTGTAATTTTCCAAAAAGTTGAGGAAAATTTAATTTTATTGTTTTATTCGCTTCAGCACCCTTAGTTCTACCCTTTTCTATATAAATAAATTTTTTTAACAATTTATTTCTGGAGTTAAATACAAAACAAAGAAAAAAAGTGCTCCTAGGATTCATGAGACCCGGATACCAAATCTGATTTTCTTGAAAACGTGAAAACACGATCTCAGCGGGGGTCTAAATTGTACAGCAAAGGTCAATGACCTCTCAAAGCTATATTAAATGATTTTTTATTAAAAATAGTTTAAAATATAGTTAATTATTACTGCATTCATTTTTATAATGTATACGACCCTTCGTTACGTAACTAACCCTTAAATGAGGGATGAGCTGCAAAAGAGGATTGGGATATTGTTGAAAGGGTAGAGTAATGATAGATAAGATATAAATTGATCATTCCTTTATTATATAACAATAGATACATATAAATATATTAATATTACAATACAATAAATAAATACATGTTATTTATTAATTATTAACAATTGTAGCCCTTTGAACTGCAACTGCCGCATCCAGAGATAAGGTGTAGGTCATTCACCCTGTAAACAAACAGAAATATAACAATTAATAGATATTTTTAACATACAACAATAAATAAATTAGTGTTGATATTACATCACAACAAATAATTGTTATTAAACAATTAAAAATTGTTCTATTTTAATCATATTGTTGCTAGAAACATGCCCTATTGTTGTAATTGTCTCTTTCAACCCTAATTTCTTAACAACAATATTGTATATACTACATGTACTCTTAAGGGTTCATTTTCTTCTACAGGAAAAATCGGACAAGAAAATTTTTCAAATAAAAGTTGCTTAGAATTTTATTCTGAACAAAAAATCCTAATAAAGTTTTTCTCTAAAATTTATATTTACACCCTTTCCAAAATCCCACATTGAAGTTCAATAACTCCCTTACCATCAACCCTTAAGGGCTCAAGTTATATTCCGCACTAAGTTTAGGTCCCTATTACATGTATGCAAAGTTTCATCGAAATCGGAGACAAAAAATTTTTTGGAGTTTCAAAACCATGGGCTATAGTCCAGGGTTTTTTACGATGCAACTAATTAGTGAAATTAGGGTAAAAAAGTATGCTATCCTATAGAGTCAACCGTGAAACTAACGAATCTGATGTCCGTTTTGTGCGCCAACCCCTAGTTTAGGGGTAATTCACGTTTCCCCTCGAATTAAATTTTAGGCAACACCCAACACGACCTTGTGTCACCAATACATAAATATAGGAGATTATTTCTTATGATATTTTTTGATTCCTTATAAAAATTGAACCACTCATCAGAAAAAATAAAAGTATGGTGTATCTTACGCCAAACTTTATGTAGAGTTCAAATTTTTAAACAGATAGGCATTATCTTTAACCGTGTAGGAGTGGCAAGCCAAAATGTAATATTTGAACCCATTACAAAAATGACATTTTTTTGATTTCTTATAAAAATTAAACCACTAATCGGAAAAAATAAAATTATAATGTATCGTATGCCAAATTTTATGTAGAGTTCATATTTTGAAACAGAAAGGCATTATTTTTAACCGTGTAGGAGTGGTAGCCAAAAATGTAAAATTTGAACCCATTACAAAAATGACATTTTTTTGATTTTATATAAAAATTAAACCACTCATCGGAAAAAATAAAATTATAATGTATCTTATGTCAAATTTCATGTAGAGTTCAAATTTTGCAACAGAAAGGCATTATCTTTAACCGTGTAGGAGTGGTAGCCAAAAATGTAAAATTTTAACCCATTACAAATATGACATTTTTTTGATTTCTTATAAAAATTAAACCACTCATCGGAAAAAATAAAATTATAATGTATCTTATGCCAAATTTCATGTAGAGTTCAAATTTTGAAACAGAAAGGCATTATCTTTAATCGTGTAAGAGTGGTAGCCAAAAATGTAAAATTTGAACCCATTACAAAAATGACATTTTTTTTATTTCATATAAAAATTAAACCACTCATCGGAAAAAATAAAGCTATAATGTATCGTATGCCAAATTTTATGTAGAGTTCATATTTTGAAACAGAAAAGCATTATTTTTAACCGTGTAGGAGTGGTAGCCAAAAATGTAAAATTTGAACCCATTAGAAAAATGACATTTTTTTGATTTCATATAAAAATTAAACCACTCATCGGAAAAAATAAAATTATAATGTATCTTATGCCAAATTTTATGTAGAGTTCAAATTTTGAAACAGAAAGGCATTATCTTTAACCGTGTAGGAGTGGCAAGCCAAAATGTAAAATTTGAATTCATGACAAAAATTACATTTTTTTTGATTTCTTATAAAAATTAAACCACTCATCGGAAAAAATATAATTATAATGTATCTTGTGCCAAATTTCATGTAGAGTTCAAATTTTAAACCAGAAAGGCTTTATCTTTAACCGTGTAGGAGTGGTGAACCAAAATGTAAAATTTGAATTCATGACAAAAATGACATTTTTTTTGATTTCTTATAAAAATTAAACCACTCATCGGAAAAAATATAATTATAATGTATCTTGTGCCAAATTTTATGTAGAGTTCAAATTTTAAACCAGAAAAGCTTTATCTTTAACCGTGTAGGAGTGGTGAACCAAAATGTGAAATATGAACAAATTACAAAAATTACATTTTTTTGATTTCTTATAAAAATTAAATCACTCATCGGAAAAAATAAAATTATAATGTATCTTATATCAAATTTTATGTAGAGTTCAAATTTTGAAACAGAAAGGCATTATCTTTAACCGTGTAGAAGTGGCAAGCCAAAATATAAAATATGAACAAATTACAAAAATGTCATTTTTTTGATTTCTTATAAAAATTAAACCACTCATCGGAAAAAATAAAATTATAATGTATCGTATGCCAAATTTTATGTAGAGTTCAAATATTGAAACAGAAAGGCATTATCTTTAACCGTGTAGGAGTGGCAAGCCAAAATGTAAAATTTGAACCCATTACAAAAATGACATTTTTTTTTGATTTCTTATAAATATTAAACCACTCATCGGAAAAAAACATAATTATAATGTATCTTGTGCCAAATTTTATGTAGAGTTCAAATTTTGACGCAGAAAGGCGTTATCTTTAACCGTGTAGGAGTGGCAAGCCAAATTGTAAAATTTGAACCCATTACAAAAATGACATATTTTTGATTACTTATAAAAATTAAACCACTCATCGGAAAAAATAAAATTATAATGTATCTTATGCCAAATTTCATGTAGAGTTCAAATTTTGAAACAGAAAGGCATTATTTTAAACCGTGAAGGAGTGGTAGCCAAAAATGTAAAATTTGAACCCATTACAAAAATGACATTTTGTTTGATTACTTATAAAATTTAAACCACTCATCGGTAAAAATGCAAGTAAAATGTATCTTATGCCAAATTTCATGTAGACTTCAAATTTTTAAACAGAAATGTTTTATCTTTAAGCGTGTAGGAGAGGTGAACCAAAATGTAAAATATGAACAAATTACAAAAATTACATTTTTTGATTTCTTATAAAATGTAAACCACTATTGGTAAAAATGCAAGTAAAGTGTGTCTAATGTCAAATTTCATGTAGAGTTCAAATTTTAAAACAGAAAGGGAATATCTTTAATCGAGAAGGAGTTATAAAGAAAAACATAAAATACAAGCAAATAACAAAAATGATATTTTTTGATTACTTATAAATCCGAAACCACTCATTGGTAAAAATGCAAGTAAAGTGTATGTTATGCCAAATTTTTTATCCGAAAGCTTTTATTTTGTACAGTCTAGAAGTTATAACTAAAAAATGTAAAACATAACCTAATTACAAAAAAGACAATTTTTAATTTCTTATAAATATTAAACAACTCATCGGAAAAAATAAAATTATAATGTATCTTATGCCAAATTTTATGTAGAGTTCAAATATTGAAACAGAAAGGCATTATCTTTAACCGTGTAGGAGTGGCAAGCCAAAATGTAAAAAATGAGCAAATTACAAATATGACAATATTTAATTTCTTATAAATCTTGAACCACTCATCGGTAAAAATGCAAGTAAAGTACATATTATGCTAAATTACATGTAGAATAGTATACCACTTAAAATTAACACCCTGCGTATTTACTTGTTGTATATAGAAGTTAAATGTTGACTAAAAACCGGTTTTTGTATTTTCCAACGCTGTAAAAACCGGTTTGATGAATTGTAAAACCGGTTTTAGGACGTCTATGAATGTCTGAAGAAGTAGGGATGATCAAGTTGAAAATTCAAAGGTTGTTTTTCATTCTTGCATCTGTAAGAAACAAAAAAAATATAGGTATAACTAATATTATTAGCGAATATTGTAAAATATTATTGTATTTTAAATGTATTGTTGTCAAAAATATTCATTACAGTTGAATCCAATAAAAAAAACTTTAATTTTTTAATCAAACAGTTTATAGATTTTATCTTAAAATGTATTTTATTATTAGATGTTTATATAAATTTTGTTGAAGTTTATTATTTATTTAAAAATTTGTCTTTTGTTTGTAAAACTCAATAAATTCATTTGAGATTTTTCCTAAAAAATTGTTACAATCAAAATAGTTAAGATAATCAACAAAAAATATAAATTTGTTGTAACCAAAGAAATGTTTTTTTCTGCAATAAAATTAAAATATGATTGCCTTTGTAAAAATCAACTGTAATTATTGGTGCAACAAAATTTTGATTACTATTTTGACACAAAGTTTATTGTAATCAAATAAAATTGAATAAATATTAAAAGAAATTCATATAATAGAATGTAATTTATATTTTAAATAATTAGTAAATAGAATTGTTGGAGTATTTTAATGAAACTGACAAAATTAAATGCAACAAAATTTTGATTACTATTTTGACACAATGTTTATTGTAATCAAATAAAATTGAATAAATATTACAAGTAATTCAGTTAATAGAATGTAATTTATATTTTAAATAATTAGTAAAAATAATTGTTGGAGTTTTTTAATGAAATTGACAAAATAAAATGCAACAAAATTTTGATTACTATTTTGACACAAAGTTTATTGTAATCAAATAAAATTGAATAAATATTACAAGAATCTCAATTAATAGATTGTGATTTATATTTTAAATAAATAGTAAATAGAATTGTTGGAGATTTTAATGAAACTGACACAAAGTTTATTTTATCAAGTATTTCAATTAAAAAAAGATTATATTCTATAATATTTCAAATGAATTGATGCAAAATTTACTAATTTAACTAATAGTACCACATACACTCCATTATATTTACAGAGATAGATAAATCAGAACTAATAACACATTTGTTTAATATTGTTTATTAAAATACAAATAATTATTTACAAGATTGAAACACTATAATTGTTAAAAAACTTTGTAGAATTAAAATATAAATATATTTAGTACAAATACATTCCATTGTTTTTATTATTTACAAACACTATTTTCCAAGCACTACAAGCAAATATTTTATTGTTCTACATGTACACCACTACAATTTTCACTAAATCTTCTTCAAACATTACCTGAACTTCAATTTAGAAGCTAAATATAAACAGCAAACCGGTTCTTGTAACTACCTCAGATGCAAAACCAGTTTGACGAGTTAGAAAACCAGTTCTGTTGACAGAAAACCGGTTATATGTATACCGGCCTATAGAAAACTGGTTTTAAATACATATTTATTGTTTTAAAGCACTACACTTATAATATTAACGATATTTTATTGTATTTTATTGCAGTTAACCACGAAATATTACTTTTGTTGTTGTTATTGTGGCGGCCATCTTGTGTCATCTAATATTTGACCTTCACAGATGTTTTTTATAATTATGTTGCTTATTACACTTAATAAAATATGCATAATTAAGTTGTATAGTATTAAATACGTATTATACTTTAATCTAGAATAATAATTTGAAATATTTAATTGATATTAACAATATTAAAAAATATAATCTCATTTAGGGAAAATTAGTAACTAGTTTTAAGTTGGTATTTGTCTTACAAATAGCTGCATATTTTACTAATTAAATATTACCATTAGCGTACACTAATATTTGTCACTTCGGAGTAAAAAAAATATTTAATATCAATAAAAATATGTTACATAAATCCTGTTTTTATTTTTGTTACCTATCCCATAAAATTCTACAAAATACTATTTAGTTTATATTCTTTAATAAATCTTATTACAATCAAAAAACAAAAAAGAATTTGACTTGTTAAATTAACGAGTCGTCCTAGATTGCCAAAATAATAACATAAATTGTTTCTAAATTTTTCAAAATTAGAATTGCAATAAAATTATATTGAAAAAACAATGTTTATTTGTTCGAAAATATTTATTTGCACGACAATTTTAGCAGTAACACACCTTTAAATAATATTAAGTGTTTTATTTATCATATTTATCATATTTTAGTTTTTGATTTACAAATTTTAAACAAATAAAGATATCAGAGTAATCTTTAAAAATTTGGAATCTGCATTAAATTCTGTATAAAACACATATTGAAATGAAAGTAATTATTTCATAGTTGCATTCTATGCAGAATTTAACGCAGATTTCAAATTTTTAAAACTTACTCTGACATCTTGATTAATTTCAAAATTAAGAGCCAAAACCTAAAAATGAGTCTAAAACATATCGAAATATTACAAATAATCATGTAATTTGATGTGTTACTGCTGAAATAGTCGTGCAAATGATTATTTCAGATATGAATTTAATACAGAATTTAATACAAATGCTTTTCTGAAATATTTATTTAAACGTCTATTTCAGCAGTAACATGTTGCGTGATTTTTTTTGTGATTTTTTCATATATTTCAGGTTTGTTACTTCGGGAATAGTCGTGCAAATAAATATTTTCGGAATGTATTTTATGTAAAATTTAATGTAGGTTGTGATTTTGTAATAATCGATATTTTAATTTGTCTAAAAGATAAAAATAAGAAAGAGAAAAATATATCGAATTTTGGTGCTTTCTCAAAATTAAATCATTTGTAGAATAATACATTTTCTGGTAGTGTTTTATGCAGAATTTAATGTAGATTTCAAATTTGTAAAGCTGATCTTGATATCTTAATTCGTTTAAAAATTATAAGCAAATATCTAATAGGGATACCAAATGAAAGTTTTAAAATTATACAAAAAATCATGTAATGTCAAGATGTGTTCCTGCCAAAATAGACGTGCAAATAAATATTTTCGGGATGTATTTTATGCAAAATTTAATGTAGATTTCAAATTTGTAAAGCTGAACTTGATATCTTAATTCCTTTAGAAGTTATAAGCAAATATCTAAACAGTAATGACAAATGCTAGTTTTAAAATTGTACAAAAAAATAATGTAATGTCAAACTGTGTTCCTGTCCTAATAGACGTGCAAATAAATATTTTCGGGGTGTATTTTATGCAAAATTTAATGTAGATTTCAAATCTGTCAAGCTGAACTTGATATCTTGATTCGTTTTAAAGTTATAAGCAAATAACTAAAAAGTAATACCAAATGCAAATTTTTAAAATTGTACAAAAAAAACATGTAATATCAAAGTGTGTTCCTGCCGTAATAGTCGTGCAAAAATATGATTTCTAAATGTATTTTATGCAAAATTTAATGTAGATTTCAAATTTGCAAAGCTGAACTTGATAGCTTGATTCGTTCAAAAGTTATAAGCAAATAACTAAAAAATGAGCATAAGATTTTTTTAATCATTTTTGATGATTACATTTAAATGAGTGATTATACAAGTCTATGTAGTTTTACTCACATGTTAACGTGTTCGTGGCATATTTCTACGGGTTGATGATTAATTGATTGCTAATCATGATAAATTTGGAGCGATTTAGAGCATACGTTGATTAAGTAACTCTGTCTGCCAACAGAATTTGTCTTAACGTACACCGTAATCAAATAGGTTGAGAGAAATTTACACGGAGTTAGGGTTATTAATCAAAAAAACAAGTAGGGTACCCTTTGCAAAGTTAGTTTATTGCATAGTATTTATAACTAAGTTTCAAAATACAAGTGAAATACTTTTATTTATTATATTTACACCCTTTTTGTTGTTATTTTATTTCATATCTTGATTACTACAATATATATATACCATTAACATCAAAAACCAGAATTTCATTTGTATATACACATCAAAAAGACAATTATTCAAAATGACAACTGCATACGAATATTATCTCGGATCCCAAAATTAAATTACATTAACACTACTAGAAAATATATTATTCTACAAATGATTTAATTTTTAGGAAGGCACCAAAATTCGATATTTTTTTCGTAGCTCATTTTTTAAATTTTTTCTTCATATCTTTTAAACAACTTAAAATATCACTTTGATTATTATAAAAATAGAATCTATATTACATATACATATACAAATACATTTCGAAAATATTTATTTGCATGACTATTTCAGAAGTAACACACCTGAAATATATAAAAAATTCACAAAGAAATTAATGTAATTTGATGGTTTGTTACTTCGGCAATAGACGTGCTAATATTTACTTCAGAAATAAGTTTGATACAGAATTTAATGTAGATTCCAAATTTTTAAAGCTTACTCTTGTATCTTTATTACTTTAAAAGTTATGAGCCAAAATCTTAAAAATGATCTTCTAAGAAAAATTTCACGAAAAAATTCATATAATTTTGTGGTATGTTACTGCTGAAATAGACGTGCTAATAATTATTTCAGAAATATGTTTTATTCAGAATTTAATGTAGATTCCAAATTTTTAAAGTTTATCCCAATATCTTAATTCGTTTACGAGATATGAGCAAAAAAATAAAATATGAGTTTTTGAAATAACAAAAAATGTAATGTAAAAATGTATACGGTCATTATACTAACATTTGACTTACCCTTGCAATATTAAATAAATTAAGGGTCACCCCTTATTTTCAATCCTAAACAAACAAACTACGTGATACCTGTTGTAAATTTACTTGTAAATTTAGATGTTTAGAGAAAATGAAGTTTTTTTCAAAATGTTTAACTCTGACAACTAAAATCTTTGCGAAATGTTTTTGTTGGGGAAATGAAAATTTATGTGGCAACGTAATTTTGAAAACCAAGATTATAATTCAGTACATTAAGGCCTTAACAACATTATTCGTATGTAGTTGACATTTTGAATAATTGCCTTTTTGATGTGTATATTCAAATGAAATTCTGGTTACATTTGAAGTTAATGGTGTATATTTAAACCAGGTCAATGTCAAATATGAACTGATTTTAAAAAAGATTACATATTTTCATAAATCACTGAATTAATATTTTTCAAAAGATTTCAATGCTTTACATTTAATATGTTAAAAAAAGTTAATTTTGTTTTGATTTCAATAAGTAAATTTGATTACAACTTATAAAATATTGATTGTCACATATCTTTCAAACGAGAAAAGATATTGAATTTCTGTTTAAAAATTTGGAATCTACATTAAATTTACTATAAAACACAACTAGAAAATATATTAATAAATGGGCAGAACAAATATTAGACAGTATGAAATTAATATAAATTTTTTGAAGGTATCACATTTTTCGGTCAACTAATGTTTTACATTTTTAGTCATAACTTGTAAACGAGTCAAAATAACGATTTAATTTTTACAAAATCTGAATCTGTATTAAATTCTGTATAATATGCATCTAGGAAATACATATTTGCACGTCTAATTTGGAAGTAACGTACCATAAAATTTTTATATTTTCGTTTGGGTTTTTTTTTTTGTTTTTGGCTAATATATCCTAAACTAGAAAAGATATTGGAATATACTTTACAAATTTGAAATCTGTATTAAATTTTGTATAATTAGCATCCATGAAACATTTACTAGCACGACTAATTCGTGAGTAACATAATATCGAATTACTTGAATTTTTGAGATTTTTTTTATAATTTCGGATATATTCTTTGTTTTGTTTTTAGTTTATATCTCTTAAACTAGTAAAGATAATATGTTATTTCTTACAAATTTGAAATCTAAATTAAATTCCATATAAAATGCATCCTAGAAACATGTATTTAAACCTCTAATTCGTGAGTAACACACAAACTGTACAAATTCTTCGTAAAATTACCAAATTTTTAATTAAGATTATTTTTTAGTTTTTTGCTTATATCTTTTAAACGCGTCAAGATATCGATTTAAACTTTGCAAAATTAGAATCTACATTAAATTTTGAATAAAATACATATAAGAAATATTATAATTTATAAGTGGTGTATTCGTACAGAACTATGAAACATACATATATGTTTATTCACAAAATTCGTCATTTTTCATTTGCTCATTTTTTATTTTTTTGGTCATAACTTTTAAACGGGTAAATATATTGACTGGAATGTTGAAAATTTGAAATCTGCATTAAATTTTGAATAAAATACACCCAGAAAATATAGTAAACAATACTCAATTTGACAGAACACTAGCTTGAAAGATACATATTTCTAGAAAAACATTGATAATTCTTTCTCTCGTCATATATTATAAGTAAGTTTATAATCCATAAGTAAAACTCGTTTAAAACGTATAGTAGTTCCCTCTGTGTATGAGAAGCTGAATTAAAGAAGTTATTGATTGAAATTTCAAACCATGTTTTAGAAAACAGAGACATCTTACGCTGAAAAGCTGTACTCAATTATTGATGAACATAACAAAAACATATTTGTTACAATATATTGTATAGAATCCATTAAAAGATTTGTGAATACAATGTTATCAAAAATCTACATTTATTTAAATAAAAGAAGCTTTTAGATGCATTTAATAGTCATTTTTATTTGTGTATATACAAATATACATTACTAACATCTCCTAACAACAGAAGCTTAAAAGTTACAAACGAATTTCTATCGAAAAATGAATATGGAAAAATGGAAAAAACGAATAAATTTCTATGGAGAAAATACTACTATTCATGGAATAAGTTATGTTGCAAATAATAAATATTATATTTTCGAAAGGTATTTGAATAGCATTAATCGTTTTCATACATTTGTTTTTATTATAATCAAATTTTAAATGTAAAATTCCTGATTTTTTGATTACAAAAACGAATTGTTGATTATTTCATTGAAAATGTAAAAATGCAATCAATTTACAACTTTTGAATATAAGTTTTATTGTAAATTATTATTTATGTAATTATTGTTTTTAACTTTTTTTATGATTTTATTGCTATATTTTTATATTTAATAAATAATAATTATATTTCAATATTTTTTTTTGCGTTAGTAATTTTTTTGTTTTTTATTCACATCTTTTAAATGGGTCCAAATATCGACTTAATTTTTACATATTTGAAAATTACATTAAATTTTGTAGAAAATACAAATCAAAATCTTTTTTTTGCACATCTATTTCGGTAGGAACACACTACCAAATTTTTTATTTTCGTTAATTTTTTTTTTTTGGACAACATTATAGTTTTTAACTTATATTTTTTGTTACTTTTTACAAATATGAAAATTACATTAAATTTTGAATAAAACACATATCAAAAACATATATTTGCACGTCTATTTCGACAGGAACACACTACCAAAATACATGATTACTTTCGTAATTTTTTTGTGGATTATTTTTTAGTTTTTTACTTATATTTCGTAAAGTAATTAAGATATTAAGTTACTTTTTACAAATTTGAAAATTACATTAAATTTTGTATGAAACGCACATAAAAATCATTTAATTGCACATCTATTTCGACAGGAACACACCACCAAATTACATTATTTTATGACATAGATTTCATGTTTTCTATATAGCTTATATTTAATTATTGGATTATATCTCTTATCAAGTAAAAATATTGAGTAAATTTTTACAAATTTGAAATCTATAATAAATTTTGATAAAACACATTCCGAAACAATTTATCTGCACGTCTATTTCAGAAGTAACACACCTTCCAATTACATGAATTTTTAGTTAAGTTCTAAATTTTTATTTGAGATTTTTTTTTTAGTTTTTTGATTATATATTTCTTACATATAATGTTATCAATTTGAGTTAAATATATAGAAGAAATGTTACATATCTTTAAATTCATTAAACTTTTTAATATAAAATAGTTGATTACAGTAATGAAAAGTTGACTATTTAAGTAAAAACTTCAAAATTAAATCAAATTACTAGACTAAACTAAGTGTTATTGTAAATTATTATTAAAATCATAATAATTTTTAATATTTATGTTTTATACTATTATATTTTTAAATTTAATAAACTTTTAAATATTAATACTTGATTACAACAAAGAATCATTGATTACTTGACTAAAAACGTCAAAAAGAAATCAATTTACGTTGTTAAAATAAGTTTGATTGTAATGAATCACAATAATAATAATTATTTTTATCCAACACCGTGTAATTATAACGATATAAGTATGCTGTTTTTAGATAAATAAAGTAGGTCATAAGTCACTAGTGAGCTAAATATATTAGCTCACTGTTTTTTGGTTCGTATAGTAACTACGTTACAAAACCTTCTCTACACTATTTTGTTCCTAAATGTCATTTCGAAATTCCATATGTCAAAAATCTTATATGTATTTTATATCAATGACTAAAATGTGTTGGATAAAATGTTGTATGGCACACGTGTGTTAATTACCTAAGTCACTTGAAAAAATACCAACGGCCTCGTGAGCTAAACTTTTCCCACGTGGCTTATCTGTAATGTAACACACTTGTACCATAAATAACTATTATTGTAATAAATCAGAAAAATAATTATTATTTTTAACATTTTTTGTAGATTCTGTTGGTTGCTGGTTGTAATAATATCAATGTATGGTATGATATTAATATTTTTAGCATCTTACGATTCATATGATACAAACCCTATAAGTTTTGTGACAGAAACGACATATTTAAATTGGAATACTACATTCCCTGCTGTGTCTATATGCCAAGTTATGAACCAAGATATTTATTGGACAGCGTATGTATGTTTCTTAATATGAACACAATATTTGTTCGTTCAAACACTTTAATAGTTATTTACGTGGCCAGCGGTGTAAGTAAATCTTTACAGGGCGAGCTGGAAATGTGTGAGGCGAGCGACGAAGGAGCGGGCTCTCATAATCCAGTGAGCACAGTAAAGATTAATTGCACAAGTGCCACGTACAAATTTTATTTCCACCTTCATCGCGTTTTTTTTTATTAATTTATTCTTCAAAAAAAAATTTCTCTATTTTGGGATTGGTAGTTGGCGGTGGTAGAACAATTTATAGCTAGACGTTGTCAAATGAGTTTCGCGAATCAAAATCTACTATAAATGTGTATAATTACTCACATAAACCTAATTAAATTAAGTTTGTAATATTTATAATAAAATGAAGTTTGTAAAGTGACAATTATATAGAACGTGGAAATAAAATTTTGTACCAAATTTGTCATGTTGTACAGCCTGTAATTTTCACTCAAAAATTTTGAAAATATTAATGATTGTTAACTAAAGTGTGCTGAATCTAATGCAGAAAACAGATTTTAATTATTTCTTTTAGATTTTGAGATATGAATATTTTAATACTACTACTGTTTTTGATATAACATCAAAGAAACATACTTCTATTTGTATCTTCGTCATTTTTGTAATTTTTGGTCAAAACTATTAAAAAGTTGGACTTAAGTTAATGAAACTATGCTGAATTCAAAAATGTAACCGAATTTAACGGACCTCAACTAGTTTTAAAATTATACGCTCTGAAAAATATGTAATTTTAACTTTTTTGTGATTTTGCTTTTTTAACTTTGTTAGGTTGTCCAGCCTGTAATTTTCAATCAAGAATTTTAAAAATATAACTTTTAATTAATTAAAGTGTGCTGAATCCAACGCTTTAAACAGATTTCAATTATCTCTTTTAGTTTTTGAGATATGAGCATTTTAATATTACTACTGCTTTTGACATAACATCAAAAAACATCCTTCTATTTGTATCTATATCATTCTTGTAATTTTTGGGCGAAACTATTAAAAAGTTGGACTTAAGTTAATAAAAGTATGCTGAATTCAAAAAAGTTCGCGAATTTAATGTACCGCTTCTAGTTTTAAAGTTATATGCTTAGAAAAAGTGGTAATTTTTATTTTTTTGTGTGTTTGCTTTTTTAACTTTGTTAGGTTGTCCAGCCTGTAATTTTAACTCAAAATTTTTAAAAATATAACTTTTAGTTAATTAAAGTGTGCTGAATCCAACGCTTTAAACAGATTTGAACTATCTCTTCTAGATTTTGAGATATGAACATTTTAATACTAATACTGTTTTTGACATAACATCAAAAAAACATGCATTTATTTGTATCTATGTCATTCTTGTAATTTTTGGTCTAAATTATTAAAATTGGACTTAAGTTAATGAAAGTATGCTGATTTCAAAAATGTAACCGAATTTAACGGACCTCATTTAGTTTTAAAGTTATAAGCTCAGAAAAATTGGTAATTTTAACTTTTTTATGATGTTGGATTTTTTAACTTTGTTAAGTTGTAATTTTTGTCTTTAACATTTTAGTGTATTTCTCAAAATAAACAATATATTCTTCTGTATAGTAATAGTTATTTACATTGCAAGACCGTTATACAAAAATTTCCAGGTGAGCACAGAAAGGTAACGGGCGAGCCTGTTATCTGTGTGAGACTGTAAACTTCAGGTAACGGTAGAGCATTGTACAATGTTTTATGGGTATTTGCATCGCAATATATTTATGTTTAATAAAATTCATTGCATTTGTGCAACGTCAATGTCAATGTCAAAGGATGTCAGACGTTTCAAATAAGATACGTTGTCATGGTATGTCCATGTCAACAGCCCGTTATAATTTTTACACGGTCTAGCCCGTAAAACGTCTTGTAACTCCTAGAAACAGAGCTAAATAAACAGTTCTTTACTGTTCAAATGCCCATAAAATAATATAATTTAACTTTTTTCTAGGGAACCAAATGCACCTTATAGTGCCCTTCAGACATTTATTTCGGAAGTTGTTTTTTTCACAGGCAGTTGTTATGCCTGTAGCAAACAATGTAACGAATGCGAGAGAATAAATATGCTAGAAGTTGTTAAAAAGGTATAATTTTAACAATTACTATAGGAGAAATAATTGTAGTCAGTTCATTTTGAACATGAATATATTCTATAATAATTCAAATTTTAAAACGCCTTCGTTTTCTTTCGTGAAATTAATAAAATATTAGATTTGATGTTTTAAATAACATATTTTAATTTGAAGTAAAACTGTTGACCTGTTGAGTAATTTTCCCGAATAGACTTTATTAATTTTTATGTCAAATAAACAATTATTCCATTTTTTGGTCGTTTAATGGCAATATTAAGTTTAATAAGCATGTAAGAAAAAAGCTGTATAAAATGCTGATCATTTTGAATATTTATTTACTTAAAAATTTTACAATGTAACATGGCTTTTTTTACACATGTTAAATATGAATATTCAGGCTTTGATATGATGTATGAATTTTAAAAATTGAACGCCTGCTGTAAAAGTTATTGAAGATTATTTTCAACTGACTATAATTATTTCTCTGATACTAAGGACTTTAATAAATACTAAACAATGACTTAATTTAATATTTTAGTACAGAAAACCCTGTTCTGCTGTCTTAGGCCAATGTAAATGGATGAACACTTCTTTTGACTGTTGTGAAAAATTTTTACCAGTTAATACAGAGTATGGAGTATGTTTTTCAATTAATTCAATGCATACTTTGTAAGTATAGTTGTTGTCAGGGCATGTAACCGAAAAAAATACTGGTTAACAGTTAACCCTTATAAAGAACGTTATAATAATAACGATTTTAGTTCGAAAACCGGTTGTTTAAAATTGGAAACCGGTTTAAACCGGTTAATATAACGGTTAAAAAAAAAACAAAAATCTGTCTGTCTTTAAAAGTGTCTAACTCAAAAAATACGGCTCTGGGATTTTTTTCACTATTTTTCTCGTAATGTAGAGGGTTGAAATAATAGGATAACGTACTTTTCGCTATAAAATAGAGGATGTCAATTTTTCATGATTCTAAAAAAATCTGTCTGTCTTTAAAAGTGTCTAACTCAAAAACTACGGCTCTGGGAATTTTTTGACTATTTTTCTCGTAATGTAGAGGGTTGAAATAATAGGATAACATACTTTTCGCTAAAAAATAGAGGGGGTAAATTTTTCATGATTTTACAAAAATCTGTCTGTCTTAAAAAGTGTCTAACTCAAAAACTACAGCTCTGGGAATTTTTTGACTATTTTTCTCGTAATGTAGAGGGTTGAAATAATAGGATAAGATACTTTTCGCTAAAAAATAGAGGGGGGCAATTTTTCATGATTCTATGTACAAAAATCTGTCTGTCTTAAAAAGTGTCTAACTCAAAAACTACGGCTCTGGGAATTTTTTGACTATTTTCCTCGTAATGTAGAGGGTTGAAATAATAGGATAAGATACTTTTCGCAAAAAAATAGAGGGGGTCAATTTTTGAAGATTTTAAGACAAACTGATTGTCTTAAAAAGTGTATTTTTAAAGATACATAATAATTTTAAAACAATTGATTTTGAAATAAAGAATCTATATATAAATATGTAGCAATGTTGAAGAAAATAAAACACTGTTTTATATTAATAATTATTACAACTAAAATGAAATAATAGTTATTTATGATACTAGTGTGTGAAGGAATACTTTTAGGCATGAATTACGGAGTTTAAGGCACGAGCGAAAGCGAGTGTCTTAACCGTAATGAGTGCATAAAAGTACTTCACACATGAGTGTCATACAATATTTTATCTAAGAACCAATTAGAAAAATAAATAGAATTGTAATAATTTATTATATTTATATAATATGACAGGTAGGCAGGTGATGGTAGGTTGCGTTCAGTATACTTCTGAGATGACACCGTTGCAATGTAACCAATTTGAGATAAAACTCTTACATAAAATCCAAATACGATAATTTGTACTATATTTTTCTGCGATACTATAGCGTTAGCAGTACTAACCGGTGTTTTACATTACCATTCTTTCAAAAACATGTTTTTCATTTGTTAAAAGAAATGTTATAATAATGAAAGTCCCATTTAATTTACATTGTTCTTTTAGGCATGATTTAGTTTCATTATTAAACGATTTCATTAATGACACACTTCACATGCAATAACTTGCAAAATAATGGAATCATTATAGGGTGAGAGTAGATAAATGTTATTTATATTTCTATATTAATTACCTGGGCAGCTGAGAAATCAAAGTCATCAGTTGAAGATCCTGTAAAGTAAAAATACAAGTTAAACACAATGTAAACAGAAAAGTCGTCTATTTCAAAATTGCTTTTAAAATATATGAATACTCAAGTGGCCAGTATAGTAGTTACTAGACTCCTCAATAGATGGCACATGCATTCACTTTTCGCATTAAATTGAAAAGTTTGCTTCGAAAACGAAATAATTGGAACAGACAAGTCGTCTACTTGAAATTTGCATTTAAAATATGAATACTCAGCTGGCCAATACAGTAGTTTATAGAATACTTAATAGATGGCACATGCGTTCACTTTTCGCAATAAATTGAAAATTTGGCTTCGAAAACGAAATGATTGGAACAGACAAGTCGTCTACTTGAAATTTGCATTTAAAATATGAATACTCAGCTGGCCAATACAGTAGTTTCTATAATACTTAATAGATGGCATATGCATTCACTTTTCGCAATAAATTGAAAATTTGGCTTCGAAAACGAAATAATTGGAACAGACAAGTCGTCTATTTGAAATTTGCATTTAAAATATATGAATACTCAGCTGGCCAATACAGTAGTTTCTAGAATACTTAATAGATGGCACATGCATTCATTTTTAAAATAATTTGAAATAGGTACATCCCTTAAAATTACATAACATATACCCCTTAAAATTACATAACAATATGACTGTTTTAAAAAGTGTCTAACTCAAAAACTACGGCTCTGGGATTTTTTTCACTATTTTTCCCGTAATGTACAGGGTTGAATTAATAGGATAACATACTTTTCTCTAAAAAAATAGAGGGGGTTAATTTTTTGCGTTTTTACGAAAATCTATCAAACTTAAAAAGAGCCTAACTCAAAAATTATTGCTCTAGAATTTTTTTCACTATTGTTTCTGTAATATGGAGGGTCAAATTAGTGGAAAAATATGTCTTAAATGTTAAAAATATGTAAATTAAACCGTTGATTGAAAAACATATAGCTAGACAAGTCTGTATGTTTTTGCGTACCGCTGTTTTGGAATCAGATTCGACAGAGCCATCTCGTTCATAATTCCATCAACTACTGAATTAAACAGACAAAAATATCAGATAAATAAACATGTTTTACATATTTACTGAATTTTTTGGTATCTATTAAAATGGTTCTTTCATTCATTGGTATATTTTAAAATAGAACTAATTTGTATTATTAATTATTCGACGTTTGCTCTTTTTTATAATATTTGACAGAAACGTCTGATATTAACCCAAATGCAACCAGATACACAGTTATGTAGGTGAAACGAATTTTCTTATAAGCTTGCCTATCTATATATTTTTCAATCAACGATTAAAGTATAAAATTTTAGGGTCGTATACATTTTATTCTCCACACATGTTATATTGCTTGACATTGTACCTTGCACACTTTCAATCTTGCATACCTTTTATCGTGCACACTTTTAATCCATGAAAAAAGTTATCTTACACACATTTTATCTTCCAAATCATTTTATCATCCACACGTTTTATCTTTTACACATTTTATCTTCAGAAAAATTTAATACTGGATATTTTATCTAATTATAAGTATGTTAATTGCATGGGCAATATGAATGGCAGGTACAATTACAATGGTTTAAAGATCAAACGTTGGCGAAGATAAAATGTGTGGAAAATAAAATGAATGAAAGATAAAATGTGTGGATGTTAAAATGTGCGCAAGATAAAATGTGTGTAAGATAACTTTTCTTTGCGGATTAAAAGTGTGGAGGATAAAAGGTGTGCAAGATTAAATGTTTGAAAGATACAATGTCGAGCAATATAACATGTGTGGAGGATAAAATATATACGCCCCAAATTTTAGAGGAAGATTATTTTTTTTTTAGACCAATAGGAAAAATTTGGATGAAATCAAATAGATTTACTGGACCAGGCGTTCTAACAATTCAAGCATTGGATGATGTAAGGGTATGTATTAAAAACATAACAAAAAACAGTTGAAAATATATTAATTAATTATTCAAATAGGTATTTTTCCATGCTCCAGAAGATATTCCCTTTATTAATGCTGATCCGGATAAAAGAGATGATGTTATGTTAGGAGAAAGATATATTAAACAATTTCACGTAATGTTATAATTTTCCTAGATTTATAATAAGGATTTTTTGGTCTTATCTCAAATTAACATAGTTTCTGTAAGACTGCACGTTAAAGTTTGATTTATATCATAGTTTTGCGGCCATAAAATACCTCTTTATAGTACTAGTAAAATAAAGTAATTTTCAGAAATTCTTTCAACATTCTTACTAGAACACCATTTCCGATTCGCATTGTATGTTTCTTCGTATATATGCTTGCTTGAGGAAATAGTGAATCTTTATTATATTTTCATTATTAGAACTCTGAGACCGACACGCTTGCATCTTGCTTCAAACAAAAGTTTGACATTGACACCGGACCAAACAAATTCTCAAACAACAAAAAAGCACACTTGATTCATTCTTCTAAAATCAAGAACATTTTACTTTTTTTTCTAAGAGAAACCGATTTTCGCAGTCGTACATAAAGTTTTGTATGCAATTCGTACATAATTAGGCTTTATTGACTCGCCCTATTTAATTTACCTCGTTCGCTTCGCTCACTCTATCATAAACTGTAGGACTCGCCAATAAAGACCTACATTATGTACTTATTACATAAATAGCTATTAAATCATTAAAACATTGAATGTTGCAAGTCTGGAATATTTTTTGTGTTTTTGTATTTTTAACATTGTCATCTTCCATACCCTGTAATTTTCAATCAAAAATTATGAAAATATTAACATGAGTCATATAAAGTATGTTGAATCTAATGCCCTTAACAAATTTAAATTATCTCTTTTCGTTTTGAAGTTACATCCAACCAAAACATAGACCGAAGTTGAAAAACATTTTTTTTCTCTGTCCATCTAAAATTTGTACTTTTTGTACAAAACTTTTAAAAATTTGGACTTTAGTAAAGGAAAGTATGCTGAATTCAAAAATGTTAACGAATTTAACGGACCAATAGTACTTTCAAAATTACATGCACCAAATATTGGAGGATTGTACTTTTTCGTGTTTTTGGATTTCTAACTTTGTCACCATGTACAATTTCTAATTTTTACTCAAAAATTATGAAATTATAATCATATATTAAATAAAGTATGCTGAATCTAATAAAGTAAACAGATCTATATTATCTCTTTTAGTTTTGAAGTTATATGCAATTAAATACAATAAGACACCATCACAAATTTAAGACCCACATATAAAACATACTTTTAGTTGTGTCTATATCAAACTTATACCATTCGTACAAAAATAGTAAAGAGGTAGATTTAAGTTAACAAAAGTACGCTAAATTCAAAAAAGTAAACGAATTTAATGCGTCATTTATAGTTTTGGAAATACGTCCATGAGAAATTGTGATTTTCATGTACGTTAAACTTTTTATATCAATTTTATAGTTTTTAATTTATATCTTTTGAAGCGTTAAAGATATCGCGTTAATTTTTACAAAATTAGATTTTGCATTAAATTCTGTATAAAATACATGTCAAGAATGTCAATTACAACAATTACAGAAGGAACATATCATCAAAAATTAAACTTGGTATTGGCTTCTTTTCAAAAAGTGTTAAACATGTTAAGTTGATGTTAAGATATTTATGGGCATTTGAACTGTAAAGAACTGTTTATTTAGCTCTGTTTCTAGGGGTTACAAGACGTTTTACGGGCTAGACCGTGTAAAAATTATAACGGGCTATTGACATGGATATACCATGTTAACATATCTTATTTGAAACGTCTGACATCCTTTGACATTGACATTGACGTTACACAAATGCAATGAATTTTATTAAACATAAATATATTGCGATGCAAATGCCCATAAAACATTGTACAATGCTCTACCGTTAGCTGAAGTTTACAGTCTCACACAGATAATACCTTTCTGTGCTCACCTGTAAATTTCTGTATAACTGTCTTGCAATGTAAATAACTATTACAATCTGCATTAAACCCTGCACAAAACCAAATCCAAAAATATGTTTTGCACGGCTATTTCGACAGGAACACATCATGAAATATTAAACAAAGATTAAAATGAGAAAACCAAGAAATCCTGTTTATAAATCTATACCGGGTGTCCCAGCTCGACCGACACATAGGAGTTTTACATGGGAAATCAGTTAATTATGAATAGTATCTCCCCAGTGCAAGATATTAACTTGAAATTTTGTATGCTTATTGGGGAATATTATTTCTATGGATTACAGTTATTTGAAATATATAATTTCGTCTGCAATACGAGATTTATTAAATTATAAAATCTAACATTTTTGTTCAAAATCAGTCAGCCATGGAAATAAAAGAAAATATCTATGTGACAGTTCTGACAGTTAATGACATGCCATTGTAGATATTTATATTTTTGTAATATTGGTATATTATTTAACAAAAAGAAACTAAATTCAACTTAAATAATATTAAAATACAGGGAATAAGAAATAAAATCAGTGATATTTCACTAAACTGTCAGATAAATATTTTCTTTTATTTCCATGGCTGTCTGATTTTAAACTAAAATATTAGATTTTAAATTTAATAAATCTCGCCCTGCAGACGAAATAACATATTTCAAATAACTGTAATCCATAGAAATAATATTCCCCAATAAGCATACAAAATTTCAAGTTAATATCTTGCACTGGGGAGATACTATTCATAATTAACTGATTTCCCATGTAAATCTCTCATGTGTCGGTCGAGCTGGGACACCCGGTATATTAATAAATATAAGATTAAAATTAATACAATTAAAACAGGTAATTGAAATTGAGAACGATGGAGAGTTAAGACAACTACCTGTGAATAAAAGAGGTTGTCGATTTCCAGATGAACCACCGGAAGATTTAAAAGCTCACAAATTGTATAGTTATTCTACATGTGTCGTACAATGTCACGCGAATGCTCAAATGAAGTTCTGTAACTGCACACATCATCTTATGCCCAATATGCGTTAGTATTTACTTAAATTCATAGTTATAGACACAAACTAATATAAAGGGAACTAAAATGTATTATAGACCACGTTAGTGAGGTTAAGATTTACATTTAGCGCGAAACCCTAATTCAAATCTGAGTGTATGCATTTCTTATGGGAGTACATTTTCAATTCACGATATTAAAGCATTTTGGCGATTCTTAACTATAACATAGTATTTTTTATATCCTAAAATATTACTCTTTGCTTTCCGTTCAGAAAAAATACAAATAAAAGAATAAATTAAGAAAAATTTGATTTTAAAGAAAGTAGTATCGCAAATAGTAACATATGTCGTTACTTGGTGCAGTTAAAGTGACAGGTTCAACTGAATACTAAGACAGCTACGACATACGTTTTCAGAAATTTGCACCTATTGTTTAAATTGAAGCTTATTGAATAATACTGTGTTTTTTGGGTGTGTATATTACATTAGAAGATAGATAAAACATTAGAGATTAGTATTTATAAGGTTTAATAGTTAAGATTTGCATTTTATAATATTTTCTAGAAGTTTAAAGACAGCATATTTTGATTCCTATAAGAATAACATGGGCGTATAAATCGGCGAGTTAGGGTTTCAGTTTGAATTTGGCGCTACAAAATGACCGTTACACTAATGTAGTCTATTGTTGGATGGCTGAGCGACCTTGCGCACATCTCTAACTCGCTGTGACGTCATTCGAACTTGAGTTCGTAGGTTCAAGTGCCAGTAACCGACAATGTGTGATTTGTCGTAAAATAAAAAACACAGCTATAGTAGAAGTAGATGTATATGAAACTGACTTATGCGAGTTTTACAACCTTTTATGGAAGGGTGGGAAGCTTTGTGGCCAGGAGTTATAAATTATCCCAACTCAAAGGTATCACTTGAAAAGTAACAACAGGGCCGTATCATATTCTTCTCACATTGGATACATATTTGCAGCGATTTTTCGACGTCGACGGCTGATCTGCTAGATGTTTATTTCTTCCGAATGTTGTTTTCAGCATGACTTACGTCCACAAAATTATATTCCCAGGATCTCCACATATTCGTAATTACAATTTTATGCACACACTACTAAAAACTGCAAGCACAGAAATATCTTTTTGATGACTTGTCCAAAACTGCAGTGTACCTCTGAAGAAAATTTTCAATAACTAATAATGACGTTCTTAGAATAATTGGAAATCCAAATGAAAAGATAAATCTTAAGAATGAACAACTTGACGTAGTCAAATCTCTGTTGATCACTCCGCTTTAATCCCTTTTATATTGCTCTAATTCTAGGTCTGCTGAAACCAGAGCACATTCTGGAGCAGATTTAGCTGCTCTGGATTGTGCTCTGGTTTCAGTAGGTCAAGAATTAGAGCATTTTAAAGAATTTGTTCCATTATTTATTTTTCATTGTAATTCTATGTATTGATATTAAGTCTATCTTAAATATGAAACTTTTTTTATTAGTTAATTTAGACGAAAAAAAAAATATAATAAATAAAATAAAATATACTTTTTTAATTACAATAACTAAAATTGTATCCATAATTACTTATATATATTTTTTTGATATTATTACCTAAAATAATTTTAAATTTAATAATTTTTAGCACGAGAACACCATTGCAATATAAAGGGCTTAAAATGTTTAACAGAAAATTACGGTAAGTCAAATTTAATTCTAAAGTAACAGTCTAACTTCTCTGTAGAAATTTTGAATAGGCTTCACTCCAAAGGCTTCGACAAACCAGGTTTAGAATGTGACTGCGTTCCTTCGTGTATTGAACCAGAATACAAAGTTGTTTTGAAACAAAATGGGTATTTATTAATTTATTTTAATTATTTTATCCAACACCGTGTAATTATAACGATATAAGTATGCTGTTTTTAGATAAATAAAGTAGGTCATAAGTCACTAGTGAGCTAAATATATTAGCTCACTGTTTTTGGTTCGTATCATAGTAACTACGTTATAAAACCTTCTCTACACTATTTTGTTCCTAAATGTCATTTCGAAATTCCATCTGTCAAAAATCTTATATGTATTTTATATTAATGACTAAAATGTGTTGGATAAAATGTTGTATGGCACACGTGTGTTAATTACCTAAGTCACTTGAAAAAATATCAAAACGGCCTCGTGAGCTAAACTTTTCACACATGACTTATCTGCAATGAAACACACTTGTACCATAAATAACTATTTATCCACAACTGTCAAGAAATATATAGACTTCAATCATTTTTTATCAATTAATGACCTTTGTTACTGTTGCTATTTGAATAATATTGTCAGTTCGATAGAATATATTCAATCGTTATGTCAAATTTAAATCTTACCTGGCAAAAGAGTAAAAACCAAATTACTATTAAGTAAGTTTTTCTACATAAAAAGCTAAAGTTACACAAGTTTTGTCATTTTTTCATTCCTTTTCTATATAAGCTTAAACTGTAGCTAAATAACACTAGAAATAATTGTCTTGCGTTAAGTTTGTGAAACAGTGACGCGAGCTATTGTTTTTTATCTGTCAAAGTGAGACATATTTGGTTATAATAAACATATATTTATCTACAACTATTGAAATATGGGTACATTATACGTGTGATACTACATATAATATACTACTCATATTACACAAGTGTAATATGAAAAGTCATATTACACGCTACACTTTTCTGTAATAAATAGAGCATATAATTTAACACATAGCATTTTAATAAACTGGTAATAATATATTTTTTATTATAAATATCAATATAAATGATTATCAAAGTATAATAAATACAATTTGAATAGTTATTTTGACATTTAAATTCTACTGTGGCGCCATCTGTTAAGCTACATATGAACTACTCACACCTAACTGAATATTTAACAAATAATATTAGTTTTTTTATATGCCTGATAGTTGTAGATAAAGTATATCAATCTTCGTTCTCATGAGTAATAGCACACATTACATGCTCATTGAATAATATACTATGTCAATTGTTTCAGCGTTTCAGGTATTAAAAGTGAAATAGTTATGAAGCTACAAGATTTACCTACACAAAGATTTAAAAGAAATGTTGTAAGATCAACTTTAGATTTAGTTGGTAATTTTTAAATGTTATTTCAATAAAAAAAACTAAAAATGTTTAAAATATTTTTTTCAGTTTCCATTGGTGGTACTGCTGGTCTATTCTTTGGAGCTTCACTTTTAAGCATAATTGAAACATTTTATTTATTACTAATACGTAAATAGAAATACATTTGTTAAATATATGGGGCGTATACATTTTATCCTCCACACATGTTATATTGCTCGACATTGTCTCTTTCAAATATTTAATCTTGCACACCTTTTATCGTGCACACTTTTAATCCGCGAAGAACAGTTATCTTACACACATTTTATCTTGCGCACATTTTATCATCCACACATTATATCTTCCACTCATTTTATTTTCCACACATTTTATCTTCGCCAACGTTTGATCTTTAAAACATTGTAATTGTACCTGCCATTCATTTATTGCTCATGCAATTAACATACTTATAATTAGATGAAATATCCAGTATTAATTTTTTCTGAAGATAAAATGTGTAAAAGATAAAATGTGTGGAAAATAAAATGAGTGGAAGATAAAATATGTGGATGATAAAATGATTTGGAAGATAAAATGTATGTAAGATAACTTTTTTCGAGGATTAAAAGTGTGCACGATAAAAGGTATGCAATATTGAAAGTGTGCAAAGTACATGGTCAAGCAATATAACATGTGTGGAAGATAAAATGTATACGCCCAAAATATATCTTATCATAACGTAAACTATAAATATACACAGACACATATTTTATGTATTTGACACTTATAAGTACACTTTTTTTGTTTTTCACTCATAACTCAAAAATGAGTATAGATATAGGGATTCTGTATGAAAATTTGAAATCTTCATTTAATTTTGAATAAAATACATTATAGAAATGTTTTATTTTATAAGTAGTTTATAAGTAAAAGACTTGTAAAGTTATGTTTTTTTTTATACAAACTTTCACTTTTGTACATGTGCTCATGTTTTAGTTTTTCGCTCATAACTCAAAAACGAGTAATGGTATTGACATTCTATTTACAAATTTGAAATCTGCATTAAATTTTGAGTGAAATACATTATAGAAATGTTTTATTGTATAAGTAGTTTAAAAATATAAGATATGTAAAATTTCGCTTTTGTATTTGTGCTCATGTTGTAGTTTTTCGCTTATAACTCAAAAACGAGTAAAAATATTTTGATTTTGTTTCCAAATATGGAATCTACATTAAACTTTGAATAAAAGGCACTTATGAAATATTTTAATATGTACAGGGTTTCAAAAATATACAGTATGAAAACATATCATATTTTTACATTCAAATTTACTTTGTTACTTGTGCTAATTTTGTAGTTTTTTGCTTATATCTATTGAACAAATAAAGATATGGTGTTGTTCTTTAAAAAATTGAAATCTGCATTAAATTTTGAATATAGTACATATAAGAATTGTTGTATTGTATACACAGTTTGAAAAATACAGTGCATTAAAAGTGACCATATTTTTGTTCTGAATTGTACATTTATACTTTTGCTCCTTTTTTAGTTTTTTGCTTATATCTTTTGAACTAATAAACATATTGACTTGTTCGTTAAAATATTGTAATCAATATTAAATTTTGAATAAAATACATATAAGAAACATTTTATTATAAGCATAGTTAAAAAAATATAGAACACTAAAACATACCATATTTTTTTGTTGAATTTTACATTTGTACTCGTGATAATTTTTTAGTTTTTTGTTTATATCTTTTGTACCAATAAAGATATTAAGATAATCTTTAAAAATTTGGAATCCTTATTAAATTCTGAATAAAACACAACCAGAAAATGTCTCGTTATAAATGCAGTACGGTTATAACGAAGCACCAAACTAAAAACTTATCATAAGAGTTGTAACTTTACTTTCAATCAGTTTTGTGGTGTTCTAATTGAGAATATACTTAAATTATAATGAGATAATACTATGTAATGTATAAAGGAACAGTTGTTACTTGTGGAAAAGATGTGCAAGATGTAAAAATGGTATTAAATCAGTAAATTGTAATAAATGAGTTGATTACTACAATAAAGAGATTGCAAATCAAATATTGATTATTTGTATTTGATAAATATGTGTATTATTAAAATTAAAAGGGTATTAAATACAAGAGTTCATTTAATTTAACTGTAAGATAATGATAATAATCTACATTAAATTTAGAATATAATACATATAAGAGTTACTATATTGTATGCACAGTTTAAAAAATACACACACACAAAAACTAGTCTTATTTTTGCACTCAATTTATATTTGTGCTCGTGTTCCTTTTTTAGTTTTTTGCTTATATCTTTTGAACTAGTAAACATATTAAGATAATCTTTAAAAATTTGAAATCCTTATTAAATTTTGAATAAGATACAACTAGAAAATGTCTCGTTATAAAAGCAGTACGGTTGTAACGAAGCGCCAAACTAAAATCTTATAAGAATTGTAATAAGATGAATTGATTACTACAAAAAAAAGTTTGCAAATCAAAAATTGGTTATTTTTATTTAATAAAACATGTGTATTATTAAAATTAAAGGGGTATTTAACAAAAAATGTCATTTATTTGTAAGATAATCATAATAAGAGTGTTAAAAAATGAATACCATATAAAAATTGTATTAAATCAGTAAATTGGAATAAGATGATTTGATTACTACAAAAAAAGTTTGCAAATCAAAAATTGATTATTTTTATTTGATAAAACAAGTGTATTATTGAAATTTAAAGGGTATTTAATACCAGAGGTCATTTACTTGTAAGATAAAGATAAAAATGGTGTTAAAAAATGTAATTTTACCTGTCATTTACCAATGACCTTAACGTAGTTGATTACAATTCAGTCTCAACTTTTTGCAACAGTATACAACGAACAGGCATCGAAATCACATGGGTCTAGAAATAAAAATAAAAATTCTCATTTCGTCAAACAAGTTTTGAAGTGAAATTTCGTATTTCGTTTTGCTCACGTGTTGTAGTTGTATTTGTGAAACAGTGTTGTTTATAATGAAATAAAGTGTATTAAAAACTCAATGTAAGTATTTTTTATTTAATTTAAAACATAAAACAATTTCACTTTTGTTTTTGCTAAATAAATCATAAAAAATTTAATTGCAACAATTAAAGATATGAATAAAGCAAACATATTTTAATACAATAATTCTTATTTATTATTTTTCTTGAAACCTTGAATGTATTAAAGAGATAATATGTAAAAAACTTACCATACATTTTGAATAAAATTCTTGTAGAAATCTGTAAAAGTAAGTATTACTTATAAAATTTTATAAATTACTTTCATCTTAATATTTAAAATGGTAAAACGATAAAAATATATCAAAATAAATATATATTTCTCATTTAATTCTACAATATTTGACAATTTAACATTGTTTAACAGTCATAATTTAATTGGTAAATAATTATCAACAAACTCTTGTAGGTTTATAATTTGTTCAAAATTAAATATAATTTAAATTCAAACAATTAAAATGTGAAACCGATAAAAATAAATCAAAATAAATATCTATTTCTGCCTTAATTTCACATATTTAACAATTTAAACTTTGTTTTATATTCTTAATTTAATTGGTAATCATTATCAACTGTGGGTTTCTAAATTTGTTCAAAATTTAATACAATTAAAATTTTGTGTAATTGTAAATATTTATTTCTGACTTAATTCCATAATTTTTAACAATTTAAAATTTTGTTTCATATTCTTAAATAAATTAGTAAATTATTATCAACTGTTGTGGATTTCTATTTTTTTTTTCCATATTCAACGTAATTTAAATTTTGTGTAATTGTAAATATTTAGTTCTGACTTAATTCCTTAATTTTTAACAATTTAAACTTTGTTTAAAAGTCTTAATTTAATTGGTAATCAATAACAACTATTGTGGGTTTCTATTTTTTTTTTCACAATTCATATAATTTAAATTTTGTGTAATTATAAATATTTATTTTTAACTTAATTCCACAATTTTTAACAATTTGCACTTTGTTTAACAGTCTTAATTTAATTGGTAAATCATTAACAATTGTTGTGGATTTCTAATTTTTTTTTTCAAAATTCAGTACAATTTAAATTTTGTGTAATTGTAAATATTTATTTCTGACTTAATTCCAAAATTTTTAACAATTTTAAACTTTGTTTAACAATCTTAATTTAATTGGTAAATCATTAACAATTGTTGTGGGTTTCTATTTTTTTTCAAAATTTAACACAATTTAAATTTTGTGTAATTGTAAAAATTTATTTCTGACTTAATTCCATAATTTTTAACAATATAAAACTTTGTTTAATAATTTTAATTTAATTGGTAATCATTAACAACTATTGTGGATTTCTATTTATTTTTCAAAATTCAACTCAATTTAATTTTTGTTTAATTGTAAACATTTATTTCTGACTTAATTCCTCAATTTTTAACAATATAAAACTTTGTTTAATAATCTTATTTTATTGTTAAATAATTATTAACTCATGTGTTTCTAATGTTAAAAATTTAATACAATTTAAAATTGTTTTACTAACTATCCCAAACTAAATTTTGTGTAATTGTCTGTTTTATTTTAACATAATTCTTATTTGGATTTATAAAACGAATAAACCATATTAACATCCTAAAATGTCAGACAAAGTCACAATAATTCATAAAAAGAATTAAGTATATTATTTAGTACGAAATATAATTCTACTAGTTTGATAGAATTAGCAATATTTGTTGATTATCAGCATTCTAAATTGATACTAAGGAAGATTTGTGGTGATATTTGACAATTTAAAAGTCATATACTTTGATTACACATTGCAAAGTATTCATTGAAATATGATTGTAAGATTGTAATCAATTTTTGTTGATAATTTTTCAGTTTTTCGTTTATATCTTTTAAACAAATTAATATATAGAGTTATACTTGACAAATTTAGAATCTACGTTAAATTCTGAGTAAAATGCATACAGAAAATATTTTTTTATGTGAACGGCACAACAGTGAGGAACCGGCAAACTTGTATGTTTTTCTGCAAAAAAAAGCAAGTTTTCATTTCGGATCACTTTTTAGTTTTTCTCTTATATCTTTTAAACAAATTAAGATATCGAGATGATCTTTACAAATTTAGAATCTATGTTAAATTCTGAGTAAAAGATATCTAGAAAATATTTTTTTGTATGAACGACATAAGCGAGAGGAACTCACAAACTTATATGTTTTTCTGCAAAAATTTTAACATTTTCACTTCGGATCATATTTTAGTTTTTCACTTATATCTTTTAAACCAATAAAGATATCGAGATATACTTTACAAATTTAGAATCTACATTAAATTTTATATAAAATACATGTCAAAAACATATTAAAATATATCTGATTTGATTCAGTCACAGTATCAAATTTACATTATTTTTTTCAGAAAATTTCCCATTTATTTCTACAGCTATTTTTTATATTTTGGCTCATAATTTTTGAACGGCTTAAGCTATTGACATATTGTTTACAAATTTGAAAACTACGTTAAATTTTGAGTAAAACACATGTAAGAATTATTTTTTTGGGTAAACGACGTAACAATAAGGAACCTATAAAGTTAGATAATTTTGCGTGTTTTTCATTTTGACTCAGTTTTTAGTTCATATTTTTTGAATGGTTTCACAAATCAAATTGTGCTTTACAAATTTGGAATCTACATTAAATTCTGAATAAAAAAATTATATTTATCTATAGCTGGTTTGGTAACAGACACGTTTTGAATTTACAAAATTTTCCACAAAAGTTGTCTAATAATATTTCAATGTTTTATATAAGTGTTTGACACTTATATTCTCTTACACGATGTGTAAAAAGAAATTTAAGAATCAATTAATGTTCTACTATAAAAAATTTTTAGGAAATGAAAGTAGTTTAAAATATCATTCGGTTTTTCCATAACATAAAATATGTTTCACAATATATGTCTAGTACAAAATGCATAAACAATAACTCATTTATAAAATATTTGTTACAAAAATAAACTTATACAATGATAAAAGAGTAAAAAATCATAATATTTGTTCATTTTTACAATGTAGATGGTGATTTATGTTGTTGCTGTTGTAATCAAAAAAATTAGGTATTAATCATTTTATGAACATTTGTTTTTATGTTTTACAATTTGGATTATTAATCTATATATATATATATATATATATATATATATATATATATATATATATATATATATATATATAATTTTGTGTAAAAAATAATGTAAATTTGAAGGTACGACAGACTCAAACAAGACATATTTTAATATAATTTTGACATGTATTTTATATAAAATTTAATGTAGATTCTAAATTTGTAATTTGTATTTCAATATTTTTACTCGTTTAGAAGATATAAATGAGAAACTAAAATATGATCTAAAGTGAAAATGTCAAAATTTTTGCAGAAAAACATACATATGTTTCTGCGTTCCTCTCGCTTATGTCGTTCATACAAAAAAATATTTTCTGGGTGTACTTTACTCAGAATTTAACATAGATTCTAAATTTGTAAAGATCATATCGAAATCTTAATTTGTTTAAAAGATATAAAAGAATAACTAAAAAATGATCCGAAACGAAACTTGTAAATTTTTTGCAGAAAAACATTTAAGTTTGTGGGTTCCTCTCTCGTATGTCGTTCATACAAAAAATATTTTCTGAGCATATTTTACTCAGAATTTAACATAGATTCTAAATTTGTAAATATCATATCGAAATCTTAATTTGTTTAAAAGATATAAGCGAAAAACTAAAAAATGATTCGAAATGAAACATGTAAATTTTTTGCAGAAAAACATTTAAGTTTGTGTGTTCCTCACTCTTATGTCATTCATATATAAAAATATTTTGTACATATATTTTACTCTAAATTTAACGTAGATTCCAAATTTGCCAAGTATAACTCCATACCTCAATTTGTTTAAAAGATATAATCGAAAAACTAAAAAGTGATCCGAACTGCAAATGCAAAACTTTTTAGGTTCCTCACTGTTGTGTCGTTTACACAAAAAATATTTTCTGCACTCATTTTAATCAGAATTCAATGCAGATTTCAAATTTGTAAAGAATAGTTTGATAACATGACTTGTTAAAAAGTTATAAGTAAAAAACAAAAAATAAGCATATATGACTGTAGGTATAATTATGAAATAATTTTTGTTGTAGAATATGCAATACAAAATAGTAAAAAGTATGGGAAAGTGATAAAAATATAACAAAAAAATAAGTTATTTTTATTTTGTAATGATTACTAAAAATATTTTATTCATTATTGTTGTCTTGTATCATAAACAATGTTTTTATAACATTTTTTATTAAATGCCATTTGAAATGTCGTTTCACAAGAAATCCTTGGAAAATAATACTATTAGTTAGTCATATAATTATTTATTTCCTTTATTAATACCCATTTTCATAATTCGCTATTTTCATTATTTTAAGTGTAATGATATTTTAAAAGGTTTTTATTACAAAAATCTTGTAATACATTTGTATTTAATGTTTATAAGAGAATTATTTTATGTAGTATACCGGATGTCCCAGCTCGACCGACACATGGGAGTTTTACATGGGAAATCAGTTAATTATGAATAGTATCTCCCCAGTGCAAGATATTAACTTCAAATTTTGTATACTTATCGGAGAATATTAATTCTATGGATCACACTTATTTGAAATATGCAATTTCGTCTGCAGGGCGAGATTTATTAAATTTAAAATCTAATATTATCGTTCAAAATCAGACAGCCATGGAAATAAAAGAAAATATTTATCTGACAGTTTAGTGAAGTATCACTGATTTTAATTCTTATTCCCTGTATTTTAATATTATTTAAGTTAAATTTACTTTCTTTTTGTTAAATAATATACCAGTATTACAAAAATATAAATATCTACAATGGCATGTCATTAACTGTCAGAACTGTCACATAGATATTTTCTTTTATTTCCATGGCTGACTGATTTTGAACGAAAATGTTAGATTTTATAATTTAATAAATCTCGTTTTGCAGACGAAATTACATATTTCAAATAAGTGTGATCCATAGAATTAATATTCTCCGATAAGTATTCAAAATTTGAAGTTAATATCTTGCACTGGGGAGATACTATTCATAATTAACTGATTTCCCATGTAAAACTCTCATGTGTCGGTCGAGCTGGGACACCCGGTATACGTAATAATTATTCGAAGCATGTACAAAAAAGTGAACATGTAATATAATTTATACAATTACCTAGACATACTAAACTGACCTAGAGTTAGTATGTGTAATAAATAAATAATGTGTTACACATATGAACAAACAAAAATTTCGAAAAACTTTATATAAAATCTTAACTTTAGAGGCACATATTTTCGAAACCATTCCAAATATTTAAAATCTGTTTAAAATTTTGAAATCTTGAGATATTTTTGAGTATCTACCCCAATTTTTATTATTCAACATTCAAAGTTGAAATTTCAAGTTAAAAAGGTGAAATTTCAAGTTTGAATGTTGAAATTTCATGTTTGTTAAAGTTGAAATTTTAGGAGAAAAAGTTGAAATTAATATATTGTCAAATGAATTTCGCCAGTGAATCAAAATGTACTATAAATGTCTACAATTTCTCATATAAACCCAATTAAATTAAGTTTGTAATATTTATAATAAAATGCAAAAAAAAACTTTCATTATTTTTTATGAGGCAAGCCTTGTAATTTTTTACAGGTTAGTTACTGTAATTGTTTATTTACTTAGCTACTAAGAAGCCTGTAAAGTGACAATTATATAGAAGGTGGAAATAAAAATGATAACGGGCTGTTGACATGGATATACCATGACAACATATCTTATTTGAAACGTCTGACATCCTTTGACATTGACATTGACGTTGCACAAATGCAATGAATTTTATTAAACATAAATATATTGCGATGCAAATGCCCATAAAACATTGTACAATGCTCTACCGTTAGCTGAAGTTTACAGTCTCACACAGATAACAGGCTCGCCCGTTACCTTTCTGTGCTCACCTGGAAATTTCTGTATAATGATCTTGCAATATAAATAACTATTATGATTATCCCCTTATTGAAAATGTTGTAGGCGCGTTAAAGATTGATGAACAGAGAAACTCGAGCCATGAAGATTTGAAACGATGAGCCCTTTAAATTTGTTGGCTTTCCTCATCTCTGTCTAATTTTCGTTTCTATGTCTTACTGTCGCTTCTGTGTAATGGTGTTGCACTGATAATATAGTATATTATTTAACAAGCATAATATGTATGCTATATTACACGAGGATGTAATTAAAAATACGAGCGGTAGCGAGTATTCTTAATCATCCGAGTGTAATGTAGCCATATTATGCGAGTCAAATACTATACTTTATCTACAACTAACAGGCATATAAAAAATCTGATATTATTTGTTAAATATTCAGTTAGGTGTGGGTAGTTCATATATAGCTTAACAGATGGCGCTACAGTAGCACTTAAATGTCATAATAACTATTCAAATTGTATTTATTATACTTTTATAATCATTTATATTGATATTTATAATAAAAAATATATTATTACTAAATTAACAGTTTATTAAAATGTTATGTGTTAAATTATATGCTCTATTTATTACAGAAAAGTGTAGCGTGTAATATAACATTTCATATAACACTTGTGTAATATGAGTAGTATATTATATGTAGTATCACACGTATAATGTACCCATATTTCAATAGTTGTAGATAAACTATTATATTATTTATTTCAGATGGCGACAAAGATCTACAACGCACTATCAAGAAAGAAAACAGTATCCGACGACGACTTAGGCGACTCTAAGCTAGCTAGAGTTTTGACTATCCTAGACTTAACTGCTCTAGGAGTAGGAAGTACTCTAGGTCTAGGCGTCTATGTTCTAGCGGGCTCTGTAGCTAGATCAGAAGCTGGCCCTGCTGTTTGTCTTAGTTTTCTAGTAGCAGCTATAGCTAGTGCTGTAGCAGGTGAGGTTAATGGTTGATGGTGTCGGTTTGTTACTTGCGGAATTGTCGTGCGGGGGTATATGAGAGGGATGGGGTATGAGGAATTTAGTGGGGGTTGTAATGGTTTAAAGTTTAAAAGGATAGGTTTAGTGGTTTAAAAGATATAAGAGAAAATGTAAAAAATTACAAATTTTACGAAAAAAAAATGTATGTAAATTTGATGCTATTTTATAATTTAATTAGATATATATTATTAGAGGCTTTGGAGTGTAACTTATTTGCACGCCCATGTAGAAAACGGGCAGGGAAATTGGGAGAATCAGAAAACGGGGATGAATTCTGTAACTTGAAGGTGGTGGTCCTTCTGAGGTAAACTTTTTGAAAATGATGGTGTATTACTTGTGAAATTGTCGTGCGAGGATTTATTCCTGGGATGTAGTTTTATGAAGATTCTAATGGTTTAAAGTTTAGGACGATATCTTTCTTGGTTTAAAAGTTATGGGAGAAAAACTAAAAAAACTAAATTTAAAATTTGTCTCCACCTATACCCCTTCAAAGCGAAGAGAAGGCTAGTTTTGACCTTGAATCAATTCAAGAAGAAAGATGAAATATATGAGTTGAACAGAGAGAAAACTTAGCAAGGGAGGCATGAGCTCCGATCATTAGTAACTCTCGGTATCGGTGCAGCGGCTCTTCTAGGAATGTTTGGATGGGGGTCTGGCTATGTCTTAATGTAAAATTCAGTATGTAGTTTCCATGAAGAAAGATGAAATATATGAGTTGAACAGAGAGAAAACATAGCAAGGGAAGCATGAGCTCCGATCATTAGCAACTCTCGGTATCGGTGCAGCGGCTCTTCTAGGAATGTTTGGATGGGGGTCTGGCTATGTCTTATTGTAAAATTCAGTATGTAGTTTCCATGAAGAAAGATGAAATATATGAGTTGAACAGAGAGAAAACTTAGCAAGGGAGGCATGAGCTCCGATCATTAGCAACTCTCGGTAACGGTGCAGCGGCTCTTCTAGGAATGTTTGGATTGGGGGTCTGGCTGTGGCTTAAAGTAAAATTCAGTATGTAGTTTCCATGCGAATGATGAGGTCTTCAATCCGAGTAGGAGTATTAGTATTGTCACCGTACATACATAAAAAAATTGACGCATTTCAGTAATTTTTAGAAACGTTTAATTTTCAGTATATTAATTTTTTTGTTAAGAATTTATTTGTTTTGTATTAGTGTTTATTTTCTTTTTTAATTTAATCAAAACTACCTTTTTCTTTAATTCCTAATCTATCCTGGCAAGAAATACTCTACACCTCCTCGATGGTTCTTGTTGGGCAATAAATTATAAAATAATAACAGCGGAGCTACTAGCTAGCAATATATTACATGTTTTTTTGACTAAGCAGAGTTTATAGTTTAAATAAATAATTTGCCTCCTCATTCCTTAAAGGCACAAGTCGCAAATGAAATTGTAGAACAGGTGCTTTGGAAAAAATATTGTTCTTTGTTTGTTTCAGGTTTATGTTATGCTGAATTTGCCGCTAGAGTTCCAAAAGCAGGGTCCGCTTACGTTTACAGTTATGTTAGTGTTGGAGAATTTGTCGCTTTTATTATAGGATGGAATCTTATACTTGAATATGTCATAGGTAAGTTTGGGGCTTCTACATTTTATCCTTTTTTACCTCCCGCCTATCAATATATAGATAAGGGAGGTATTGTTTTTGGTCAGATTTCTCGAGTGTGAGTTTTCAACATATGAGCACAAATTAGGGTCTCTAGGATACGATTTTGCTATTTTTACCGTGATGTCTGTATGTCTGTGTGTGTGTGTGTATGTGTGTGTGTCTGTGACGATTTTTCGTCCACGATAACTCCAATATGATACATGTAAAAAATATAATATTTGGTATTTACGACTTATATTCAAAAATGATGAACTGATTAGATTTTGACTACAAATGGTTAACTGGAAGTAGTACTTTACTTGAAGCTTTAAACCGTTTTTCCTAAAAAATACCTCTAAATACCATATTTTCGCAAATTTCGTTATTTTAAATACAAAGATTTTTTAATTTTCTACCGATCTGCATAATTACGTTTATATATGACTTCAAGCTAGATAGAAAAAAAAAATATATAAATTATAATAATTTTACATATCGTTTAGGCTGAGTAATTTCGATAAAACAGATGAGTTATTCATATGTTCACAAAATTTGACATTTGATGTCAAATTTGATGTAAGTAAGTGTAAAAGATAAAATAAGTAAAAAATTAATTAATTTTATTGTAAAATTTAAAAAGATGGAAGAAATATATTAGGAATGTATTTGCATGCGTGAATCAAAGTAAGTTCAGTTCCGGTTTTAGTAACGTCAAAAATAGCTGTCATATTGGTCATACAAAATTTATGAAGGAAATTTTAGGTATGAAATGAAAAATATTCAGAACTGCAATAACAAACTACAAATTAAATGTATTGAAAAACTTATAAAAATATATATATTACTACAGTGGCGGGAGGTATTGTGTTGGCCACATCAGATTTTTTTATAATTAGTTTGTTATTGCAGTTCAAAATATTTTTAATTCATTTCACACCTAAAATTTCCTTTATAAAATTTGTATGACTAAAAATACAGTTACTTTTGACGTTACTAAAACCGCAACCGAACTTACCTTGATTCACGCATGCAAATATATTCCTTATATATTTCTTTCACCTTATTTAATTTTACAATAAAACTACTTCACATTATTTTATCTTTTAAACTTACTTATATCAAAATTGATATCATATGTCAAATTTTGTGAATATTTGAGTAACTCATCTTTTTTATAGAAATTCCTCAGCCTAAACGATATGTAAAATTATTATAATTTATATATTTTGTTATTTGATAAAATAGAAAGTAATTGTAAATACAAATGTTTTAGAGAACCGAAAGCAAATGCTGAAAGTTTTTTTTAAATATTCCTTAAAATAAGTCAGTAAAGAATATTTTTTTGAAAAACAAAAGAACGCCAATAACTATGAACTGGGGCTCCAAATCAAAAATTTTAACTAAGAAAAGTTGCTTGTTTCAATGAGTTCTAACTGCCGTTTCCGATTGTTACAACACCCTGTATATTTACGTTATGTAGTAGTTCTTTTTTGTTTTCCCCTATAATTGCCATATCGTGACAATATGATTGTAACTTTTAATTTTTTATTCTAGGAACAGCAAGTGTAGCCAGAGGTTTAAGTAATTATATAGACGCCTTAGCCGGTAACGTAATGAGAGACTTCTTTACACAATACATGCCCATTAATGTGAGCTTTCTATCATCGTATCCAGATTTTTTTTCGTTCGTCATAGTCATGTTACTAGCAGGTATATATACGTGTGTCCCAGCTCGACCGACACATGGGAGTTTTACATGGGAAATCAGTTAATTATGAATAGTATCTCCCCAGTGCAAGATATTAACTTGAAATTTTGTATACTTATCGGAGAATATTAATTCTATGGATCACACTTATTTGAAATATGCAATTTCGTCTGCAGGGCGAGATTTATTAAATTTAAAACCTAATATTTTCGTTCAAAATCAGACAGCTATGGAAATAAAAGAAATTATATATCTGGCAGTTTAGTGAAGTATCACTGATTTTAATTCTTATTCCCTGTATTTTAATATTATTTAAGTTGAATGCAGTTTCTTTTTGTTAAATAATATACCAATATTACAAAAATATAAGTATCTACAATGGCATGTCATTAACTGTCAGAAGTGACATATAGATATTTTCTTTTATTTCCATGGCTGACTGATTTTGAACGAAAATGTTAGATTTTATAATTTAATAAATCTGTAGGAATACATTAAGTATTGTCCTGGGCAATATGGTGACTTAGTTATTTCCCATGTTATATGTCTATGACATCATCTTTTTGGGACACACAGTTATGTTTAATATATCCATAAAATTTATTTTAATAATACATGAAACTAAATATTTATATATATTTTAGTTCTTCTCTCTATCGGTGTCAAGGAATCAACAGTATTAAACAATTTATTTACTGCATTAAATCTAATTACTGTTTTAATTGTCTTAATATCAGGATCTATTAAAGGTAAGCATAAAAAAATATTTTAGGGACCTAATATTATACCTTGAGGAACACCAAATCTTTTGAAGTTACTTTAAGTTCATAATCCATACAATTAAAAATTGCAATCATTGAACTCATAGATATATTTAGTTTTTATGTAACACAAAAAAAAATTGAAAACAAACAATAAAAAATGTAATAACATTTTTAAAATTACCATATTTCTCAAATTAAATATAAATATATGTAAATAAGTTTACTTTCCTTAAATAGAAGGTTGTTTATTTATATTTTGCATTAATTATTTGGAGAAACATGTATAAAAAATTATTTGAAGGCTAAATATTTTTTGTTGTTTCCATGTTTATTTCAATAACAAAATTAAAAGGTCAATTAAATTAAGCTATAACATTTTTCAACATTTTGTTAAAGAATAGTGTTAAACAATATTAGTGAAAATGCGACTGAAAGGTGTTTCGTTATAAGCGAGTTATTAATTTTTAAATTGAAAATTTTGACTGTGACCTAATATGTCTTCGCCAGAATTAGAGCAAATAGATCTGAAACCAGAGGACAATCCAGAGCAGCCAAATCTGTCCCAGAATGTGCTCTGCTTTCAGTAGGCCAAGAATTAGAGCAAACATTTCAAAGTGCTCTAATTCCTGACCCACTGAAACCAGAGCACAATCATGAGCAGCTATATCTGCTCCAGAATGTGCTCTGCTTTCAGTAGGCTAAGAATTAGAGCAAATACTTCTGAGTGCTCTAATTCTTGACCCACTGAAACCAGAGCACAATCCAGAGCAACTAAATCTGCTCCAGAATGTGCTCTGGTTTCAACAGGTCAAGAATTAGAGCAAACACTTCTAAGTGCTCTAATTCTTGACTCACTGAAACCAGAGCACAATCCAGAGCAGCTAAATCTGCTATAGAATGTGCTCTGGTTTCAGCAGACCTAGAATTAGAGCCAACACTTCTAAGTGCTCTAATTCTTGACCCACTGAAACCAGAGCAGCTAAATCTGCTCCAGAATGTGCTCTGGTTTCAGCAGGCCTTTAATTAGAGCAAGCACTTCTGAGTGCTCTAATTCCTGACCTACTGAAACCAGAGCACAATCCAGAGCAGCCAAATCTGCTCCAGAATGTGCTCTGGTTTCAGCAGGCCTAGAATTAAAGCAAACACTTCTAAGTGTTCCAATTCTTGACCTACTGAAACCAGAGCACAATCCAGAGCTTCATTGCTCCAGAATGTGCTCAGGTTTCAGCAGACCAAGAACTAGAGCACCCGCTGAAGCGTGCTCCAATTCCCGGCCGGCTGAACTAGACCACCTTCAGGGCAGCAGATGCCCTGGAAGGCGGTCTGGCCAGACCACCAGGCGGGGCGGAGGCCCGAAGGCCCACTACCGCCCCGGCGCCCCGCACAGCGGGACTGAGTGCTGGCGTCTCAGGATCCCCGGTATATCCTCACACGCGCATTATTACCGGTCATGTGGATTCCTATTGGCTGATATTCAATCTGTAATTGTGGCTGTACTACTGGGAATTTTTAAATGAAAATTTGTAGGCATAGGTAGTTTGATGCGAGGAATTCACTGGTGATAATTTTAAAGGTGTAACTCACACCCATTTTAGGGTAGTAGTCAGATGCAATAATTCTTCAAATAATAACAAAATTGTAATATTTTGACAATATAAGACTTTTTTTTCAGCGGATGTAAAAAATTGGCAGATCGCTAAAAAGGATATTCCCTCCAATGTACAACACGCAGGAGAAGGGGGGTTCCTTCCGTTTGGATTTGGGGGGGTAATGGCTGGTATGTTATATCCGAGGTATATACATTTTACCCCCCACATGTTATATTGCTCGACATTGTATCTTTCAAACATTTAATCTTGCACACCTTTTATCCTCCACACTTTTAATCCACGAAAAAAGTTATCTTACACACATTTTATCTTGCGCACATTTTATCATCCACACATTTTATCTTTCATTCATTTTATTTTCCACACATTTTATCTTCGCCAACGTTTGATCTTTAAAACATTGGAATTGTACCTGCCATTCATATTGCCCATGCAATTAACATACTTATAATTAGATAAAATATCCAGTATTAAATTTTTCTGAAGATAATGTGTAAAAGATAAAATGTGTGGAACTTAAAATGAGTGGAAGATGAAATGTGTGGATGGTAAAATCATTTGGAAGATAAAAGTGTAAGATAACATTTTTCGTGTATTAAAAGTGTGGAGGATAAAAGGTATGCAAGATTGAAAGTGTGCAAGATATAGTACGACAAAAGATCTCAAGTTGACGTTTAAATTGTTTTATGGTTGTGGTATCTATTCAAAGTTTTGCTCCAGGTACCCAGCTATGCACTGGATTTGGAAATCCCAAAGTAATATTAGCATGCCTAACTTAATATAGATGGATTACTGTACGACATGAAAATAACTAGACAGGGATGTATTTAAAATTTTAATACCGTTAATTTCTTAGCTAATAATCATTATCTTCGTGGAATTGCAAACAATTTTTGCATAAAAACGAAACTGCTATAACAGTTTCCAAGATTACATCAACGTTACTACAACTTGTGACAATTATTAGAGTATTTTTCATAAAACATGGTATTAAAATTTTAAATACATCCCTGTCTAGTTATTTCCAGGTTGTACAGTAATCCATCCATATTAAGTAAGGTATGCTAATATTACTTTGGGATTTCCAAATCCAGTGCTTAGTTGGGTACCTGGAACAAACAGTGTATTCTAATTGATTTCGTACAATTCTATACCCTATAGCAGAACGCATAAAGGTCACATTTCTTTCAATTATTTCACTCAGGGAAAAACTTTGAATAGATACCACAACCATAAAATAATTTAAACGTCAACTCGAGATCTTTTGCCCAACTATACAATGTCAAGCAATATAACATGTGTGGAGGATAAAATATATACACCCTTTATTTTTCCACCCCTCTTAATATAAATCTATGATTATTTATCTTTTTTAGGGGCAGCTAAATGTTTCTACGGCTTTGTAGGTTTTGATTGTGTAGCCACAACAGGAGAAGAGGCAAAAAATCCACAAAAATCTATTCCTATTGCAATTGTTCTATCGTTGTTGATTATTTTTTTGGCCTATTTTGGTATTTCAACTGTTTTGACCATGATGTGGCCATATTATGATCAGGTGAGCTCTGGTTTTAAATACAAATGTTTTACACTGTTTTAAGTTATGTTAATAGTTATTTGATTTTAAAAGTAATCAAATATAAAATAAAATTTGTATTATAAGTTTTAGACTTGTTATAGTTATTTACGTGGCCAGCGGTGTAAGTTAATCTTTACAGGGCGAGCTGGAAATTTGTGAGGCGAGCGACGAAGGAGCAAGCTCTCAGAATCCAGTGAGCCCAGTAAAGATTAATTGCACGCGTGCCAAATACAAAATTTTATTTTTACCTTCATAGTGTTTTTTTTTTTATTAATTTATTCTTCAAAAAAAGATTTACTCTATTTTGGAATTGGTAATTGGCGGTGGTAGAACAATTTATAGCTAGACGTTGTCAAATGAGTTTCGCCAGTGAATCAAAATGTACTATAAATGTGTATAATTACTCACATAAACCTAATTAAATTAAGTTTGGAATATTTATAATAAAATGCTTAAAAAACTTTCATTATTTTCTATAATTTTTTATGAGCATTATAAAATTTTACAAGGCTAGCCTTGTAAAGTTTTACAGGTTAGTTACTGTAATTGTTTATTTACTTAGCTACCAAGAAGCCTGTAAAGTGACAATTATATAGAAGGTGGAAATAAAACTGTTTATAAAGTGGAAAATTAATAATTAACATCAAATATTAGAATTAGGTCTCAAATTACAACCTTGAGGAACACCAGACTTATACAATTCTTTACTAATAATATATTTTTTGAAATTTTAACGACATCAATTTTAAAAGAAGGTCTTTTTTGGAGTTGCAATCATTTAATAAAATCCACTAATAAAGCAACGTTTTGACTGTTAATCAGTCTTCATCAGGGTGCTGACAACATACAAAACATACAATCAAATATACAGACATACATTCAACTCAGATAACAGACTTACATAAATGTTAATAATAATCTGTTACTTACAAAATTATACGGGCTACTTTGGGCATTAGAATGAAAGAAAAGTTTGTTGCACTGGATTCCTCATAATTTAAATGATGATCAATAACAAAGTCGTGTGGAATGGTGCAAGAAAACATTAAAAAAGTACATTGAAGGTAAATCCAAAGCAGTATGATTAGTAACAAGTGATGAATTTTGGATTTATGCATTTTAACCTGAAGCGAAACAACAATCATCTCAATTGATATTTCCAACAAACCCCTATCAAAGTAAAACGAGTTTGAAGTGTTGGCACAGAATAGGTTTATACAGAAGCGACAGTAAGACAGAGAAACGAAAATTACTAAGAGATTGGGAAAGTCAACAAATTTAAAGGATTCATTTTTTAAAATCGGAAAGTTTCGTCACATCTTAGAGAGAGATAGGGGAAGTCAACAAATTTAAAAGTCTACACAATGCTCCAAGATCATAGAACTGAATAGGGTAACATGAAAGGTACCGACACGGAGTGTCGCTTCTGTATGTAACTATTCTGTGGTGTTGGTAAAAAAATGATTTCCTCCTTTTTCTCAAAATCTGGTCCTATTGTCAATGTTGCATTAGAAGATAGGAAAACAGTAACTGCTAATTGGTATACAAAACTTTGCCACCGGTATTTGAAAAAGTGCGTCAAAATCGACTTCGAAGTAAGCTAGTCTTATATTAGGACAATGCATCCCCACATACTGATGCGCAAACTAAAGCCTTTTTAACTAGAGTCAAAGGTGGAATTATTAAAGGACTTATTATATAGTCCTGACCTTGCACCTTGTGATTTCTTCCTGTTTCTTAAATTGAAGGATAAAATGCGTTGTCTACGATACACAAGTGCAAATGATGCGGTTGCAAGAAAAATTAGTTTCAGGTGTCTCAAGAAGAATGGATTTATTGTAACAGTAGAAGTCCCAAATAAATAAAGACAGCTTGCATCAATTTGAAAATAATTGTACCACAGAATAGTTACACACAGAAGCGACACTCCTGTCGGTACCTTTTATGTTCCCCTAACCAGTTCTATACCTTGAAGCATTGTGTAGACCTTTAAATTTGTGCTCTTCCCCTATGTCTCTCTAAGATGTGAAGAAACTTTCCGATTTTAAACAATGAGACCTTTGAATTTGTTCACAGTCTCCATCTCTCTCTAATTTTCGTTTCTCTGTTTTACTGTCGCTTCTGTATAAACCTAAGCTGTGATACAAGTACAAATGATACGGTTGCAAGAAAACTTAGTTTAAGGTGTCTTAAGAAGAATGGATTTATTATACCAGTAGAAGTCCCAAATAAATATAGACAGCTTGTGTCAATTTCAAAATAGTTGTACTCTAGAGACAGTTTGTTGACAAATACTTTTAGTAACTTACCTCTGTGACTTTGAAGAACAAACAATTTAAACTGAAACTTTTATTCTTGAAAAAATACATGTTAATACATTAAATTTAAACAATCTTGCCACCATTTTGGGCTAACAATCTCTGCACAGCAGCGTTAACATCGCCAAAGACAGCAGTCAACACTTGAAGATTATTCTCTTCATTACTGAACCCCATGGCTTTTAGGTATTCCATCTGCATTTTGTACCGTTCTTCTGGCGGCAACTTAGGATCGAAGTTGGCCATGTTTCGGACCATACTAGCCATGAAGTTAGAGAAGGTTTCTCCTGGATTTGTCGGGCTGGGGGACTCTGACGTACTCGGCGTGTTTTGTCCAGTAAAGTCATTGAAACTTCCCAGTCCTAACCCAGAAACCAACCCAGGGGCGTGGTTTTTTAGATTGTCCAAGCCTTCTTGGATTTGCAGTAAGGCGTTAACCGCTTGAGGATTGGAAACCATGTTGAGAATCTCAGGGTTTTGAAGTTGAGTCACAAGTTGAGGCATCATCGATGACAGGTATTGTTGCAGCTGTGGATTGTTTCTATAAAGAGGGTTCTCGTTGATGATGGCTGACGCCATTGATGGATCTGCTTGGATAGCTTGAAGCATAGCTTGAGTGTATGGAGCTTGAAGCATGTTTTGGACGATTTGAGGTCTTTCGGACATTTGCTGTAACAAGCTAGCCATTTGAGGATTGTTGAACACGACTCCGTCTTGTCGCTTTTGAGATTCTTGGACTTTTTTTGCCGCGTCGGTTATGTTTGGTTCTTGAAATGAACTATACAAGCTGGGAAGTGTTGTAAATGTTGTTGTGTTTCCATCTAAAGGACTTGTTCCGTCTAGGTTTCTCATTAGCTCTTGTAGCATTGACGGATTTTTAGCCAACTCAGCTGTATGGTGCAACAGTTCTTTGTTGTTTAACATGCTTTTTATCTCAGGGTGTCTACTCATAAGGTCACGCATTTGTGGATTGTTTTGTATCAAGATCTTCATGTTATCAGAGTCGTTCATTAGTATCTGTACCAATGGATTCTCCAAAACGCGATGCAAAAGAATTGGATTGCCAAGAAAACAATACTTCGAAAGACTTTGGGCTGTTTTTGGAAATAAAGCACCTAGTATCAGATATGTTCACAGCTGGTACAATGAATTTAAATTTGATCGAGTTTCTCTCATTCAACATTTACGCGAAGGTCGGCTAATTTATTACAGATGAAAACATAGCTACTATTCGTAGTATGATTCAAGAAGACAACCATGTCACCTACAAAACTTATACAGGCTACTTTGGGCATTGGAATGAAAGAAAAGTTTGTTGCTGCTACATTCCTCATAATTTAAATGAAGATCAAAAACAACGTCGTGTGGAATGGTGCAAGAAAACATTAAAAAAGTACAATGAATGTAAATCCAAAGCAGTATGATATTGTAACTGGTGATGAATTATGGATTTAGGCATTTGAACTAGAAACAAAACGACAATCAGCTCAATGGGTCTTTTTAATAGATCCCTTGTCAAAGTAAAACGAGTTCGAAGTTTTGGCACAGAATAGGTTTGTACAGAAGCGACAGTAAGACAGAGAAACGAAAATTACAGAGAGATGGGGAAAGTCAACAAATTTAAAGGGCTCATTGTTTAAAATCGGAAAGTTTCGTCACATCTTAGAGAGAGACAGGGGAAATCAACAAATTTAAAGGTCTACACAATGCTCCAAGATCATAGAACTGAATAGGCTAACATGAAAGGTACTGACACGAAGTGTCGCTTCTGTATGTAACTATTCTGTGGTGTTGGTAAAACACTGATTGCATCCTTTTTCTCAAAATTTGGTCCTATTGTCAATATTGCATAGAAGATAGGAAAACAGTAACTGCTAATTGGTATACAAGAATTTACCACGGGTATTTGAAAAACTGCGTAAAAATCGGCCTCGAAATAAACTAGTCTTGCATTAGGACAATGCATCCCCACATACTGATGCGCAAACTAAAGCCTATTTAACCAGAGTCAAAGGTGGAATTATTGAAGGTCTTATTATATAGTCCTGACCTTGCACCTTGTAATTTCTTCCTATTTCCTAAATTAAAGGATAAAATGTGCAGTTTTCGATACACAAGTGCAAATGATGCGGTTTATGAAAACTTGGTTTTAGGTGTCTCCAGAAAAATGGATTTATTGTAGCAGTAGAAGTCCCAAATAAATATAGACAGCTTGCATCAATTTGAAAATAATTGTACCACAGAATAGTTACACACAGAAGCGACACTCCGTGTCGGTACCTTTCATGTTCCCCTAACCAGTTCTATGACCTTGAAGCATTGTGTAGACCTTGAAATTTGTGCTCTTCCCCTATCTTTCTCTAAGATGTGAGGAAACATTCCGATTTTAATCAATGAGCCTTTTAAATTTATGCACAGTCTCCGTCTCTCTCTAATTTTCGTTTCTCAGTCTTACTGTCGCTTCTGTATAAACCTAAGCTGTGATACAAGTACAAATGATGTGGTTGCAAGAAAACTTGGTTTTAGGAGTCTCAAGAAGAATGGATTTATTGTAGCAATAGAAGTCCCAAATAAATATAGACAGCGTGCGTCAATTTGAAACTTGTACTCTGTTTAGTGACAGTCATTTGACAAATACTTCCAGTAACTTACCTTTGTGATTTTGAAGAACAAACAATTTAAACTGAAACATTTATTCTTGAAAAAATACATGTTATTACATAAATTTAAACAATCTTGCCACCATTTTGGGCTAACAATCTCTGCACAGCAGCGTTAACATCGCCAAAGACAGCAGTCAACACTTGAAGATTATTCTCCTCATTACTGAACCCCATGGCTTTTAGGTATTCCATCTGCATTTTGTACCGTTCTTCTGGCGGCAACTTAGGATCGAAGTTGGCCATGTTTCGGACCATACTAGCCATGAAGTTAGAGAAGGTTTCTCCTGGATTTGTCGGGCTGGGGGACTCTGACGTACTCGGCGTGTTTTGTCCAGTAAAGTCGTTGAAACTCCCCAATCCTAACCCAGAAACTAAGCCAGGGGCGTGGTTTTTTAGATTGTCCAAGCCTTCTTGGATTTGCAGTAAGGCGTTCACCGCTTGAGGGTTGGAAACCATGTTGAGTATCTCAGGGTTTTGAAGTTGAGTCACAAGTTGAGGCATCATCGATGATAGGTATTGTTGAAGCTGTGGATTGTTTCTATAAAGAGGGTTTTCGTTGATGATGGCTGACGCCATTGATGGGTCTGCTTGGATAGCTTGAAGCATAGCTTGAGTGTATGGAGCTTGAAGCATGTTTTGGACGATTTGAGGCCTTTCGGACATTTGTTGTAACAGGCTAGCCATTTGAGGATTGTTGAACACGACTCCGTCTTGTCGCTTTTGAGATTCTTGGACTTTTTTTGCTGCGTCGGTTATGTTTGGCTCCTGAAATGAACTATACAAGCTGGGAAGTGTTGTAAAAGTTGTTGTGTTTCCATCTAAAGGACTTGTTCCGTCTAAGTTTCTCATCAACTCTTGTAGCATTGACGGATTTTTAGCCAACTCAGCTGTATGGTGTAACAGTTCTTTGTTGTTTAACATGCTTTTTATCTCAGGGTGTCTACTCATAAGGTCACGCATTTGTGGATTGTTTTGTATCAAGATCTTCATGTTATCAGAATCGTTCATTAAGGTCTGTACCAATGGATTCTCCAAAACGCGATGCAAAAGAGTTGAATTGTCAAGAAAACAATGCTTCGAAAGACTTTGGGCTGCTTTTTGGTAATAAAGCACCTAGTATCAGATCTGTTCACAGCTGGTACAATAAATTTAAATTTGATTGAGTTTCTCTCAGGGAAGATTTACGCGAAGGTCGGTCAATTTATTACGGATGTAAACATATCTACTATTCATAGTATGATTCAAGAAAACAACCATGTCACCTGCAGAATTATTCGGGCTACTTTAAGTATTGGAATGAAAGAAAAATTTGTTGCCCTGGATTCCTCATAATTTAAATGAAGATCAAAAACAACGTCGTGTGGAATGGTGCAAGAAAACATTAAGAAAGTACAATGAAGATAAATCCAAAGCAGTATGATATTGTAACAAGTGAAGAATTATGGATTTATGAATTTGAAGCATAAACAAAACGACAATCAACTCTATGGATTTTTCCAACAGACCCTCTGTTAAAGTAAAACAAGTTCGAAGTATTGGCACAGAATAGGTTTATACAGAAGCGACAGTAAGACAGAGAAACGAAAATTACAGAGAGATGGGGAAAGTCAACAAATTTAAAGGGCTCATTGTTTAAAATCGGAAAGTTTCGTCACATTTTAGAGAGAGATAGGGGAAGTCAACAAATTTGAAGGTCTACACAATGATTCAAGATCATAGAACTAAATAGGGTAACATGAAAGGTACCGACACGGAGTGTCGCTTCTGTATGTAATTATTTTGTGGTGTTGGTAAAAAATGATTGCCTCCTTTTTCTCCAAATCCGGTCCTATTGTCAATATCACATTAGAAGATAGAAAAACAGTAACTGCTAATTGGTATACAAGAGTTTGCCACAAGTATTTGAAAAAATGTGTGAAAATCGGTCTCGAAGTAAGCTAGTCTTGCATCAGGATAATGCATCCCCACATACTACTGTACAAACTAAAGCCTTTTTAACAGAGTCAAAGGTGGAATTATTAAAGGATATCATATAGTCCTGACCTTGCATTTTGTGATTTCTTCCTATTTTCTAAATTAAAGGATAAAATGAGTGGTTCTCGATATACAAGTGCAAATGATGCGGTTGCATAAAAACTTGGTTTTAGGTGTCTCAAGAAGAATGGATTTATTGTAGCAGTAGAAGTCCTAAATAAATATATAGACAGCTTGCATCAATTTGAAAATAATTGTACCACAGAATAGTTACACACAGAAGCGACACTCCGTGTCGGTACTTTTCATGTTTCCCTAACCTGTTCTATGACCTTGAAGCATTGTGTAAACATTTAAATTTGTGCTCTTCCCCTATCTCTCTCTCAGATGTAAGGGAACTTTCCGATTTTAAACAATGAGCCCTTTAAATTTGTTCACATTCCCCATTTCTCTTTAATTATCGTTTCTCTGTCTTACTGTCGCTTCTGTATAAACCTATTCTGTGATACAAGTACAAATGATGTGGTTGGAAGAAAACTTGGTTTTAAGTGTCTTAAGAAGAATGAATTTATTGTAGCAGTAGAAGTCGCAAATAAATATATACAGCTTGTGTCAATTTGAAATTTGTACTCCGTTTAGAGACAGTCTGTTGACAAACACTTTTAGTAACTTACCTTTGTGATTTTGAAGAACAACAGGATTTAAACTGAAACTTTTATTCTTGAAAAAATACATGTTCTTACATTAAATTTAAACAATCTTGCCACCATTTTGAGCTAACAATCTCTGCACAGCAACGTTAACATCGCCAAAGACAGCAGTCAACACCTGAAGATTATTCTCTTCATTACTGAACCCCATGGCTTTTAAGTATTCCATCTGCATTTTGTACCGTTCTTCTGGCGGCAACTTAGGATCGAAGTTGGCCATGTTTCGGACCATACTAGCCATGAAGTTAGAGAAGGTTTCTCCTGGATTTGTCGGGCTGGGAGACTCTGATGTACTCGGTGTGTTTTGTCCTGTAAAGTCGTTGAAACTCCCCAATCCTAACCCAGAAACCAGCCCAGGGGCGTGGTTTTTTAGATTGTCCAAGCCTTCTTGGATCTGCAGTAAGGCGTTAACCGCTTGAGGATTGGAAACCATGTTGAGAATCTCAGGGTTTTGAAGTTGAGTCACAAGTTGAGGCATCATCGATGACAAGTATTGTTGCAGCTGTGGATTGTTTCTATAAAGAGGGTTTTCGTTGATGATGGCTGACGCCATTGATGGATCTGCTTGGATAGCTTGAAGCATAGCTTGAGTGTATGGTGCTTGAAGCATGTTTTGAACGATTTGAGGTCTTTCGGACATTTGTTGTAACAGGCTAGCCATTTGAGGATTGTTGAACACGACTCCGTCTTGGCGTTTTTGAGATTCTTGGACTTTTTTTGCCGCGTCGGTTATGTTTGGCTCCTGAAATGAACTATACAAGCTGGGAAGTGTTGTAAATGTTGTTGTGTTTCCATCTAAAGGACTTGTTCCGTCTAGGTTTCTCATCAACTCTTGAAGCATTGACGGATTTTTAGCCAACTCAGCTGTATGGTGTAACAGTTCTTTGTTGTTTAACATGCTTTTTATCTCAGGGTGTCTACTCATAAGGTCACGCATTTGTGGATTGTTTTGTATCAAGATCTTCATGTTGTCAGAATCGTTCATTAAGGTCTGTACCAACGGATTTTCCAAAACGCGACGTAACAGTGCAGGATTACCTAGAAGTTCTGTCTGCATTCGATTTTGCAATTCCATGAAATTGGCCGAACCTAAACCTAAAGATTCAAGACCAACTAAACCTCCAATGGCGCCTAAACCAAATGGTGTTTGGGTCACATCTGCCGGAGGTCTTTCAGGCCCCTGATCTAAACTCCTAGGGGCAGTTTTTATGATCAAATGAATCGTCATTCCATCCCCAATATTATGAGTTTGCAGTGTATCATTATCCTCCATCATTTTTCCGGCGAAAATCAAACACAAATATTCAGGATCTGCTGAAAATTTTTCAGCAGCAATTGCCTTAATATCCTTTATAAAAGCATCATCTTCAATGTCAATAACCTGTTTCTCTTTTGGTGTTTTGATTGTGATATTGATTTTAGGTTTAGGTGTAGGTGCCTTAGGTATATCTTTTTCAGTTTCAGGTTCAACTGAAGCTTCAGCTTCAGGACTTTTAGGTTCAGGTGTCGGTTCGGCAATTGTTTCAGGTTCTGGTACAGCCTCTGTTGTTTCCATCGTTGCAGCTGGTAGTTCAGACTGAAAAAAAATAAAAGTTTTAATATCAATCAAATACTTAAGATCTAGGGGTGTATACATTTTATCCTCTACACATGTTATATGTTTTAAACATTTAATCTTGCACACCTTTTATCGTGCACACTTTTAATCCGCGAAGAAAATCTTACACACATTTTACCTTGCGTACATTTTATCATCCACACATTTTATCTGTCATTCATTTTATTTTCCACATATTTTATCTTTGCTAACGTTTGATTTTTAAAATATATCGTATTTGTATTTGCCATTCATTTTATTGCCCATGCAATTAACATATTTATTTAGATGAAATATCCAGTATTAAATTTTTGTGAAGATAAATTGTGTAAAAGATAAAATGTGTGGAATATAAAATGAGTGGAAGATAAAATGTGTGTAAGATAAAATGATTTGGAAGATAAGATGTGTGTAAGATAACTTTTTTCGCTGATTAAAAGTGTGCATGATAAAAGGTATGCAAGATTGAAAGTGTGCAAGGTACAATGTCAAGCAAAATAACATGTGTGGAGGATAAAATGTATACGCTCCAAGATCGACAGATAGTTACAGAAAAGTATACATAGAAACAAGAGTGCTTTGGGTAGAAAACAATTCATTTTCTTCTCAAAACTGAGAGTTTAAGAACATAAAATTTAACAACAAATAATGAGACAATGTTATACAGAACAATATGTCTGTTTTCTATCCATAGCACTCTTATTTCAGCCAGATATAAATAAAATACATATAAATCTAACATGCATTTTTCTCAGTCATTTTGTTACATTAGTATATGATATGTTTATATCGCTGCATTCAGAAAAAAATACTCTATCGAATAACTTAAAAGAAACAAATGTTCCCATTTAAAATAAGAAAGTTGTGTCCCGTATTTTGAGAACCACTGGTCCAAAACATTTTTTTTACTAATTGTATTAGTCATGTGAAATGGTGATTCTTTGCTAATTTAACCAACCTCTTAGCTGTTATAGTTCTCGAGATAGCAATGGTGACACACTTAAATGGAACACCCTGTATATTTTCTTTCATTTTAAAGACTTTTCTTGAAGTAAAGAGCTTAAATTTTTAATTATAATGTTCCCAATGATAATTTGACTTGTACTTTACTGGTTTTATTGGTGCAGAAACTGCAATAATGGCATAAGTATCCTCATATGCGCTGAATCTCTGGGTGCTGAGGGGCTAAAGCACCCTACAGGATTACACGACAAAATTATTTTCTGTTTTAAAATATTTTAAATTTGCTTCAAGGAACACCCTGTATAGTATACTTTTTGTTTTAGAACCCAGATGCACCCTTTCCGTACGTGTTTGAACAAGTAGGCTGGCCGGTCATAAAATGGATTGTTACTATTGGAGCAATTTTTGCTCTATGTACCAGTTTATTAGGAGCTATGTTCCCATTACCTAGAATATTATATGCCATGGCAAATGATGGATTGCTGTTCAGATTTTTGTCGAAAGTTCATCCAAAAAGTCAAACTCCGGTTTTGGCCACTATTTTATCCGGTTTATTAGCAGGTATGTTTTAGTTATTTACGTATAAAACAACACTAGCGCCATTAGTTAGTTTGACATGTCTCAATATAATCAAAATATTATAATGTTCTTGTTTTGTTTAGAATAATATACTTCATTTATGCCTTAAATAGTTATTTACGTGGCCAGCGGTGTAAGTTAATCTTTACAGGGCGAGCTGGAAATTTGTGAGGAGTGCGCTCTCATAATCCAGTGAGCCCAGTAAAGATTAATTGCACGCGTGCCAAGTACAAATTTTATTTCCAACTTCATAAAGTTTTTTTTTTTATTAATTTATTCTTCAAAAATATATTTCTCTATTTTGGAATTGGTAGTTGGCGGTGGTAGAACAATTTATAGCTAGACGTTGTCAAATGAGTTTCGCCAGTGAATCAAAATGTACTATACATGTGTGTAATTACTCACATAAACCTCATTAAATTAATTTTTATTTTCTATTATTTTTACAGGTTAGTTACTGTAATTGTTTATTTACTTAGCTACTAAGAAACCTGTAAAGTGACAATTATATAGAAGGTGGAAATAAAAGTTATTGATGTTTATTTAATTTTATTTAATAATTTTCTTGCTTATTTTACATTTAACAATTTATTTTTCATCTTGTTGTAAGTTGTTCTATTTTTGATATATGTTTTAAAATACACAACCCAAAGAATACCACTTCTTGTTTCTTTACTACGTAAATAACTATTATGTACGACTGCACGTTAAAGTTTGATTTATATCATAGTTTTGCGGCCATAAAGTACCTCTTTATAGTACTATTAAAATAAAGTAATTTTCAGAAGTTCTTTCAACATTCTTACTAGAACACCATTTCCGATTCGTATTGTATGTCTCTTCGTTTATTGCTTGCTTGGGAAAATAATGAATCTTTATTATTTTTTCATTATTAGAACTCTGAGACCGACACGCTTGCATCTTGCTTCAAACTAAATTTTGACATTGACACCGGACCAAACAAATTCGTATTCAAACAACAGAAAAGCACATTAGATTCATTCTTCTAAAATCATGAACATTTTACTTTTTTTCTAAGAGAAACCGATTTTCGCAGTCGTACATAAAGTTTTGTATGCAATTCGTACATAATTAGGCTTTATTGACTCGCCCTATTTATTTACCTCGTTCGCTTCGCTCACTCCATAAACTGTAGGACTCGCCAATAAACACCTACATTATGTACTTATTACATAAATAGCTATTAAAACGTTTTATTTTTAGGAATAATGGCAGCCATGTTTGACTTACAACAATTAATAGATATGATGAGTATAGGTACTTTACAAGCATATACTATAGTTGCTATTTGTGTCCTAATTCTTAGGTAAGTTACTTATACAACATATTTTAATTACAAGTAAAACTCTTGACCTATTGAGTAGTTTCCCAAATAGACATTATTTATTTTTATATAGTCATATAAACAATTATTATTACATACAACTTTACAATTTTTTCTGTTTTAAAATATTCCTAAATCAGAAACTACGGCCCTGGAAAAGAACAGGGTCGAAATAAAAGCACAACATTATTTTCGTCAAAAAATCTTAAGTATATTTTTCAATGGACCAACTATAGAACCTTGAGGGACACCATACCTAACTTCAAAACTACGGTCCTGGGATTTTTTTTAGTTAATAAATATTTACATTGTAAGACCGTTATACAAAAATTTCCAGGTGAGCACAGAAAGGTAACGGGCGAGCCTGTTATCTGTGTGAGGCTGTAAACTTCAGCTAACGGTAGAGCATTGTACAATGTTTTATGGGCATTTGCATCGCAATATATTTATGTTTAATAAAATTCACTGCATTTGTGCAACGTCAATGACAATGTCAAAGGATGTCAGACGTTTCATATCAGATACGTTGTCATGGTCATCCATGTCAACAGCCCGTTATAATTTTTACACGGTCTAGCCCATAAACCGTCTTGTAACCCCTAGAAACAGAGCTAAATAAACAGTTCTTTACTGATCAAATGCCCATAAATGTTATTGAAGATTATTTCCCATTGACTATAATTATTTCTTCGATACTATACATTTTGACACTGTCAATATTTCTAATATATATATTTTTTTTAGATATGAACAAGATATAAATTACCAGTATCCACAAATAGACAAAGATGAAAATATCTCAATATTCAGAAGCATATTTGAGTTGTTTAACTTGAATATGAATAAATATCCAACACAATTTTCAGAAAATGTTACAAAAATAGGGATTGTAATATTTAGTAAGTGTTTTCGTATTAAAATTAAAGCATGTAACCGGTTAAAAAAACCGGTTAATAAAAACCGATAATCGATATTTTGAATGAAAATTGCAAACTTTAACCGTAATTTTAACCAATATTTTTCAGGCCGAAAATACCGGTAACCATTAACCAAAAAAAATAGACCGGTTTTAGCGAACATTAACCTTTATTTTAATATGATTTAGCGAGAAAAAATTTTAATATTTTTTTTTTATATCTGTGTTTTCTATTTGTATTTGAACATGAGTCATGACAGTTTTTACAATTAACATTTTATTGGAGAGTCATAAATGTAGGTAGTCTCTTTGGCCGTTAAGGTTACTTAAAAAGTCCCAAATAAATACGGCCTTTGTCAACACAGGCAAGTTTAAAATTGAAAAGTGACCTGCGTTTTTTTGAAGATATTACGGGAATTTTTGTGAATATTCATTAATTAAATTGCTTTTTTTTAATTGTTATATTTTTCTCAGATGGTAATTTTTTATTATTTTTTTTAATTAATTCTGTATTTTTTTCATCAAATTATTATAATTAATTTGTTTTAATTAATTTTAAATATTTTTTTAACCGATATATTAACCGGTTTAAACCGGTTTCCAATTTTCAAAAACCGGTTTTCGAACTAAAACCGTTATTATTATAACGTTCTCTATAAGGGCTAGCCATTAACCAGTATTTTTTTCGGTTACATGCCCTGATTAAAATATTATTAAATCAGAAACAATTATAACTAAATATAATTTTTTATTTTAGGTTTACTATCCATTGCATTTTGTAGTGTTCTAATTTTTGGAATTCAATTATTATTAGACCAAGAAATTGCTAGTGTAACTTCTATAGCAATTATAGGCTTTTTGTTATTAATAATAATAATTATTATAGGACGACAGCCTGTATCAAGTATAAAATTATCTTTTAAGGTAAAAAAAATGCTATTTCTACATTTTTTTTATGCCCAATGAAAATTATCACCGCAATTTTTGGCCACTTAACATCAATTTTGCAAAAAACGCTCGAACACGTCAATTTTAGTATAAAGGGGGACACCTGAATGGATTTCCAATGGCATACCATCAACCCTAAAATGGGGGTTGCACCTCAAACATTTTAAATGGAAAAGGGTGTCAAACATGACACAGTTCGAAAGGCCTTTCAATTCTCTTTTCAACAATTATTTTTCAAATCCAATCATTAGAGAAAAATATTGTTTAAAACAAATTTTATTTTTAAATTTTTAATTTTAGGTACCGTGGGTTCCTGTGATACCTTGTTTAAGTGTGTTAATAAATTTATATCTCATGTTACAACTAGACGGTCATACATGGATACGATTTTGTGTCTGGATGATAATAGGTATATAAAAAAAGGGCGTATACATTTTATCCTCCACACATGTTATATTGCTTGACATTGTATCTTGCACATTTTCAATCTTGCATACTTTTTATCCTCCACACTTTTAATCCGCGAAAAAAATTATCTTACACGCACTTTACCTTCCAAATCATTTTATCATTCACACATTTTATCTTCCACTCATTTTATGTTCCACACATTTTATCTTTTACACATTTTATCTTCAGAAAAATTTAATACTGGATATTTCATCTAATTATAAATATGTTAATTGCATTGGCAATAAAATGAATGGCAGGTACAATTACAATGTTTTAAAGATCAAACGTTCGCGAAGATCAAATTTGTGGAAAATAAAATTAATTAAAGATAAAATGTGTGGAAGATAACTTTTCTTCGCGGATTAAAAGTGTGGAGGATAAAAGGTGTGCAAGATTAAATGTTTGAAAGATACAATTTCGAGCAATATAACATGTGTGGAGGATAAAATGCATATGCTCTAAAAAATAATTAAATAGTATAAAATACAAAATGTATTACAATTTTTAGGATTTACCATATATTTTTCATATGGACTTTTAAATAGTGAAGAAAAGATTAAAAATAAGAAGAAAAATTTTGAAGAAAAAAGATCTTCATCAACTAATTCTTCTGTTAAGAGTAAAACTGAAAAAGAAATTACTAGATTTTAATATATAATTTTATTTGTTTATATATTATATATAAATATATTTGTATATGTATCTCATTTTTTATTATAGAAATAAATATTTTAATATTTTATTACAAACTACTTTACAATTTTTTTCTGTTTTAAAATGTTCCTATGTCGAAAACTACGGCCCTGGTAAAGAACAGGGTCGAAATAAAAAGACAACATTATTTTCGTTAAAAAATCTTAAGTATATTTTCAATAGACCAACTATAGAACCTTGAGGGACACCATACCTAACTTCAAAACTACGGTCCTGGGATTTTTATAGTTAATAGTTATTTACATTGCAAGACCTTTATACAGAAATGTACAGGTGAGCACAGAAAGATAACGGGCGAGCCTGTTATCTGTGTGAGGCTGTAAACTTCAGCTAACGGTAGAGCGTTGTACAATGTTTTACGGGCATTTGCATCGCAATATATTTATGTTTAATAAAATTCATTGCATTTGTGCAACGTCAGTGTCAATGTCAAAGGATGTCAGACGTTTCAAATAAGATATGTTGTCATGGTATATCCATGTCAACAGCCCGTTATAATTTTTACACGGTCTAGCCCGTAAAACGTCTTGTAACCCCTAGAAACAGAGCTAAATAAACAGTTCTTTATTGTTCAAATTGCCCATAAAATATTATACCTAGTATCTAGATAAACACATAACTATTGTTTGATCTGTCTGTCTTAAAAAGTGTCTCACTCAAAAACTACGGCCCTGGGAATTTTTTCATTATTTTTCTCGTAATGTAGAGGGTTGAATTAATAAGATAACATACTTTTCGCAAAAAATAGAGGGGTTCAATTTTTCAAGATTTTAAGAAAATCTGTCTGTCTTAAAAAGTGTCTAACTCAAAAACTACAGCTCTGGGAATTTTTTCACTATTTTTCTCGTAATGTAGAGGGTTGAATTAATAAGATAGGATACTTTTTGCAAAAAAATAGAGGGGGCAAATTTTTCAAGATTTTAAGAAAATCTGTCTGTCTTAAAAAGTGTCTAACTCAAAAACTACAACTCTGGGAATTTTTTCACTATTTTTCTCGTAATGTAGAGGGTTGAATTAATAAGATAACATACTACTCTATTTTCAAAAACCAAAATTTTGGACCCAAAATTATTTTGGATTATTTCGGCTGTATATGAAAATTTTTAGAGTGATAAACTAAAAATTGTATTTTTTTCATGATTAATTGTAATTAAAAATATGTAACTAGAGATATAAAAAGATTTTAATTTTTAATATTATTATATTTAGAACAAATATTACCATATATAGATAATATGATAACATTTTTCATTGTTTAATTTCAAAATCATACATTGATATAATGTAAGATACGTTTTTAATGAGAATATAATTTAAAGTAAATATTAATTTAAATAACATACGTACATTTCGTCTACGATTTTATCTAAAAAATGTAAAAACTTATCAGTCATTTATCAACTAACCTTGTGTTATAAATTTATAAAAAACACAATTTCGCATTTTTTTTCTTTGATCTCAAAAAGACAAATGTCTTAGTCAATGTCGAGTGCTATAAACTACATTCTCTAAATAAAGTCAGAGTTAAGTAATATTCCAACAAATTTGTAAAAAATTTAAAATAATCTCTTATATCTATAATTGAAAAATATATAGATAGGCAAGCTTATGGGAAAATTCGTTTCACCTACATAACTGTGTGTCTGGTTGCATTTGGGTTAATATCAGGCGTTTCTGTTAAATATAAAAAAAGAGCAAATGTCAAATCATTAATAATACAAATTAGTTCTATTTTAAAACATACCACTGAATGAAAGAACCATTTTAATAGATACCAAAAAATTCAGTAAATATGTAAAACATATTTATTTATCTGATATTTTTGTCTGTTTAATTCAGTAGTTGATGGAATCATGAACGAGATGGCTCTGTCGAATCTGATTCCAAAACAGCGATACGCAAAAACATACAGGCTTGCCTATCAATTTATTTTTCATTCAACGCTTATAAAGAAAATTGTTATGTGATTTAGAAAAACAATAAAATAAATTTTAAAAATTAGGTAGGTCTTAAATTACAACCCTGTGGAACTCCAGAGTTGTTAAATTATACACATTTTTTCTACACTTCATTTAAACTTATTTCACTTGAAAATGAGATCATTTTACGGGTAATCATTCTTCAATTTATCTTCAAAATGGATCATCTTTTGTAAAATTATATTAAAACGTTTATTACTATACATTATTGTATTCACTAAATTATTTTAATCGCTCAACAACTTACAAAGAAAAAATATTTCGTATATATGTCTGAAGAATATATTCTGACAGTTTCTTACAAAAATTAAAAGCCAACTAAATTATTATTTTTAAGTTGCTAACAAAATTAAAGTGCTCTAAATGTTACAGTAGTAGTTCCATATTTTTGAGTGCTCTAATTCCTGACCCATTGAAACCAGAGCACAATCCATAGCAGCTAAATCTGCTCCAGAATGTGCTCTGGTTTCAGCAGACCTAGAATTAGAGCAAACACTTCTGAGTGTTCTAATTCCTAACCTACTGAAACCAAAGCAAAATTCAGTGCAGCTAAATCTGCTCCAGAATGTGCTCTGGTTTTAGCAGACCTAGAATTAGAGCAAACATTTCTAAGTGCTCTAATTCCTGAACCAGTAAACCCAGAGCACAACCCAGAGCAGCCAAATCTGCTCTAGAATGTGCTCTAGTTTCAGCAGGGCAAGAATTAGAGCAAACACTTCTAAGTGCTATAATTCCTGACCCACTGAAACCAGAGCACAATCCAGAGCAGCCAAATCTGCTCTAGAATATATGAATAACTCATCTGTTTTATAGAAATTCCTCAGTCTAAACGATAAGTAAAATTATTATAATTTATATATTTAGTTTAGCTAGAAGTTACATATAAACGTAATTATGCAGATCGGTAGAAAATTAAAAAATCTTTGTATTTAACAATAACATAATTTGCATAAAAAGGTATTTACAGGTATTTTTTGGGAAAAACGGTTTAAAGCTTCAAGTAAAGTACTACTTCCGGTAAACCAATTGTTCTCAAAATTTAATCAGTTCACCATATATTAATATAAGTCTTAAATATCAAATATTATATTTTTTACATGTATCGTATTGGAGTTATCGTGGACGAAACATCGTCCCACACACACACACACACAGGCACAGGCATCACGGTAAAAATTCGTGCTCATATATTGTAAACTCACACTCGAGAAATATGATTAAAAACAATACCTCCCTTATCTATATATTGATAGGCGGGAGGTAAAAATAATGTTACAAAGTATTAAAAATAAATTAAGACAGTCTTATAAGTGTAAAAATCTTACCAAATTATTCAAAATGATCTCAAAATAGGCACAAGAATTTTACAAAAATTTCAGACTATTTTGACTTGAGTTAAGATAATCAAATAAGATTTCAAAGAAATACAGATGTTTTTTAAATTACTATACATACAATATAGTATTTACTATGAGATTAGTTCATATATTACATAGCAAACATAGGATTTTATATTACATTTGTATTTTTTAGATTTTATGATATTGTAAATTATATATACTTTAAAAATAAGATATTGTATCATAAGATAAGATATAATACTCCTATATGAACAAGATCATATTTGTAATTTTGCCATTCTTATTAGAAACTGTTGTTTTGTGTAATACTATATGTATCCCAATAGATATACAAGTAAGTAATTTTTTTAACATGTTTTATAATTTAATAAAAAAATCTGGTGTGTCCAACACAATACCTCCCGCCACTGTAGTAATACATTCTATATAAGTTTGTCAATACATTTAATTTGTAGTTTTAAAATTAGTTTGTTATTGCAGTTCAGAATATTTTTAATTCATTTCATACCTAAAATTTCCTTCATAAATTTTGTATGACCAATATGACAGCTATTTTTGACGTTACTAAAACCGGATGAACTTACTTTGATTCACGCATGCAAATACATTCCTAATATATTTCTGCCATCTTTTTAAATTTTACAATAATATTACTTCATTTTTACTTATTTTATCTTTTACACTTACTTACATTAAATTTGACATCATATGTCAAATTTTGTGAACATATGAATAACTCATCTGTTTTATCGAAATTCCTCAGCCTAAACGATATGTATAATTATTATAATTTATATATTTTTTTTCTATATAGCTATAAGTATATATAAACGTAATTATGCAGATCGGTAGAAAATTAAAAAATCTTTGAATTTATAATAACGAAATTTGCGATAATATGGTATTTAGACGTATTTTTTAGGAAAAACGGTTTAAAGCTTCAAGTAAAGTACTACTTCCGGTTAACTAATTGTAGTCAAAATCTAATCAGTTCATCATATTAGAATAGAACTCTTAAATACCAAATATTATATTTTTTACATGTATCGTATTGGAGTTATCGTGGACGAAAAATCGTAACAGACACACAGACACACACACACACACACACACACAGACCTGTATGTCTGTCTGAAAAATCGTCACAGACACACACACACACAGACACACACACACACACACACACACACACACACAGACATACAGACATCACTGTAAAAATAGTAAAATCGTATTGTAGGGACCCTAATTCGTGCTCATATGTTGAAAACCCACACTCGAGAAGTCTGACCAAAAACAATACCTCCCTTATCTATATATTGATAGGCGGGAGGTAAAAAAGTGAAATTATGGTTTCTACAATTTTTTTTATAATATATTTTAAAGTATGAGAAACATTAAAACTATTGGTGAAAATGCGATGAAAATGTTTATATTAATAAGCAAATTATAGACTTCCAAAGTTTGAAGTAATCATTGTGTCAAACTGTTTTCTGTGAGGATCAAAATGTTCTTGAAATTTAATAACATATGAAGATAATACAAAAAGACACCCAACTGAATTATAAAATACAGGATGTTCCATTTGAAAATGACGAGTTCTAGTCATTTGAAATTGAGTAAATTTGATTCGCTTTATTGAACACAATGTATAATTACATTTACAATATATATGTGAGAACATAGAGTATAGTTACAGTTGTACAGAAAATAAAATTCTTAATTTTTACTATTAACATAACTTCAGTATTTATAAAGCAATACGTGTATTTGGTCTTTTTAAAGAATAAACAGAATAAATTGGCAACGTCGCGGAAAACTAAAACATAATTCATATGTTCGTATAGGACAATAAAACACAATTGAAAAAAATGTAAAAGATATAGGGTGTTCCATTTAAAAAAAAAAGCAAACTATTCTGTAACACCTTATTATGCTCCTTGAGTGGACGAATAATAATATATTATTTAACAAGCATAATATGTAGGCTATATTACACGAGGATGTAATTAAAAATATGAGCGGTAGCGAGTATATTTAATTATCCGAGTGTAATGTAGCCATATTATGCGTGCCAAATACTATACTTTATCTACAACTAACAGGCATATAATAAATCTGATATTATTTGTTAAATATTCAGTTAGGTGTGAGTAGTTCATATATAGCTTAACAGATGGCGCCACAGTAACACTTAAATGTCAAAATAACTATTCAAATTGTATTTATTATACTTTTATAATCATTTATATTGATATTTATAATAAAAAATATATTATTAATAAATTAACAGTTTATTAAAATGTTATGTGTTAAATTATATGCTCTATTTATTATAGAAAAGTGTAGCGTGTAATATAACATTTCATATTACACTTGTGTAATATGAGTAGTATATTATATGCAGTATCACACGTAAAATGTATCCATATTTCAATAGTTGTAGATAAATTATGTTTATTTTATCCTGTATTTCTAACGACAAGGGAAATATTTTGAAAACGGGCAGTTTGATGATTCACCCTGTTAGTTTTTCTCATTATTATTGGTAGTCACAATAATTTTTAGTTTTTATATTTTATTTTACATAAATTCGATAATGGTTATATAGCCTAGTTAAATACACATGCAATTTTTAAGAATGTATATTTATACTGTAAAGAAATATTAATTTATTTTTTTATTAATATAATCGTTGATTGAAAAATATGTAGATAGGCAAGCCTGTATGTTTTTGCGTACCGCTGTTTTGGAATCAGATTCGACAGAGCCATCTCGTTCATGATTCCATCAACTACTGAATTAAACAGACAAAAATATGAGATAAAAATATATGTTTTACATATTTACTGAATTTAATTTTGGTATCTATTACAATGGTTCTTTCAATAATTCATTAATATATTTTAAAATAGAACTAATTTGTATGATTAATTATTTGACGTTTGCTCTTTTTTTATAATACTTGACAGAAACGCCTGATATTAACCCAAATGCAACCAGACACAAAGTTATGTAGGTGAAACGAATTTTCTCATAAGCTTGCATATCTATATATTTTTCAATCAACGATATAATGTAGAAACAGGATACAATTTTGCAAAGAATGCTCGCTTATTAATATAAACATTTTTATCAAGTATCTCATACTTTAGAATTATAAAAAAATAGTAGAAATCTCTATTTTTATTGTGCAAATAATAATATAAGTATTAAGTATGCTAATTAAACTAATTTTGCAAGTTTGCAAATATATAAATAACAATTTAATTTAATTTTAACAGTTGTATTAACAAGCGAGGTATATATATATATAAATAAGTAAAATTTGAATACTAAATAAAGTATTTCATATGACATATACGAAAGCGAATGTAGTAAATCATTCGAATGTGTAATAGCCATTACATGCGAATAGAATACTATACTTTATCCACAACTATAACAAAGTATATATGTTTATTATAACCAAATATGTCATCACACTTTGACAGATAAATAACAATAGCTCGCGTCACTGTTTCACAGCATACTTAACGTAAGACAATTATTTCTAGTGTTATTTAGCTATAGTTTAAGCTTATATAGATAAGGAAAGTATGAAAAATGACAAAACTGGTGTAACTTTAGTTTTTTATGTAGAAAAACTTACTTAAGTAATTTGGTTTTTACTCTTTTGCCAGGTAAGATTTAAATTTGACATTGATTGAATAATATTATTCCATCGAATTGTGATAAATGGTAATGGTAAATACATATAAACAAGTAAAATCTGAATACTAACTAAAGTATTTGCATATGAGATATTCATTATCAGTCTATGATCGTTGATAACAATTTTATGATGAAATTATTTACCACAGCTGAATATCGTACGACCGTATAATATCTCATCCAAACAAAGAATGTTTGACCCAGTATTACTATCAATTATTATGACTAAAATATTTTCTTGATCAGTTGTTATTTGAGTGTTGTAGACAACGGATAAAAATGTTTCTGTAATGGAATGTACAATTGGTATGTAAATTTTTATATTATTGAAATATTATCAGTATATTTACAATATTTACAAAAATCTGTTTGTCTACTATCGTAGAAATATTTATAGTCGGAAATAAATGTTAATAACTTTTACAACAGGCGTTCAATTTTTAAAATTCATACAGCATATTAAAGCATGAACATTCTTATGTGTAAAAATAAAGCCATGTTACACTGTGGAATTTTTAATAAATTATTAATCAAAATGATCAAAAATCAAAAATACTTTAGTCCTTATATTTACATTATATTTTTCTACGAAATCGTTGAATTATTAATTAAAAATGTAAATAAATAGCATTATGTTTGTAAAACGTCAGCTATAATAGCTATTGAGACGGAGATGGCTGTGATAACAAACGTACTGTCAAAGTGTCAAATATTTCTTTATAATTTTCATTTATGTTTACACCTGCTTAGACGTCGTCTGCATAAAATCAGATAAATTATTATCAAAGATAAAACTAAATAAATTCACCAATAATATAATAGAATGATATGTTTGTTATTTTAGGTAGTGCTAAAATAAACTGCAAAAATATAATACTTGTAAAATATATAATTCTGTTTGACAGATGAGTCCGTAAAGTTAAATTTTGACGTAAGTCTGTAAAGTTTTACTTTAGCTACTACATTGGCCAACTTCGTGGAGTGATATCGTGTACTTTAATAAAGATTTCGAAAAAATAATATTATTTCATTGAACTGTCAATATTATTAAATTAGCAGTAGTAATGAAGGTTATAGGTATATTATTTGACAGTTGTGGATAATAGTTATTTATGATACTAGTGTGTGAAGGAATACTTTTAGGCATGAATTACGGAGTTTAAGGCACGAGCGAAAGCGAGTGTCTTAACCGTAATGAGTGCATAAAAGTACTTCACACATGAGTGTCATACAATATTTTATCTACGAACCAATTAGAAAAATAAATAGAATTGTAATAATTTATTATATTTATATAATATGACAGGTAGACAGGTGATGGTAGGTTGCGTTCAGTATACTTCTGAGATGACACCGATGCAATGTCACCAATTTGAGATAAAACTCTTACATAAAATCCAAATACGATAATTTGTACTATATTTTTCTGCGATACTATAGCGTTAGCAGTACTAACCGGTGTTTTACATTACCATTCTTTCAAAAACATGTTTTTCATTTGTTAAAAGAAATGTTATAATAATGAAAGTCCCATTTAATTTACATTGTTCTTTTAGGCATGATTTAGTTTCATTATTAAACGATTTCATTAATGACACACTTCACATGCAATAACTTGCAAAATAATGGAATCATTATAGGGTGAGAGTAGATAAAATATTTTATTCTTTAACCAAATGTTCCTCTGATCTTCTACATTATCATAACATTTTCTTGTATCTTTAATAACATAGACATTATTTGAGACAACTCGATTCATTGTTATATACTGTATTTTTATTTGTCTGTTATTACATATGTTATATTCAAACTAATATAAAGCAGTTTAATCCAAATAATTGTAAACTGTTCCAAATATTCTGGTATTTATCATATGTTAGTTATTTATGATAATTAATAAATGGCTTTATGTTTACCATAAATTTAAAGAATTCAAAAACATTCCAAATTAAAATTGTTGACAAGTATTTAAAAATATACTTAGTTTTTGAGAATAGCTCAGATAGTTTTACAAGGTTTCAATTTGTTACAAATTATTTGTCACTATAAAAGATTTGTTAATACAGTTGGAAAATCATTTAAACAATAATTTATATGTTTTTATTACCTCCCGCCTATCAATATATAGATAAGATGTATTGCATGTTTTTGGTAAAATTTCTCGTGCACGATAACTTCAATACGATACATGTAAACAATATAATATTTGGTATTTAAGTCTTATATGCAAATATGATGAACTGATTAGATTTTGACTACAATTGGTTAATCGGAAATAGTACTTTACTTGAAGCTTTAAATCGTTTTTCCTAAAAATACCTCTACATACAATTCTTTCGCAAATTATTATTTCGTTATTATTAAATATAAAGATTTTATAATTTTCTACCGATAATTACGTTTATATATAACTTCTAGCTAGATGAAAAAAATATATAAATTATAATAATTTTATGTATCGTTTAGGTTGAGGAATTTTTATAAAACAGATGAGTTATTCATATGTTCGCAAAATTTGACATATGATGTCAAAGATAATGTACGTGAGTTTAAAAGATAAAATAAGTAAATTCGAGGCAATTTTGTTTTAAAATTAAAAATGGTGGAAGAAATATATAAGGAATATATTTTCCGGTTTTAGTAACGCCAAAAATAGCAGTTATATTGGTCATACAAATTTTATGAAGGAAATTTTAGGTATGAAATGAATTAAAAGTATTCTCAACTGCAATAACAAACTAATTTTAAAACTACAAATTAAATGTACGAAAAAACTATATATTTCCACAGTGGCGGGAGGTAATGTGTTGGACACATCAGATTTTTTAGTTATGAATAGACACAGTTCTATATTTAAAATTTAAATTGATTTTACTACGAAGAATACGATAGATATCGGTCCCAAATAATTATCTTTAATAGCGTCAATTTAATTTGGTACAGCCAATTGATTAGATATTTAAAATTTTGCCTTGGCTGCTGAGACTTATAGATTTAGTATACTTCGATTAGTCTTGGCTATTGTGTGTAGTATATTGAGTCTAAGGGAAAATATTATTCTAAGTACAATATAATTAAGTGTGAATAGTATAAGTACATCTAACTGTTAATATTGAAGAGGATTTATAAAATTTAAGGTAATATAAATTTTTAAGGTAGATTTCACCTTAGAAAACATATAGAAGTCACGTATGGTCCAACACTGGGATGCTGTACTTGGCTTAGAAACCAAGATATTACGGAATGAGCCGTCCTTCCACAATTCCGCTCGTTTTTCCTTATTCTTTCACGGAGTTCGGAATTTTGTGTTTTTATAATTTGAATAAGCCCATAAAATTATAATTAAAGAAGACACATAGACTGTTACGTTTTCAATATATGTATCTTTCTTTGCAATTTTACTATGCTGACGTTACATGTGCATGTAATTCACTAGATTTTTCATTAATTTTCTATCTTTGGACTTTACTAAAGCCTTTGATACTATTAATTATAAAATTTTATGTTCCTAGCTTCATTATGGATTCTCTGACAACTCTGTAGAATTTATTAAAAGTTATTTGAATGACAGGTACCAAAAAGTAGTAATAGGTATTAATATATCATTATGTCAGAAACTACAAATAGGTGTCCCACAAGGATCTATACTTGGACCCTTATTATTTAATATTTATACAGCTGATGTTCATAAACAACTATAATTTTGCTCCTATCATTTATATGATATTCAGTCTATAATTTCTTTCTCTAAAAGACATCTACTATTAATATATCCATGTAAATTGGCCATGAATATTGTTTTGTAAAAGAACAGATCAAGTAACATTAAATGATATCAGTAAAATTAAAATTTCTGATGGAAATCAGTACTTCGATAACATAAAAATTCTCAGCATATATTTAGACTCTGAATTAAGGTTTCAAAGATATATTACTTCTATTATTCAAAAAGCGTTCCTTTCCTTAAAATCTATATGCAAATCAAAATTTTCTTAATAGTGAGTTACGAAAAATGTTAGTTGATCCTCTAGTACTTTCAAGATTCAATTATGGTGACGTAATTTATGGTCCTTATTTGGTCTCAACTATTCAAGCAAGAATTCAGAAATTACAAATTTCATGTTTAAGATTCATTCTAGGTATTAGGAAGAGACCATATCTGTCATGGATTTTCTGAATTAATTTTCTGAAATTAAAATCATCTGCAAATATACAATTTGAACCTCCGTTTTCCAAATAAATTGTTTGTACCAAAACATTCATCATCTATTTTTCAAAGGTCAATTTCTTACTCTGCAGTTAAATTGTACAATGATATTCTTCATGATCTTAAGGGTTATAATTTGCCAAGCTTTAAATTTAAATATAAAGAAATTTTAAGAAATTAGTTATGGAAGTGTCATAGATTTTCTTAGTTTTTGTACCTAGAGGGGGATATTTATATTGTCCATGTAATTTTCGGAGGTTGTGTTCTATTTCTCCTGGTAATTGTAATTGTGTTTTACATACACACAGTCACTAGTTTTTTCATTAACATTTTATTATTTCTGTTTCAGATACCAACATAACCATCCACAATGAGTATAGGACGTTCAGTATATCGTATCCTAAGCAGGAAGAAGTTAGTCACAAGTGAACTACTGGGAACAACTCAACTAAACAAATGCCTAACAACTTTGGATTTAACTGCGCTTAGTATAGGCAGTACCCTAGGTGTTGGCGTATATGTACTAGCTGGCCAAGTGTCTAAAAACTTAGCAGGACCTGCTGTGATCCTTTCTTTCTTAATAGCTGCCGTCGCTTCTATATTTGCAGGTAAGACTACTTACAATAGGCTCTATCATGTCTTATTACTTAATTTACACATCTCGTATCTTTTTATACAGGGTGAATACTGAAAACCTTGACATAGGGAAATAACATGGGAAAACAGTTTTTTGCTGTTTCCATCTGTCCCAATAAATAAAATCGGGTGTATATGGTATCGTTAGTTAGATTACTTAATTTTGCATCTAATAAAAGTAAATGTTGTGTAATATGAAATATTTGATAAAATAAATTGTATTTTGAAGGTTATCCTTCATATTTTCGAATAAGAAACGTCTAAAACAAAATGCTCCATAGCCGAGTGGATAAGAGGGCGGATTCATAATATAAATAATCTACAAGACCTGGTTCGAGACCACCTCGGCCGTATTTTTTTAATTAAATTATGCTATAAAAATATATTAAGTATAATTTAATAAAAAAAAAATAGGGCCGAGGTGGTCTCGAACCAGGTCTTGTAGATTATTTATATTATGAATCCGCCCTCTTATCCACTCGGCTATGGAGCATTTTGTTTTAGACGTTTCTTATTCGAAAATATGAAGGATATCCTTCAAAATGCAATTTATTTTATCAAATATTTCAGTTAGAAAAGGCCATATTACACAACATTTGATTTTATTAGATGCAAAATTAAGTAATCTAACTAACGATACCATATACACCCAATTTTATTTAGCGGGACAGATGGAAACAGCAAAAAATTGTTTTCGTATGTTATTTCCCTATGTCAAAGTTTTCAGCATTCACCCTGTATGTACAAACTAATTACTATTAGTATGGCACAATTGTTACATAATTCACAATATTTATCTCTGTCTTCCATGAAAACGTATTTACCAGATCTCATATCTAACAAGACTTGAAAATGGGGTAATCTGTGAACTGGTAAAATTGCTAATGGATATTTTTCGGCTGCTAAGTCATCCAAAACTTTCTGTAAATATTTGTACTTAGTGGTTACTACAGAGTACTATACAAGCACTACATACAGACAACTAGAGTGAGTTGTTTGGCTTTACTAGCCCTGTCTAAGTACCATACTTGAGACTGATTCTTAGTGGTTACAGAGTACTATGCAAGCACTTGTAATAGGTACGGTCGCCTATGACAAAATGTAGTACCTGACATACAAGGGTTTTAATTTATGAGTTTTACTTGCCTCAAAAGTAATCCACGAATTATATTAATGAACAACTCTTACACGAGACAAGGGTAACGATAGTCGCTGCCACCACTATCACTTTATTTAAAAGTCTGCCGTGATAGAAGCAGACAAGGGAATGTTAATAATGATAACAGACAAGGTTTACTATATGTAGAGAGAATAGAGTTTTACCTACGCGTTGTGCTACCACGTCACAAAGACAGGGGTTGGAATAGGATGGGCTGAATCAAACACGATATTCCAACAATAACAAAATTATATAAATTTTAATAATCAACCGCGATCAAAAACATTTATATATTCAAATAAACTGCAACGCGTAATTTGATTCTATAAAACTCTAAATTCTTACTTTTTAAATTTACAAACAATTTGGAAAATCTTATTACATCAATCTACAAATCAATATTAATCGACACAGAATATATTAAAAACTATTTACAAATTTACACCACGATGAGAGAGCCTTCATACACAGTAAAACAACTAATTGGTCATTTCACTAAGAAATATCAAGGTATGTCTGACATTCAGTCAAGACATCCACAACAGTCGAACATTACAACAAGAGAGAAATTTTAAACTTTGGAGCACCATTTAATGGTAAAAATCCAGAAGTTCTCAACCTATGTTTATTATTAAAATATTGGTCACTATTCTTTATTCCATGACACAAAATTTAATCGTTCAAAAACTTGCACACAAATATATAACTGTTTTCACTTATTTGCTACCTATTTTTCACGAAATATATTCTGACAGTTGTTATTTTTGTCAATCGTACTAAAGTACTCAATTTATTACAAAAAATCGAATGTATTTTTTCTGTACAACTGTAATTATACTCTTATGTTCTCACATATATTTTTTAAATGTAAATATACAGGCTGTTCAATAAAGCGAATCAAATTTACTCAATTTTTCATGACTATAACTCGTTATTTTCAAATGGAACACCCTATATTTATTATCTTCATATATTATTAAGTGTATCCTGTGTCTAAACCCAATATTTTCGGAGTTTTTCATAATTTTAAATTTGTAATTTGTATGTTGTAAAAATTTACAAAAATATGTGAAGTACTTAAAAATAGATAAACAATTTATTAATTTATTTGAAAAACATGTTATTGACTCGATAAGCAAAAATGAAAAAATAGTATATCACTATTTACAAAAATCTAAGGTGTAATAAAATAATTAAAGTACTAGTAACCTAATAAAATGTAATACCCCAGTAATTTATTAAAAATTCAATATCTTTATTAGTATAAATCCTAAGATAACAACAATCTAGTAAAGCCAAACAACTCACTAACTCTAGTTGTCTGTATGTAGTGCTTGCTTAGTACTCTGTAGTAACCAAGAATCAGTCTCAAGTACGGTACTTGGACAGGGCTAGTAAAGCCAAACAACTCAGTAACTCTAGTTGTTTGTTTATAGCGCTTGCATAATACTCTGTAGTAACAACTAAATTATCACATTTAGAAGGAAAATAGAATTTAATATATTTAGTAATAATATAAATCTTATCATATCGCATTATAATCAAATTAATCTTTCGAAAACAATAATTTTGTAAGATATCTTATCAATAACGTGTGCTACAAATTCCGACAACAGAAATTAATCTCAAGATTTTGACATTTTTTCTAAAATGTAATAATTATAATACAAAGAAATATTATAATACAAAGTTATTTACAATTACACATATCTAGTTGCCCCAATATACAATCATTATTACAAAACGTGTACTTGATAAAAAAATTACTAAGTCATTGTCTTTATAAATATTGTTTATTTTAATAATTTAACTAATATCAGATGACTTTGTTTTTTGTCACTTTAAATGATTAATTTTGTTGCAAAGCAAAAAAAAATAGTGTTTAAAAAAAAAAACGCAAAATAACTTATAAGAGGCTTACTATTAACCCTTGTGGCACTCCTCACTTTTATAAATTTATCAGCAAAAATACTAAAGAATGATTGCTTCAACAATACAACCATAAAAAAACAAGAGGCTTACTATGAACCCTTGTATCACCCCTTACTTTTAAGAGTTTATTTGCAAATGTACTAATATTTAAGAAAAAAACTTATGGAAATATAATGTTGTTTTATAATTGAGTCAGGCATATATTAAAATATTTTTATGTATGTATTATATGTAAAATTTTATGTAGATTCGAAATTTTCAAACAACATTTCGATATATCTACACGTTTCAGAGATATGAGCCAAAATAAAAACAATTAGATCAGAAAAAAAATACAATTTTTATAGAAAAAAATCATGTAAATTTCATGTTATCTCAAAATCGAACCGTTGATATATTATAGTTATTTACATTGCAAGACCGTTATAGAGAAATTTACAGGTGAGCACAGAAAGGTAACGGGCGAGCCTGTTATCTGTGTGAGACTGTAAATTTCAGCTAACGGTAGAGCATTGTACAATGTTTTATGGGCATTTGCATCGCAATATATTTATGTTTAATAAAATTCATTGCATTTGTGCAACGTCTATGTCAATGTTAAAGGATGTCAGACGTTCCAAATAAGATATGTTGTCATGGTATATCCATGTCAACAGCATGTTGTAATTTTTACACGGTCTAGCCCGTAAAACGTCTTGTAACCCCTAGAAACAGAGCTAAATAAACAGTTCTTTACACTTCAAATGCCCATAAAATACTTTTTAATTGTCATACATGTAACATCATTTTCCCATTTTTTATAATCGTATTACCATTTCTGCATGCAGTATTAAAATGAAATGAAAATTCACTCATATATAGAAAAAAGTCCAAAGAATCCAATGCCGCAAAGAACAAGTCTCTACCTGATTTTGTTTTTGAGTTATAAGGTTGTAAACATGATCGAAATTTGACACTCTAAATTTTTTTTGTTTTTGACATTTTGAGGTAAATGCACAAAAATTGACATAAATATAATTCTATTTTTTTTAGGTTTATGTTACGCCGAATTCGGGGCTCGTGTTCCTAAAGCCGGCTCTGCTTATATCTACAGTTATGTTTGTTTAGGAGAATTTGTTGCTTTCATAATAGGATGGAATCTTATATTGGAATATGTTATAGGTAAGTTTAAATTGCTTGAAATAATTTTGGAATACTTGGCTATAAAGAGTACAAAATAGTTATTTACGTGGCCAGCGGTGTAAGTTAATCTTTACAGGGCGAGTTGGAAATTTGTGAGGCGAGCGACGAAGGAGCGATTCTTATAATCCAGTGAGCCCAGTAAAGATTAATTGCACGCGTGCCAAGTACAAAATTATATTTTCATCTTCATAGCGTTTTTTTTTTATTAATTTACTTTATTCTTCAAAAAAACATTTACTCTATTTTGGAATCAAAGGTAGTTGGCGGTAGTAGAACAATTTATAGCTAGACGTTGTCAAATGAGTTTCGCCAGTGAATCAAAATGTACTATATATGTGTATAATTACTCACATAAACCTAATAAAATTAAGTTTGTAATATTTATAATAAAATGCATAAAAACTTTTTAGGTGCAGCGAGTGTTGTCAAAGGTATGAGTACATACTTAGATGACTTAATAGGAAATAAGATGTCAGCTTATTTAAATGAAACAATGCCGATGAGAATAGAAAATTTTGCAGAATACCCAGATTTTTTTGCGTTTGGGGTAACTATATTATTTTCATGTAAGTATCAAACAAATAATAACACTTAAAACATACAATGGGGAAGTTTAGCGTGGTTGAAATTACATGTGAAATATCTTATAGTCGTAAGTATATGAATAATTATAACTTAAAATTATTTATAATTAATGATTTATCATCGAGCCACACTGACGTCACAAGAGAGTTATGTGCTTGCGCAGAAGGGATGGTGAGACCTGACTTTTTGAACGTAGGTTGCATTTTGAGGCAATACACCACACGCTTCTCTGTTGCCATGGAAACCCAGCGCGCGCTGGTTAACATAGACGATACGTTCTCCGCGAATCACACTGACGTCATTTTTATATAAAATTTCATTTTATGAGAAATCTAGGCATCTTTGGGTGAAATAAAATGTAGAATGTGACTTTTGAGGGCAATCTTGATAAAATAAAAAAATACGCTAAACTTCCCCATTCGGAAAATATGCAAAATTAGACTTCAAATTACCCCACAAAAAGAAATCTAACGGTGATAGATCTGGCGATCTAGCTGGCCATTGTCAAAAATTGTTTTTTAGTTTCTGTCATTTGTTTAAGCATACTTGATTGCAATTTTGAACACCTGATAAAATTTGTTTTAAACGATATTTCTCTCTAATGATCGGATTTGAAAAATAAATGTTGAAAAGAGAATTGAAATTTTGAACTGACATTTTTATACCCTTTTCCATTTAAAATTTTTGAGGTGCAGTCCACACCCATTTTAGGGTTGAAGTTATGCCATTGGTACTAATCCATTCAGGTGTCCCCCTTTATACTAAAATTGACGTATTCGAGCGTTTTTTACAAAATTTATGTTAAGTGGCCAAAAATTGCGCTGATAATTTTCATTGGGCCACCCTGTCTACCTTTTTTAACTAACAGATCTTCTGTACAGAGACAAACAAGTAAAGTAATTATTTTTTACAGCTGCTGTAGCGTTTGGAGCAAGGGAATCTACTCTGGTCAATAATATTTTCACTTTTGTGAATTTGACTGTTGTTGTTTTCGTCGTTATATCAGGATTTATAAATGGTACGTACTATAATCTAACACATACGAGAAAAATGCATATTAGATTTATATGTATTTTATTTATATCTGGCCGAAACAAGAGTGCTTTGGATAGAAAACAATTAATTTTCTTCTTAAAACTGACAGTTTAAGAACATAATATTAATATTAATGCACGGTAAAATAGTAGAAAAATTGGACTTAGAATAAATTTGATGCATAATTTTTAATTGCACAAAAAATTCATGTAAATTTATATGATATTAAGGGATATTTGTAAACAAATATTGAGGAATATTTTAAAAAGTTATATTTATACGTTATATTAATTGTGCTTGTTTATAAGGTTATAATCATGATAATCCAGCTTTCGGTTTAATCAGATTGTCGATTTCTCAGTTCAGTTTAACCTATTTCAATCTAATATAATTTATAATTAAAAACACATTAAAATTTAACAACAAATAATGAGATAATGTTATACAGAACAATATGTCTATGTTTTCTATCCATAGCATTCTTGTTTCAGCCAGATATAAATAAAATACATATAAATCTAACATGTATTTTTCTCAGTTATTTTATTATATTAGTATATATGTTTATATCGTTGAATTCAGAAAAAAATACTCTATCAAATAACCTAAAAATAAACATATGTTCCCATTTAAAATAAGAACGTTGTGTCCGTATTTAGAGAACAACTGTTCGAAAAAAAATTTTTTTTGCTCATTGTATTAGTGTTGTAAAATGGTGGTTCTTTACTAATTTAACCAACCTCGTAGCTCTTATAGTTCTCGAGATAGCAATGGTGGCACACTTAAATGGAACACGCTGTATATTTTCTTTCATTTTAAAGACTTTTCTTGAAGTAAAGAGCTTGAATTTTTAATTATAATGTTCCCAATGATAATTTGACTAGTACTTTACTGGTTCTATTGGTGCAGAAACTGCAATAATGGCATAAGTATCCTCATAGGAGGCAATTCTATGGGTGCTGAGGGGCTAAAGCACCCTACACGATTACACGACAAAATTATTTTCTGTTTTAAAATATTTTAAATTTGCTTCAAGAAACTAAAAGTTTTGATTATTTAGTATTTGTTTTTTCTCCAGTTCAAGAATAATTTAAAGGCAGAATCCTGTGTTCTCTTATATACAGGTGTTCATTTTAAATGGGCCAGCATTGCTATCTTGACAACTATAAAAGAAAGGAAGTTAGTTATGCTATAGTCGAAATTTTTAAGCAGTAGAGAGACGTCATCAATATTTGTAACTAGATTATGACGTCACGAATTACAAAGTTTATATGTGCATTAGTTTAGAAAATGTGTTGCGTGTTGCATATGGCAATGCCAAATTTAATAACAACAAATAAAATGATAACATACCTCTCGAACTGCTTTTAACGGCAGTAATGGTCCACTGTTAGTTCTTTTTCAAAATATGTAGTCGCATTTGCAGTTAGCACTTGCGACTGCTTCGATAATGCTTTAGGCATTATTACTTACGCTAATAAAATAAACGTATAACAAGAAACAGAGAACACGAATACGAACAATAATAAGGAACAATACAACTTAAACGAACAAACAAAGATTTTATATTATATTATTTGACAACTCAATCAATCGGCGTGACAAGAAACAAATATATGTAAACATATTTTATTTGAGTCGTAGCCAACGTGTGTTAAAAAAAATACACTGCAATTATTATAAATAAATTGAAATGTCATTAAATACCTTATATTTTAATTTGAAATACTAGTTAATATAATAAATAAGTAATTTTTTTATGATACCTTTTTTTACTACTCGGTTTTCTAAATAAAAACATCTTTCGAAAATTTCTACAAGTTTTATTTCGTTTTGTAACGTTTTTTTCAGGTCTATGACGTCTCTCTACTGCTTAAAAATTTCAACTATAGCAAACAATTTCTGTATTACTAGACTTATGTCATACGATGGTATACCTGTATAGTATAACAGTGAATTACTTATGTCATACGATGGTATTTCTTTTTTAGTTGATATAGACAATTGGAGAATACCAGCAGACCAGGTACCAAGTACATGTGGTGAAAAACAAAATGAATCTTGTGGTGAAGGGGGGTTTGCACCATATGGCATATCTGGTATAATCAAAGGAGCTGCCACTTGTTTCTATGGGTTTATTGGTTTTGATGCCATAGCAACAGCAGGTATAGTAATATTACACTATAGCGTTGGTTGAAAATATATAGATAGGCAAGCCTGTATGTCTTTGCGTAGCGCTGTTTTGGAATCAGATTCGACAGAGCCATCTCGTTCATGATTCCATCAACTACAAATATCAAATAAATAAACATGTTTTACATATTTACTGAATTTTTTGGTACCTATTAAAATGATTCTTTCATACATTGGTATATTTTAAAATAGAACTAATTTGTATTATTAATTATTTGACATTTGCTATTCGACCTTGAAGAACTCCGTACCTACTTAAAAAACAATTTTTTAAGATTTTTTTTTCGATATACCAAGAAGTACAATGTCGAAATAAAAGAGCATACTTTTCATTAAAAAAACTGTAACCTAATTTACAAAATACCAACTATTGAGCCCTGAGGAACTCCATACCTAAGTCAAAACTACTTCCTTGAGAATTTTTTAACTATTTTGCAAAATGTACAGGGTCAAAATAAGAGAGAACATACTTTTTATTAAAAATGTAGCCTAATTTACAAAATACCAACTATTGAGCCCTGAGGAACACCCTATCTAAGTCAGAAACTATTTTTTAGAGAATTTTTTCACTATTTTCCAAAATGTACAAGGGTTGAAATAAACAACAAAAAAATTTTTTTATACTTTGCGTTAACAATTGCTCTGTTGTTATATTGAAAACAGTTTAATAATATAAAATATTGTTAAACTGTTTTTGTATTTGTTTTTTTTTTAATTAGTACTTCTGACAACTGCACCCCACTTTAAATATTAAATTGATAACCTCAAATATTTTAAAATGTTTTTTAATACAGATTATATTATTTCTGAGTAGGAAAACCGAATAAACAAAAATTTAAAAAGATATAAAACTTTAATAACTCATAATGAATAGATTTATACATATTTTTATAATATTTTAAATGCATATTAACAGATAAATGTACCCAACTTCATTCAACAGAGTTACCTATTTTACATTTATATATCCCTAGATTACAATGTAATTTTTTAATTGAAAATTTAAAGATTTTTATTAAATAATTATACTTGTTTTATAAGACCATTCTTTATTTTTATTAAAGTGATAACATATTTGTTGCTTGAAGAAATCGATTACTGTATTTTTATATTTTTATGATTGTCCCCTTATTGAAAATTTTGTAGGCGCGTTAATGATTGATAAACAGAGAAACTCGAGCCATGAAGATTTGAAACGATGAGCCCTTTAAATTTGTTGGCTTTCCCCATTTCTCTCTAATTTTAGTTTCTCTGTCTTACTGTCGCTCCTGTATATAAGTATTTTGTGGTTATACTTATGTCCTCAAGATTTCCATTATCTTATGGGTACCTTACGGACACCATATAAACACCTTAGAAATAACCTTATGAAAAAACTTTTCTGGAAATAAAAAAGGATGTATTTTATAATGTTCTTGTAATTAATTTAATGTTTTGCAGGAGAGGAAGCAAAAACACCACAGAAAAGTATTCCAATTGCTACAGTACTATCTCTATTCATTATATTTTTGGCGTACTTCTTTATATCAACTGTATTAACGATGATGTGGCCCTACTATGACCAAGTAAGTACTTTTATGGGCATTTGAACAGTAAAGAACTGTTTATTTAGCTCTGTTTCTAGAGCTTACAAGATGTTTTACGGGCTAGACCGTGTAAAAATTATAACGGGCTGTTGACATGGATGACCATGACAACATACCTAATTTGAAACGTCTGACATCCTTTGACATTGATATTGACGTTGCACAAATGCAATGAATTTTATTAAACATAAATATATTACGATGCAAATGCCCATAAAACATTGAACAATGCTCTACCGTTAGCTGAAGTTTACAGTCTCACACAGATAACAGGCTCGCCCGTTACCTTTCTGTGCTCACCTGTAAATTTCTATATAACGGTCTTGCAATATAAATAACTATTTCTTCACTTTAGCAATCTTATAACTCCTTTCTAAATTGTACGTTTTAGAAAAAAGTTTGCTAAAGGCATCAAAATGAAAAATTCATGTTTCGATATTAAAAATTATTATATTTTTACATCTTTAAGTTATTTTCAATCACAGTTTAACATAAAAAGAATCCAATTTTTAGTTTTTTACTCCAAATTTTTTCATATAAACTCAAAATAGTTCAGAAATACCCATTTTTGGGTCCAAAATTTTGGTTTTTGAAAATAGTCCAAATCGATAGTCCCCATTGCGCTGATTCCAAATTTTCAAACCGAATTTAATTATCCCTTCCCATTCCTGAGATATTTGGTCTGAAAGTTGCCCCTCAAAAAAGTGTGTTTTTTCACCATATCTCTAAAATGCGTATAGCTACAATCTCAACGATTATACCAGTCGATTCTACAGGCAAAGTTACATAAAGAAATGTTTTTTCCGCATATACGTTCTTTGGAACGATTTGGTGAAAAATGAGAAAAACGAAAAAACAGGAATTTCAGTTTTTCACTCGGGAACTTTTTGTCTCCAAATCATTTCATTTTTCAGACTTAAGTAAATATAGATGCGCTAATTCCAAATTTTCAAACGGAATTCAATTATCTCTTTTCGTTCCCGAGATATTTGCTTTCAAAGTCAGAACTGAAAAAAACAGTTTTTCAGGAATAATCCTGAAATGAGTCGAGATACGACCTCGGCGACCTCACCAATCGATTCTACGAGCAAAATTACATAAGTGTACCAATTTTCAGATTATTATTCAGGCTGATACAATTTTTAGAGCGAAAAAACGAAAATCGTAAAAATCGGAAAATCGCCTGATGAACCCCTTACGATTTTTTTCGATTTTCGCCGATTTTCGTTTTTTCGCTCTAAAAATTGTATCCATTGGAATATAAACCTGAAAATTGACACAAAAATCTAATTTTGCCTGTAGAATCGATTGGTGAGGTCACCGAGGTCGTATCTCAACCCATTTCAGGACTATTCCTGAAAAACTGAATTTTTCAGGTCCAACTTTGAACGCAAATATCTCGAGAACAGTAAGAGATAATTGAAATCGGTTTGAAAATTTGGAATCAGCACATTCTTCTTTACTTAAGTCCAGAATATAAAAAATTTTGGTGACAAAAAGTTCCCAAGCAAAAAACTGAAATTCCGGTTTTTTCATTTTTCTTATTTTTCACCAAATCGTTCCAAAGAACGTATATGAGGAGAAAACATTTCTTTATGTAACTTTGTCTGTAGAATCGACTGGTATAATCGTTGAGATTGTATCTCTACCCATTTTAGAGATATACCCAAAAAACACACTTTTTTGAGGTGCAACTTTGAGGCCAAATATCTCAGGAATGGGAAGAGATAATTAAATTCGGTTTGAAAATTTGAAATCAGTGCAATCAGGTCTATCAATATGGACTATTTTCAAAAACCATAATTTTGGACCCAAAAATGGGTATTTTTGAACTATTTTGGGTGTATATGTAAAAATTTGGGGTGAAAAACTATAAATTCAAATTTTTTATGTCTAACTGTAATTCAAAATATCTTGGGGATGTAAAAATATAGTAATTTTTAATTGGAAATCTGAATTTTTTATCTATCATTTTGGACTATTTTCAAAAACCATAATTTTTGACCCAAAAATGGGTATTTTGGACTATTTTGGGCGTATAAACATTATTCGGGTCCCTCTAGTGTAGTTTATATGTACTATTACGAAGTATACCGAACTCTTCCGAATATGCACGAATATAGAAATAGATACAGAAACATTGGTAAATTGCTAAATTGTATTAAAAATTAAGTATCTGTTTGTTTTTGAAATTATTTTTCATAATATAAATTTAACTAAGTACCTATAATAAATTACTTGAAAGCACAAATGGTTGTCAATAACATGTAGTTCGGTTGTCTATATATCAATTAGTTGGAGGAGCAAACACCGAGTGTCGCTAAAAGCAGTCCCAATTAATATCATTGCAATTTCGCATCTATAGTACATAAATAGTTATTTATGGTACAAGTGTGTTACATTACAGATAAGTCACGTAGGAAAAGTTTAGCTCACGAGGCCGTTTTGGTATTTTTTCAAGTGACTTAGGTAATTAACACACGTGTGCCATACAACATTTTATCCAACACATTTTAATCATTGATATAAAATACATATAAGATTTTTGACAGATGGAATTTCGAAATGACATTTAGGAACAAAATAGTGTAGAGAAGGTTTTATAACGTAGTTACTATGATACGAACCAAAAAACAGTGAGCTATTATATTTAGCTCACTAGTGACTTATGACCTACTTTATTTATCTAAAAACAGCATACTTATATCGTTATAATTACACGGTGTTGGATAAAATATTATATATAATCCATGATTATGTTCTGTATTGTATGTCACTTATAAATTATAATTAAGACATTTTTCTTTGTATTTTCAGAATACTAAGGCTCCTTTACCATATGTATTCGAACAAATAGGATGGCCAGTCGCCAGATATGTTGTTACTGTAGGAGCTATTTGTGGGTTATGTTCTAGGTATGTATATATCAAAATATATCCTTTAGGTATACAAAAATGTTCTATAGAGCTGATTTTTCCATCTCGAGAACTCAAGTCAGACGAATAAGGAGGCTGAGGAGCCACAGGAATATTTTTTTTCCGCTAAAATCTCTTTTTTAAACCATTTTTGACTAATGAATTGTCAAAATCTGATTAGTACTGTTAACCGACAATCTGAACTCACATGATCCCAGATTAGTGTCTCAAAGGAAACTACTTTGATCGAGTAGCTTAAAAGTGTTATTATATTTTATTTTTTTTGCACATTACAACAAATTTAATATAAGAACAAGATAATTGAGGACAATTAGTTAAAAGAATGAAAATTATCTAAATTAAATAAGAAATTTCATTGCTAATTTTGACATTTTAATACTACTATACTCCGTTTTTAAACTATAGACAGCACTAGACGAAGTCACATTTACACCGCTAGAAGTTACCAAAAAAAATCACTAGATTTATTTGGCGGGAGAAATGAAATGTCAACATGAAGGTCATGCCAGAATTTATATTTTCCAGGCTATATTTTCATCATCCAAAACTATGATAGATAATCCACTTACACAGCGTTAGTGAAATACTAATAGTTCTGAAAAGAACTGATTTTATTCGTGAAATGTCACAAAAAGAGCAATGAAACGAAAAACACGTGCAAATTCAACAATTGATTTGACAACTTCCGAGAGTTTGACGTTTCAATTACGTTTGAGAAGGTTAACCTGAAATTTCGTCTGGTTAAATGTGGCTTCAAGAAATGGCGCAGCAGCCAATCACAGGCTTTGATTTTCTCACTAGGATTCCTAGTTACTGTCTATAGTTTAAAAACAGAGTATAGCGCTATCTATTAGCAACACAAACAAATAATAACAACGATGAACAATGGCATACAGTCCATAGCAACGAATGTTTATTCGTTTTATTGACGATTAAATGACAGTTTTACATTTTTATTAATTATGTTTATAATTAATTCGTTCGTTACAAAAAATCTTGTACAGTACTTATGCGGAAATACCTTCCGTGCATTCGCCTAAATGAAATACTCGCGTTGCTCGGTCGTACTTCAAACAAAAGCTCATGCACGGAAGTTCATGTTTCTCCATTTATATTGTAAATAACTTTATCTACAACTATTGAAATATGGGTACATTATACGTGTGATACTACATATAATATACTACTCATATTACACAAGTGTAATATGAAACATTATATTACACGCTACACTTTTCCGTAATAAATAGAGCATATAATTTAACACATAACATTTTAATAATCTGTTAATTTATTAATAATATATTTTGACATTTAAGTGCTACTGTGGCGCCATCTATTAAGCTATATATGAACTACCTACACCTAACTGAATATTTAACAAATAATATCAAATTTTTGATATGCCTGATAGTTGTAGATAAAGTATAGTATTTGGCTCGCATAATATGGCTACATTACACTCGGATGATTAAATATAGTCGCTGCCGCTCGTATTTTTAATTACATCCTCGTGTAATATAGCCCTCATATTATGCTTGTTAAATAATATATTATTAGCTCACTAGTGACTTATGACCTAGTTTATTTATCTAAAAACAGCATACTTATATCGTTATAATTACACGGTGTTGGATAAAAACTGTTTTTTTTTGTTTTAGTTTATTTGGCGCTCTTTTTCCGCTTCCTAGAATAGTGTACGCGTTAGCCAATGATGGTCTAATCTTCAAATTCTTAGGAAGGGTACATCCCAAGTTCAAGACACCGTTTGTTGGGACTCTTACAGCTGGGTTATTAACAGGTATGTCTTGATTACTCATTGTCTTAGGACTTAGTGGTAACTATTTTTGGTTTAGGAACAATGTCTGCTATTTTTGAACTTGAACAACTATTTACGATGATGTCTATTGGGACTTTGTTGGCTTATTCCATGGTAGCTGCGTGTGTTTTGATTTTAAGGTAAGTGAATTTTAAGGAATGTTAGCTACTTGACTTGATATCAAGCAATTTTAAGTTTTTTGATGTTAATTGAAAATTAAATTAATTAATTAAAATTTAAATTTATCACTAGAAATAGAATAAAGTGGGGAGCAAATAGAAAATAAATGGTACGAAGTGAGCAAAATCTCGAGTTACCTAGGGATAATAACTAAGTCACCATATTGTGCAGGACAATACTTAATGTATTCCTACATGTTATCTAATACAGATTACTTCATTTTAATATAATACTTTAAAATTAGAAACAAGACTCAAATTACAACCCTGGGGAACCCCAGAGTTATACAATACTTGACTAATAGATGATAATTTGTTAAATAATATAACTCTTATTTTATCCTCCACACATGTTATATTGCTCGACATTGTATCTTTCAAACATTTAATCTTGCACACCTTTTATCCTCCACACTTTTAATCCACGAAGAAAAGTTATCTTACACACATTTTATCTTACGCACATTATATCATCCACACATTTTATCTTTCATTCTTTTATTTTCCACACATTTTATCTTCGCCAACGTTTGATCTTTAAAACATTGTAATTGTACCTGCCATTCATTTTATTGCCCATGCAATTAACATATTTATAATTACACGAAATTCCAGTATTAAATTTTTCTGAAGATAAAATGTGTAAAAGATAAAATGTGTGGAACATAAAATGAGTGGAAGATAAAATGTGTGGATGATAAAATGATTTGGAAGATAAAATGTGTGTAAGATAATTTTTTTCGCGGATTAAAAGTGTGTACGATAAAAGGTGTGTAAGATTGAAAGTGTGCAAGGTACAATGTCAAGCAATATAACATGTGTGGAGGATAAAATGTATACGTCTCTATTTTGTTACAGATACGATAACGATAGCGACTTATGCGAAAAAGAATCTGATAGGTCACTAACAGTAGCAGAGTTTGTTGGTCAAATGTTTAATTTCAATGCGAAGATTTCTACACGAGCGTCTGCTGCTGTTGTCACTTGGGAAGTCTTTTTTTACAGTAAGTATTTCTCATCTTTTGTTCAAACTTTATAAAAGCGCTGATTGAAAAATATATAGATAGGCAAGCCTGTATGTTTTTGTGTACCGCTGTTTTGGAATCAGATTCGACAGAGCCATCTCGTTCATGATTCCATCAACTACTGAATTAAACAGACAAAAATATCAGATAAATAAACATGTTTTACATATTTACTGAATTTTTTGGTATCTATTTAAATGGTTCTTTAATTCATTGGTATATTTTAAAATAGAACTAATTTGTATTATTAATTATTTGACGTTTGCTTTTTTTATATTTGACAAAAACGCCTGATATTAACCCAAATGCAACCAGACACACAGTTATGTAGGTGAAACGAATTTATTCATAAACTTACCTATCTATATATTTTTCAATCAACGCTTATACTCATTATTTGTTCAATATTTTCACAATAGTTTATGATCTTATTGTAGTCTTAAGTGTATTTAATTCATATTTTGTTTCAGGTCTGATGTGTTTATGTTTTGGAGCAATTATTAGCCAAATGGGAGACGATTTAGCCAATGTAACACCATGGGTTATAACAGTCACTGTTATAATAGCAGTGTTAATAATTGTAACACTATTTTTAATTCAAACACAACCAAGATCTACTACTCAATTATCATTTCATGTGTGTATTAAACACATTATATGTATATATATACCGGGTGTCCCAGCTCGACCGACACATGGGAGTTTTACATGGGAAATCAGTTAATTATGAATAGTATCTCCCCAGTGCAAGATATTAACTTCAAATTTTGTATGCGTATTGGGGAATATTATTTCTATGGATTACAGTTATTTGAAATATGTAATTTCGTCTGCAAGACGAGATTTATTAAATTATAGAATCTAACATTTTCGTTAAAAATCAGTCAGCCATGGAAATAAAAGAAAATATCTAAGTGGCAGTTCTTACAGTTAATGACATGCCATTGTAGATATTTATATTTTTGTAATATTGGTATATTATTTAACAAAAAAAAACTAAATTCAACTTAAATAATATTAAAATACTGGGAATAAGAATTAAAATCAGTGATACTTCACTAAACTGTCAGATAAATATTTTCTTTTATTTCCATGGCTGTCTAATTTTGAACGAAAATATTAGATTTTAAATTTAATAAATCTCGCCCTGCAGACGAAATTGCATATTTCAAATAAGTGTGATCCATAGAATTAATATTGTCCGATAAGTATACAACATTTGAAGTGAATATCTTGCACTGGGGAGATACTATTCATAATTAACTGATTTCCCATGTAAAACTCCCATGTGTCGGTCGAGCTGGGACACCCGGTATATGTATACAATTATAAATATGTCTGTCGTAGCCTATACCCATTACTCGAATATAAGTAAAACTTTTTTAGGTTCCTCTTGTTCCCTGGATTCCTGGATTAAGTATAGCTATTAACTTGTATTTAATGACCATGTTGGATTATATGACATGGATTCGATTTGTTATATGGATAGCCATTGGTAAGATTTTTTATTTTAATAATTGAAAATATTTTTTAATCTTAAAAATACATATCTTTTTAATTACCTAACATATATGACTGTCAAGGGTACAACAGATAGATACATTAACTACATCTAACTCAAAAACGAATTCTTTGAGATTTTTTCACTATTTCTCAAGAAGTACATGGTCGAAATAAGGGATAACATACTTTTCAATAAAAAAATGTTACTTAATTTACAAAATACCAACGACACAACCTTGAGGAACCCCATACCCAAATAAAAATCTACTTGTTTGACAATTTTTTTACTATTTTTCAAAAACTACATGGTCGAAATAAGGTATAACGTACTTTTCATTAAAAAAATTTAGCCAAATTTACAAAATAAGCTACTGAGCCCTGAGGAACCTCTTGTCGAATACAGGAACTAATTATTTGAGATTTTTTTCACTATTTTCTAAGAAGTACATGGTTGAAATAAGGGAAAATATATTTTCATAACAAAAACTAGTATAATTTACAAAAGACCAACTATTCGACCTTGAAGAACCCCATACTTATGTCAAAAACTACTTTTTTGAGAATTTGTTCACTATTTTCCAAGAAGTATCGTGTTGAAATAAGAGACAACATACTTTTCATAAAAAAATGTAGTCTAAGTTAAATAATACCAACTATTGAACCCTGAGAAATCCCGTACCTAATTCAAAAACTATTTCGTTGAGATTTTTTTCACTATTTTCTAAGAAGTACAAGGTTGAAATATGGGACAACATACTTTTCAATAAAAAAATGTTGTTTAATTTACAAAATACTAAATATTCAACCTTGAGGAGCCCCATACCTAAGTAAAAATCTACTTCTTTGAGAATTTTTTACTATTTTCCAAAAAATAAATGGTCGAAATAAGGGATAACATACTTTTCATTAAAAAACAGCAGCTTAACTTAAAAAAGACCAACTATTCTAAAAAAAAAATGCTATGAAAGTGGAAATAAAATTTTGTACTTGGCACGCGTGCAATTAATCTTTACTCGGCTCACTGGATTATGAGAGCTTGCTCCTTCGTCGCTCGCCTCACAAATTTCCAGCTCGCCCTGTAAAGATTAACTTACACCGCTGGCCAGGTAAATAACTATTATTCACAACCACTATTGTAATATGTCAATTCCTAACCTGTCAAAGGTTGGAAACGTATGTCATTTTTAACTGCAATGACAATCTCACGGGTGGGAAATACTTTAAAATCCCTTGGGGGGGAAGTGTTTACTACGGTTGCCTAGTAATACTGTCATAAATCTCTAAAAGTAAGGTGATCAGCGCTGTCAAACATATTAAAATAAATTTAAACATTTGTTTTCATAGACTACTACCGTACATTAATTTAGTTTATTGGAAAAAGGCGATATATGAGTAGAAGTTAATTTGGATAATTGTGAATAAAATAGTATACATAGTTCGGTGGGAGTTTCAAAACAGCCTTGCGCTGTATCTGAGCCTCGAGGCTTCGCCTCTCGGTCATATAAAAAGCCCTCGGCTGTAATGAAACATTTCCCACCTCACATGTAATATACTATTTCTGATTTTTTCAGGTTTAATAATATATTTCGCATATGGAATATGGCACTCTAAGCAACGTCTACGTCTAGACAACGAAGAAGAAACCCAAATCAACAGGAGTATGCACGGTGAAAATAATATCGGCTACGTAGAAGACTTTGACAAACGGACTATGTTTTAGTGAAGTGCAGTTTCCATTATCATTATTTATTCACTCATTTATACACCGTTGTATAAATTAATGCGAACAATCTGTATTTTTTGAGAAAAAAACTATTTGATATAAAAGCAGGCGTATACATATTATCCTCCACACATGTTATATTGCTTGACTTTGTATCTGTCAAACATTTATCGTGCACACTTATAAATATCTTACACAAATTTTATCTTGCGCACATTTTATCTTCCATTTATTTTATGTACCTTACATTTTATCTTCGCCAACGTTTCATCTTTAAAACATTGTAATTATACCTTTCATTCATTTTATTGCTCATGCAATTAACTTACTTATAATTAGATAAAATATTCAATTAAATGTTTCGGAAGACAAAATGTGTAAAAGATAAAATGTGTGCATGATAAAATGATTTGGAAGATAAAATGTGTGTAAAATAACTTTTTTCTAGGATTAAAAGTGTGTGCGATAAAAGGTGTGCAAGATTGAAAGTGTGCAAGATACAATGTCGCACAATATAACATGTGTAGAGGATAAAATGTATACGCCTCTATAAAAATACTAAAAACAAATATTGTTCTCTTTAATTTCTACAAAATTGTAGTTTAGTACTGTTTATTATATCTACTGTAATAGTCTATCTGTCAAACAGTAAATAAAATTGTAAATAAATATTAAAATAATTATGTATTTTTTTTTACAATAGAACATTTTTCAACCATTGATTATTAATTTTGTATCCTGAGGTGCGAAGTAATCGATGGATACAAGGTACTGGTTTATGACGACCTACAAGTTTTTTTTTTTTTTCTAAAAAATTGAAAATTTTTTGATGTTAAGTTTCTAATAAGCATGACAAATATGAGAAAAATAATTAAAAATGGCTAACAGTCTTGGTTGATTTTGAAATCACATTTATTTATTGCTAAAGCTATTTAACACAAAAGATGTGTACACACATTTTATCTTCCAAATCATTTTATCAACCACACATTTTATCTTCCACTCATTTTATGTTCCACATATTTTATGTTCCACACATTTTATCTTCAGAAAAATTTAATACTGGATATTTCATCTCATTATAAATATGTTAATTGCATTGGCAATAAAATGAATGGCAGATACAATTACAATGTTTTAAAGAAACGTTGGCGAAGATAAAATGTGTGGAAAATAAAACGAATGAAATATTAAATGTGTGGATGATAAAATGTGCGCAAGATAAAATGTGTGTAAGATTTTCTTAGCGGATTAAAAGTGTGAAGGATAAAAGGTGTGCAAGATTAAATGTTTAAAAGATACAATGTCGAGCAATATAACATGTGTAGAGGATAAAATATAGGGTGTTCCATTTAAGGTACGAATGCATTGGTATCTCGAGAACCGTAAGAGCTACGAGGTTGGTTAGTAACTCGTAAATGGTTAAATATAAAAAAAAATTGAGTACTTCTACAAATTCACCATACAAAAGTGCCTTAAGAATGTGCAAACCAGAATCTCGTATTATTTCATATAACAAAGTTATAAGCAAAAAAAGAAAATCGCTAAATATACATTTTCCCCTATATCTAGTGACCTATGCATTTTTTCGCAAATAACAAAACACTATTAAAATAGCCTCCTAACGGGACAACTTTTGTCTAATTTAACCAACCTCGTAGCTCTTACGGTTCTCGAGATACCAATGCATTCGTACTTTAAATGGGACACCCTGTATATATGCCCCTCATTTTTGAGTTATGCGAGATACATACGTACAGACATCACGCCAAAACTAGTCAAAATTGATTCAGAGATAGTCAAAATGCAATAATTCCTTTCTTTTTACAAGAAAGTAAAAATATTTCATGTAAACACTGTATAAATTCATTTTGTTTAATTAAATATTTATTGTACACCATTAAAACTGCATATTTTAAAGCATAACGTAAACTCATTCACTGCTGTTCACCAACTGATTGTGTTTACTGTTAGTACTGTTACTAACATACTTACTAGACTTTCACTATTGTATCCCCACTATTTCGCTATGCTAGATTTCACATTTGCTTAGTATTGGCACGGAAATGTAACGTAGCTAGATAATCTGTGATACTGTACAATAAAACACACATATATGTTTGTTAATGTGGTTAAATAGTGAAGTATATTAGTTAATATTGTTAATTATTGTTGTGTTTGTTAAATATAATGTTATAAGTAAGTACAATTTTATTTTACTTGCTTTTTGTTGTATGTAATTGCATACATATTTAATAACAAATTGTCAAAAAATGTGATACACTACAATTAAACACACATACCTAATTGTTAATGTGATTTAATAGTGAAATATATTAGTTAATAGTGTTAATTATTATTGTGTCTTTATAAATATAATGTTAACATGTAAGTACAATTTTTTATACTTGATATCTTGCTATATGTAATTGCATACATATTTAATAACGAATTGTCAAACTATGATACACTACAATAAAACACACATATACCTAATTATTAATGTGATTTAATAGTGAAATATATTAGATAGTATTGTTAATTATTGTTGTGTTTGTGTATAAATATAATGTTATAAGTAAGTACAATTTTATTTTACTTGCTTTTTGTTGTATGTAATTGCATACATATTTAATAACGAATTGTCAAAAACTATGATACACTACAATAAAACACACATACTGGGTGTCCTAGCTCGACCGAAACTTGGGAGTTTTACATGGGAAATCAGCTAATTATAAATGGTATCTCCCCAGTGCAAGATATTCACTTGAAATTTTGTATGCTTATTGGGGAATATTATTTCTATGGATTACAGTTATTTGAAACATGCAATTTCGTCTGCAGGGCAAGATTTATTAAATTTAAAATCTAATATTTTCGTTCAAAATCAGACAGCCATGGAAATAAAAGAAAATATCTATGTGACAGTTCTGACAGTTAATGACATACCATTGTAGATATTTATATTTTTGTAATATTGGTACATTATTTAACAAAAAGAAACTAAATTCAACTCAATTAATATTAAAATACAGGGAATAAGATTTAAAATCAGTGATACTTCACTAAACTTTCAGATAAATATTTTCTTTTATTTCCATAGCTGTCTGATTTTGACCGAAAATATTAGATTTTAAGTTTAATAAATCTCGCCCTGCAGACGAAATTGCATATTTCAAATAAGTGTGATCCATAGAATTAATATTCTCCGATAAGTATACAAAATTTCAAGTTAATATCTTGCACTGGGGAGATACTATTCATAATTAACTGATTTTCTATGTAAAACTCCCATGTGTCGGTCGAGCTGGGACACCCGGTTTACCTAATTGTTAATGTAATTAAATAATGAAATATATAAGTTAATATTGTTAATTATTGTTGTAGTACAACAATATTTTACTTGTTTTCTTGTGGTATGTACTCGTACATATTTAGCAACAAATTGTTAAAAAGTATTTATACTTCAAACGAATATACAATGTATACAATGAAACACAAAACATAACACTTTTAAGATTAGAAATATTGCGTATAATATCTCTCCTGATAGATTTAGAGGAAAACTACAACAGTACAAAGTTGTTGAAAATTTAATTCTGTGTGTAGTACAAGAAATATTAAATATAAAATGTAATATTTTTGTTTAAAATCATCTAGACATAAAAATAAATAAAATATGTATGTGACAATTTAAATAATATTAATTATAATTATAATTAAAATTATAATCATGATACTTAACTCAATAGGCGTCCGATTTTTAAAATTCATACATCATATTAAAGCCTTAACATTACTCTTTACCATGTGTAAAAATTAATCTATGTTACACTGTGGAATTTTTAAATAAATAAATATTCAACATGATCAACATATTATACAACTTTTTTCTTACATGCTTATTAAACTTAGTGTTGCTATGAAACTATATAAAAAAATTGATATTTACATATATATATATATATATATACCTATATATATATATATATATATATATATATATATATATATTCTTTATATAGTATATTGTTAGACAGTACAATTATAATTGTATATTTTCTCATAATAATTGTCTATTTGACATAATAATAAATAATGTTTAGGTATGTAAATTTGGTATGTAAGAGTTATATTCAAATATGATGAACTGATTAGATTTTGACTACAATTAGTTAACCGGCAGTAATACTTTATTTGAAGCTTTAAACCGTTTTCCTAAAAAATGTCTCTAAATACCATTATTTTGCAAATTACGTTATTATTATATATATTTTTTTTTTCTATCGATCAGCATAATTATGTTTATATATAACTTCTAGCTAAATAAAAAAAATATATATAAATTATAATAATTTTACATATCGTTTAGGCTGATGAATATCTATAAAACAGATATGATGTCATATTTGATGTAAGTAAGTTTAAAAGATAAAATAAGTAAATATGAAGTAGTTTTATTGTACAATTAAAAAAGGTGTACGAAATATATAAGGTATATATTTGCATGCGTGAATCAATGTAAATTCAGTTCCGGTTTTAGTAATATTAAAAACAGTTTTTTTTTGGTCATACAAATTTTATGAATTAAAAGTATTCTGAACTGCAATAACAAACTAATTATAAAACTACAAATTGAATGTACTAAAAAACTTATTGTATAAAATGTATTACTACAGTGGCGGGAGGTAATGTGTTGAACACATCAGATTTTTTACTTTCTGTTTCTACTTTCCTTTTCTAAGAAGATGTATTTATAATATCATAAAATTTGAAAATAAAGGTACAACATGTTCATTAGTAATTTAAAGTTAAGTTTCCTTAATTTGAATTCTTATCAAAAGCTGACTTTTTATACATATTCGATTATTTTTAAATGGCTATATTTAAAAAATCCTTATCTTTCATATATATCAAGAAATGAATGACGATAATTTTAAAGTTAACCGCAATTTTTTAAATGGATTATTATAGAATATATTCACGATTAAAGTAAATTGATTATAATTGTTTCTATGATATGACACATAATATTTATGCTCTATAATTTGCAATAAAAATTAAAAACAACGCATTAATATACTAGAATTTTATTTAACAATAACAAATATTTATATCACATGATAAATTTTTTCAATGATGATTCATATATTACCAGATGTAAACTACCTAATATATAACACTATCATGATACTATTGTTATTTATAATCCAAGGACAATATGTAGATTTTTATGCCCTAGGCAATAAATTTGATATACCATGTGTTCTAAAAAGAATTAAAAAACATGAATCGAAAATTCAGTTCGATTCCTATTGTGCAAGTTTCTATGTTTTCTCTTTTTTAAGGTTAATACAAAATTATGAATGTTTTGTAAAAAAAATTTTTTAGGCGGCTGGTACATAAATTGTTGTTTTTTGTATCTGCTGGCAACCTTAAAGTATCAATTTTTATTTGACATCTGTCAAAGTAAAAATTTTTGGCCGCTACTTTGTTCATTATTGATTTACATAGTTCATATTAATGTGATTAATTATTTTAGAATATAATAACAAGTATAAGTAAAATTTTAACTATTCCTTTACAAATATTATTGAAAAAGTAATGAATTTGCGAGTAACAATAGCGGCCGTAAAGTAAATGCGGCCGTAAAGTAAATTTTGACAGATGTCAAAAATTGATTTTGAATGAAAATTCATAACTTCTTGTTGTAATTGCGTAAAAAATGTTGTGTGCACCTCGGCTAAAAGCTCTTTTTGGGCCTCATCTGATTTGTAGCCTCGGCTGCAAACTTCGGATTCGGCCAAAAAAGATTACTTTTAGAACCCTGATACACAAATAACTATAATGAGAAATAATTAAAATGAATCAAGATATAAAGAAAAAAACTACAGCAGGATTAATCAAGAAATGTTATTAACAAATGTATTTATTAAATATACAATTACAAAAAATATTAAAAAAAAACTTCAATACTTGGAATTAAATCAAAGTCCTACGATTCTGTAGGCCATTATTCTAACCACATAACCACATTTTGACAACCGTTATTTTGTGTATTGAGAACAATAAAAACTTCACGTGAAAAAATATAATTCTTTTATGTAAATTTCGTTGAATTATGCTATTAAAATGAAGTAATCTGTATTAAATAATATTTAGGAATACATATAGTATTGTCCTGTACAATATTGTGACATAGTTGTTAGCCAGACAGTTTTTATTTACCAAAAACTGTTTTCCCATGTTAAATTATATTAATTGATTAATCATATTGTTACATTGAAAACATACTTTCACAGTTACGTGCATTTTTTATGATAATATTGTTTTTAAAACAGTTTCCCGTTTAAGTTATCAAGTTTTGATAAGAAACCACTGTTTAATATCGAATATTTCAATGTTACAACAGTGTACACATTTTTTTGTAATTACTCATTAAAAGATATCAAGTTCACGTATAATTTGTACTAACCACGTACGAATCAGTCTCAAGTATTGTACTTGAACAGGGCAAGTAAAGCCAAACAACTCAGTAATTCTAGTTGTCTGTATGTAGTGCTTGCATAGTACTCTGTAGTAACCAAGAATCAGTCTCAAGTATGGTACTTGGACAGGGCTAGTAAAGCCAAACAACTCACTAACTCTAGTTGTCTGTATGTAGTGCTTGCATAGTACTCTGTAGTAACCAAGAATCAGTTTCAAGTATGGTACTTGGACAGGGCTAGTAAAGCCAAACAACTCACTAACTCTAGTTGTCTGTATGTAGTGCTTGCATAGTACTCTGTAGTAACCAAGAATCAGTCTCAAGTATGGTACTTGGACAGGGCTAGTAAAGCCAAACAACTCAGTAACTCTAGTTGTCTGTATGTAGTGCTTGCATAGTACACTGTAGTAACCAAGAATCAGTCTCAAGTATGGTACTTGGACAGGGCTAGTAAAGCCAAACAACTCACTAACTCTAGTTGTCTGTATGTAGTGCTTGCATAGTACTCTGTAGTAACCAAGAATCAGTCTCAAGTATGGTACTTGGACAGGGCTAGTAAAGCCAAACAACTCAGTAACTCTAGTTGTCTGTATGTAGTGCTTACATAATACTCTGTAGTACAGTTTACAGAGTGGCCCAATGAAAATTATCAGCGCAATTTTTGGCCACTTTGCATCAATTTTGCAAAAAACGCTGGAACACGTCAATTTTATTATAAAGAGGGACACCTGAATGGATTAGTACCAATGGCATAACTTCAACCCTAAAATGGGGGTTGCACCTCAAAAATTTTAAATGGAAAAGGGTATTAAACATGACATCGTTCGAAAGGCCTTTCAATTCTCTTTTCAACAGTTTTTTTTTCAAACCCCGATCATTAGTTAACCTCTATTATTATATGAAAGTTGGTGGTAGTCACTTTGAACACCTAATAAACTGATACTTAAGTTTCTGTTGTTTAAGCCTACTTGATTGCAATTTTGAACACCTGATAAAATTTGTTTTAAACGATATTTCTCTCTAATGATCGGATTTGAAAAAAAATGTTGAAAAGAGAATTGAAACTTCGAACTGTGTCATGTTTGACACCCTTTTCCATTTAAAATTTTTGAGGTGCAACCCTCATTTTAGGGTTGAAGTTATGCCATTGAAAATCCATTCAGGTGTCCCCCTTTATACTAAAATTGACGTGTTCGACCGTTTTTTTCCTCCCGCCTATCAATATATAGATAAGGGAGGTATTGTTTTTGGTCATATTTCTCGAGTGTAAGTTTTCAACATATGAGCACGAATTAGGGTCTCTAGAATAAGATTTTGCTATTTTTACCGTGATGTCTGTATGTCCGTGTGTGTGTGTCTGTTACGATTTTTCGTCCACGATAACTCCAATATAATACATATAAAAAGTATAATATTTGGTATTTAAGACTTCTATTCAAATATGATGAACTGATTAGATTTTGACTACAATTAGAAGTAGTACTTTACTTGAAGCTTTAAACAGTTTTTCCAAAATAATATTTCCAAATGCCATTTTTTCGCAAATTACGTTATTATTAAATATATAGATTTTTTAATTTTCTACCGATCTCAGTTTAGGCTGAGAAATTTCGATAAAACAGATGAGTTATTCATATGTTCACAAAATTTGACATGTAATGTCAAATTTGATGTAAGTGTAAAAGATAAAATAAGTAAAAATGAAGTAATTATATTGTATATTTAAAAAGATGGAAGAAATATATTAGGAATATATTTGCATGCGTTAATCAAAGTAAGTTCGGCTCCGGTTTTAGCAATGTCAAAAATAGCTGTCATATTGGTAATACAAATTTTAGGTATGAAATGCATTAAAAATATTCTGAACTACAATAACCAACTAATTTTAAAACTACAAATTAAATGTATTGAATAACTTATATAGAATATATGTATTACTACAGTAGCGGGAGGTATTGTGTTGGACTCATCAGATTTTTCAAAATTGATGTTAAGTGGACAAAAATTACGCTGATAATTTTCATTGGGCCTGTATATTAATCTTTGATTTGACTTACTTAGAAATAGAATTAGACGTTGATTTAAAAAAATACTTACAATAAATGGGGATATTTCTCAACCAATTATAAGATTAACCTTTTTATCTAATACGTCATATCATTGTGATACAAGTATGTTATCTCTTTATCTTTTTATTATCTACACACTACAGTGTTTAGTTCATATTTCGTTGAAAACTATGGTTTAGTAAAATAATTTAATTATTAAACATTTAAGAACATATTTTAGTGCAAATTTGTTAAGTGTAATAATTTGAGATCAGGTAACTATTGTTCTAAATAATAGACAATATTTTTTATAATATGTCATCTGTCAAAATTTGTATAAAGGTTATTTTGTGAAATAACTACCTTGTATAAATGTGTTATCTTTATGGATATTTTGTGAAATCTCTAGTATATAAGGTATGCTTATTTCCTTTTCAAATAAGGTCTTGTACGATTTTTTGTTTTTTAATCGATAGAATAATGAAAAATATTAGACCCGTATTTTTTTCCCCCAAATTAATTTTTAATAATGAAAATGCAATTAAAATTGATGTGCGTGAAAACCCCTCTTGTCTAGTGACGTATCAGGGTTCTTGCCTAACTTCACTTCGTTTCAAACGTCAAATATAATGTTTAACTTCCAAACTGACAAATTTAATAATCTGCAAATATAGTGGCACACAAATCTTTACAATGCTTTCAATCACGCACTGTCCACTTTACCAACTTTCAAACAAGCCACCAGCCCCTTCCATGCGTGGATAACTTCACCCCAAATAAAAATTATATTTCAAATTTATGCATTTTATAATAAATAGGTTTTACAAACTTAATTTAATTAGGTTTATGTGAGTAATTATACACATTTATAGTACATTTTGATTCACAGGCGAAACTCATTTGACAACGTCTAGCTATAAATTGTTCTACCACCGCCAACTACTAATTCCAAAACAGAGTAAATCTTTTTTTGAAGAATAAAATAAATTAATAAAAAAAACCGCCATGAAGGTGGAGATAAAATTTTGTACTTGGCACGCGTGCAATTAATCTTTACTGGGATCACTGGATTATGAGAGCTCGTTCCTTCGTCGCTCGCCTCAAAAATTTCCAGCTCGCCCTGTAATTTGTGAGGCGAGCGACGAAGGAGTGCAGAATTTTTTTTTCACCTTCGTAACGTTTTTTTATTAATTTATTTTATTCTTCAAAATAGTTATTTATGATATAAGTGTTAAAAGTGACATTTTATGAGTGAGTGGGGAAGTTTGAAACGAGGCGAAGCCGAGTTTAACAAACCCCACGAACGAAATAAAATCACTTTTAACACAAATATCATACACTATTTTTCCTACGACCACAGTTAAGTACCTATTAGTAAATAAAAACTAAGCATTAGAATGACATTTATGACAGGTCATGATGTATTTGTTATGAACAACTGAACATAAGACGTGTTAAAAGTAAATTTGTTTTTTACTTTTAACACGTTGTCAATGGCAACGTTTTAAAAGTATTTACTGTGTTATAAACTGTTATTTTTAACTTGCTAAGCAACCGTTAAAAATAATATTTTTAACAGTAGTCGTAGGAAAACAGATTTACTCTATTTTGGAATCAAAGGTAGTTGGCGGCGGTAGAACAATTTATAGCTAGACGTTGTCAAATGAGTTTCGCCAATGAATCAAAATGTACTATAAATGTGTATAATTACTATATAAACTTAAATAAATTAGGTTTGTAATATTTATAATAAAATGCATAAAAAACTTTGATTATTGTCTATAATTTTTTATAACCATTATAAAATTTTACAAGGCTAGCCTTGTAAAGTTTTACAGGTTAGTTACTGTAATTGTTTATTTACTTAGCTGCCAAGAAGCCTGTAAAGTGACAATTATATAGAAGGTGGAAATAAACGTACTGTAAATGTCCTTTATGTCAACTCTTGTATTTCTTGGAAAATATTGAAAAATTATCAAAAAAGTAATTTTTGATTTAGGTATGGGGTTCCTCAAGATTCAATAGTTGGTCTTTTGTAAATTATAATATTTTGTCTTTTATGTCAATTCTTGTATTTCTTGGAAAATCGTGAAAAAATCTCAAAAAAAGTAGTTTTTTATTTAGGTATGGGGTTCCACAAGGTTCAATAGTTGGTCTTTTGTAAATTATAATATGTTGTCCTTTATGTCACCTCTTGTATTTCTTGGAAAATAGTTAAAAAAATTCAAAAAACTACTTTTTTGATTTAGGTATGGGGTTCCACAAGGTTCAATAGTTGGTCTTTTGTAAATTATAATATGTTGTCCTTTATGTCACCTCTTGTATTTCTTGGAAAATAGTGAAAAATTCTCAAAAAAATAGTTTTTGAGTTAGGTATGGGGTTCCTCAAGGTTCAATAGTTGGTCTTTTGTAAATTATAATATTTTTTCCTTTATGTCTTTCTTGGAAAGTAGTGAAAAATTCTCAAAAAAACTACTTTTTTGAGTTAAGTACGGGGTTCCTCAAGGTTGAATAGTTGGTCCCTTGTACATTAGACTACATTGTGAACCAAACTGATGAGATTATTTTGTTTCAGGTTTAAGATGTCTGTTTGGCTAAACATACTATGCAGGAAAAAACCTATACCTAAAGCTGAACCAAATGAAGAAAATAACTCAACTCAACTAGCAAGGGTTTTGAATACTTTTGATCTAACAGCATTAGGTGTTGGGTCGACTTTAGGAGTTGGTGTGTATGTCTTAGCAGGACATGTAGCTAAGGATGTTGCTGGCCCAGCAGTTATTTTGAGTTTTCTTATAGCAGCTATAGCGAGCGTTTTTGCTGGTATGTATAATATTTAAGAAAATAAAGGCGTATACATTTTATCCTCCACACATGTTATATTGCTCGACTTTGTATCTTTCAAACATTCAATTTTGCACACCTTTTATCGTGCACACTTTTAATACACGAAAAAAATATCTTACCACATTTTATCTTGCGCACATTCTATCATCCACACATTTGTGTGTTTGTAAAACGTCAGCTATAATAGCTATTGAGACGGAGATGGCTGTGATAACAAACATACTGTTAACGTGTCAAAATTTCTTTATAGTTTTCATTTATGTTTACACCTGCTTAGACGTCGTCTGCATGAAATCAGATAAATTATTATCAAAGCTAAATAATAAATAAATTCACCAATAATATTGTAGAATGATATGTTTGTTATTTTATGTAGTGCTAAAATAAACTGCAAATTTTGACATAAGAGTCTGTAAAGTTTTAGTTTAGCTACTACTTTGACTAAATTTGCGGAGTATTATCGTGTACTGCAGTATCGATTTTGAAACAGTTATTTATATCACTAGTCCAGAAACTAAACTTTTGCGAGAGCAAGTTTATTTTGACAGGCCGAGCTGAAAGCAAGGCCTGCAAATAATGCGAGATCTCGCAAAAGAGTTCTGGGCGTGTGATACACAAGATTTTTTGCACCGATGACACTTTTAATTTATTAAAGAAACGTTATTACTACTTAAAATTTTATACTTTTTATGTGAAAAATATTTTCGATTCACATGGATATGTAAACAATTCACTTGTTTTATTTAAAAAAAAATAGTGACTTTGTTCTAACCTATAAAATATAATGAATGTGAATTGTTATTTTTCAACAATTAACGTAATCATAATCATATAAGACGATTATAATATGAATAATAAATCAAAAATAGCTGTTTTAAGTAGCGTTTTACACTGCAATAAAATAAAATTAAAAATTTCGAAAGAATATAATGCTAATAAATTTAAGTTGGCATCCCTATATTTTTCCGGCTTAGGCCTGCAAAAAAAGTTTCTGAACGATTTTGAGCTCTGTAATACTAGTCATAATGAATCGGAGACGCGAAAAAAAATATTTTTTATTCACAACCACTATTGTAATATGCCAATTCCTAACCTGTCAAAGGTTGGAAACGTATGTCATTTTTAACCGCAATGACAATCTCACGGGTGGGAAATACTTTAAAATCCCTTGGGGGGAATATATCTCTAAAAATAAGGTGATCAGTGCTGTCAAACATATTGATAAAACCTTATAATTACAAAAAACATCAATAATTACAATATAAATTTTAAACGGAAGCATTTTTCAATATCTTCCGTAGCAGCTTTTCTTAACTCGGGGGGAGTATATTATTCCAAATCACTATCTGAACTTTCGGACATTTTTATAAACTTCCACACATTCAGCAAATGTCAAATTATTAAAATAAATTTACACATTTGTTTTCATAGACTACTACCGTACATTAATTTAGTTTATTGGAAAAAGGCGATATACGAGTAGAAGTTAATTTGGATAATTGTGAATAAAATAGTATACATAGTTCGGTGGGAGTTTCATTACAGCCTTGCGCTATATCTGAGCCTCTCGGTCATATAATAAGCCCTCGGCTGTAATGAAACATTTCCCACCTCGCATGTAATATACTATTGTATTAATATAAAAAAATATAAGCAAAAACCGAAAAATTAAATTTACATTTTGGTTTATATCTAGTCACCTAAATATTTTTTGGAAAAACATGAATAAAATAACTTAACATGAGACAACTTTTGTCTAATTTAACCACCTTTGTATCTTTTATAGTTCTCGAGATCCTGTACTTAAACAATTTTATTGGTGACCCTATAGATATAATATTATTAATAGAATCTTTTTCTAGGTCTATGCTATGCTGAATTTGGAGCTAGGGTACCCAGAGCTGGTTCGGCTTACGTCTATAGTTACGTATGTGTTGGTGAATTTATAGCATTCGTAATAGGATGGAACCTTATATTAGAATATGTGATAGGTAAGTTGTTTTTAATTAATAATTAAGTTGTTTTTATTTAAAAAAAAATGCGGATACGCTCTCTCCTGATAGATTAAAGAGCAAAACAATGGAAACACAAGACATTTGAACTATTGAATTTTGAGTTTTAATTTAACAAAGAGTTATTTACGAATTTGGAATTAAAATGTCGAAAATTGGTAGAATTTAAATTGCTGCCTCCAGATTATTTTTAATTAGAACAATGAAACTAATTTTAGGAATATTGAAATAGTTAAGAATAAACAAACCGATAATAAGAAAACTTAAAAATGAAACATAATTAAATGAAACTGGAATTTACATATATGATACAAGTTAAAATTTAAAAACTACTAATAAATAATTACAAGTTACATGTGAGAATAAAACTTAAACTTACTTACAAAATAATATTTACAAAGCGAGTCATGATTGACTTGGTCGTGACTCCATAACTTGTCAATTTCCAAAAGTTTACCTCAGACGGCCCACCCCCTTCGAGTTACAGAATTCATCCCCGTTTTCTGATTCTCGCAATTTCACTGGTCATCTTCTTCATGGGCGAGTAAATAAGTTGCACTCCATAGTCTCTAACAGGGTGCATTCTCAACACCCTGAAATGCGCAAAAAATTGCGTCTTACGAGAATCAAAAAAGAATTCTGTTCAGGGTTGATGGTTTATGGCCGTCCGAAACAAATCTTTCAAAGCTATATAACAATAAACTTGTCAAAAGAATTGTTTATTTAGTTTCTGTCATTTGTATAAGCCTTGATTGCAATTTTGAACACCTGATAAAATTTGTTTTAAACGATATTTCCCTCTAATGATCGGATTTGAAAAATAAATGTTAAAAAAAGAATTGAAAGGCCTTTCGAACTGTGTCATGTTTAAACACACTTTTCCATTTAAAATTTTTGAGGTGCAACCCCCATTTTAGGGTTGAAGTTATGCCATTGGAAATCCATTCAGGTGTCCCCCTTTATACTAAAATTGACGTGTTTGAGTGTTTTTTGCATGGATGTTAAGTGGCCAAAAATTGCGCTGATAATTTTCATTGGGCCACCTTGTATTATAATTTTTCCTTATTTTGTTTCAGGATCAGCTAGTGTAGCAAAAGGATTAAGCGTCTATATAGACACATTAGCTAATGACACTATGAAAAATGCCTTTATAGATATAGCTCCTATAAACTCAACGTTTTTGAGCAGTTATTTTGATTTTTTTTCACTGAGCATCACATTAATATTAGGAGGTATATTACTACAAGAGGGGCGTATACATTTTATCCTCCACACATGTTATATTGCTCGACATTGTATCTTTCAAACATTTAATCTTGCACACCTTTTATCCTCCACACTTTTAATCCGCGAAGAAAATCTTACACACATTTTATCTTGCGCACATTTTATCATCCACACATTTTATTATTCATTTTATTTTCCACACATTTTATCTTCGCCAACGTTTGATCTCCAAAACATTGTAATTGTACCTGCCATTCATTTATTGCCCATGCAATTAACATATTTATAATTAGATGAAATATCCAGTGTTAAATGTTTCTGAAGATAAAATGTGTAAAAGATAAAATGTGTGGAACATAAAAGAGTGGAAGATAAAATGTGTGGATGATAAAATAATTTGGAAGATAAAATGTGTGTAAGATAACTTTTTTCGCGGATTAAAAGTGTGCATGATAAAAGGTGTGTAAGATTGAAAGTGTGCAAGGTACAATGTCAAGCAATATAAAATGTGTGGAGGATAAAATGTATACGTCCCCTACAAGTTTTATTTCTTATATTTTTTATCTTATTATATGTTATTATGTTTCAGTTGCTCTTGCATTTGGAGTTAAAGAATCGTCAAAAGTAAACAACATTTTTACGTTTATAAATATTGCTGTTGTTATATTCGTTGTTGTTTTTGGAGCAACAAAAGGTTTGTACAACAATATAAAAAAAATCTTCTACTAGAATAGTTATATACAGAAGTGACAGTAAGACAGAGAAAAACAAAATTACAGAGAGATGGGGAAAGCCAACAAATTTAAAGGGCTCATCGTTTCAAATCTTCATGGCTCGAGTTTCTCTGTTTATTAATCATTAACGCGCCTACAACATTTTCAATAAGGGGACAATCATAAAAATATGAAAATACAAAATTGATTTCTAAGAAGCGCAATAGTTCTTTACATAACAAGCGTGGAAAGTGGTAAATAGCAAGCGAGTGCAGAGATTGAGTGATTTAATACACGAGCGTTGCTATGCACTTTCAAGCCAGTTATGTACACTATTTTTCATATGACCCCAAAATATTATAATAAAAACAGGGTTTATACAAAAGTGTCAATGTCAAACACAACTCACGAAAGCATTGACGTTTGGGTTTGAAGTTAAGTATCACTAGTTAACCGGAAACTGATTTGGAAGTCTAGTACGTATTATTTGAACAATTAATAATATCAGTACATTTTGACTCTTTATTTTTGTTATTAATTCACTACCAATTTTAAAATCGTAGTTTTAAGCAAATTTTCATTAATTTTGTTACATTTCATTATCAAAGTTCCATCTATTGACCACTAATCGTCATATCCGGTAATATAACACACTAGTGTGTTATTATAACACACGCCGTGTGCTTTGTTACATTTTCTGGTGTTAATTACAGTCTAAGTATGGCTACTTTCATATGTGGTCGTCTGAAAATATGTTATCACTTTGATAAAAAATTATTACATTTCACATACTCCAAAGGGGAAGAAGCTGTATCAGCTTTCCACACTTTGTCGACGTCCATGTATACGATGGTACTGACTCATTCAAAGCTGTAGTTGTTAAACAATTGTTTAGAAATACACAAAAGTGAAGCTTGTGAGACGTTTTTTCAACAAAATATCGAATTAGACAACAAATTATTTAATCATTATAATAATAAAATTTGGAGAATTCTGTGTTTGCAAATTTTAAAACAACACAAGTATGTTTAGCAATGGTGGCACACTTATATGGAACACCCTGTATATTTTCTTTCATTTTAAAGACTTTTCTTGAAATAAAGAGCTTGAATTTTTAATTATAATGTTCCCAATGATAATTTGACTTGTACTTTACTAGTTCTATTGGTGCAGAAACTGCAATAATGGCATAAGTATCCTCATAGGCGCCGACTCTGTGGGTGCTGAGGGGCTAAAGCACCCCACAGGATTACACGACAAACACGACAATAGTATATTGTGTTATTAAGAGTAAAAGTGATACTTTGTGTGGCGAGCATGGAAGTTTGCACGACGAGCGAAGCGAGTCGGACAATTGCATGCGAGGCACACAAAGGCACTTTTACTCTGAATAACACATGCTATTTTTTCTTCAAATGTAGAAATTTTAAAAATTAATTACTATTTGACGTTTAATATGTAGGTTACCTGTCAGTTATTCATAATTTTTAGTAACTTTATTCTTAGGTTATCTAGTTTTTATAGTGACATTTAGGGCGATATTACAGATTTCTATTGTACAAGTTCTTATTGGCTGATTTTACATACGGCGGCGAAGAAATTTATACGGCGGCTAGAATAAAAAATTATATTACGGAGGCATAGAAATTAAACTTCAACCTTGTCAATCACGTCACAGAAGATGTCACTTTTATGACGTTTGAAGAAAAAATACTTTTTATATTTTTTTTTGTCAAGAAAAATTGTGCAAAACCTCATTGGAATTTTTCTGAAACTACACCTCGCTTTCAAATTAGATAAAAAAAATGTGTACCCCGTTTTTACCTCCCGCCTATCAATATATAGATAAGGGAGGTATTGTTTTTGGTCAGATTTCTCGAGTATGAGTTTTCAACATATGAGCACGAATTAGGGTCCCTACAATACGAATTTACTAATTTTAACGTGATGTCTGTATGTCTGTGTGTGCGTGTGTGTCTGTGACGATTTTTCGTCCACGATAACTCCAACATGATACACGTAAAAAATATAATATTTGGTATTTAAGACTTATATTCAAATATGATGAACTGATTAGATTTTGACTACAATTGGTTAACCGGAAGCAATACTTTACTTGAAGCTTTAAACAGTTTTTCTTAAAAAAAAAAACCTGTAAATACCATTTTTTCGCAAATTAAGTTATTATTCAATATAAAGATTTTTTAATTTTCTACCGATCTGTATAATTACGTTTATATGTGTAACTTCTAGCTAAAGAGAATAAATATATAAATTATAACAATTTTGCATATCGTTTAGGCTGAGAAATTTCGATAAAACAGATGAGTTATTCATATGTTCACAAAATTTGACATATGATGTCAAATTTGATGTAAGTAAGTGTAAAAGATAAATAAAGTAAAAATGAAGTCATTTTATTGAAAAAAATTAAAATTTGGAAGAAATATATTAGGAATGTATTTGCATGCGTGAATCAAAGTAAGTTCAGTTCAGGTTTTAGTAACGTCAAAAATAGCTGATATATTGGTCATACAAAATTTATGAAGGAAATTTTAGGTATGAAATGAATTAAAAATATTCTGAACTGCAATAACAAACTAATTTTAAAACAACAAATTAAATGTATTGAAAAACTTATATAGAATATATTAATACAGTGGCGGGAGGTATTGTGTTGGACACACCAGATTTTTTTAATTTTAAAAACGATAAATTTAAGAAAAAAAATTTTTTTTAGGTGATACAAGCAATTGGAACATCAAGAAAGAAGATATACCCCCAGAATACAATGGGGGGGAAGGGGGCTTCTTTCCTTTTGGGTTTGGAGGGGTTATAACCGGTGCAGCGACATGTTTCTACGGGTTTGTTGGGTTTGACTGCATAGCAACCACAGGAGAAGAAGTTAAAAATCCAAAGAAAGCAATTCCATTTTCAATTATAATGTCTTTGTTCATTATATTCTTATCGTATTTTGGTACTAGTGCGATTGTCACTTTAATGGTACCGTATTATATGGAGGTGAGTCCTAGATTGTTCCCTTGAGGTACCCCTTACCGTTGATTGAAAAATATATAGATAGGCAAGCTTATGACAAAATTCGTTTCTACATAACTGTGTGTCTGGTTGCATTTGGGTTAATATCAGGCGTTTCTGTCGTATTATAAAAAAAGAGCAAACGTCAAATCATTAATAATACAAACTAGTTCTATTTTAAAATATACCAATGAATGAAAGAACCATTTTAATAGATACCAAAAAATAATTAAATATGTAAAACATGTTTATTTATCTGATATTTTTGTCTGTTTAATTCAGTAGTTGATGGAATCATGAACGAGATGGCTCTGTCGAATCTGATTCCAAAACAACGGTACGCAAAAACATACAGGCTTGCCTATCTATATATTTTTCAAGCAACGCCCTTACATAGTAGATGTAACTAGGATTGTTTGAATTGAATTCCAAACTCATAGATTGAGGATTTTAAGACATATAAGGCTTGTATAAATATCATTTGATAAACGTTAAAATTTTCTCTACATTTTTACAATAGTTTTCTTGGCTGCGAAATGCTTTTGCATTCTACAAACTAAGTCATCGAAATAGGGAAGTTTACCGTGGTTGAAACTATATGTGGAATATCTTTTGGTCGCAAGTGTATGAATAATTATAACTTAAAATGTAATTGAGAGTTAAAATTATGTTGCCAATTATTTATAATTAATGATTTATCTTCGAGCCACACTGACGTCACAAGTGAGATATGCGCTTGCGCAGAAGGGATGGTGAGACCTGACTTCTTGAACGTAGGTTGTATCTTGCGGCATTACACTACACGCTTCTCTGTTGCCATGGGAACCCAGCGCGCGCTGGTTAAGATAGACGATACGTTCTCCGCGAGTCACACATCTTTGGGTGAAATAAAATGTAGAATATCACTTTTGAGGGCAATCGTGGTAAAATAAAAAAATACGCTAAACTTCCCCATTGTACCTGCCATACATTTTATTGTCCATGCAATTAACATATTTATAATTAGATGAAATATCCAGTATTAAATTTTGCTGAAGATAAAATGTGTAAAAGATAAAATGTGTGGAACATAAAATGAGTGGAAGATAAAATGTGTGGATGATAAAATAATTTGGAAAAAGTGTGTAAGATAACTTTTTTCGCGGATTAAAAGTGTGCACGATAAAAGATGTGCAAGATTGAATGTGCGCAAGATACAATGTCAAGCAATATAACATGTGTGGAGGATAAAATGTATACGCCCTTGTAATTTAAAATAAAAAAAATATTTTAGGACCCTGATGCCCCAATACCTCACGCCTTTTCCGCAGTAGGTTGGGAATGGGGAAAATGGATTGTTTCTATTGGTGGAATTTTCGGACTCTTTGCCAGGTGAACCAATCACATACTTCGTTATATTGCAATATAAAATGTGTCTTATTTTAGTTTATTCGGTGCAATGTTCCCTTTACCTAGGATAATATATGCCATGGCTAATGATGGGTTGGTTTTTAAATTCTTAGGAAAAGTGAATCCAAGATTTGGATCTCCAGTGATCGGAACTATTATAGCGTCTATTCTTACAGGTAAGATTGTCTATGATAGATATTCAAAGAAATATGGTAAGAAGTCATAATAGTTATTTTCCGTATCCATGGTATGTAATTGACAAATTGTTTACTTCATTTGAGATTAACAATAAGTGAAAGCGGGATGATATGAACAGCTGTGGGTTTTAGCGGTGCAAGCATACGACGTGACATCTACCGATAAAATTTAAAGTAAAAATAATTTGATTTACAACAAAATACTTTTTACGTTAACTTTAAATTATTTTTAGAAATACAAATAGACGAATGTAATTACAATAGTCGCATAAATTTATTATAGAAAGAATCATTAATAACAAAATTAGACATTTATAAATTAAGGTTATATGTATATATATAAATTTAGGTATAATATAAATTAAAAATATTCTGAACTACAATAACAAACTAATTTTAAAACTACAAATTGAATGTACAGAAAAAGTTATACCGGGTGTCCCAGCTGAATAGTATCTCCCCAGTGCAAGATATTAACTTGAAATTTTGTATACTTATCGGAGAATATTAATTCTATGGATCACACTTATTTGAAATATGCAATTTCGTCTGCACTGCGAGATTTATTAAATTTAAAATATAATATTTTCGTTCAAAATCAGACAGCCATGGAAATAAAAGAAAATATTTATCTGACAGTTTAGTGAAGTATCACTGATTTTAGTTCTTATTCCCTGTATTTTAATATTATTTAAGTTGAATTTAGTTTCTTTTTGTTAAATAATATACCAATATTACAAAAATATAAATATCTACAATGGCATGTCATTAACTGTCAGAACTGTCACATAGATATTTTCTTTTTTTTTCATGGCTGACTGATTTTGAACGAAAATGTTAGATTTTGTAATTTAATAAATCTTGTTTTGTAGACGAAATTACATATTTCAAATAAGTGTAATCTATTCATACTATTATTCATAATTAACTGATTTCCTTTGTAAATCTCTCATGTGTCGGTCGAGCTGGGACACCCGGTATAGAATATATTACTAAAGTGGCGGGAGGTAATGTGTTGGACACATCAGATTTTTTCAAACAATTATCTACCACCCTTTGTTAGTTTTAATAAACTCACTGAATCAAGAAGCGATACTTGTGGTGTCCCACAGGGTACTGTTCTAGGACTCCCCTTAATTTTATACCTATTATAATACGTTGTCACTCATTTTGCAATTTGTAGTACAAATAGATTTCTTTCTAGGTTTAATGTCAGCACTATTTAACTTGAAACAACTAGTAAATATGATGTCAATTGGTACATTAATGGCATATACTATAGTTGCAGCTTGTGTCATAATTTTAAGGTACAGTAAAGTTTGACAGGTGACGTTTATCACGCTTAATGTTGCTTATTGTATTGTCGCTTTTGTGGGGTTTTAGATATAAGAATTTAGAAGAAAATGTCACAGATTGTCAGTATAGGTTGTTACCTGAGGATACTGAAGATGAGTAAGAACTATATATTTTTATATGCAATATTTATTAGTTCTATGTTTGCAATGCAAAACAATTATATAATTTTATCCAACACCGTGTAATTATAACGATATAAGTATGCTGTTTTTAGATAAATAAAGTAGGTCATAAGTCACTAGTGAGCTAATAGTACCTATATTATTTTTACAAGCATAATATGTAGGCTATATTACACGAGGATGTAATTAAAAATACGAGCGGCAGCGAGTATATTTAATCATTCGAGTGTAATGTAGCCATATTATGCGAGTCAAATACTATACTTTATCTACAACTACCAGGTATATAAAAAATCTGATATTATTTGTTAAATATTCAGTTAGGTGTGAGTAGTTCATATATAGCTTAACAGATGGCGCCACAGTAGCACGTAAATGTCAAAATAACTATTCAAATTGTATTTATTATACTTTTATAATCATTTATATTGATATTTATAATAAAAATATATTATTAATAAATTAACAGTTTATTAAAATGTTATGTGTTAAATTAAATGCTCTATTTATTACAGAAAAGTGTAGCGTGTAATATAACATTTCATATTACACTTGTGTAATATGAGTAGTATATTATATGTAGTATCACACGTATAATGTACCCATATTTCAATAGTTGTAGATAAATATATTAGCTCACTGTTTTTTGGTTCGTATCATAGTAACTACGTTATAAAACCTTCTCTACACTATTTTGTTCCTAAATGTCATTTCGAAATTCCATCTGTCAAAAATCTTATATGTATTTTATATCAATGATTAAAATGTGTTGGATAAAATGTTGTATGGCACACGTGTGTTAATTACCTAAGTCACTTGAAAAAATACCAAAACGACCTCGTGAGCTAAACTTTTCCCACGTGACTTATCTGTAATATAACACACTTGTACCATAAATTACTATTATTTCCACCTTCTATATTATTGTCACTTTACAGGCTTCTTGGTAGCTAAGTAAATAAACAATTACAGTAACTAACCTGTAAAAATTTGCAAGGCAGCGTTGTAAAATTTTACAATGCTCATAAAAAATAATAGAAAATAATGAAAGTTTTTTATACATTTTATTATAAATATTACAAACTTAATTTAATTAGGTTTATGTGAGTAATTATATACATTTATAGTACATTTTCACTGGCGAAACTCATTTGACAACGTCTAGCTATCAATTGTTCTACCACCGCCAACTACCAATTCCAAAATAGAGTAAATCTTTTTTGAAGAATAAATTAATAAAAAAAAAACCGCTATGAAGGTGGAAATAAAATTTTGTACTTGGTACGCGTGCAATTAATCTTTACTGGGCTCACTGGATTATGAGAGCCCGCTCCTTCGTCGCTCGCCTCACAAATTTCCAGCTCGCCCTGTAAAGATTAACTTACACCGCTGGCCACGTAAATAACTATAAGTTGTTTTAAGTATCTGAAAACAATTTTGCACAGTTGATTCTCACGTTATCAATTTCTGCTACAAGAATTATTAAACTTTTACGAGATGTAGCTGTTTAAACATTTTATTTTGTATGTAGTCTCTATATTTTGACCCTCTACATTACGGGAAAAATAGTGAAAAAATTCCCAGAGCTGTAGTTTTCGACTTGGATACTTTTTAAAACAGACATATTTTGTAAAATTTTGTATAAATTGTTATGTAATTTTAAGGGTATATATTATGTAATTTTAAGGGATGTACCTATTTCAAATTATGTCTCTTTAAAAAGTGAATGCGTATGTCATCTATTAAGTATTATAGAAACTACTGTACTGGCCAGCTGAGTATTCATATATTTAAAATGCAATTTTCAAGTAAACGACTTATCTGTTCCAATTATTTCGTTTTTCAAGCAAACTTTTTCAATTTAATGCGAAAAGTGAACGCATGTGCCATCTATTAAGCATTCTAGTAACTACTGTACTGGCCAGCTGAGTATTTATATATTTGAAATGCAATTTTCAAGTAGACGACTTGTCTGTTCCAATCATTTCGTTTTCGAAGCAAACTTTTCAATTTATTGCGAAAAGTGAATGCATATGCCATCTATTAAGCATTCTAGAAACTACTGTACTGGCCAGCTGAGTATTCATATATTTTAAATGCAGTTTTCAAGTAGACGACTTGTCTGTTCCAATTATTTCGTTTTCGAACCCAAGTTTCTATTTAATGCGAAAAGTGAACGCATGTGCCATCTATTAAGGAGTCTAGTAACTACTATACTGGCCACTTGAGTATTCATATATTTTAAAAGTAATTTTCAAATAGACGACTTTTCCCAGAGCCGTAGTTTTTGTCTTAGACACTTTTTAAGACAGTCAATTTATCTTAAAATCTTCAAAAATTTACCCCCTCTATTTTTGAGCTAAAAGTATGTTATCCTATTATTTCAACCCTCTGGATTACGAGAAAAATAGTGAAAAAAATCCCAGGGCCGTAGTTTTCGAGTTAGAATTTTTTTAAGACAGACAGATTTTTGTAAAAACAATAAAAATTCATCACATCTATTTTTTTGGGAAAAATATCTTATCTTATTATCTCAACCCTTTACATTACGGGAAAAATAGTGAAAAAATTCTCAGAGCCGTAATTTCTGACTTACGAATTTTTTAATTCAGGAAGATTTTTGTAAAAACGCAGAAAAATAAAAGCCTCTATTTTTTACCGAAAAGTATGTAGCCCTATTATTTCAACCCTCTTCATTACGAGAAAAATAGTGAAAAAATTTCCAGAGCAGTAATTTTCGAATTAGACACTTTTTAAGACAGACAGATTTTCGTAAAATCTTTAAAAATTGACCCCCTCTATATTTTAGCAAAAAGTAAGTTATCCTATTATTTCAACCCTCTACATTACGAGAAAAATAGTGAAAAAAATCCCAGAGCCGTAGTTTTTGAGTTAGGCACTTTTTAAGACAGATAGATTTTCTAAAAATCTGGAAAAATTGACCACCTCTATTTTATAGCAAAAAGTATGTTATCCTATTATTTCAACCCTCTACATTACGAGAAAAATAGTGAAAAAATTCTCAGAGCCATAGTTTCCAAATTAGACACTTTTTAAGACAGACAGTATTTCGTAAAAACGTGAAAAAATAAAACCTCTTTATTTTTTACCAAACAGTATGTAGTCCCTATATTTTGAGTCTATACATTACGAGAAAAAATTTTGAGTTAGGCACATTTTAAGTTACAATTAAGGAATATTGTCGAAAAAATGAATACAATTGATAACGTAAGGATCAACTCAGAAAAACAAACTTTATTAAAATTTATTTTGTTTTAAGGTATTCTGATTTGGGCCATAATGAAGAATACGCAGAAAACTTAAATTTGATTCCGCCAAGTCAAGAATTTACAATGGGATCTTTAAAAACATTATTTGATTTTTCTAGAAGAAACCCTTCAAGCATATCACAGAAACTAGTAACAATACTAGTATTTGTATTCTGTAAATATATTTACTGACTAATACCATTGATTGAAAAATATATAGATAGGCAAGCCTGTATGTATTTGTGTACCGCTGTTTTGGAATCAGATTCGACAGAGCCATCTCGTTCATGATTCCATCAACTACTGAATTAAACAGACAAAAATATCAGATAAATAATAGTTATTTACATAACATGCGTGGAAGTGGTAAATAGCAAGCGAGTGTAGAGATTGAGTGATTTAATACACGAGCGTTGCTATGCACTTTCAAGCGAGTTATGTACACTATTTTTCAGACGACCACAAAATATTATAATAAAAACAGGGTTTATACAAAAGTGTCAATGTCAAATACAACTCACGAAAGCATTGACGTTTGGGTTTGAGGTTAAGTATCACTAGTTAACCGGAAACTGATTTGGAAGTCTAGTACGTATTATTTGAACAATTAATAAAACTATCAGTACATTTTGACTCTTTATTTTTGTTATTAATTCACTACCAATTTTAAAATCGTAGTTTTAAGCAAATTTTTATTAATTTTGTTACATTTCATTATCAAAGTTTCATCTATTGACCACTAATCGTCATATCCGGTTATATAACACGCTAGTGTGTTATTATAACACACGCCGTGTGCTACATTTTCTGGTGTTAATTACAGTGTAAATATGGCTACTTTCATATGTGGTCGTCTGAAAACATGTTTTACATATTTACTGAATGTTTTGGTATCTATTAAAATGGTTCTTTCATTCATTGGTATAATTAAAAATAGAACTAATTTGTATTATTATTTGACGTTTGCTCTTTTTTATATTTGACAGAAACGCCTGATATTAACCCAAATGCAACCAGACACACAGTTATGTAGAAACGAATTTTCTCATAAGCTTGCCTATCTATATATTTTTTTAATCAACGCTAATAATAAGTAATTTTCTATATTAATTCATTCTTTTAGGTATATTATGTTTGGTATTCTCTTGTATAATGGCGTTTCTATTTGAAGATTTGAAAAATGGAGAAATATATGCAATTGTACCATTGGCTGTAGTAGTATTATTGATAGTACTTGTAGTACTTAGTATGTATGCACAGCCAAAAGTGAACACCGAATTATCATTTACTGTAAGTATGCTTTTTAACTCATTTTTGTCCGAATTATTTTCTGAATTTTATGGGTAGTATTTACTGAGTTATACTAAATTAAAAAAAAAATTTGCTCATTGTATTAGTGTTGTAATATGGTGGTTCTTTGCTAATTTAACCAACCTCGTAGCTCTTATAGTTCTCAAGATAGCAATGGTGGCACACTTAAATGGAACACCCTGTATATTTTCTTTCATTTTAAAGACTTTTCTTGAAGTAAAGAGCTTGAATTTTTAATTATAATATTCCCAATGACAATTTGACTTGTATTTTACTGGTTCTATTGGTGCAGAAACTGCAATAATGGCATAAGTATCCTCATAGGCGCTGAATCTCTGGGTGCTGAGGGGCTAAAGCACCCCACAGGATTACACGACAAAATTATTTTCTGTTTTAAATTTTTAAAATTTGCTTCAAGAAACGAAAAGTTTAGTTTATTTAGTGTTGCAAAATAGAAATTGTTTTCTAATTTAACCAACCTCGTAGCTCTTATAGTTCTCGAGATAGCAATGGTGGCACGCTTAAATGGAACACCCGGTATATTGAGAAATTTAGCAATACTCGCTTAAAACATAGTAGATAGTTACAATTAAGATACATCAATTAATATAAGCGATGAATTATATGATAGAACCGTACATTAATTTAACTTTTAGGTCCCATTAGTACCTCTAGTTCCTACATTGAGTATTTTAATAAACATCTACTTAATGATGATGTTAGACGGTAATACTTGGATTCGTTTTGGAATTTGGATGGCAATAGGTATGAAAATATTTTTATATCTTACAGGGTATGTAACCGATTAAAAAACCGGTTAATAAAAACCAGTAACCGATATTTTCAACGAAAATTGCGAACTTTAACCGTAATTTTAACCGATATTTTTCAGGCCGAAAATACCGGTAACCGTTAATAAAAAAAACCGGTTTTAGCGAACATTAACCTTTATTTTAATATCATTTAGCGAGAAATTTTTTAAATATTTTTTATATTTTTTTTTCTATTTGTATTTGAACATGAGTCATGACAGTTTACAATTAACATTTTATTGGAGAGTCATAAATGTAAGTAGTCTCTTTGTTAGCATAGGCAAGTTTAAAATTAAAAAGTGACCTGCGTTTTTCTGAATGGGGAAGTTTAGCGTGATTGAAAATACACGTGAAATATTTTTTAGTCGTAAGTATATGAATAATTATGACTTAAAATGTAATTCAAAGTTAAAATTATGTTGCCAATTATTTATAATTAATGATTTATCTTCGAGCCACACTGACGTCACAAGTGAGTTATGCGCTTGCGCAGAAGGGATGGTGAGACCTGACTTTTGAACGTAGTTTGTATTGCATTACACCACACGCTTGTCTGTTGCCATGGGAACCCAGCGCTGGTTAAGATAGACGATACGTTCTCCGCGAGCCACTCTCACGTCATTTTTGTATAAAATTTCATTTTTTGAGAAATCTAACCATCTTTGGGCGAAATAAAATGTAGAATATCACTTTTGAGGGCAATCTTGATAAAATAAAAAAATAAAAAAAATACGCTAAACTTTCCCATTAACATTTTATTGGAGTCATAAAAGTAGGTAGTCTCTTTGTTAGTATAGGCAAGTTTAAAATTGAAAAGTGACCTGCGTTTATCTGAATTGCGGAAATTTTTGTGAATATTCGTTAATTAAATTGCATTCTTTTATTTGTCATATTTTTTTCAAATGATAATTTTTTTTAAATAATTCTAGTATTATTTTTTTAAATTAAATATTTATAATTACTTTTTTTAATTAATTTCTTTTAATTATTTTTTTAACCGATATATTTATAAAAACCGGTTTTCGAACTAAAACCTATATTTTTATAACATTCTCTATAAGGGTTAACTGTTAACCAGTATTTTTTCGGTTACATGCCCTGATAATTTCGCACATTGCTTAAATGCACTTGCTTTAAGGTCTGCCAATCTATTTTATATCTTCTTGCATGTTGTATAAACACACACCTACTAACAAACAAAATGGGCATGCTAAGTCAATTGCTGCACTCACCATTCCAGTTATAGTGGTTGATCCTCCAAGTTTAGCAAAATCTGAAAATAAACAAAATAATAAAAACAGAACACTCAGCATAGACTTAACAAATGCTGTTGCTGACTTAGATAAGGTTTTAGATGATAATTATATAGACGACATTGAAGCAATTAATCCTGAAAATGATTATAAAAATGTAACTGTACTTAAAAATATTAACAACGAAAATGATACAATATCAATAAACTCAAATACATCTAGTAAAGAACACTTTGTCACAGTTCAAATACATTATGAAGATACAATAGAAAAAACTGAAGATATGGTACAAAATAATCTAGACCAAACTATAAGCCAAATTGTAGATGACATACTAGACGAAATGGTTCTTCAAATAGACGAAAAGATAGACGAAAAGCTGGACGAAAATCTAGACGAAAACGAAGACGAAAATGGTAGCAAAAGTCAAGAACAAAAAGTGCAACAGATAGACGGAACAAGCGACGAAACACAGAAACAAGATAAAGAAGATGACAACAATAATATACCACAAAATCTAGACGAAACACTAGACGAAAAAGGTGACGAAAATGATGACAAAAACGGTAGCAATAATCCACAAGAAAATATACCACAAAATGCACCCCTACTACAAAAAAAATCAGACGAAACATTAGACAAAATAGATGACAAAAATGGTACTAAAAATCCACAAGACACTAAGGAACAAATTGCCAGTGAAAAACCTGATGAAATTGTGCAGAAGATAGACGAAAATGATGACGACAATATGGTACCTATTCCACCAAAAATTGCACCCTTAATGAAAGACGAAACACTAGACAAAAAACATGACGAAAATGATCTAAATAATCCACAAGACAGTCAAGAACGAATTCAAAGCAAAACACATGATAAAAAAGAACAACAGATAAACGAAAAAGATGTCAAAAATATGGTACCAACACCTCCACCAATAGAACCTTTGTTACAACAAAGTCCAGTCTTAACACGTCCAAATACGCTCTTTTTTGATCCTTCTGTTGTAAATCTTCGTCATGTTGAAGAAAAACCGTCTTTAGAACGAAAAGAAAGCACAATTTCGAATTCTCCTACTGATAACATCAAATCTGGTAGTACTCAGTATAATAACTTTAGAAACAAGTTAGAAAATATATACCAAAACAGAAAAACATTACCGGTACCTGTACCAAGATACCTAGAAGATAAGGTACCATCACCTACCATAGAAAAAAACTTAGAAGAACTAGATAAAATCATAGACCAATACGACACAACAATAGACGTACCAGAAAACTATAGAAACACATCCGAATTTAAAGAAAAACTTACAAAAATCTTACTAAAAAACAGTATCAAGAAAGAAAAACCTCAATACGCAAAGAAATACGAACAACAAATAAAAGTGACAGATGTTGATAAAAATGCACATAAGAAACGAATGGCGAATAGTCTACAAAGTATAAGGTTAAGAAAGACAGGATTAATACCCAATGAAGAAGAAGTAAACGAAGAAAAAGTAAACGAAGAAGAAGTAAAAGGAGAAGAAGAGAAAAATGTGGAAAAAGAAAAAGAGACTCATAAAAGACTAATGATACAAACATTAAGAGATATTAAACTAAGACGAACTGGATTGAACCTAAGTGATGATAAAGATGTTATTACCAATCGATAATACCAATCGATAATTATATTTCATTAACTCACATTCTTTGCTTTTTACGATTCAGTATTATCTTTACAGCTTGGAAAATATGCAAAAAACAGGTCTTAAATAGTTATTTATGATACTAGTGTGTGAAGGAATACTTTTAGGCATGAATTACGGAGTTTAAGGCACGAGCGAAAGCGAGTGTCTTAACCGTAATGAGTGCATAAAAGTACTTCACACATGAGTGTCATACAATATTTTATCTACGAACCAATTAGAAAAATAAATAGAATTGTAATAATTTATTATATTTATATAATATGACAGGTAGACAGGTGATGGTAGGTTGCGTTCAGTATACTTCTGAGATGACACCGATGCAATGTCACCAATTTGAGATAAAACTCTTACATAAAATCCAAATACGATAATTTGTACTATATTTTTCTGCGATACTATAGCGTTAGCAGTACTAACCGGTGTTTTACATTACCATTCTTTCAAAAACATGTTTTTCATTTGTTAAAAGAAATGTTATAATAATGAAAGTCCCATTTAATTTACATTGTTCTTTTAGGCATGATTTAGTTTCATTATTAAACGATTTCATTAATGACACACTTCACATGCAATAACTTGCAAAATAATGGAATCATTATAGGGTGAAAGTAGATAAAATACATTTATCTACAACTATTGAAATATGGGTACATTATACGTGTGATACTACATATAATATACCACTCATATTACACAAGTGTAATATGAAATGTCATGATACACGCTACACTTTTCTGTAATAAATAGGGCATATAATTGAACACATAATATTTTATTAAACTGTTAATTTGTTAATAACATATTTTTTATTATAAATATCAATATATATGCTTATAAAAGTATAATAAATACAATTTGAAAAGTGATTTTGACATTTAAGTGCAACTGTGGCGCCATCTGTTAAGCTATATATGAACTACCCACACCTAACTGAATATTTAACAAATAATATCAGATTTTGTATATGCCTGATAGTTGTAGATAAAGTATAGTATTTGACTCGCATAATATGGCTACATTACACGCGGATGATTAAAAATACTCGCTACCGCTCGTATTTTTAATTACATCCTCGTGTAATATAGCCTACATATTATGCTTGTTAAATAATATACTATTAAGTGAAGCGTTTACATTTTATCCTCCACACATGTTATATTGCTTGACATTGTATCTTGCACACATTCAATCTTATATAAATACCAGTTATTTATATAACAAGCGTGGAAAGTGGTAAATAGCAAGCATGTGTAGAGATTGAAGAACGAGCGAGTGATTGAATACACGAGCGTTGCTCTGCACTTTCAAGCGAGTTATGTACACTATTTTTCAGACGACCACAAAATATAATAAAAACAGGGTTTATACAAAAGTGTGTCAAACACAACTCACGAAAGCATTGACGTTTGGGTTTGAGGTTAAGTATCACTAGTTAACCGGAAACTGATTTGGAAGTCTAGTACGTATTATTTGAATAATTAATAAAACTATCAGTACATTTTGACTCTTTATTTTTGTTATTAATTCACTACCAATTCTAAAATTGTAGTTTTAAGCAAATTTTCATTAATTTTGTTACATTTCATTATCAAAGTTCCATCTATTGACCTCTAATCGTCATATCCGGTTATGTAACACACTAGTGTGTAGTGTGTTATTATAACACACGCCGTGTGCTATGTTACATTTTCTGGTGTTAATTACAGTTAAATATGGCTACTTTCATATGTGGTCGTTTGAAAAATACATTTAAGTGAAACGTTTACATTTTATCCTCCACACATGTTATATTGCTTGATATTGTACCTTGCACACTTTCAATCTTGCATACCTTTTATCCTCCACACTTTTAATCCGCGAAAAAAGTTATCTTACACACATTTTATCTTCCAAATCATTTTATCATCCTCACATTTTATCTTCCACTCATTTTATGTTCCACACATTTTATCTTTTACACATTTTATCTTCCAAAGCATTTAACATTGAATATTTTATCTAATTATAAGTAGATTATTTGAAGACAAACTGACTGTCTTAAAAAGTGTCTAACTCGAAAACTACGGCTCTGGGATTTTTTTCACACATAAAAAACAAATGCATTTTATGAAAGTTTAATAAAAATTAGTAAAACCGATGTTGAAAAATATATAGATAGGCAAGCTTATGAGAAAATTCGTTTCACCTACATAACTGTGTGTGTGGTTGCATTTGGGTTAATATCAGGCGTTTCTGTCAAATATAAAAAAGAGCAAACGTCAAATAATTAATAATACAAATTAGTTCTATTTTAAAATATACCAATGAATGAAAGAACCATTTTAATAGATACCAAAAAATTGAGTAAATATGTAAAACATGTTTATATATCTGATATTTTTGTCTGTTTAATTCAGTAGTTGATGGAATCATGAACGAGATGGCTCTGTCGAATCTGATTCCAAAACAGCGGCAAAAACATACAGGCTTGACTGTTTATATATTTTTCAATCAACGGTAAAACTAAATTGTAAATAAGATAATACTGAATCTAAACTAAACTAAATTGCATTATACTAAAGCAAAGATATACATATAACTTATTACTAAATTAAGTTTTACTTGCATGATATTTTTCTAATACTCTGCACTTTCTTGTACTGCCTGACATAATAAAATATTTTTTTGTACATATTTTTTTCTTTGTACCCTTTTTCTATTACAGGTTTCGCCATGTATGGATGCTATGGATTACCAAATAGTCTACGATCTTACACTAGACTAGATTAAGCATAAATCAACTAGTCAAAAATTTATATAGTATTATTATGTATTAATATATATAAAATAAATTTATGCATACTTATATGGTTGTTAATTTTTATTGCAAAAACTTGTTCTTTTCTTAACACATCCTTAATACTTATTTACGTGGCCATCGGTGTAAGTTAATCTTTACAGGGCGAGCTGGAAATTTGTGAGGCGAGCGACGAAGGAGCGGACTCTCATAATCCAGTGAGCCCAGTAAAGATTAAATGCACAAGTACCAAGTACAAATTTTATTTTCACCTTCATAGTTTTTTTTTATTAATTTATTTTATTCTTCAAAGAAATATTTACTCTATTTTGAAACCAAAGGTAGTTGGCGGTAGTAGAACAATTTATAGCTATTCGTTGTCAAATGAGTGTCGCCAGTGAATCAAAATGTACTATAAATGTGTATAATTACTCACATAAACCTAATTGAATTAAGTTTGTAATATTTATAATGAAATTCATAAAAAAAACTGTCATTATTTTCTATTATTTTTACAGGTTAGTTACTGTAATTGTTTATTTACTTAGCTACCAAGAAGCCTGTAAAGTGACAATTATATAGAAGGTGGAAATAAACTAAATATAGGGTGATCTAGTAAGATCGTTGGAAGTTTGCATTTTTACATTCTTTTTGTTGAAAATAGAGGTTTTTATTTTTTTTTCACACTTTTACGAAAATCTATCCAAATTAAAAAGGCCCTAACTCAAAAACTATTGCTCTGGGATTTTTTTCACTATTTTTCCCATAATCTAGAGGGGGTGAATTTTTGAACATTTTAAGACAAATTGACTGTCTTAAAAAGTGTTCAAGTCAAAAACTACGGCTCTGAGAAAAAACGTCTATTTGAAAATTGCTTTTAAAATATATGAATACTCAAGTGGCCAGTATAGTAGTTACTACACTCCTCAATAGATGGCACATGCATGCACTTTTCGCAGTAAATAGAAACTTGTCTTGGAAAACGAAATGATTGGAACAGACAAGTCGTCTACTTGAAAATTGCGTTTAAAATATGTGAATACTCAGCTGGCCAGTACAGTAGTTTCTATAATGCTTAATAGATGGCATATGCATTCACTTTTTAAAATAAAGAGACATAATTTGTAATAGGTACATCCCTTAAAATTACATAACATATACCCCTTAAAATTACATAACAATTTATACAAAATTTTACAAAAATATGTCTCTTTTAAAAAGTGTCTAACTCGAAAACAATCGCTCTGGGATTTTTTTTTACCTTATTTTACCCAAGCCAAAATCATGTTAGTATTTTTTTCGAAATTAAATCAAGTAGTCAAAAAATATTTGTCAAATTCAAATGTCATGTTTCAAGATTTAAATTTTTGTTGAATTCGAGTATAAATTTTAGATAAATTTATAAAAATGGCAAGTGTGTCAAAATCCAGAATGTCTGTTAAATCTAAAAAGTCTCAGGCCTCAAAAAAATCTGAACCCGGAAATGAGTTATTTGATAAATGGAGACCCCCTCCCGGAATAAAGTAAGTAGATAAAATGAACATAGAGAAGATATAGAGGGGGGTATACATTTTATCCTCCACACATGTTATATTGCTTGACATTGTACCTTTCAAACATTTAATCTTGTACACCTTTTATCCTCCACACTTTTAATCCGCGAAGAAAAGTTTACTTACACACATTTTATCTTGCGCACATTTTATCATCCACACATTTTATCTTTCATTCATTTTATTTTCCACACATTTTATCTTCGCCAATGTTTGACATTTAAAACATTGTAATTGTACCTGCCATTCATTTTATTGCCCATGCAATTGACATATTTATAACTAGATGAAATATCCAGTATTAAATTTTTCTGGAGATAGAATGTGTTAAAGATAAAATGTGTGGAATATAAAATGAGTGGAAGATAAAATGTGTGGATGATAAAATTATTTGGAAGATAAAATGTGTGTAAGATAACTTTTTTCGTGGATTAAAAGTGTGGAGGATAAAAGGTATGCAAGATTGAAAGTGTGCAAGGTACAATGTCAAGCAATATAACATGTGTGGAGGATAAAATATATATGCTCCAACAAATGACTACTAGAATTGAAAGGCCTTTCGAACTGTGTCATGTTCGACAACCTTTTCCATTTAAAATTTTTGAGGTGCAGTCTACACCCATTTTTGGGTTGAAGTTATGCCATTGGAACTAATCCATTTAGGTGTCCCCCTTTATATTAAAATTGACGTGTTCGAGCGTTTTTTGCAAAATTAATGTTAAGTGGCCAAAGATTGCGCTGATAATTTTCACTGGGCCAGCCTGTATATTAAACGACAAGCAAATAAATTTTAATTTTTTGTCAGGTATACCATGTCCCAAACTAATGTAGATTTTGATGCAACTGTACCAAGAATGACGCTTAAATATACAACTCTAGATATAGAACCAGGTCAAGATCTAACTGTAAAGCCATCGTCTACCAAAACCAAGTAAGTACAGTATACGAAAAAAAGTCTTTTTTGGAGTTGAAGTCATTTAATTAAATCCACTAATACACCAACGTTTCCACTGTAAATCAGTCTTCATCAGGGTGCTGATAACATACAAAATAGGGTGGTTGCACATTTTTTAAAAATTATTTTATTAGAAAGAGTTTGTAATTTAAACACAGGAAATAAAGAAAAAAATTTTTTTTTCGTTATACTTTTTGAAATATTAGAGAAAAAATAATCGCGCCAAAATTTCTTGCTTATATCTACCCCCCACTCCTATGACGTCATTGGTCATGGTTCTAAACTGCGCATGTTCGCCAACCAGTGAAGCTGTTTACTTATTGGTGCACTGCGACACCATGACCAATGACATCAGCAAATAGTGGGAGATACTTTAAGTCACGTGATTTATTTGAAAATTTACGCATTTTTCAATCATTAATAACTCTTAATTTATAGGGATTATTACCATTTTGTTTTCACAAATAATGTTTAAATAGATAAATGTATCCATATATAATATAGATTTCCGAACTCAAATTTCTTGCAAACACCCTATTAATAAATCTATCTGAAATATGGAATATCTTTTTAGGTACCAAAGACGGAAAAGTAGAGCTCCTGTTTTTCAATTTACAGATGAATTGGAAGCAGCACAATGGAAAATAAAAAATGAAGCGTATAAAAGAATAATGATGGAACGTATTAGAAGAGTTAAATTGCAAAATAGGAAAGCTAGTAAGATTAAAAAATATATATTTCATATTAAGTTGAACAGAACTATACTTTTGTTTTCTGACGAATTTATTTTTTTGGAGAAATTTTTGATGTTAAAACAGCCATAGATATATGAAGTTCACTTTCGGATAAGCCGATTGGCTCTTATAAAGTTTTATGGGACTTGCGGTAATGGTTCATTTAGGCAGGTACTTTCTTCTGTCGTATACTGTTAAGTGCCGTACCAGAAATTATCTATCAAAATGTAATGAATAAATTTTACAGAAAATTTTTAGTATTTATACATACAAGAACAAAGGCAGAAACTAAGTATTAACTAGCTTTACAACGGTAAGAAAATCTAAAAGGGATTAAAGCGGAGTGATCAACAGATTTGACTAAGTCAAGTTGTTCATTCTTAAGATTTTCCTTTTTATTTGGATTTCCAATTATTCTAAGAACTTTTTATTGGGAGTCTTTGAATTTCCAATTATTCTTCATTATTTGTTATTAAAAATTTTCTTTAGAGATACACGGTCAGTTTTGGACAAGTCCTCAAAAAGTTATTTCTGTGCTTGCAGTTTTTAGTTTTGTATGCATGTAATTGTAAAAACGAATATGTGCAGATCCTGGGAATATAATTTTGTGGACGTAAGTCATGCTGAAAACAACATTCGGAAAAAATAGTCCAACATCTAGCAGAAAATCAGCCGTCGACGTCGAAAAAACGGAGTCGCAAATATGTATCCTATAACGAGAAAAATATGATACGGCCCTGTTGTTACTTTTCAAGTGATACCTTTGAGTTGAGATAATTTATAACTCCTAACCACAAAGCTTCCCACCTCTCCATAAAAGGTTGTAAAATCCGCATAAGTCGGTTTCATATACATCTACTTCCACTATACTGCCCTTAACAGCATACGACAGAAGAAACTACATGCCTAAATGAACCATTACCACAGAATAGTTACATACAGAAGCGATACTCCGTGTCGGTACCTTTTTATGTTCCCCTATTCAGTTCTATGACCTTGAAGCATTGTGTAGACTTTCAAATTTATGCTCTTCCCCTATCTCTCTCTAAGATGTGAGGAAACTTTCCGATTTTAAACAATGAGCCCTTTAAATTTGTGCCTTCCCCTATCTCTCTCTAATTTTCGTTTCTCTGTCTTATTGTCACTTCTGTATAAACCTATTCTGTGCCATTACCGCAAGTCCCATAAAACTTTATAAGGGCCAATCGGCTTATCCGAAAATGAATTTCATATATCTATGCTTACTATACTTTTGTTTTCTGACGAATTAATTTTTTTGGAGAAACTTTCGTTGCTGCCCTCTTGAAGATAATTTTGGAGACTTTCTTTACATTTTATGTTTTTGTTAGAAAAAGCCATGCACGAGTCACTAATACATCAGATTGGACCATCTTGGTTTCATGAATTATCCCATTTACAAATGGAGGCAGCAGTCTCACTATATACTATTTTACGTTTAATAAATCATTTAAAAGTTACTAACAAAATTTGTTTTCGAATGTGAATTTTCTTCATCTTATCTCACTTCATATCATTCTATGATTGTCTCATTTCACACCATACCATGATTGCCTTATTTCACACCAATCCAGGCGGAAGAGAAAAAGTGGCTCAACTCAACAACAATAACAAAATCAACAACAACAAATATTGACACGAGAAACACTAAAAGAGCTCAATGGATAAACCACACATAGAGATCGCAGAATGGAATGAATACAAAACCCACCAATAACGTTGATTTAAATTTCCCCCACTTTTTCTCTTTCACCTTGAATAGTGTGAACTGAGACAATCATGGAATGGTGTGAAATGAGATGAGATGATTGGGTACAGGTCGACGGTGCTGCTCTCGTGCCCTAATAGTTATTTACATAACAAGCGTGGAAAGTGGTACATAGCAAGCGTGTGTAGAGATTGAAGAACGAGGCGTGTAGCGCCGCGTGATTTAATACACGAGCGTTGCTATGCACTTTCAAGCGAGTTATGTACACTATTTTACGGACGACCACAAAATATTATAATAAAAACAGGGTTTATACAAAAATGTCAATGTCAAACACAACTCACGAAAGCGTTGACGTTTGGGTTTGAGGTTAAGTATCACTAGTTAACCGGAAACTGATTTGGAAATCTAGTACGTATTATTTGAACAATTAATAAAACTATCAGAACATTTTGACTCTTTATTTTTGTTATTAATTCACTACCAATTTTAAAATCGTAGTTTTAAGCAAATTTTCATTAATTTTGTTACATTTTATTATCAAAGTTCCATCTATTGACCACTAATCGTCATATCCGGTTATATAACACACTAGTGTGTTATTATAACACACGCCGTGTGCTATGTTAAATTTTCTGGTGTTAATTACAGTGTAAATATGGCTACTTTCATATGTGGTCGTCTGAAAAATATAATTTTGGAGATTTGCTCACATTTGATGTTTTTGTTAGAAAAAGCTATGCACGAGTCACTAATACACCAGATTGGACCGGCTTGGTTCCACGAATTATCCCATTTACAAATGGAGGCAGCAGACACACTAAAAGCTGAAATGGCTATTGATATGAGATTCAACACAATATCTCGTACACAAGATGTGTTAACAAAACTAGGAATTGTGTTATGGCCAAACCATACCAAGATTCAATACGCCTTGAAGAAGTACCACGAATGCCCTGTTGAGTTTCTGTTGAAGCTGTACCAACTTAATAGACCGAAAGAACCAGAAAAACGTAAGTCTAATAGTGCGATTCTCAACACAAGTTACAGAATGTAAGTTGAATGCTATAGACTGCATTATAAAAAAAAAAAAAAAAATTTATGATGTTCATAAATGTGACATTTTCTTCTGTTATTCATAAACATTATGCATTTTAAAATATAAATATTTACAAAAATTCAATTTGTTATTGAAATAATCCCACGCCAATGGTAGATTGCTTTCCCATTTATGGTTTACGCCCCTAGTTTATTGGATCAGTGCAGTTTTGAACTTGGTTGACATGGGGTAGGTATAGCTACATAACCCAGAACTGCACAGGGCAACTGGTAGGCTAGGCATGGGTCTACGATACGTTTAGTATGTACTGTGCGGCACATTGAACAACATTAGAAAAAAAGGATATTTATGTTGCCGTCTCCTTCAACTTGTTTGTTGCATTATATGCACGAGAATGATTGACAGGTCCTTTTCTATTTTGGACGAGCTATAGTGTAACGGTCATTTTGTGGCGCCAAATTCAAACTGAAACCCTAACTCGCCTCTGCCGATTTAAACGCCCATGTTATTCTTATGCAAATAAAAATATGCTATCTTTAAACTGCTACAAAGTATTATCAAATGCAAATCTTAACTATTAAACCTTATAAATACTAATCTCTAATGTTTTATCTATAATATACACACCCAAAAAACATAGTATTATTTAATAAACTTCAATTTAAACAGTAGGTGCAAATTTCTGAAAACGTATGTCGTAGCTGTGTTAGTATTCAGTTGAACCTGTCACTTTAACTGCACCAAGTAACGACATGTTACAATTTGGGATACTACTTTCTTTAAAATCAAATTTTTCTTAATTTATTCTTTTATTTGTACTTTTTCTGTACGGAAAGCAAGGAGTAATATTTTAGGATATAAAAAATACTATGTTATAGTTAAGAATCGCCAAAACGCTTTAATATCGTGAATTGAAAATGTACTCCCATAAGAAATGCATACACTCAGATTTGAATTAGGGTTTCGCGCTAAATGTAAATCTTAACCTCACTAACGAAAAGCGAAAGGCCCTGTAACGTTACAGCGACGATGTAAATACTACATTAAGCTGAAGTGGTGACGTATCTGTTACATTTCAGCTGTTGACCTTGTAAGTTGTTAGATTAACTACATTTATAATATTCGCAGAGTTTATAACTACAATACGAATAATAATAATAATAATATTCCGTTTATTTTATATATTTATGGGCATTTGAACAGTAAAGAACTGTTTATTTAGCTCTGTTTCTAGGGGTTACAAGACGTTTTACGGGCTAGATCATGTAAAAATTATAACGGGCTGTTGACATGGATATACCAAGACAACATATCTTATTTGAAACGTCTGACATCCTTTGACATTGACATTGACGTTGCACAAATGCAATGAATTTTATTAAACATAAATATATTGCAATGCAAATGCCCATAAAACATTGTACAATGCTCTACCGTTACCTGAAGTTTACAGCCTCACACAGATAACAGGCTCGCTCGTTACCTTTCTGTGCTCACCTGGAAATTTCTATATAACGGTCTTGCAATGTAACTAACTATTAACAAAAAAATCTGTCAAACACGATTGCATATGACAAACAACAAAATGCATGTGAATATAGTAACGATGTAAGTAAGTAACTTGATTGTTACATCGGGCTGTAACATACATCGACGAAAGAGTTACAGTGTTACAGTGACTTATTTCAGAATCGCAATATTAATATAAGGTTTGTATTAATAACAACATGATTTCATTTCCAGAACACGATTATACTTTGAATGATAGAATTATGTTGTCTGCTGTGGTTCATTTGGCAATACGAGATGTTTTCAGAGAGTTACATCTAAGGTTACCTTCGCCCAAAAATAAAAAAGTGCCTCCTAAACCATTTAAACGTAAGTCAAACTATTTTCTCAATTACATTGACATGTGATGTCAAATTTAATGTAAGTAACTTTAAAAGATAAAATTAGTAAATATGTAGTAGTTTTATTGTAAAATTAAAAAAGATAAAAGAAATATATAAGTAATATATTTGCATGCGTGAATCAAAGTAAGTTAGGTTCCGGTTTTAGTAACGTCAAAAATAGCAGTTTTTTTTGGTCATACATATATTACGAAGAAAATTGTATATATGAAATGAATTAAAAATATTCTTAACTACAATAACAAACTAATTATAAAACTACAAATTGAATGTACTGAAAAAATTATATACAATATATAATAAATTTTGTAGTTAAACGAAGAAAGAAAAAATACCCTAAATGGAACAAAAGCATGTCACCTTATCTAGAACCTATAATTCCTCTAGAACAGAAACATAGACATGGAGTCTATAAAAATAGACACAAAGAATATCCTTCCTTAAGATACTTTAATTATAAAGATGATATGGTAAGTATAATTAAAATTATTCCCTTATAGTTAATCTAGACCACAGAATAGTTATATACTGAAGCGACAGCAAGACAGAGAAACTAAAATTAGAGAGAGATGGGGAAAGCCAACAAATTTAAAGGGCTCATCGTTTAGAATCCCAAAGTTTCCTCACATCTTCCTGCCTAGAGTTTCTCTGTTTATCAATCTTTAACGCGCCTACAACATTTTCAATAAGGAGACAATCATAAAAATATAAAAATACAGAAATCGATTTCTTAGAAGCAACAAATTTGTTATTACTTTGATAAAACATAGGAAAATAATTATCAAAAAGAAATTATTATATTTCAATCCAAAGGAGAAGAAGCTGTATCAGCTTTCCACACTTTGTCGACGTCCATGTATACGATGATACTGGCTCATTCAAAGTTATACTTGTTAAATAATTGTTTAAAAATACACAAATGTGAAGCTTGTAAGACGTTTTTTCAACAAAATTTCGAATTAGGCCACAACATATTTATACATTATAAAAATCATAATTTGGAGAATTCTGAGTTTGTAAATTTTAAAACAACACACGAATATTTTTATATTTACATATTTTCTTTAGAAAATACTTTTTATATAAATATTGAAAAATTGAGTTGTATTAATTAAAAGTTTTTTTTATCAAAGTGATAACATATTTGTTGCTTCTTAGAAATCGATTTCTGTATTTTTATATTTTTAATATTGTCCCTTTATTAAAAATGTTGTAGGCGCGTTATTGATTGATAAACAGAGAAACTCGAGCCATGAAGATTTGAAACGATGAGCCCTTTAAATTTGTTGGCTTTCCCCATCTCTCTCTAATTTTAGTTTCTCTGTTTTACTGTCGCTTCTGTATATAACTATTCTGTAGTATTGTCCTGTACAATATGGTAACTTAGTTATAAGCCGGACAGTTTTTATTTACCAAAAACTGTTTTCTCATGTTAAATGCTTATGACAACACTTTCTTGGAATAAACATATACAAATTTTTAACAAAAATTACAATGTGATACATTTTATCCTCCACACATGTTACATTGCTTGATATTGTATCTTGCACACATTCAATCTTGCATACCTTTTATCGTACACACTTTTAATCCACAAAAAAAATTATCTTACACACATTTTATCTTCCAAATCATTTTATCATCCACACATTTTATCTTCCACTCATTTTATGTTCCACACATTTTATCTTCAGAAAAATTTAATACTGGATATTTCATCTACTTATTAGTATGTTAATTGCATGGGCAATAAATGAATGGCAGGTACAATTACAATGTTTTAAAGATCAAACGCTGGCGAAGATAAAATGTGTGAAAAATATAATAAATGAAAGATAAAATGTGTGCATGATAAAATGTGCACAAGATAAAATGTGTGTAAGATAACTTTCGCGGATTAAAAGTGTGGAGGATAAAAGGTGTGCAAGATTAAATGTATGAAAGATACAATATCGAGTAATATAACATGTGTGGAGGATAAAATATACGCCTCATTAAAATTACTGAAACTACATTTTTTGTTTAAGTATCTAGTACATATAGTTGATGATGTAAATAATGTACGAACAATTTCCAAAAGTGTAAAAAGAAATAAGTGGACACGCCCACCTAAAATACCTGTTCGCGTTATCCAATCAAAAGTGAAGAAAAAGAAAATTTATGAGTTGAAAAAACCTTCAAATTATATATCCCCATGTGATCTTAAATTGACAAAAGAAGAGGATATTGTAATTGAGGCGAATAATGATTTGGATAATATATGTACATGTAACCCGAAAACTTTTACAAAAGATACTTCTTTCGATTTGAAGATTAAAATAACAACTAGTAAAGAGGAGGTTTACTTGACTCAGAAGTTAAGTCCGTATAAAGAAACAGATAATATAGGAAATTTAAATTTTGTGGAACAAAAAATGATATGCGAATGTATGCAAGAAGAAACAGAAGAAAAACATATCAAGAAGATAGAATACAGGTATAAAGTATCCCTAAACTATAGCTTAAGACACCTGTTTAATATAAAGGGGTTCCTCAGGGTTGTGATTTAAGTCCCTTCATTTCTTTGTCTTTTAAACATTGTACAACTATCTATACGTAAGCCCAAATAGAATTTTAAACCCTCTACATAATTTCAAAAACATATTATTTAATATGAAGGGGTTCCTCAGGGTTATGATTAAAGAGCGGATTATATGCACTAAAAAAGTGTCAAAATATGCATGCAATATGCATTAAAAAATCATCAAAATATGCATGATATATGCAAAAAAGTTATAAATATGCACTTTACAATAAAAATATGCAAAAAACTAATGTCATCAGGCTCGTTTTACTGATATAATTTTCTTATTTCTATTTTTACATGCAGTGTTTTATTTGGAACATTTCATGAAATGTATAAAGACAATAAATATCACAGGTAATTCTAACAAAAATAAGAAAATCTCGAATTCATATTCATATTGAAATTTACAAAAGCTCTTTTTTGAATTGTTGTTATAGTTCCAAACATACGAATTTCAGTGACAGATATTAATTACTTACCTTACTTACAAAATAAGAATTACTTAAGTTCTAAACAGTTCTAAAATACTGATAGAATCCCTTTTTTTGTTCTGACGAGAAATTAAATATGATTGTAATGGTTTCAATGAGTACATTTTATATAAATGCTCACTTGTTAAAAGTACGATCAAAATTATATTTATTGTAATATACTGTTTTCAAAAAAGAACAAAATATGTCAAAAATTAATTTTTGTTTTTGAAAAAAGACTTAAAATATGCACTAATATGCAAAAAAAATCTAAATATGCAATAAAGTATCATTAAATGCAAAATAAGCATTTTTTTTTTTATATTTGGCATTAATTTTTGATGAAACGTGAACATATGAAAACAGTCTGTTGATATGCCTAATATAAACAACACATGCAATTGCATAGAATCCGTTCTTTAGTTATGATGTTAGTCCCTCCACTTCTTTGTTTTTAAACATTGGACATCTATCTATACTTAACCCCAAATAGAATTTTAAACTCTCTACATAATTTCAGAAACATATTATCATTTAATATGAAGGGGTTCCTCAGGGTTATGATTTAAGTCCCTTCATTTCTTTGTCTTTTAAACATTGTAGAACTATCTATACTTAAGCCCAAATAGAATTTTAAACGCTCTACATAATTTCAAAAACATATTATCATTTAATATGAAGGGGTTCCTCAGGGTTATGATTTAAGTCCCTTCATTGCTTTGTCTTTTATACATTGTATATCTATCTATACTTAAACCCAAATGCAATTTTAAACGCTCTACATAATTTCAAAAACATATTATTAATAAAGAAAAGTCAGGTGTTCCACAAGGTACTGCTGTAAGACTCATATTTTAATAAGATCCTAATATTACCATTTTAAATACGACTATATCACTTATACGAAAATTGGAATAAACCCGATTTAAAATGTTATAGGATCCCATTGTGGATATATGTGAGACATAATTTAAAAAAAAATATAAGAATATATAAAATTTTAGAGTAGGAAGGACTTATATTTGAATCTTGCGGAACACCAATCTAAGGGTATTCTAATTTAACAAAAGTTATATAAAGCTAATATTTTTTTATATATTTATTTTTATGCCACGCATTATTTTCAAAAGGAACACCTTTAAAATTTAGTCATTCTTACAGAATGTTTAAAAATATCTAAAGCAAAGTATTTGGTACGTAAGATTTTTAAGTACCAAGTCTTTTTAAATGAAGTAAAGACACTTATAAATTTTTATGGGCATTTGAACAGTAAAGAAATGTTTATTTAGCTCTGTTTCTATAGGTTACAAGTCGTTTTACGGACTAGACCGTGTAAAAATTATAACGGGCTGTTGACATGGATATACCATGACATCATACCTTATTTCAAACGTCTGACATCTTTTGACATTGACATTGACGTTGCACAATGCAATGAATTTTATGAAACATAAATATATTGCGATGCAAATGCCCATAAAACATTGTACAATGCTCTATCGTTAGCTGAAGTTTACAGCCTCACACAGATAACAGGCTCGCCCGTTACCTTTCTGTGCTCACCTGGAAATTTCTGTATAACGGTCTTGCAATGTAAATAACTATTAACACTCTTTTAGTTGTGAATGTTGTATTTGTGGAAAATCAGTAAATATTTCTCAAAACGACACTTTCGATTTGTTGAACAACGAAGAGGAATTTGAAGGATTGCCAACTATTGAAGAATATTGTGAAGAAGAAGAAGAACCTTCTGATATTATATGCCCCTGTGTTACGCCAAGTACTTCTACACTCAATTCAAGTGATACTTTTGCTCTTTGTACCTGTAAATCATCTAGGTATGTAACCATTTTCTTAAAAATTAAATTTCTTGTTTCCTAATTTTACAAACATTTACTTATCCTTATGTAAAACTTGTAATAATTAAGACTGAAAGATGAAATTTGGTATATGTACTTAAAAAAGTGTGCTCTTTTGAGATCTGAAATATCTCTACCAGGTTTAGAGATATGGCCCATTAAAAATGGATATAAGTATGACGCTGTTAAAATTTTGTGACTTTTTGTAAATATTTATGTACAAATTGTAATATTTTGAGGTAAAACATGAAAATAGGTACATATACTAAAGAAAGTGTGGTGAATTCAAATCTTCCATCAGATTTGAAATATCTCTACCAGGTTTAGAGATATGGCCCATTAAAAATTGATATACGTATGTCGCTGTTTTAAATTGGTGACTTTTTATATATCTATATGACCACACTGTAATAATTATGTGTGAGACTTGAAAATAGGTACATATACTAAACAAAGTATGCTGAATTCAGATTTGAAATGTCTCAAACATTTTTTGAGATGCACATCAACAAATTCTGCAACCATACTAAAATATTTCAGGGGCGTATACATTTTATCCTCCACACATGTTATATTGTTCGACATTGTATCTTTCAAACATTTAATCTTGCACACCTTTTATCGTGCACACTTTTAGTTATGTTACACACATTTTATCTTGCGCACATTTTATCATCCACACATTTTATTTTCCACACATTTTATCTTTACTAACACCAACAAATTCTGCAACCATACCACAGAATTAGTTTATACAGAAGCGACAGTAAGACAGAGAAACAAAAATTAGGAGAGATGGGAAAAGTCAACAAATTTAAAGAGCTCATCGTTTAAAATCGGAAAGTTTCGTCACATGTTAGAGAGATAGGGGAAGCCAACAAATTTAAAGGTCTACACAATGCTCCAAGGTGCCTATTCTGTAACTTTTCAACGATTTGAAGTGTTATATTGATTTACATCTCATGTCATATGTATAATGTTGTAATCTTAGGAACTTTTGTATTTGAAAGTTTTAGTAAAATAATTTTTAAGTTGGCACTACTCCCTGACACAACTTTCAAATTGTGCAAAATTGTATTTATTGTCAACTGCGTACATGATGCATTTCAAGATTTTCTTTAGTAATTTTCACAAAATGTAACCAATCGAATTTTAAACAATACCGTCAAGCGCAGAAACTAAACGTCAGTATAACACTAGCGAAATGAATATAACACTACCATTCGCGTTAGTGAATCGTTTACAAAATGAGTGACGTCATATTTCCTGTTGCACACAAAAACCGCTAGATGGTAGTCAGATTATAACACTTTTGAACGCGTATCACTAGTGTTATAAGTTACAGAATCAGGGTTGTTAAGAAAAAGCCACTATGGTTTAAACCGGACTGGTTTTTATAGTTTTAACCAGTGGTTCTTATTAAAAATAATAGTAAAAAATACACTTTTTGATTTGTGTGTTCTGCATTATGTTGCATTCATAAGTTAGAAAGTCGGCTGGATGGCTGAGCGAGCTAGCGCACATCTCTAGCTCGCTGTGACGTCATACGAACCTGAGATTCTCAGTTCAAGTCCCAGCGACCGACAACGTGTGATTTGTCGTAAAATAAAAAACACAGCTACTTGTGTATCACACTCGGATGCTATAGACATGCCATCTATACATCTTAAATAGAAGTAGCACTGGCAAATGAAACAACCGACAGTACGGCAGTTAGAACTGCGGCTCGGTGTGTTCGGTTGCCCTATGCTCCGCCTGGGAGATTCAGGGACACATTATTATTATTATAAGTTAGAAAGTTATACTTGTATTTATATTATTAATAATAGGTACAATAAATTTACAGAAACAAACTTATATATTCGAAATATTGAAAACTATTCATACATTTTTGTATTCAGACATTTTTGTCTTTATGTTATTACAGAATGAAGTAATGACCAATTGAGCTATCATATTTTTATATTAGTATTACGGCCGGTTTTATATAAAAATTTAATACCCACTTAAATTTATAGTTCAGTAAATTCTTTATTTTTCATTAAATACACATCGTTTTAATTTATTAAATGATGATTTTATCATACATTCGTTTATCATTTGGACTAGATGATGAAAATTTGCTGTGCAAGTAGATTTAAGTGGGTATTAAATTTGTTTATAAAACCTGCCCTTAGTGTATTTGACTCAAAATATTAACTAATATGTATTTATTTAATTTTAAGTGATTTAAACCACTTTCAGCCGGTTTAAACCAATTTCTTCCGGTTTAAACCAATTTAAACCACTGGTCTGGCTTTTATTACAAAAAGTGGCTTTTATAACAACCCTGTACAGAATAGGCACCCAAGGTCATAGAACTGAATAGGGTAACATGAAAAGTACCGACACGGAGTGTTGTTTCTTTATAAACCTATTCTGTGACTATACTACAATATTCCCCACTTGTATTCTAAACATTAAACACCTTTTCATATTTTCAGTGACAGTTGCACCTGCTGTACATGCGGCAACTTGGACAAAGACTTCATCCTCCGTGTCAAACGTTTCAACCAGGCCAACAACACTTGCTATTCCCCCTGCGTGTGCAAATGCAATTGTAAAAAGCACAAGAAACGACGATCCCTATGCCAAGGTCCACCCCCTGTTAAATACTGCTTCTGCAAAGAAACCAGAAGAAAAGAAGAGGTGTTTGGCGAAATGGACATCCCTGAAGACCAACCTGAAGAACAAGAAGCAACAGAAGAGAGAAAGAAGACAGTGAAGATTGAAGATGGGGAGTCGCTAAAGTCAAAGGAGGAGTTTACGTGTGAATGTGTGAATCTGTATACGCAGTATCTAAACGCGCATGAGAGTTGCATGAGTTTGTTTAAGAATTATCAACAGAAGATTGAAGATGATATTAAGGATTACATGAAGGAACTTAGTATAGGCAGGTGAGATTGAAGTGTAGTTCTAGGGTTTACATCTCAATGTGGTTTAACCTTAGATGAGGTATAACTAGAGATATGGCATTGCACAAATATATTGTCGAAAGATCTAAGGTTTAAAATCGCTTGCAGCCAGCAGTATGAGAACAGTGGACCAGTGGAATAGTTATATGGAAAACTCAACCAAACAAATATTGAGGATAGGTGACTAACACTATGACCAATATTTCGTTCGTCTAACTGTAAGTGTGCACTGTTAGGCGATTCTCTACTATACATGTTTTGCTTGCTCAGTAGTACGTAGCTATAGGAGTGTGCCATATCTCTATGTTATACCTCATCTAAGAGTTTAACAACACTATTTTCCTACGACCGTTATAGTCATTTACATAACAAGCATGGAAAGTGGTAAATAGCAAGCGTGTGTAGAGATTGAGTGATTTAATACACGAGCGTTGCTATGCACTTTCAAGCGAGTTATGTACACTATTTTTCAGACAACCACAAAGTATTATAATAAAAACAGGGTTTATACAAAAGTGTCAATGTCAAACACAACTCACGAAAGCATTGACGTTTGGGTTTGAGGTTAAGTATCACTAGTTAACCGGAAACTGACTATGACGTTTGAGGTTATGTGAAACCAGTTATGACAATGTAGTTAATCTAAATCTAAAACTACTACATAATTAAAATTAAAAATAGAACAAAATTTTTATAAATAATACTAAAATAAAAGTAAATAATTCACTACCAATTTTAAAATCGTAGTTCAATCATTATCAAAGTTCCATCTCAGTCGAAGATGATATTAAGGATTATATGAAAGAGCTTAGTATTGGCAGGTAATGGAATTGTAGATCTAGGGTTCAAATCTCAATGTGATTTAACCACACTGTGTGCAATATACAGTGAGTTGTATTAGAGTGTTTTAAGGTCTGTACTAAGACTTGTATTAAATATTCAATTCATTGGCTGTTTTTCACATTTAAATACACTTGTATTTATTGCTGTGGTAATTTTAAGCTGGGGCTGTTTTAAACCTTGTTTTAAGGTTTTCATAGACAGATTTGACAGATAAATTTTATATTTTGTCATTTCAAATAATTTTTTGAAAAAAGGTTTATGCATTGTGCAAAATAAAACGAATTGAACGTGATTAACAAGTTATTAGAGTTAAAAGGCGACGAAGGACATATATTGTAACAATATAAGAATATTTAAGTATACATCTAAGGTGGATTTTAGATTGGTTTTATTGCATAAATAATGCATTCTTGAATATTATTTTGGTTGTATGCAAGGATGCATTATATTTTCTCCTTTTATGATTTATTTATTATACAAGTACAGAGAGCTTCAATTCATTTTAATATCTTTAGATTAATCCCGGACTAATAATCAACACATGCTACATATGTTTGTGGTAAATAGTGAACAATTTCAACCAACTTGTTTTCCTGTATTTTTTTTGTAAAAAGTAGATTTTTCACGGAGCACATGTAAATTGTCATTCGCTCGAAGAACAAACGTCAAAATATGAATTTTTCGGTCACTATTTGGTTTTAAAAAGGGATCCTTATTTTATATTTCTAAAATAATATATAATTAGACTCCTTATTCCTCTTTCCTGGCATTTTATATCATTGAAACTAAATGTACCACGCAATAACCACACAATTTTCAAATTGAAAATTCAATTCCGTTTGACACATGTCAGATAATACAGTGTTGTCAAGAATATGTTTTGAATACGCGTGTTTTAAGTAAAACAAGGTTATTCGGCAGGAGTGAATCAGCCTTGTATTAAAGTATGTTTTAAAGTAAAACAGTGTTTAGCTAATACAAGTTTTAATACAGACTTTATTTAACCCACTGAATACTTATATTTCCTATGTTGCATTTTATCTGGAACGATACGGTGCCATATAACAAGTGCTATCCATAGTAGACTAATGACAGATTCGTATATGTTGCATCTTAGCTGAAACTATCGTACAGTTTTTGCCATTATTCTGGGATTTCTAGATGTACATGTGGAGATTCTTTGTCACATTTGGAAGAAGAAGAAGACGAAGATGAACAGGAAGGCACAATAGATGCCCCCACATGTACCTGTGTTTGCTGTGACGACACATTCGCTGGCTGTACTTGTAATGATGGACCAGGTATATTATATGAAGTATAATCGCGTCAGTGGTTGATGTGGGTATAGCTTATATGAAGTATAATAATAATAATAATAATAATAATAATGTGGGTATAGCTAGTATAACCACAGAATAGTTATATACAGAAGCGACAGTAAGACAGAGAAACCAAAATTAGAGAAAGATTGAAAAAGCCAACAAATTTAAAGGGCTCATTGTTTAAAATTGGAAATTTAGTCACATCTTAGGGAGAGATAGGGGAAGGCAACAAATTTAAAGCTCGTTTAAAGGACTACACAATGCTCCAAGGTCATAGAACCGACTAGGGTAACATCAAAGGTACCGACACGGAGTGTTGACGTTGACAATTTTGTCAGTCGTACTCAATTAATTACACAAATCAAATACTTTGTATAAAAAATAAAGTCAACTAAATAATTATTTGTATTAAGCTTCTGGAGAGCAACCAAGAGATGGCAGGACAAAACGAGCACAATGTCACTCATTTAAGTTACATAACCCTGGTCTTGTTTAAACTATCGTATGTTTGCAATAATGCGATTACTGTTAAAACTAAAAAATCATATATTGTATGGTTCAAATACAATTATACATACAGGATGGCCCAATGAAAATTATCAGAGCAATTTTTGGCCACTTAACATCAATTTTGCAAAAAACGCTCGAAAACGTCAATTTTAGTATAAAGGGGGACACCTGAATGGATTAGTACCAATGGCATAACTTCAACCCTAAAGGGGGGGGTGGACTGCACCTCAAAAATTTTGAATGGAAAAGGATGTCAAACATGACGCAGTTCGAATAGCTTTTCAATTCTCTTTTCAACATTTATTTTTCAAATCCGATCATTAGAGAGAAATATCGTTTAAAACAAATTTTATCAGGTGTTCAAAATTGCAATCAAGTAGACTTAAACAAATGACAGAAACTAAATAAACAATTCTTTTGACAATGGCCAGCAAGATCGCCAGGTCTATCACCGTTAGATTTCTTTTTAGGGATTATTTGAAGTCTATAGTTTATGCCTCGCTACCCGAATCTTTAGAAGATTTACGGCAACGTATCGTGACTGAGTGACGTCAGATTACTCCACAAATGTTGCTCTATTATTGTATGGAAGTTGGTGGCAGTCATTTTGAACACCTAATAAACTGATACTTGAGTTTCTGTCATTAGTTTAATGCCCAGTTGCAGAAAGGCTAATCAGGCTCTAATAAAAAAAATCACTGATTAATTTGACGTTGCTACCATGGCCACGTATTAAAAATACATTGCTGTCAAAAAATTAATCATAAATCAAAAATGATGAAGCTTTGTGCAACCCGGGCTAAGCCTATTTCATTGCAATTTTGAACACCTGCTAAAATTTGTTTTAAACGATATTTTTCTCTAATGATCGGATTTGAAAAATAAATGTTGAAAAGAAAATTGAAAGTCCTTTCGAACTGTGTTATGTTTGACACCCTTTTCCATTAAATATTTTTGAGGTGCAGTTCACCTCCATTTTAGGGTTGAAGTTATGGCATTGGTACTAATCCATTCAGGTGTCCCCCTTTATACTAAAATTGACGTGTTCGAGCGTTTTTTGAAAAATTGATGTTGTGGCCAAAAATTACGCTGATAATTTTCATTGGGGGCGTATACATTTTATCCTCCACACATGTTATATTGCTCGACATTGTATTTTTCAAACATTTAATCTTGCACACCTTTTATCCTCCACACTTTTAATCCGCGAAAAAAGTTATCTTACACATATTTTATCTTCCAAATCATTTTATCATCCACACATTTTATCTTCCAATTATGCTTTCAAGTAATTTATTATAGGTACTTAGATCAATTTATATTATGAAAAATAATTTCAGAAGCAACCAAATATTTTATTTTTAATACATAATTTATTTGAACATTTATACTACATTTCCATTTATATTTTAAATGTTCTAACTGCTCCTGCGATTTCGATTTTTGATGACATGAGTCTCTAGGCGTATTCCATTTACCACCTGAACTGATCCAACTTTTACTTTTCAATCCGGATCACTTATTTTTCATTCTATTTGACTGACCTTACCCCCTCTACTGAACCAACTGATCCTAAGTAATCCACTCTCCGAGGTAGATCAATTGGTTCAGTTCTAACATCACGTTACTTTGCTGTATATCACAAACAAAACTTAGCGAGATGTTTTAACACTTCTACTTCCATTCGTTTTATATCTTTAAACCTCCCTTCCAAATGGATCATCTTTTGCAAAATTGTATTAAAATGTTTATCATTATCACTGTTACTTATTGCACTACACAAAAATATTTTTATCGCTCAAAAACTTGCAAAGAAAGAGTTTTAAATACATATTTCTCAGTAAATATATTCTAACGTTCTTAATTTCGTCAATCGTACCGTTGATTGAAAAATAAATAGATAGGCAAGCTTATGAGAAAATTCGTTTCATGAATTATTAAAAGAACCATTTTAATAGATACCAAACAATTCAGTCAAGATGTAAAACATCTTAATTTATCTGATATTTTTGTCTGTTTAATTCAGTAGTTGATGGAATCATGAACGAGATGGCTCTGTCAAATCTGATTCCAAAACAGCGGTACGCAAAAACATACAGGCTTGCCTACCTATATATTTTTCAATCAACGATCGTACTAAATTTATTACACAAATCAAATGCTTTGTAAAAATTAAAGTCAACTAAATTATTATTTGTATTAAGCTTCTGAGGAGCAACCAAGAGATGGCAGGACAAAATGATCCAAATGTCACCCATTTCGAATGTTTGCAATAATGCGATTGTACTGTCAAAACCACACAAAACCATGTATTTTATGTTACAAAAACAATTATATACTTTTTTCATAGCTTGTACTTGTGGTTGTGACGTCAATACATCAAGCGAATCAACGTCAAATAGTACCAGTAGTTCCAACAAACCATGTACTTGTTCCTGTACTTGTGGTCCCTGTGAATGCAAAGAATTCGTTGATCAAGTAAAGGAGAATATCGCAGAAAAGGAAAAATGCGAATGTGATCTTGGTAAAGAAGAAGAACCAGTGTTGGCTATAGAAGAAGAAGAGGAGGGAGAAGGTTTTGAAGAAGATGATCCAAGAATATATCACCTGGACGAATTTCCTACTAATCGACATGAACAAATGGAGTTGTTGAAGGTATGTCTTCTAATTCTTGAGATACTGTCCATAGAAAATGGATACAAGTATAACGCTCTTATAATTTTGTGACTTTTTATAACTGTTTAGTTTCATGCTGTCCTTGAAATGTGAAAATAGGTTTATATACAGGGTGGCTGATTTTTCATTGTCCAGGCCATATATCCTGAAGTATTAAATATACAAGAAAAAGCTAAATAAAAAACTTGTGTAACAAGACCTGGTCTATAAAATAGCGTTAACAGATGTTTTCCATGGCCTACTGATTTGGCGAAAAAATATTTAACTGTTTTTTTTTTAAAAGGCACAGCCTATATGTTTTTACGGAATAAGGTTTTACATCAATTTCTCTTTACAATTATGTATAACAAGTGGGGGTTTGCCTTTAATTTATGCTCTTTTGTTCTAATATTACTACCCTGCACCAATTTGACCATATAGTAAACCGCGTTTGTTATCATTATTAACATTTCCTTGTCTGCTTCTATCACGGCAGATTTTTAAATAAAGTGAGAGTGGTGGCAGCGACTATCGTTACCCTTGTCTCGTGTAAAAGTTATTCATTAATATAATTCGTGGATTACTTTTGAAGCAAGTAAAATTCATAAATTAGAACCCTTGTATGTTAGGTACTAGATTTCGTCTTAGGCGACCGTACCTGTTACAAGTACTTGCATTGAATTGTGTAGTACCCACTAAGAATCAGTCTCAAGTATGGTACATGGACAGGGCTAGTAAAGCCAAACAACTCAGTAACTCTAGTTGTCTGTATGTAGTGCTTGCATAGTACTCTGTAGTAACCAAGAATCAGTCTCAAGTATGGCACTTGGACAGGGCTAGTAAAGCCAAACAACTCAGTAACTCTAGTTGTCTGTATGTAGTGCTTACATAATACTCTGTAGTAACCAAGTACCAATCAGTCTCAAGTATGGTACTTGGACAGGGCTAGTAAAGCCAAACAACTCACTAATTCTAGTTTTCTGTATGTAGTGCTTGCATAATACTCTGTAGTACAGTATACAGGGTGGCGTTTTTAAACTATAGACAGCACTAGACAAAGTCACATTTACACCACAGCGTTAGTGAAATATTAGTAGTTCTGAAAAGAACTGGTTTTAATCGTGAAATATCACAAAAAGAGAACTGAAACAAAAATCACATGCAAATTCAACAAGTGATTTAACAACTACTGAGAGTTTGACGTTTCAGTTACATTTGAGAAGGTTAACTTGAAATTTTATCTGGTTAAATGTGGCTTCGTGAAATGGCACAGCAGCCAATCACAGGCTTTGATTTTCTCACTAGAATTTCTAATTACTGTCTATAGTTTAAAAACAGAGTATAGTAAAGCCAAACAACTCAGTAACTCTAGTTGTCTGTATGTAGTGCTTGCATAGTACTCTGTAGTAACCACTAATAAAAATGTTTACAGAAAGTTTTGGACGACTTAGCAGCTGAGAAATATCCATTAGCAACTTTACCAGAAGTTCATAGATTACCACATTTTCAAGTCTGGTTAGATATGAGATCTGGTAAATACGTTTCCATGGAAGACAGAGGTAAATATTACTTGTGTAAATAGTTATTTACATAACAAGCGTGGAAAGTGGTAAATAGCAAGCGTGTGTAGAGATAGAAGAACGAGTGATTTAATACACGAGCGTTGCTATGCACTTTCAAGCGAGTTATGTACACTATTTTTCAGACGACCACAAAATATTATAATAAAAACAGGGTTTATACAAAAGTGTCAATGTCAAACACAACTCACGAAAGCATTGACGTTTGGGTTTGAGGTTAAGTATCACTAGTTAACCGGAAACTGATTTAGAAGTCTAGTACGTATTATTTAAACAATTAATAAAACTATCAGTACATTTCGACTCTTTATTTTTGTTGTTAATTCACTACGAATTTTAAAATAATAGTTTTAAGCAAATTTTCATTAATTTTGTTACATTTCATTATCAAAGTTTCATCTATTGACCATTAATCGTCATATCCGGTTATATAACACACTAGTGTGTTATTATAACACACGCCGTGTGCTATGTTACATTTTCTGGTGTTAATTACAATGTAAATATGGCTACTTTCATATGTGGTCGTCTGAAAACATTTATAAACACATGGTCAACTTATACAAGAGACGATTTTTTGTTCGATTTCAGAAACCTTAATGAAGATTAGCAAAATATGGTGGATCCATACAGATATATGTCACAGAAAATGTGTAATTCCAGAAGAAAAATATAATAGTAAAGAAAGAAGTGTTTTAACATGGGGAAAAGTTTTCTCCCATAAGAAATATGTAAGTATTTTTCTACTTCCGTTTAATACTGTACAGACGTATCGATAGTGGCGCCTCTAGCAGAAAAACCACGCAATAAATCTTATACACAATTACATATTACATAGCGCTTTTGTGCAACATTTTTAAAAGTATCAGCAAATACGAAAATACTGGTAACCATTAACCAAAAAAAAAAAATAAACCGGTTTTAGCGAACATTAATCTTTATTTTAATATTATTTAGCGAGAAAAAATGTAATATTTTTTTTTTAAATCTATGTTTTCTATTTGTATTTGAACATGAGTCATGACAGTTTTTACAATTAACATTTTATTGGAGAGTCATAAATGTAGGTAGTCTCTTTGGCCGTTAAGGTTACTTAAAAAGTACCAAATAAATACGGCCTTTGTCAACACAGGCAAGTTTAAAATTGAAAAGTGACCTGCGTTTTTCTGAAGATATTACGGGAATTTTTGTGAATATTCATTAATTAAATTGCTTTATCTACAACTATTGAAATATGGATACATTATACGTGTGATACTACATATAATATAACACTCATATTACACAAGTGTAATCTGAAATGTTATATTACACGCTACACTTTTGTATAATAAATAAAGCATATAATAATTTAACACATAACATTTTAATAAACTGTTAATTTATTAATAATACATTTTTTATTATAAATATCAATATAAATGATTATAAAAGTATAATAAATACAATTTGAATAGTTATTTTGACATTTAAGTGCTACTGTGGCGCCATCTCTTAAGCTATATATGAACTATTCACACCGAACTGAATATTTAACAAATAATATCAGATTTTTTATATGCCTGATAGTTGTAGATAAAGTATAGTATTTGACTCGCATAATATGGCTACATTACACTCGGATGATTAAATATACTCGCTACCGCTCGTATTTTTAATTACATCCTCGTGTAATATAGCCTACATATTATGCTTGTTAAATAATATACTATTTTTTAATTGTTATATTTTTCTCAGATAGTAAGTTTTTATTATTTTTTAAATTAATTATTCTGTATTTTTTTTAATCAAATTTTTATAATTAATTTGTTTTAATTAATTTTAATTATTTTTTTAACCGATATATTAACCGATACATAAACCGGTTTCCAATTTTCAAAAACCGGTTTTCGAACTAAAACCGTTATTATTATAACGTTCTCTATAAGGGTTAACCGTTAACCAGTATTTTTTTCGGTTACATGCCCTCATTATAAGTTTATTTGACAGTTAATCTCATGCCATTGACAACCTATGTTCCCTATGTTGCATTTTATCTGGAATGATACGATGCCATATAACAAGTGCTATCCATAGTAATGACTAATGACAGATTCGAATATGTTGCATCTTAGCTGAAACTCATGGTATATTAATACATATTTCTGTTACAGTTGTTAGAACTGCGAACTGATTTCTTCCGAAGATTAAAACAAGCAAATATTGCCCAAGCCCAAGAATTCTTCCCTACAATGTTTCACTATAAAATACCGAACAAAACATTTCGAAATGTGTTTTTTTCATATTTTCCGTCTGATGAAAATCATTGTCAAGTGTTTAGAACTTGGAAAGAACACGAAATGAAAAATATGTCAACAAGAAAACCATGTTTATAAATTTGTATTTATGTGTTGTTAATAAATATTGTTTGTTTATAAATTATACCAATTGTATTGTATTGTATGTATACGAGGGTTTAAGCGTTTTGTCGCTTTTTGTCAACGCGACCTAGAAGATCTATAGACTGCATTAGTGTAACGGTCATTTTGTGGCGCCAAATTCAAACTGAAACCCTAACTCGCCTCTGCCGATTTATACGCCCATGTTATTCTTATGGGAATAAAAATGTGCTATCTTTAAACTTCTAGAAAGTATTATAAAATGTAAATCTTAACTATTAAACATTATAAATACTAATCTCTAATGTTTTATCTATCCTCTAATGTAATATACAAACCCAAAAAACACAATATTATTTAATAAACTTCAATTTAAACAGTAGGTGCAAATTTCTGAAACCGTATGTCGTAGCTGTCTTAGTATTCAGTTGAACCTGTCACTTTAACGCGGCGTTTTTAACCTGCTGCCAAGTTACGACATATGTTACTATTTGGGATAGTACTTTCTTTAAAATCAAATTTTTCTTAATTTATTCTTTTATTTGTACTTTTTCTGTATGGAAAGCAAAGAGTAATATTTTAGGATATAAAATAATACTATGTTATAGTATCACCAAAATGCTTTAATATCGTGAATTGAAAATGTACTCCCATAAGAAATTCATACACTCAGATTTGAATTAGGGTTTCGCGCTAAATGTAAATCTTAACCTCACTAACGTGGTGTATTGTGACACAGCCCTTACTTAGTTTTCCGGAAGTAGATCCAGATTTTTGATGAAGCCGATTATGGCTCCAGGAGTCAAGTTCTTGATCTCATCTGCCGTAAGATACCTCTTACCTAGTTGATTAAGTCTCTGTGCAGTTACGGCTGGACATTCACACAGTATGTGTTCCGACGATTCTTCGTCCTCTTCACAGAGTCGACAGGTTTCATTTTCAGCTATACCAATTTTGTGCAAATGGTACTTTAAAGGACAGTGGCCAGTGAGAATTCCTGTCATTATGTTAAGGTCCTTTTTGCTGAGAGCTAGTAACTCTTTGGCGTTTGTCGAAGCTGGGGAAATGAATTTCCGAGCTTGATTGAGGCCTGGAATATTTTTCCAATATGAGGATATGGCAGATTCCTCCCAGTTTTTGACCACCTTGTTATAGTGGCTTTGTGGAAGACCACATGAAGGTTCCGGCCCGTGGTATGAAAGTTTAGCCCCTTTTTTTGCAAGGTCATCAGCTTTCTCGTTTTCTAGGATTCCCTCGTGCCCTGGTACCCACCATAGGGTGACGTGGTTTGCTTCGGATAGCAATTGGAGGGTCTCCCTGCAGTTCCAGACTAGCTTTGATTTAGATGTGAATTATACCAATACTTATAGTAAAAGTAGATGTATATGAAACTGACTTATGCGGATTTTACAACCTTTTATTTCGGGTGGGAAGCTTTGTAGTCAGGACTTTATAAATTATCCCAACTCAAAGGTATCACTTGAAAAGTAACAACAGAGTCGTATCATATTCTTTTCGTCGTAGGATACATATTTGCGACTCCGTTTTTTCGACGTCGACGGCTGATCTTCTGTTAGACGTTGAACTATTTCTTCCAAATGTTGTTTTTAGCATGACTTACGTCCACCAAATTGTATTCCCAGGGTCTCCACATATTCGTGTTCACAATTTTATTCACACACTACTAAAAACTGCAAGCACAGAAATAACTTTTTGATGACTTGTCCAAAACTAACCGTGGACCTCTAAAGAAAATTTTTGATCAGTAATAATGGAGTTAAAATCCAAATGAAAAAAATAAATCTTAAGAATGAACAACTTGACTTAGTCACGACAGGTTCGCGCACTTCTATTGTTCTGTGATCTAGAGGTTACGAGAATATTCCCGAACTTAATTATTCTACTATAAAAACCCCGAGCAGGAGATCGCGAGACAGTCTAATATTAATATGTGTAGTGAAAATAAATAGTTGGTGATATAAATATGTATCATGTAAATAAATAGTGCGTAGTGTTAAATGTTTAAATAAATAATCTTAGTGTTTAAGTTTTTATTAATTGTTAATCTTAAATTAGTGTCTATATTTGTTTATTCATAGTGTTACTTATTTTTATTACCATTTATATTTCATATTTCGTTTATAAAATTTAGTTTTATAAATATTAGAGTTTTAATCATTTTTACACTTCACCTAACTAAATAAAACTTATAATAATACAAATTATATCTTCAAAATTTTATACCACGTGTTTTAAAACAGCATTCAGTACTATGTGGGGTTCCTCAAGGTAACGATTTGAGACCCCGTATTATATAATGTTCATTTCATTACAAAAAACAAAGTGTTTTGCAAAATCTTTCATGTTTTAAATTAAAATTGTTTCGTTAACTGATACGTCAATAAAAAAATTACAGTTCCAAATAAAAATTACTATTTTTTTCGATCTCCAAATTATTCCCAATCACAATTTAACATAAAAAGTTAAAAAAGTTTGTTTTTCCCTCTCAAATTATTCATATACAGCTGAAATAATCCAAAAATACCTATTTTTGGGTCAAAAATTTTGCTTTTTCAAAATAGTCCATATTAATAGACCACAATGAGCTGATTTCAAATTTTCAAACCGAATTTTATTATCTCTTCCCATTCCTGAGATATTTGGCGTCAAAGTTGCACTTCAAAAAAGTGTATTTTTTCACAATATTTCTAAAATGTGTAGAGATACAATCTCAACGCTTTCACCAGTCGATTCTACGGGCAAAGTTACATAAAGAAATGGTTTCTCCGCATATACGTTCTTTGGAACGATTTGGTGAAAAATGAGAAAAACGAAAAAACAGGAATTTCAGTTTTTCGTTTGGGATTTTTTGTCCCCAAAATATTTCATATTCTGGACTTAAGTAAATATGAATGTGCTGATTTCAAATTTTCAAACCGATTTCAATTATCTCTTACCGTTCTCGAGATATTTGCCTTCAAAGTCAGACCTGAAAAAAATCGTTTTTCAGGAATAATCCTGAAATGGGTCGAGATACGACCTCGGCGACCTCACCAATCGATTCTACAGGCAAAATTACATAAGTGTACCAATTTTCAGATTAATTTTCCAATGGATACAATTTTTAGAGCGAAAAAACGAAAATCGCAAAAACCGAAAAAACGCCTGATGAACCCCTTGCGATTTTTTCCGATTTTTGGCCATTTTCGTTTTTTCACTATAAAAATTGTTTCCATTGGAATATAAATCTGAAAATTGGTACAAAAATCTAATTTTGCCTGTAGAATCGATTGATGAGGTCGCCGAGATCGTATCTAGACCCATTTCAGGACTATTCCTGAAAAACCGATTTTTTCAGGTGTAACTTTGAATGCAAATATCTCGAGAACGGAAAGAGATAATTGAAATCGGTTTGAAAATTTGGAATCAACACATTCTTCTTTACTTAAGTTCAGAATATAAAAAATTTTGGTGACAAAAAGTTTCTTAGCGAAAAAGTGAAATTACGGTTTTTTCGTTTTTCTCATTTTTCACCAAATCGTTCCAAAGAACGTATATGCAGAAAAAACATTTCTTTATGTAACTTTGCCCGTAGAATCGACTGGTGTAATCGTTGAGATTGTGTCTCTACCCATTTTCGAGATATTGTCAAAAAACACACTTTTTTGAGGTGCAGCTTTGAAGCCAAATATCTCAGGAATGGGAAGAGATAATTAAATTCGGTTTGAAAATTTGAAATCAGCGCAGTGTGGTCTATCAATTTGGACTATTTTCAAAAATGAAAATTTTGGATCCAAAAATGGATATTTTTGGATTATTTCGGATTTATAAACACAAATTTACGACAAAAACCTAAAAATGTTGGTCTTTTATATTTCTTTTTCTAGGAGGTTTTATAATTAATGATTTTTTAAGCAATTATCTGGTTAATTTTTTTTAATCAATATAAAACTTAAATATATTAAAATTAAAATAAGAAACGATAATAACATTTGAAAATTTAAGCAGGAGAATCATAAAATTGTCACTAAAATATGTAAAATTCAATACATAACAAGATATTTTCAGAAAAAATCTGACAAAATGTTAATTTGTTCAATTTAAATCCAAAATATATGACAAATGACTAATATAATAATATTTGAAGTTTTACAAATCAAAACTGGTCATAAAGTATGGTTATACATATTTAGAAAACAAATATCATATACAACAAAATAAACATCAAAATTAATAAACGAAACACAATATTGTGTTTTATGTTTAAATAATTATACATTTCAAATTGTTATACTTATATACCGGTATTTTAGGTTATGTATTTAGAATAAATACAATAAAACCTTAAAATTATAATAACAAGTATAAAATACTCACCTATGAAGTACAATACAACTATTTTCTAATAAGACAGTCTAATAAACAAAACAGCACTTTATACGAACAGATGACAATCGTAGCCTAAACATAAACAAGTGACAAGCGTGCTCTATTGCGCATGCGCAAAACAAATGACATCTGGTTTCATAGCTTGCTTGATATACATTTTTATATTATTATAAATACAATAATACTTTCATTTTTAAATAAATAAACACATTTTTAATATTAAATAAATAAGTAAATATATTTTATATTGTATGGCGGTTTTTTCAAAATATTTAAATTGAGATATACTTTAGTTTATTTAATAAAATATAAACTATAATTATTAATCCATTATTACTTTTACAAAACCTAAATTTTTGCCGCTTTTAATAGTTTTACCGTCTATTTCTACTTTTCTTCTATTATTGCATCTTTTAGATATCTAAAATAATAGAACATTACTGTATCGTTATATAATATCAATATTAATATTTTTATCCAACACCGTGTAATTATAACGATATAAGTATGCTGTTTTTAGATAAATAAAGTAGGTCATAAGTCACTAGTGAGCTAAATATATAGCTCACTGTTTTTTGGTTCGTATCATAGTAACTACGTTATAAAACCTTCTCTACACTATTTTGTTCCTAAATGTCATTTCGAAATTCCATCTGTCAAAAATCTTATATGTATTTTATATCAATGACTAAAATGTGTTGGATAAAATGTTGTATGGCACACGTGTGTTAATTACCTAAGTCACTTGAAAAAATAACACACTCGGCCTAACGGCCTCGTGAGCTAAGCTTTTCCCACGTAACTTATATGTAATGTAACACATTTGTACCATAAATAACTATTAACAAATACCGGTGTCCGTTTTAAGAGACTAACCATTGAAATCTCGAGAACCGTAAGAGATACGAAGTCGAATATAATATCAATATTCCAATTGAATTCATTGTCCTTATATATTTTTGTCATTTAAAAGAATATACACCATGTAAGAACAAATTTTCAAGCTGGACAATTATATGACCTCATATTAATTCTGTATATTTTTATATGGCATGTTAGTTCATATAAGGTTATTACTGATCTTGTACATTTTAAAGCTTTCTGCTAAATAGAGATAAACACATGTTGTCTGTATTATAAAATTATAATTTATGCATATATTACGAGAGTAAGGAAACAAAAATATTTTAGTAGCTGGTTAATATCAATTTAGCAATATATATTGCATGTATAGTCTATGCTAATATGTAGATACATAAGAAGAAATTAATTTAGTTAGTAATTTTGCTATGTTATGTTCATTTTATAACTACATGGTATCACTTTCTTTAAAATATAAGCAGACAGCCATATATTTATTTATTTTATTCCCAGATTTCAAGAGCTATTTGTCATTGCTTTCATAAGTGTAAACTAATTTCTTGGCTACGTAGTTGTTACCCTGTGGTACAAAAAAAATATCTGTACGTTACCATTACCATTTTACATTAACAAAATTATATTTTAAACAATAGTATTGGCAATTTATTTGCGATAAAACAACACACAAACATATACTAAAAAAAACTTATCCTCATTATATTAGTTCGAATATTTGCCGCCAAACTACTTGATATCTACTTGGCCTTGGTCATGCGCATGTGTATGTTTGTTCACAATATACTATGCCCGAGAAACAAGTGACATACGTGCACTAGTGCGCATGCGCAAGACAATTGACATGTGTTTTCATAGCTTGCTAGGAAATACATTTCTATATTATTACAAATACAATAATACTTTAATATTAAAAGAAATAAAATATTTTATTAATACTATATAAATAAGTATATAATTGTCACTTTACAGGCTTTTTGGTAACTAAGTAAATAAACAATTACAGTAACTAACCTGTAAAAATTTACAATGCTCATAAGAAATTATAGATAATAATGATTTTTTTTATACATTTTATTATAAATATTACAAACTTAATATAATTACATTTATGTGAGTAATTATACACATTTGTAGCACATTTTGATTCACTGGCGAAACTCATTTGACAACGTCTATCTATAAATTGTTCTACCACCGCCAACTACCAATTCCAAAATAGAGCAAATCTTTTTTTGAAGAATAAAGTAAATTAATAAAAAAAACTTTATGTAGTTGGAAATAAAATTTGTACGTGGCACTTGTGCAATTAATCTTTACTGGGCTCACTGGATTATGAGACTCCTTCGTCGCTCGCCTCACAAATTTCCAGCTCGCCCTGTAAAGATCTTTACACCGCTGGCCACGTAAATAACTATTAATATAGTATGGCGGTTTTTTCAAAAATATTTAAATTTAAAAATGCTATAGTTTATTTCTATAAAATATATAACAACACTACAAACATAACAATATATAAACAAGAATTGTTAACCCATTCCAGTAAACTTTGTATGGGTGCCAGTAACCAGAACTTCTCCAGTATTTTTATTCTTTATTTGTACTTCTAGAAAACCTAAATTTTTACCACTTTTAATTGTTTTGGCATCAACTTGCACTGTTTCTCCTATTTTTGCACTTTTTAAATATCTAAAATAATAAAACATTACTGTATTGTTAATATAGTATCAATATTGGTATATATAACATGTATAACTAGTCAGTGTTAAGTGAGACATACCGGGTGTCCCAGCTCGACCGACACATGAGAGATTTATATAGGAAATCAATTAATTATGAATAGTATTTCCCCTGTGCAAGAAATTAACTTGAAATTTTGTATGTTTATTGCGGAATATTATTTCTATGGATTACAGTTATTTGAAATATGTAATTTCGTCTGCAAGACGAGATTTATTAAATTATAAAATCTAACATTTTCGTTCAAAATCAGTCAACCATGGAAATAAAAGAAAATATCTATGTGACAGTTCTGACAGTTAATGACATGCCATTGTAGATATTTATATTTTTGTAATATTGGTATATTATTTAACAAAAATAAACTAAATTCAACCTAAATAATATTAAAATACAGGGAATAAGAATTAAAATCAGTGATACTTCACTAAACTGTCAGATAAATATTTTCTTTTATTTTCACGGCTGTCTGATTTACAACGAAAATATTAGATTTTAAATTTAATAAATCTCGCCCTGCAGACGAAATTGCATATTTCAAATAAGTGTGATCCATAGAATTAATATTCTCCGATAAGTATACAAAATTCCAAGTTAATATCTTGCACTGGGGAGATACTATTCATAATTAACTGATTTCCCATGTATCGGTCGAGCTGGGACACCCGGTATAATAATCTGAATGAAATGAAATGCTTAAAAATATAGCGAATATTGTAGAACAATATTTAACAATCATAAAAATGATACAAAATGACAAAAAAAACAGTGACAATGACAACGAAATTGATTATTAATATTTAATTTTTCAAGATGAGATTTTTGCACCATATGTTTTATAATTAAGTTGTGTGTCTTATTGCATTATCTTCATATGTTATTAAGGGTATCCTATGCTTAAAACCAATAATTTCGTAGATTTCCACCATTTTTTTCTAAAACTATTCAATTAAAAATTAAATCTAGTATACCACGGATATTATCCGGAGATTGTGGTTCCAACATGATGGTGCACCAGCTCACAACAGTCTTCGGGTTAGGAATTATATATATAATGCATTTCTTAACAAATGGATCAGAAAAGGTGGTCCAAGATATTGGCCCGCTAGATCTCTGGATCTTACATTAGATTAGAATTCGTAACTGTTTTGAAACTGTCGACGCAAATATCTGCGAAGAGTAAATTACTCATTTATAAACCGTCTGCAAACATGTTTCCGTGAGAATGGTGCGAACATTAAAAATCTGTTGTATTTTAATATTTAAAAATAAATTTAAAATGGTGAAAAACTACGAATTTATTTGTTTTAGGCATAGGATACCTTTAATAACATATTAAATTATAAAATATAGGGTGCATATAGTTGGTAGTAGTCATTTTGAACAGCTAATAAACTGATACTTGAGTTTCTGTCATTTGTTTAAGTCAACTTCATTGCAATATTGAACACCTGATAAAATTTGTTTTAAACGATATTTCTCTCTAATGACCGGATTTGACAAATAAATATTGAAAAGAGAATTGAAAGGCCTTTCGAACTGTGTCATGTTTGACTCCATTTCCCATTAAAATTTTTTGAGGTGCAACCCCCATTTTTGGGTTGAAGTTATGCCATTGTAAATCCATTCAGGTGTCCCCCTTTATACTAAAATTGACGTGTTCGAGCGTTTTTTGCAAAATTGATGTTAAGTGGTCAAAAATTGCGCAGATAATTTTCATTGGGCCACCCTATACCGGATGTCCCAGCTCGACCGACACATGAGAGATTTACATGGGAAATCAGTTAATTGTGAATAGTATCTCCCCAGTGCAAGATATTAACTTGAAATTTTGTATGCTTATTGGGGAATATTATTTCTATGGATTACAGTTATTTGAAATATGTAATTTCGTCTGCAAGACGAGATTTATTAAATTATAAAATGTAACATTTTCGTTCAAAATCAGTCAGCCATGGAAATAAAAGAAAATATCTATGTGACAGTTCTGACAGTTAATGACATGCCATTGTAGATATTTATATTTTTGTAATATTGGTATATTATTTAACAAAAAGAAACTAAATTCAACTTAAATAATATTAAAATACAAGGAATAAGAATTAAAATCAGTGATACTTCACTAAACTGTCAGTTAAATATTTTCTTTTATTTCCATGGCTGTCTGATTTTGAACGAAAATATTAGATTTTAAATTTAATAAATCTCGCCCTGCAGACGAAATTGCATATTTCAAATAAGTGTGATCCATAGAATTAATATTCTCCGATAAGTATACAAAATTCCAAGTGAATATCTTGCACTGGGGAGATACTATTCATAATTAACTGATTTCCCATGTAAAACTCCCATTTGTCGGTCGAGCTGGGACACCCGGTATAAAGCAAGACTTGCATAAAACTGACAGAAACTTCTCGAAAACTTACGTTAAATTCATATTAACAGATACTCCACCGGCACCATTTTCATGGCTCAATAACGCAACTCCTGAAATAATATCAACTAAAGTAGCTGAATAACCACCATGTAAATATCCATAGGCATTAGTTTGATGGGGTTCAACGACAAATTCAGCAGTAACATTACCGTCTTTCACTGATACAAAGTTTACCTATAACATAATTAATTAGAGTTGAAGTAGATGTATATGAAACCGACTTATGCGGCTTTTACATTTTATGGAGGGGTGGGAAGCTTTGTGGTCAGGAGTTATCACTTGAAAAGTAATAACAGGGCCGTATCATATTCTTCTCACATTGGATACATATTTGCAGCGATTTTTCGACGTCCACGGCTGATCTGCTAGATGTTGAACTATTTCTTCCGAATGTTGTTTTCAGCATGACTTACGTCCACAAAATTATATTACCAGAATCTCCACATATTTGAAGTTACAATTTTAGGCATACGCTACTAAAAACTGCAAGCGCATAAATAACTTTTTGATGACTTGTCCAAAACTGACCGTGTACCTCTACAGAAAATTTTTGATAACTAATAATGGAGTTCTTAGAATAATTGGAAATCCAAATGAAAAGAAAAATCTTTACAATTAACAACTTGACTTAGTCAAACTATATACATTTTTATTTGTATGAATCTATGATGTATAGTAGACGCATAGATATATGAAATTCACTTTCAGATAAGCCGATTGGCCTTTATAAAGCTTTATGGGACTTGCGGTAATGGTTCTTTAGGGCAGGTACTTTCTTCTGTCGTATGCTGTTAAGGGTCGTATCAGAAATTTTTTTTCAAAATATTTCCTAATTTTGTATTTTAAATCTAGATTAAAATATTCAAATAATAATGCATTTTAAATGCACGTCTTCTAATTTCAAATTGAAAATTGAGAAGACATTAGAGTAAATTTTAAATATAGACAGATATTGACATAAATATAAGAAATATTTGGTTGTAAAAAAATATTTATATGTCCTCTTATAAGGCCATTATCAGGAAATACTAATGAATATATTTTACATTGAATTTTTAGTATTTATACATAGAAGAACAAAGACAGAAACTAAGTATTAACTAGCTTTACAATGGTAGAAAAATCTAAAAGGGATTAAAGCGAAGAGATCAACAAAGATTTGACTAAGTCAAGTTGTTCATTCTCAAGTTTTTTCTTTTCATTTGGATTTCCAATTATTCTAAGAACTCCATTATTACTTATTACAAATTTTCTTTAGAGGTACACGGTCAGTTTTGGACAAGCCATCAAAACGTGACGTTATTTCTGTGCTTGCAGTTTTTAGTAGTGTGTACATAAAATTGTAAATACGAATATGTTACCCTGGGAATATAATTTTGTGGACGAAAGTCATGCTGAAAACAACATTCGGAAGAAATAGTTCAACATCTAGCAGATCAGCCGTCAACGTCGAAAAATCGCTGCAAATATGTATCCAATGTGAGAAGAATATGATACGGCCCTGTTCTTACTTTTCAAGTGATACCTTTGAGTTGGGATAATTTATAACTCCTGACCACAAAGCTTCCCATTTCTCCATAAAAGGTTGTAAAATCCGCATAAGTCAGTTTCATATACATCTACATCTACTATACACATGGTATACATTTTCAAGTACATAACCTTTACTTACATTTTTACAAACATGTTCAAATCCTTGTCCAGATTTCAAAAACTTTAAATAATTTTTCAATAAATTTGCTCCTTTAGCCATCTTTGATATTTAAATTATATAAAATTTATCTTTAATTTATTTACTTATTATTATTTAAATAAATATACTTAATATTTGTTTGTAATAAGCAATAAAATTGTGTTGAAATTAGTGTAAACACAATATATTATATTTGGAATAACATATATTTTTTGAGCGGTGTTCCAATTTTAAATTGCTTAAAAAGTAGAGTACAAAATATATGTCATATATTTTTATTTTATAATAAAATACCTATTATTTATAAATAATTCTAACTCAAAACTATAATTCAAATAAAAATAACTACAAAAAACACAATTTTACGTACAGACGCCATCTTGCGGCATAGTAACGTCACAATTTTATGTTTAAAGCTATATATCTTCTTTGTTTCTTAACATTTTGAGCCTATATTTTACAATAGTAATTTTAACAACTTAAATAATTGTACATTACAATAAAAATTGAGAAATCTAAAAAAAAATCGGTACTGTACTGAATACAATGAGTATTGTTTAAGGTAAAACATGGAATTTATCATATCTATAGTTAACGAGTGAGGTCACCAGATGTCTCGCCAAACTAATCAAAATGGTGGTTAAAATGGTGATAGATTATATATTGTATATTATGTTATTACGCCATGCATTAGTAAATTTTGTTTTATTTATATATTTTAATATATTTTTGCAATATTTTATTAATTTTATTTTTGTTAAACTTTATTTCAATAAGATTTCTTTTTACTTCTTCGAAATGACTTTGAATTTGGGAGATATTTTTAAGTACCCTGTAAATAGGTTGAGACGAGTACGGGAAAGAGAGGCTACATGTTTGGTTGAGTACGTCCTACGGTGCGGGCTAGTACAAACTTCAATACTATCCAGGATTACATCATACAAACTTGGGTTTAAATAATAAGCTCCCTACATTCATACATCATACTTATGTGCCATGGATACCCAGCAATGGGAGTTTCTCATTAGACACCAATTGGAATCATTGTTCTTATATGGTTTTGTCATTTAAAAGAATATACACCATGTGAGAACAAATTTTCAAGCTGGACAACTAGAATATGACCTCATATTGATTCTGTATTTTATATATGGCATGTTAGTTCATATAAGGTTATTACTGATCTAGTACATTTTAAAGCTTGCTGCTAAGTAAAGATATACACATGTTGTGTGTATTATAAAATTATAATTTATGCATATATTACGAGAGTAGAAAATAAAAAAAATTTTGTAGCTTCATATCTTCTTGTTTCTTAATATTATGAACTTATATTTTAGTACAGAGATTTTAGCAATTAATGCAATCGCAGGATATAACGAAAGTTGTAAAAATCTTAAAAAAAAAATTGTACCTGTACTGAAATAAACATAAATTTTAAAATATATAAAATATATATTTATTCCAAGGTACATTACAATATATTTATTAACAATTCTAGCTTAAAATTAAAACTAAAAAAAAATACAAGAAATAACAAATGTTATACGCCATCTTATGACGTCACAAATTCATGTTTAAAGCTAGATATCTCTATAGTTTCTTAACATTTTGAGATTATATTTTATTACAATCTTTGTAACAACTATAGAAATCGTACAGAGATTTTAACAATTAATTCAATCACACACCTTATCATAAATTGTACAAATCTTAAAAAAAAACTATACCTGTACTGAAATTTATATAAATTATAATATATAAAATATATATTTATTTCAAGGTATATTACAATATATTTATAAACAATTCTAGCTTAAAATTATAACTAAAAAAAAATATGCAAGAAATAACAAAGGTTATACGCCATCTTGTGACGTCACAAATTCATGATTAAAGCTAAATATCTCACTAGTTTCTTCACATTTTGGGATTATATTTTGTTACAGACATTGTAACAACAATATCAATCGCACGTCATTGTAAAATCACACACTATAATATAAATTGTACAAATCTTAAAAAAAATTATACCTGTACTGAAATTTATATAAATTATAATATATTTAAAATATATATAAATTTCAAGGTATGTTACAATATATTTATAACCAATTCTAGCTTAAAATTATAACTAAAAAAAAAACTGCACAAATAACAGGTTGGACGCCATCTTGTGACGTCACAAACTCATGTTTAAAACTATATATCTCAATTGTCTTTTATTATTTTGAGATTATATCTTATTACAACCTTTGTAACAACTATAGAAATCGCAGTATTGAAATGAATATAAATCATAAAATATATATTTATTTCAAGGTATATTACAATATATTTATGAATAATTCTAGCTTAAAATTGTAACTAAAAAAAAACTGCAAAAAAACAACATAGATTAGACGCCATCTTGTGACGTCACAAATTCATATTTAAAGAAGGATATCTCAATTGTTTCTTAATATTTTGAGATTATATTTTGTTACAGATATTGTAACAACTATAGTAATTGCACGTCACACAAAAATCACACATCATAATATAAATTGTACAAATCTTAAAAATGAATTATATCTGTAGTGAAATGAATATAAATTTTAAAATATATATTTATTTCAAGGTATATTACAATATATTTATAAACAATTCTAGCTTAAAATTATAACTAAAAAAAATGCAAGAAATAACAAAGGATACTCGCCATCTTGTGACGTCACAAATTCATGTTTAAAGCTAGATATCTCTATTGTTTCTTAACACTTTGAGATTATATTTTGTTACAAACATTTTAACAACAATATCAATCGCACGTTATAGTAAAAGTTATAAAAATTAAATACATATTTTTTTGATAAATACTAAACTCATAAAACAAACATTATAGCTTCATATTTTAATTGTTTCCTAATATTATGAACTTATATTTTAGTACAGAGATTTTAACAATTAATTCCATCACACAACTTGTACAAATTTAAAAAAAAAATTGTACCTATACTGAATGAAATGTATATATATTTCAAGGTATATTACAATATATTTATAAACAATTCTAGTTTAAAATTATAACTAAAAAAAATGCAAGAAATAACAAAGGTTATACGCCATCTTGTGACGTCACAAATTCATGTTTAAAGCTAAATATCTCAATTGTTTCTAAACATTTTGAGATTATATTTTGTTACAAACATTTTAACAACAATATCAATCGCATGCCACAGTAAAAATTTAAAAAATTAAATACATATTTTTTGACAAATACTCTACACTAAAGTTATTTATTTGGAATGTACCCTCCTGTCAAACAGACAACAATGGCTGCTTATGCTTTTTACGGTGTATGGGAGGTAACTCAATGAAAATATAATTTATTATCTTGTCTATCTCTATTTTGTAACTATTTTGCTATTAATCTATTCATTAAAGATAGAGCCAAACATGTAACATGATTTCAAATGTATACATTGTTGTCAATTGCTGATTTATTGACTTCAATTGTTGTTGTGACAGATGAAAATGTTTTGTTTTTCACAGCTACCTTGATTTTCTTACAGGTTGTTGCAGTTCATACAAATCATAATGATACTACGGGCTTAGAAGGGTAATTATTATTTTTTTAATTTTGTAAAAGCATTTCACTTTCAAAATTAAAATTTTTTTTTTGGTCATTTTACGATGTAAATTTTCAGGGTTCGATTTCGACTTGATGAAAATGGTGACGTCACATGGACAGTCTCAGAAGAAGTAAAAAATAATCCACTGTTCAGTTGTGAGACATACGAAATATACAGTACTTCGGTGCTTGGTGTAATTTTACGTTTTGGAGCTTACGCTGGTCACATTATAGAGTTTAAGGTATGAAAACTTCTTGATCAGTTGTCCAAACTCAGTAACTCTAGTTGTCTGTATGTAATGCTTGCTTAGTACTCTGTAGTAACTAAGAATCAGTCTCAAGTATGGTACTTGGACAGCGCTAGTAAAGCCAAACAACTCACTAACTCTAGTTGTCTGTATGTAGTGCTTGCTTAGTACTCTGTAGTAACTAAGAATCAGTCTCAAGTATGGTACTTGGACAGGGCTAGTAAAGCCAAACAACTCACTAACTCTAGTTGTCTGTATGTAGTGCTTGCATAGTACTCTGTAGTAATTAAGAATCAGTCTCAAGTATGGTACTTGGACAGGGCTAGTAAAGCCAAACAACTCACTAACTCTAGTTGTCTGTATGTAGTGCTTGCATAGTACTCTGTAGTAACTAAGAATCAGTCTCAAGTATGGTACTTGGACAGGGCTAGTAAAGCCAAACAACTCACTAACTCTAGTTTTCTGTATGTAGTGCTTGCATAGTACTCTGTAGTAACTAAGAATCAGTCTCAAGTATGGTACTTGGACAGGGCTAGTAAAGCCAAACAACTCACTAACTCTAGTTTTCCGTATGTAGTGCTTGCATAGTACTCTGTAGTAACTAAGAATCAGTCTCAAGTATGGTACTTGGACAGGGCTAGTAAAGCCAAACAACTCACTAACTCTAGTTGTCTGTATGTAGTGCTTGCATAGTACTCTGTAGTAACTAAGAATCACTCTCAAGTATGGTACTTGGACAGAGCTAGTAAAGCTAAACAACTCAGTAACTCTAGTTGTCTGTATGTAGTGCTTGCTTAGTGTTCTGTAGTAACAAGAATCAGTCTCAAGTATGGTACTTGGACAGGGCTAGTAAAGCCAAACAACTCACTAACTCTAGTTGTCTGTATGTAGTGCTTGCATAGTACTCTGTAGTAATTAAGAATCAGTCTCAAGTATGGTACTTGGACAGGGCTAGTAAAGCCAAACAACTCACTAACTCTAGTTGTCTGTATGTAGTGCTTGCATAGTACTCCGTAGTAACCAAGTACGAATCAGTCTCAAGTATTGTCCTTTGACAAGACAACTCAATAACTCTAGTTGTCTGTATGTAGTGCTTGCATAGTACTCTGTAGTAACCAAGAATCAGACACAAGTATGGTACTTGGACAGGGCTAGTAAAGCCAAACAACTCACTAACTCTAGTTGTCTGTATGTAGTGCTTGCACAGTACTCCGTAGTAACCAAGAACGAATAAGTCACTGTTCTTTTGTTTCAGTCTGACCAAATCGAACCTCGAGATGCAGTTGTTTTAACTTGTGAGGGATGGTGCATGGTTCATTGTATAAGAATAACAGAAGAACAAATAGAGCCAATTGTAAATCCAAGTTTTTCTTTATTACCTGCTTTGGAAGATGGCTATTTCCACGATTTGGTTATTACTGCCGCCAATAAAAAACAGGTATTACTAAATTAATGTTGGTATATATATATATATATATATATATATATATATATATATATATATATATATATCAAAATTAACTTCGCTTCATACATTTACCAAAACCCATATAAAGATTGTATCGTTTGAATAAGAATCATATTGGAAAGCATTGAACAACTTTGTACTGTTGTAGTCTTGTTCTAAATCTATCAGGAGAAAGAGTACACTCAATTTATTAAAATCGCATATTAAAGTCCTATGTTCCGTGTTTCGTTACACACTATATACAGGATGTCCGTTTTAACAGGCTAACCATTGGGGTCTCGTGAATCGTAAGAGATACGAAGTCGGTTAAATTGGAGCAAAGTTGCCGCATTAGTTGTTTTCCCAAAAAAATGCATAGCTCATTAAACATAAGCAAAACACTGATTTTGGCTAATTTATTTTTTGACTTTCTTGTTTCAATTCATACAAGTTTCTAGTTTGCATATTCTACACACACGTTTTTTACAAGGAATTGACAGCGGTCCACAAAATTTTTATAGATTGTACACTTTTCGAGAAATTCATACTAACTAATATTTATGGTTATCAATTTAATATTTAAAGTGGGGTGCAGTTGTTGGAAGTACCAACTTTACAACAACAAAAATACCAAAAATAGTTTAACAATATTTTATATTATTTATTTATTCAATATTTATTCCATCTTTACCTGGTGTTTTTTCCAGTGACATTTTTTTATTATTTCTTGTACTTCTTTTATCGTTGTCTCTTCTACTATTCTATCTTGTTCATTGTTTTGGGTTTCAAGTTCATTTTCATCTTGTGTATCTGTTAATAAATCTTTAAAGTGGTTAATCCAAATCTGTTTATATTCTTGTTCATTTTCTGCTCTTCTACCATTTAAATTTTTTATGCCGTGCACTTTGATTTTGTGTTTTATTTTGTGCTTGAATTTGTAAAATCTTTTTGTATTTCTTTTTAGCTATTCTTTTTCTATGTCTTTAATTTGATTCTCTGTCCATTCTCTCTTGTTTCTTATAGTTTTGTTGCACTCGTTTCTTATTTTTTCATATACTTGTTTGTCTTCATTTTTTTTTTGTTTGTAGCCATGTTATTCTTTAATTTTTTTTATCTGCCATTTTCTGACATTTTTCATTATACCAGTATATCTTTTATCTTGTTTTTCTTTTCCTACCCATTTTTGAGTTGCTTCTTGTGTGCATTTCTTTATACCATTCCATTTTGTTTCTGTCATATTCATCATTTATTACTTTGTTTAGATTTTTATCTAGTTCTTCTATATATTTCTCTCTTATCCTTTCATAATTCAGATTTTCTGTATTCCATTTTATTTTTTACTACTATATTTTGAGATTTTTTTCACTTTTTGTCTTAGGATTTCTGTCACCTTAAAGTGGTCCGAATATGCGCATTCTCCTCTGTAGGTTCTTATATCCGTTACTGATGATTGTTTTCTTCTTGTTATAAGTATATGGTCTATTTGTGTCTGCGTTTGTTGATCTGGTGATACCCATGTTATTTTATGTTCTCTCCGGTGTTTAAATTTTGTGCTGCTTATTATCAGATTTGTTCTTGTTGCTAGTCTGCATAGTCTTTGTCCGTTATCATTTGTATTGTCATGTATTGTGTGTCTTCCTGTTACTTGCTGTATATAGTCTTCCGTCCCTATTTGAGCATTAAAGTTTCCTAATACAAGTCTTAATACAGATCTTAAAACACGCTAATACAACTCACTGAATATCACCCTATATTATTGAACCGTTTTCGATATAACAATAAAGTAATTGTTAACGCAAAGTATAAAAAGTTTTTTTTTCTACGACCACTGTTAAAAATAGTTTTAGGTTGCTTAGCAAGTTAAAAATAACATCTTATAACATAGTGAATACTTTTAAATCGTTGTCATTGACAAGGAATTAAAAGTAAAAAACAAATGTACTTTTAACACTTATGTTAAAAAGGAACTAAATATAGTTACCTGTCATAAATGTCATTCTATAATGCTTAGTTTTTATTTACAAATACATAACTAGGATCGTAGGAAAAATAGTGTATGATATTTGTGTTAAAAGTAATTTTATTTCGTTCGTGGGGTTTGATACACTCTGCTTCGCCTCGTTTCACAAACTTCTCTACTCACTCATAAAATGTCACTTTTAACACTTATATCATAAATAACTATTTTGAAGAATAAAGTAAATTAATGAAAAAAAAAACGTTATGAAGGTGGAAAAAAAAAATTGTACTCTGCACGCGTGCAATTAATCTTTACTGGGCTCACTGGATTATGAGAAAGATTAATTTACACCGCTGGCCACGTAAATAACTATTCTAAGTACATATTCTAAAACTAGGTTGAACAATGTTGCCGACAGCGCATCTCCTTGTCTTAAGCCTTTATTTATTTCGATCTCTTCTGTCTCCCCTTTTTGTGTTATAATGCTGATTTTATTTTTCCTCATTGTCATCTAACTCAAAGTATAAAAATTCCATTTCTCTTTTAGTTCAGAGTACATTCAACGATACCCCAAAGCTACTTGAACAATGTTACCGACAGTGCATCTCTTTGTCTGACCGCTTTATTTTTCTCAATCTCTTCTGTCTCCTTTTTTTGTGTTATAATGCTTATTATATTTTTCCTCATTGTCATCTAACGTTTTCCAGCTCGCCCTGTAAAGATTAACTTACACCGCTGGCCACGTAAATAACTATAACAAGATATTTCAAATCCTTAACATAGAGATATGGCATTGCCCAAATATATTGTCGAAAGATCTAAGGTTTAAAATCGCTTGCAGCCAGCAGTGTGAGAACAGTGGACCAGTGGAGTAGTTATATGGAAAACTCAACTAAACAAATAATGATAGGTGACTAACACTATGACCAATATTTGGTTCGTGTAACTGTAAGTGTGCACTACTCAGCTGGCGGATTAACTGTTAGGCGATTCTCGACCATACATCTTTTGCTTGTTCAGTAGTACGTAGCTATAGGAGTGTGGCATATCTCTATGTTATACCTCATCTAAGGTTAAATTCTGTAACTTTTTTGAGGCGTATACGTGTTATCCTCGACACATGTTATATTGCTCGACATTGTATCTTGCACACATTCAATCTTGCACACCTTTTATCCTCCACACTTTTAATCCAGAAGAAAAGTTATCTTACACACATTTTATCTTCCAAATCATTTTATCTTCCACTCATCTAAGTTCAAATCAGAGAACAGCTTTTCAATGCCTATTTCTCTTTTAGTTCAGAGTCCATTCAACGATACTCCAACTGCACGGAAGTGACTTAGCTTGGCTGAGTCAACCCCCCCCGTTTCACGGTCTACCTGAAGAAGTATTAGGCACTATACTACACTTTCTATACGCGGAATGTCTGCCACCTGGTCTTACCGAAGTAACCGCACGACAAGTTGTAAACGCAGCTCAACAATATCCTTGTTTGACGAGATTGGTTAATATGTGTAAGGCTTACTTGAAAAACATGGCGCTCAAGCAACGTAAGTTTGATTATTTTATATATGAAGATTATCATTCAAAACGTTGGTTACCACAAAGATTAAATAGATTTTTCAGACGACCACATATGAAAATAGCCATATTTACACTGTAATTAACACCAGAAAATGTAACATAGCACACTTCGTGTGTTATAAAAACACCCTAGTGTGTTCTATAACCGGATATGACGATTAGTGTTCAATAGATGGAACTTTGATAATGAAATGTAACAAAATTAATGAAAATTTGCTTAAAACTACGATTTTAAAATTGGTAATTTAATTAATAACAAAAATAAAGAGTCAAAATGTACTGATAGTTTTATTAATTGTTCAAATAATACGTACTAGACTTCCAAATCAGTTTCCGGTTAACTAGTGATACTTAACCTCAAACCCAAACGTCAATGCTTTCGTGAGTTGTGTTTGACATTGACACTTTTGTATAAACCCTGTTTTTATTATATTTTGTGGTCGTCTGAAAAATAGTGTATATAACTAGCTTGAAAGTGCATAGCAACGCTCGTGTATTAAATCACTCGGCGCTACACGCCTCGTTCTTCAATCTCTACACTCGGTTGCTATTTACCACTTTTGTTAAATAACTATTTTTTTTCAAAAAATGAAGATTACAACCAGGGCATGTAACCGAAAAAAATACTGGTTAACGGTTAATCCTTATAGAGAACGTTATAATAATAAAGGTTTTAGTTCGAAAACCGGTTTTTAAAAATTTAAAACGCTGCTCAACAATATCCTTGTCTGACTAGATTGGTTAATATGTGTAAGGATTATTTGAAAAACATGGCGCTTAAGCAACGTAAGTTTGATTTTTTATGAATTTGCATGATTTTAACTTTTTGAGATAATGAGAGAATAGTTATATCAGCGCAATTTTTGGCCACTTAACATCAATTTTGCAAAAAACGCTCGAACAAGTTTTTTTATTTTTCATATCCGATTATAAGTTCCAGAGAAATATCGTTTAAAACAAATTTTTTCAAATGTTCAAAATTGCAATTAAGTATGCTTAAACAAAGTTTTCAACATATGAGCACGAATTATGGTCCCTATAATACGATTATACTGTATTTACCGTGATGTCTGTATGTCCGTGTGTGTATATCTGTGATTTTTCGTCCACGATAACTCCAATACGATACATGTAAAAAATATAATATTTAGTATTTAACTCTTATAGTCAAATATGATGAACTGATTAGATTTTGACTACAATTGGTTAACTAGAAGTAGTACTTTACTTGAAGCTTTAAACCGTTTTCCATAAAAAATACCCCTAAATACCATTTTTTCGCAAATTACGTTATTATTAAATATAATGATTTTTAGTTAAACAGAAAAAATATATAAATTTGTTTATAAAATTTATTTGATCTAAGTTAAAAGATAAAATAAGTAAATATGAAGAAGTTTTGTTGTAAAATAAAAAAAAGTTGAAAGAAATATATAAGGAATATATTTGCACGCGTGAATCAAAGTAAGTTCGGTTCCGGTTTTAGTAACGTCAAAAATACCTGTTTTTTTGGTCGTACAAATTTTATGAACTAAATTTTATTTATAAAATGAATTAAAAATATTCTGAACTGCAATAACAAACTAATTATAAAACAACAAATTGAATGTACTGAAAAATTTTATAGAATATATTACTACAGTGGCGGGAGGTAATGTGTTGGACATACCAGAATCAGCGGTCCTCAAAATTTTTATAGCTCCAACACTTTTCGAAATATTTAATTTTAATTTGGGGCTCAAAATTGTCTTTAGTACTGTTAAATAGAGATTTTTTCTCTTTCCAACGATTAAAATGAAAATAAACTAAGAAATTAGAGAAATATTGATTTTATTCAATTTTGGTCAAATGTGCTTTGGAAACAAAATCAAAAATCTTTTGTTTCAAACAAATATTTAACAGTTCAATTAGCTGAAGATATGTTTTCAAATTTCTTTTGAAAATTTTGTTAGCAAAATGCACAGTTAACCACAAATTGAATTGATTAATCAAAATTTTGTTTGAAACGAAAAATTTTATTATTTAAATAAAATTAAGCACATTTCATTTCCGCAAAAAAATATTATCTTTAATTTGATTTCATGATAAAAACGTCTACAAAATCTTATTTATTTTTTTGTCGTACTCTATTAAGATTTCTATATACCTAATAAAAAACGTGTCTAATATTTTTATTTTTAAATTACTATAATATAAAAAAAACCCTTAAAAATTATTCTTTTAAAAAAGACAACTAGAGACATCTTTTGATTAAATTAAAAAGCACTTCAGTAAGGAAAAAATACAATTATATAACAGGAGTATATAGTTAAATATAACTACTAAAATATAACAAAATGCAATAGATTTCAAACACTGAAATACCAAAGCATTTTTGTTTGAAGAGCAAAATACTGTAATATTTTGCTTTTTTTACCAAAATATTACCAATAAATGATTCAGTACAAAATTTACAAAGGTACTGAAATAATTTTCAAGAGAAAATGTTGTTATACAAGTTTTTAACAAAAATAAATATAAAAAACTATAAAAAAAATGCTAAAAATTATTAAAAAAACAAAGAAAATATATGTATAATACATTAAAAACTAATTAAAAAAAACTAAAAAAATAAAAAATTAACAATAATTCATCTTAAACTGTGTTAAACTTATAACTTTTTATAATAATCATTCATGTTTATGTATTTTATCTAAAAAAATAAAAAAAATATTTTAAAAAATGCTGAAAAAAGTTTAAAAAACAAAAAAAAAATATATGTATTTTAAATTAAAAACTAATTAAAAATAACTAAAAACATAAAAAAGTAACAATAACTCATCTTAAACTGGGTTAAACTTACAACTATTCATAGTAATCATTCATTTTATGTACTTTCTCTTAAAAAAACATATTTTCAAACATATTAAAGTAATATACAACTAAATCAAATACAAAAACAAATAAATACAAAGTCTTACTCAAAAATTTGGGGCCCAAATATACCTTTTGAAGGCAGCAAACACGAACAGGTCTTGTCTTGTCGGAACCTGTAACAAAATGAAGAAATGGCGTTAATAATCAAATACGCATGCTTAAAATGTATGGTGTTTTAAACTAGCCAATCAAAATGAAAGATGATGAGGTCATTTTTATATACTGTGCGTTTTAAAAACGTTGTTGTATATTTTTATTGTATTTGGTACAAATAAATTGTAATTTGGAAGGTTTAATTTGATGATTTGATATTACTAAACAATATTTTACAGCAGAAACAAATTTAAATGATAAAATAAAGTTTTTAGTTGACTGTCAAAACTACTGGTTGTACTATGCATTCTGAAAACGTTTGACAAGTAAAATTGACTGTAAATGCATGAAAAACACATTTAAGACATTTAATTTTTAACTTTAAACATTAAAAACAACAAATACAATTTGAATTTGTACATTATATCTCGTTTAACAGAACTTTAAAAAAACAAGGCGGGAAATTTGAATTTCTCCTAACATTTTTCATAATATTTTTCATTTTAACAACAATAGACCACGTTAGTGAGGTTAAGATTTACATTTAGCGTGAAACCCCAATTCAAATCTGAGTGTATGCATTTCTTATGAGAGTACATTTTCAATTCACGATATTAAAACATTTTGGCGATTCTTAATTATAACATAGAGATTTTTTATGTTCCAAAACATTACTCTTTGCTTTCCGTACAGAAAAAGTACAAATAAAAGAATAAATTAAGAAAAATTTAATTTCAAAGAAAGTAGTAACGCATATAGTAATTTATGTCGTTACTTGGTGCAGTTAAAGTGACAGGTTCAACTGAATACTAAGACAGCTACGACATGTTTTCAGAAATTTGCACCTACTGTTTAAATAAAAGTTTATTAAATAATATTATGTTTTTTGGGTGTGTATATTACATTAGAAGATAGATAAAACATTAGAGATTAGTATTTATAAGGTTTAATAGTTAAGATTTGCATTTTATAATACTTTGTAGCAGTTTAAACATAGCATATTTTGATTCCCATAAGAATAACATGGGCGTATAAATCGGCAGAGGCGAGTTAGGGTTTCAGTTTGAATTTGGCGCCACAAAATGATCGTTACACTAATGCAGTCTATTTATACAATTTTCCACCTTTAACAAAACAATAACAAAACAAGGCGCGAAATATGAATTTCTCCTGACATTTTCTGTAATATTTCTCATTTTAACAACAATATATTAACATATTTTGTATTTTTACAGAGATTATTGGACTAGTGAGCGATATGCACTCTTGTGCAAATCAGATAATCGAACATTTCAACAATAGACACTCTCAGAGTTCATCTGATAATATTACTTCAAATCCAGCAAAATTATGTAATGTTGTAAAACAATCGGTCAGAGAAACAGCCGTAGGTATGTGTTGTACATTTTACAACAATTTACAACAATGGGGAAGTTTAGCGTATTTTTTATTTTTTTATTTTATCAAGATTGCCCTCAAAAGTGATATTCTACATTTTATTTCACCCAAAGATGCGTAGATTTCTCAAAAAATGAAATTTTATACAAAAATGACGTCAGAGTGGCTCGCGGAGAACGTATCGTCTATCTTAACCAGCGCTGGGTTCCCATGGTAACAGAAGCGTGTGGTGTAATGCAATGCAACCTATGTTCAAAAAGTCAGGTCTCACCATCCCTTCTGCGCAAGCGCATAACTCATTTGTGACGTTAGTGTGGCTCCAAGATAAATCATTAATTACAAATAATTGGCAACATAATTTTACTTTCAATTATATTTTAAGTTATAATTATTCATATACTTACGACTAAAAGATATTTCACATGTAATTTCAACCACGCTAAACTTTCCCATTTACAATGCTTACTATGTAAATGTAACAGATTTTTTGATTACTGTACTAAAAATTGATTACAACAAACTACAAAAAAATGTAAAATGTCATTTTATTTTATATTTGATTACATTTAAAATCAAAAATTGTAGTATTTAAATCAAGTACTATATTTTAGGATTACAAGTAACTATAATTTGACTGTCTTTTGACTATGTTTTGACTTGCAATTCATTTTATTTCCACCTTCTATATAATTGTCACTTTACAGGCTTCTTGGTAGCTAAGTAAATAAACAATTACAGTAACTAATCTGTAAAAATTTACAAGGCTAACCTTGTAAAATTTTACAATGCTCTTAAAAAATAATAGAAAATAATGAAAGTTTTTTTGTGCATTTCATTATAAATATTACAAACTTAATTTAATTAGGTTTATGTGAGTAATTATACACATTTATATTACATTTTGATTCACTGGCGAAACTCATTTGACAACGTCTAGCTATAAATTGTTCTACCACCGCCAACTACCAATTCCAAAATAGAGAAAATCTTTTTTTGAAGATTAAATTAATAAAAAAAAAAACGCTATGAAGGTGGAAATAAAATTTTGTACTTGGCACTCGTGCAATTAATCTTTACTGGGCTCACTGGATTATGAGAGTACGTTCCTTCGTCGCTCGCCTCACAAATTTCCAGCTCGCCCTGTAAAGATAACTTACATGGCTGGCCACGTAAATAACTATAACAAGACTCAAACTTATAAACCAAATGTAATTTTATTTTATTTTTTATTTGATTACATTTAAAATCAAAAATTGTTGTAATCCAATGACGTAGTATATTTTATGATTACAAATTACAAGTGACTACACATTGACTATTTTTTGACTATGTATTGACTAGCAATTGATTTAACAAGTCTCAAACTTATAAAACAAATGTCATTTAATATTATTTTATATTTGATTACAATTACAATCAAAAATTGTTGTAATCCAATGACGTAGTATATTTTATGATTACAAATTACAAGTGACTATACATTGACTACTTTTTGACTATCTTTTGACTATCTATTGACTAGCAATTGACTTAACAAGTCTAAATCTTATAAAACAATAAAAAATATATTGTAATCTTATTAATAGATAAAATTATTCTGTTTTAATTTTTTAGCTGGAGCAAAACTTTTATTATTATGTGACTTATTTACAAAAAGAAAAAACGAACTTTCAAGAGAAGAGAGGCATGAAATAATAAGATATGCAAGATCAAGACTTCCAATATTTATGTCTCAACTACATAGATTCCTACAGGCCGTTAAAGCTACTTTTAGTAATATGTCTGCCACACAAAGACAAGAGGTTGCTACATATTTAGTCCCTGAGGTATTGTACTTGTTTATTCTTGTCTGATCTTGTCCTATTTTGCAAATTCTTTAGTAGAATTATATAAAAATGCATAAAAAATTTTGACAGCAAACTTTAAAAGCTAATATCTCAAAAATGTTTGAGATATTTTGATTTTGATTAAAAATTTAAAATTAAAATTTTAAAAAATTCGGCTGCAAATTTCAGTCAACTTTGAAAGTAAATAACTCAAAAAGTAAAAGAGGTAGAGACTTAACGTTTATTTTTTTGGATTCCTCATAGTTTTTTCTTTATAGAATAGTATATTATTTAACAAGCATAATATGTAGGCTATATTACACGAGGATGTAATTAAAAATACGAGCGGTAGCGAGTATTCTTAATCATCCGAGTGTAATGTAGCCATATTATGCGAGTCAAATACTATACTTTATCTACAACTATCAGGCATATAAAAAATCTGATATTATTTGTTAAATATTCAGTTAGGTGTGAGTAGTTCATATATAGCTTAACAGATGGCGCCACAGTAGCACTTAAATGTCAAAATAACTATTCAAATTGTATTTATTATACTTTTATAATCATTTATATTGATATTTATGATAAAAAATATATTATTAATAAATTAACAGTTTATTAAAATGTTATATGTGACATTACATGCTCTATTTATTACAGAAAAGTGTAGCGTGTAATATAACTTTTCATATTACACTTGTGTAATATGAGTAGTATATTATATGTAGTATCACACGTATAATGTACCCATATTTCAATAGTTGTAGATAAAAAATCATAATAGTTATTTACATTGCAAGACCGTTATACAGAAATGTACAGGTGAGCACAGAAAAGTAACGGGCGAGCCTGTTATCTGTGTGAGACTGTAAACTTCAGCTAACGGTAGAGCATTGTACAATGTGTTATGGGCATTTGCATCGCAATATATTTATGTTTAATAAAATTCATTGCATTTGTGTAACGTCAATGTCAATGTCAAAGGATGTCAGACGTATGAAATAAGATATGTTGTCATGGTATATCCATGTCAACAGCCCGTTATAATTTTTACACGGTCTAGCCCGTAAATTGTTTTGTAACCCCTAGAAACAGAGCTAAATAAACAGTTCTTTACTGTTCAAATACCAATAAAATCCTTTTTAATTGCCCTGCACGTAATTTTTTATATATCATGTTACCATTTTTGCATGCACCATTAAAATTAAACAAAAATACACTCATATACAGAAAAAAGTCCAAGGAATCCAACGCCGTAAAGAAAAAGTTTCTACCTGTTCTAGTTTTTGAGTTATAAGGTTGTAAACATGAGCGAAATTTGACACTCTAATTTTTTTTTTGTTTTTGATATTTTAAATTAAATAAATAGCTATTTTAAGCGTATTGTTACCATTTTGAACTGTTTCAGATTGAAGTAATGTTAGACACAATTTCTACTTTAATAGTAGAAGTTAAAAGTGCTCTCGAACAAATAATACAAGTATTATCACCAGGCGATAGTTGTCGTGTTAAGTCTGGTATGGGTGACATGCTAGGAAAATCTTTAAGAAACGTTCTACACATAAGAGAACTTACAAAACTAAGAAATTTTCACGAACACATAACTTGTAGTCTAGGATTACTATTACATAAAAAGTAAGTACTGTTTTGTTGTCTTCTCATTAATTATTGGTGTAGGTGACCAATTTTTAAATTTTTATATACAAGGGGTGGTATTCAATTGTATTAGCGTGTTTTAAGTATATATACAGGATGTCCCATTTAAGGTACGAATGCATTGGTATCTCGAGAACCGTAAGAGCTACGAGGTTGGTTAAATTAGCAAAGAACCACCATTTTACAAGACTAATACAATGAGTAAAAAATTTTTTTTTTCTGAATTCAACGATATAAATATATCATATACTCGTATAACAAAATAACTGAGAAAAATGCATGTTAGATTTATTTGTATTTTATTTATATCTCGCTGAAATAAGAATGCTTTGGATAGAAAACAATTCATTTTCTTCTTAAAACTGACAGTTTAAGAAAATAAAATTTAACAAAAAATAATCAACAATGTTAGACACAACATTATGTCTATGTGTTCTAATCATAGCACTTTTGTTTCAGCCAGATATAAATAAAATACATATAAATTTGACATGAATTTTTCTCAATTATCTTGTTGTATTAGTATATGAAATGTTTATATCGTTGAATTCAGAAAAAAATACTCTATCGAATAACCTAAAAATAAAGAAACGTTCCCATTTAAAATAAGAAAGTTGTGTCCCGTATTTTGAGATCCACTGGTCGAAATTTTTTTTTTTTTTGCCCATTGTATTAATCTTGTAAAATGGTGGTTCTTTGCTAATTTAACCAATTTCGTAGCTCTTATAGTTCTCGAGATAGCAATGGTGGCACACTTAAATGGAACACCCTGTATATATATATATATATATATATATATATATATATATATATATATATATACACAATTAAAGGGAGTCCTAGAACAGTGCCCTGTGGAACACCACATGTATACAATTTATCCTCCACATATGTTATATTGCTCGACATTGTATCTTTCAAACATTTAATCTTGCACACCTTTTATCCTCCACACTTTTAATCCGCAAAGAAAAATTATCTTACACACATTTTATCTTGTGCACATTTTATCATCCACACATTTTACCTTTCATTCATTTTATTTTCCACACATTTTATCTTCGCCAACGTTTCATCTTTATAACATTATAATTGTACCTGCCATTCATTTACTGCCCATGCAATTAACATATTTATAATTAGATGAAATATCAAGTATTAAATTTTTCTGAAGATAAAATGTATTAAAGATAAAACGTGTGCGATATACATAAAAAGTAAGTACTGTTTTGTTGTCTTCTCATTAATTTGGGTAGTTGATCTATTTTTAAAATTTATATACAATTTCACCTTATAAACTTTAAACTTCGATTTTTTAAAAGGTGAAATTTCAACTTTTAAACTTAAAATTTCAACTTTAAAACTTAAAATTTCAAGTTTTAAACTTGAAATTATGACGTTTTAAAACTTGAAATTTCACCTTTTTTTCTTGAAATTTCAACTTTTAAAAACTAGAAATTTCACCTTTTGTCCTAAGCTAACCTAACCTAACCTTATCTAACCTAACCTAACCTAAACTTAAGTTAGTGCCTCCCTTAACCTAACGTAGGTTAGTACCTCCCCTAACCTAAGTTAGGTTACTGTCTCCCCTTACTTAGGTTAGTGCCTCCCTTAACCTAACTTAGGTTAGTACCTCCTCTAACCTAAGTTAAATTAATACCTCCCTTTACTTAAGTTAGTGCCTCCCTTAACCTAACCTAACTTAGGTTAACAGTTGCCCAAACCTGAAAAAAGAAATAAAACTGATCTAACCTAACCTAACCTAAACTTAAGTTAGTGCCTTCCTTAACCTAACTTAGGTTAGTACCTCCCCTAACCCAAGTTAGGTTACTGTCTCTCCTTACTTAGGTTAGTGCCTCCCTTTTAACCTAACTTAAGTTAGAGGAGGTACTAACCTAAGTTAGGTTAAGGGAGGCACTAACTTAAGTTTAGGTTAGGTTAGGTTAGGTTAGATCAGTTTTATTTCTTTTTCAGGTAAGCTTAGTGCCTCCCTTTACTTTAGGTTAGTACCTCCTATAAACTAAGTTAGGGTAGTGCCTCCCTTTACTTTAAGTTAGTGCCTTCCTTAACCTAACCTAACTTAGGTTAACAGTTGCCTAAACCTGAAAAAAGAAATAAAAAGTATACTATTTTTTTTGCTTCTAGGGAAAATTTTAATGATATGACAGGACCTCAAAAAGTCAGATCAGTTGCTAGAAATTTAGAACAACTTATAGAAGAACTGCCAATTTTCTTGTTAAGATTAGAAGAAGTCACCGTAGCTTTAGACGAAAAACTGGAATGGAGAGAATTCAAGTTTTGTTTCAAAGTTGGCACTAGTAAAGTTGTAAGTATTGTAAATATTACAAGAGTCAAATAAAATCAGGGCATGTAACCGAAAAAAATACTGGTTAACGGTTAACCCTTATAGAGAACGTTATAATAATAACGGTTTTAGTTCGAAAACCGGTTTTTGAAAATTGGAAACCGTTTTAAACCGGTTAATATATCGGTTAAAAAAATAATTAAAAAAAAGTAATTATAAAAACTTGATTGAAAAAATTACAGAAGAAATTAAAAAAGTAATAAAATATGACCATCTGAGAAAAATATAACAATTAAAATAAAGCAATTTAATTAATGAACATTCACAAAAATTCCCGTAATATCTTCAGAAAAACGCAGGTCACTTTTCAATTTTAAACTTGCCTGTGTTGACAAAGGCCGTATTTATTTGGAACTTTTTAAGTAACCTTAACGGCCAAAGAGACTACCTACATTTATGACTCTCCAATAAAATGTTAATTGAAAAACTGTCATGACTCATGTTCAAATACAAATAGAAAAAACAGATATACAAAAAGAAGAATTACATTTTTTCTCGCTAAATGATATTAAAATAAAGGTTAATGTTCGCTAAAACCGGTTTATTTTTTTGGTTAACGGTTACCGGTATTTTCGGCCTGAAAAATATCGGTTAAAATTACGGTTAAAGTTCGCAATTTTCGTTCAAAATATCGGTTACCGGTTTTTATAAACCGTTTTTTTTTAACCGGTTATATGCCCTGGTTAAAAACAATACATCTATTCCAGAAGCAACAGTTCGTTACATAATTCCCAACATGTTACGTAATCATTGCATTTAAAGATTTTATCCAACACCGTGTAATTATAACGATATAAGTATGCTGTTTTTAGATAAATAAAGTAGGTCATAAGTCACTAGTGAGCTAAATATATTAGCTCACTGTTTTTTGGTTCGTATCATAGTAACTACGTTATAAAACCTTCTCTACACTATTTTGTTCCTAAATGTCATTTCGAAATTCCATGTGTCAAAAATCTTATATGTATTTTATATCTATGATTAAAATGTGTTGGGTAAAATGTTGTATGGCACACGTGTGTTAATTACCTAAGTCACTTGAAAAAATACCAAAACGGCCTCGTGAGCTAAACTTTTCCCACATGACTTATCTGTAATGTAACACACGTGTGCCATACAACATTTTATCCAACACATTTTAATCATTGATATAAAATACATATAAGATATTTGACAGATGGAATTTCGAAATGACATTTAGGAACAAAATAGTATAGAGAAGGTTTTATAACGTAGTTACTATGATACGAACCAAAAAACAGTGAGCTAATATATTTAGCTCACTAGTGATTTATGACCTACTTTATTTATCTAAAAACAGCATACTTATATCGTTATAATTACACGGTGTTGGATAATAGTATATTATTTAAGAAGCATAATATGTGGGCTATATTACACGAGGATGTAATTAAAAATACGAGCGGTAGCGAGTATATTTAATCATCCGAGTGTAATGTAGCCATATTATGCGAGTCAAATACTATACTTTATCTACAACTAACAGCCATATAAAAAATCTGATATTATTTGTTAAATATTCAGTTAGGTGTGGATAGTTTATATATAGCTTAACAGATGGCGCCACAGTAGCACTTAAATGTCAAAATAACTATTCAAATTGTATTTATTATACTTTTATAATCATTTATATTGATATTTATAATAAAGAATATATTATTAATAAATTAACAGTTTATTAAAATGTGATGTGTTAAATTATATGCTCTATTTATTACAGAAAAGTGTAGCGTGTAATATAACATTTCATATTACACTTGTGTAATATGAGTAGTATATTATATGTAGTATCACACGTATAATGTACCCATATTTCAATAGTTGTAGATAAAAGATTTTATTTGACTTTGTTAAACTTAATACCTGTTTCTATCTACAAATTCTTTATTTTAGTCTGGAATTCTGAACAAACTATTATCACATCGTTCAACTCTCTCCGAAGTAATGACCCAAGTTTGTGAACTTGTCCAAAGAGAATCTTTCACCCAAAGTATGCAGTCTTTGGGATTGTTGGACCCAGTAAATGTTAATTCTTCTACTCAACCAACAGAAGAAACCAGCAGGAGAAGAGAAGGCAGAAGTAGTACCGGAGGAACACCGAAATCTCAACAAAGTTGTAAGGTTAGTGTCTTAACTGTGGGGTGCCACAAGGATGCATTGTTTGTACCATAAAGTATTGTTAGGTATTTATTAAGGGAAAAATGTTTTTGGTACATAAAATGTGTTCCATTAATGTTTGTCGTTACTGAAAATATTCAATTTTGTAATTTATCAAAAGTGTGGGGTACCGCAAGATTAAGAATAAGGTACTAGTTGTCAGTTTTCTAAAAATTAATTTCAAATTTCAAAAGCAATAAAACTACATACTTTTGTTAAAAATTATAGAGGCTATAATTTTTTGTGTTTTTACGAAAATTTGTTTGACTTAAAACATTCCTAAGTCGGAAACTAGGGCTCTTGAAATTTTTTCTGTAATATAGAGGGTTAAAATAATAGGATAATATACTTTTGGCTAAAAAATAGAAGGGGTAAATTTTTGAGATTTTACGAAAAACTGTCTTAAAAAGTGTCGAAAACTACAGCCATGTGAATTTTTTCATCATTTTTCCCAAAATGAAGAGGGTCGAGTTAGTAGGACTACATATTTTTTGATAAAAACTTGAGATGTTTAATTTTGCATCTTTTTATGTAAATCTGTCTGTCTTAAAAGTATGTTATCCTATTATTTCAACCCTCTACATTACGGAAAAAATAGTGACAAAATTACCAGAGCCGTAGTTTTTAACATAGATACTGTTTAAAACAGACATATTTTTGTAAAATTTTGCATAACTAGTTTTGTAATTTTAAGGGGTGTATGTTATGTAATTTTAAGGGATGTACCTATTTCAAATTATGTCAGTTTATTATAAAAAGTGAATGGATATGACATCTGTTAAGCATTCTAGTAACTACTGTACTGGCCAGCTGAGTATTCATATATTTAAAAAGCTGTTTTCAAATAAACGACTTTTCCCAGAGCCGTAGTTTTCAAGTTAGACACTTTTTAATAAAGACAGATTTTTGTAAAAACTATAAAAATTTAACCCCTTTATTTTTTGACAAAAATTATAGTATCCTATTAATTCAATCCTCTACATTTCGGGAAAAATAGTGCAAAAATTTTTTAGGCCGAAAATACCGGTAACCGTTAACCAAAAAAAAAAAATACACCGGTTTTAGCGAACATTAACCTTTATTTTAATATCATTTAGCGAGGAAAAATTTTAATACTTTTTTTTATGTTTGTGTTTTCTATTTGTATTTGAACATGAGTCATGACAGTTTTTACAATTAACATTTTATTGGAGAGTCATAAACGTAGGTAGTCTCTTTGGCCGTTAAGGTTACTTAAAAAGTCCCAAATAAATACGGCCTTTGCCAACACAGGCAAGTTTAAAATTGAAAAGTGACCTGCGTTTTTCTGAAGATATTACGGGAATTTTTGTGAATGTTCATTAATTAAATTGGTTTTTTTAATTATTATATTTTTTTCAGATGGTATTATTTATTATTTTTTTTAATTAATTATTCTGTAATTTTTTTAATCAAATTTTTATAATTACTTTTTTTAAAATTAATTTTAATTATTTTTTTAACCGATATATTAACCGGTTTAAACCGGTTTCCAATTTTCAAAAACCGGTGTTCGAACTAAAACCGTTATTATTATAACGTTCTCTGTAAGGGTTAACCGTTAACCAGTATTTTTTTCGGTTACATGCCCTGCTTAAAAAATTTATAAGTCGGAAATTACGACCCTGAAATTTTTTTCACTATTTTCCCCGTAATATACAGGGTCAAAATAGTTAGACTAAATATTTTCGGTAAATAGTAGAAAGAGTACATTTTTCAAGATTTTACAAAAATCTATCTGTCTTAAAAAGTGTATAACTCGAAAACTAGGGCTCTGGGATTTTTTTCACTATTTTTCCCGTAATGTAGAGATTTGAAATAGTAGGACAACATACTTTTCCTTAAAAAATAAATGGGTTTAATTTTTTGCATTTTTACAAAAATCTTCCTGATTTAAAAAAATCCTAATTCTGAAACTATGGCTTTGGGATTTTTTTTACTATTTTTCCTGTAATATTTAGGTTCAAAATAGTGGGACTACATATTTTTCGTTAAAAATTTAAGACAGCAAAAAACATTGTTGTTCACATCAACTAAACTACAACATTTGTAACTATAAACAACATTTCTGTCTATTTTCAGCTAAATTTAGTAACTATAAACAACATTTCTGTTTATTTCAGCTAAACCTCGTAGAATCTCTATGCATCTCACCGCCATCAAACTCAAGCACGCTAAGCAAACTATCCCTCCAGCTCTTAAAATCTGGAATCGGTACCGATATGGAATTTGAGGTCGTCGTATCATCTAACAGTGACCAAGCACATAATTTAAGCGAAAGTGGGGAATCTTTACCTGAAGCAGATAGACCTGAAAAACCTGAAATGGAGAAATGTACCATTAGGGCTCATAGGGTCATTGTTGCTGCTAGGTGTGATTGGTTTAGAAGGGCCTTACTTAGCGGAATGAGAGAAGCTATTGATAAGTAAGTGTGGTTTTTGTAAGGGGGGAAATTATAAAATAAACTTTTCCAAAAGTTTAATGCCCGTATTCATAAAACGCATTATAACGATTCGTTACAGAACGAATTGTTAAAATTTGACGAACGTTAAATATTTAACCATATTTACAAACAATAAATGTCAAATATAACGATTTGTTTAAATATAATGATTGTTAAAATATCTAGTAACTTTTTGCGTTGAAAGCTAATTTCATGTTACAAATTTAACGTCAAAAAGAAATATATCAAAATGTCAATTATTAAGAAAAGGGTAAAAGTTAAAAATTTTACCGAAAATGGTATACAACTCTTCTTAAATATATTGGAAAACAAAAATTATTTAAAAGTAATAGAAAATAAGAAGAACAATGTTAAAGAAAAAAATGGTGCGTGTGAAAAAATTACAACCGAATTTAATTTTGTTGCTGGTGGTACCCGATCTACATTACAATTAAAGACTTTTTATGATAATTTAAAAAGAAAAGATAATGCTGATGAGATGGTAATAATCGAGATAAGAAAATCTGTATCTCTGCTTGAATTCTAAATTATCGAATATTTCTATTGGATTATTCCGATTTCTAAATAATCGTGGTCTGGGCATTGCCAACAATATGTTTTCTATAAGATTTTCGTCAGAATTTGACGAAAATGATGATGAAGAAGATATTGACGTTTCAGATGACGAAGACATTGCTAAAATTATATATTGTGTTGATTACACCTACGTATTCATTACATTCGTATAATATCAGAAAAAAATTATTTACTATTCAAAACTTATGTGACGTGACAGATGACAACTATATAACGGTTTGTTATATTTTTAATGAAAGAAAATGCAGTAATTAAATATAACGAACAATTTAACGAATGTCATTGAAAACGAATGTTTATGAACATGAATATTCAATTTAATGATTCGTTTAAAGGATAACGAAGCGTTATAAATATAACGATCTTTTATGAATATGGGCATAAGTCTATAAAGTCGCATGTTTTGTTTGTCCGTTTACAGAAGCATTGATTAAATAATATATAGACCGGCAAGCTTATGAGAAAATTAATTTCACCTACATAACTGTGTGTCTGGTTGCATTTGGGTTAATATCAGGCGTTTCTGTCAAATATAAAAAAGAGCAAACGTCAAATAATTAATAATACAAATTAGTTTTAAAATATACCAATGAATGAAAGAACCATTTTAATAGATACCAAAATTCAGTAAATATGTAAAACATGTTTATTTATCTGATATTTTTGTCTGTTTAATTCAGTAGTTGATGGAATCATGAACGAGATGGCTCTGTCGAATCTGATTCCAAAACAGCGATACGCAAAAACATACAGGCTTACCTATCTATATATTTTTCAATCAACGATCAATCTTATAAGGGGGGAAATTATTTTTTGATATACAACCTCAAATTATAAATGTCTAATTTTGTTTTAAATAATAATTTCTGTAATAAATTTTAAATTTATGCGAAAATTGAAAAATAATTAAAAATATCATGTACTTTAGAGTTAACTTGAACAGTATTTTGTTGTAATCAAATAATTATAATATTAAATTAAAAATATTTTTCCGGATCCATGGTATGTAATTGGCAAATTGTTTACTTCATTTAAGGTTAACAATGGCAGGTTAATATTAAAAGCAGGATGACATGAACAGCTGTGGGTTTTAGCGGTGCAAGCATACGACGTGCCATCTACCGTTAAAATGTAATATTATTATTATTTAATTACAACGAAATACTGTTCAAGTTAACTCTGAATTACATGATAATTTTAATTATTTTTCAATTTTCTCATAAATATATTATAGAAATTATCATTTAAATCAAAATTAGACATTTATAATTTGTGGTTGTATGTCAAAAAATCTTTTGGAATGACTTTTACATTAGGTATTTTGTTACCTGTTGCCATGGTATCAGTAGTAAATAGGAAAGCGACACATGTTTTTGTGTTGTACATTAAAAAAAATAACTATTTTATTTAAATCATTGTTCTCGCGGAAAGGGAAAAATAGCTTGTGCCCTACGGGAATCTAACGGCATAATTACATCCCTCGACTTTTGCTGCCCTCGCTCACTACGTTCGCTCGTTAGAAATCTTCGGGATGTAATATGCCTATATTTTCCGTTATGACGCAATATACTAAAAATAGTTATTTTTTATACAAGACGATAAAATAATATTTTATCGACAAGCGGAAAGTGTTAATTCACGAGCGATATAATCGCGAGTGAATTATTTTTCGCGAGTCGATAATTTAATTTTATCGTCGTGTATAAAATTCTATTTTTTTCTATAGCAGGTTTTGAAGAGAAAAGAATTAGAAAAATTAAATTATTATTTAAGAACAATTTTAAAATGTCAGTACTGTGCGTTGTTATGGAAATGTACTTCTAATAAACAAAAGTTAAAGTACTTTATCTACCCTTGCTGTTAAAGTGTTACTTTATCTACCCTTGCGGTTAAAGTGCTACTTTATCCACTATTTTGAGTTGATAAAATTACACTTTAACATCTGCTATAGAAAAAAATAGATTTTTCCAAAAGCGTTCAAGATTTTTTCTAATTTTTAAGTCTACAAAGTTTCATGTTTTGTTTGTCCTTATACAGAAGCTGTAATAATTTGAATCGAAACTTATAAATTAGTATATATATAAAAAAAGTATGCTGAATCTAAATTTTTAATCGGATTTAAATTATCTTGTATAGATTTTAAGATATGCAGTCTTGAAATTGATATTTTTTTTTTAATGTGTAGGAGTTAATACAACATTTTTAATCTTGAATTTAATGTTTTTCTTTGTAGGAAAATAATAATTCACGACTCGAATCCATTCTTATTTAGAACATTTCTCGAATATTTATACAGTGGACGACTTCGTCACTCATCTTTAACAACGGATCAACTAGCTGAACTATTGTTGCTTAGTGACAGGTTTTGATCAAAAAACGATCAATTGAACAAAATAAAAACATTTCTTGTTGTAGATATGAAGTTGATTCTTTAAAACAAGTTTGTGAATACGCTTTAAGGTTAAACATGGATGAAGAAAATGTTTTGTATTTACTAAGTATGGCTGACCAGTTTAATGCTTCGTATTTACGGGTAAGTGAGATATTGCATTCTTTTTACACGTTACATCACTTTATTTCACTTCACTTCACTTCACATCAGTTTAAAAGGTCAACAGCTCAGTTCAACATAACCAAAATAGCATATTGTACAACAAGCATGGAATGGTACACATTTCATACGAGTATGAAATGGACATTCCATGCGAGTTGTACACTATACTTTTTCTACCACCACGATATTATTTTCTAATTAATTAAAGAGATATGAATAATTTTTGACAAAATGAATTTATACCTTAACATGGTCTATGGTTACCGTGGGAAGTGAAAATGTGTTTACAATATACTATGTATCCGTAGCAATAACAAACATACAACAAGCAAATATCTGAACGGTTGTAGGAAATTTATTTTATCTACAACTATTGAAATATGGGTACATTATACCTGTGATACTACATCTAATATACTACTCATATTACACAAGTGTAATATGAAATGTTATATTACACGCTACACTTTTCTGTAATAAATAGAGCATATAATTTAACACATAACATTTTAATAAACTGTTAATGTGTTAATAATATATTTTTTATTATAAATATCAATATAAATGATTATAAAAGAATAATAAATAGAATTTGAATACTTATTTTGACATTTAAGTGCTACTGTGGCGCCATCTGTTAAGTTATATATGAACTACTCACATCTAACTGAATATTTATCAAATAATATCAGATTTCTTATATGCCTGTTAGTTGTAGACAAAGTATAGTATTTGACTCGCATAATATGGCTACATTACACTCGGATGATTAAATATACTCGCTGCCGCTCGTATTTTTAATTACATCCTCGTGTAATATAGCCTACATATTATGCTTGTTAAATAATATACTATTACAATATACTATATATCCGTAGCAATAACAAACATACAACAAGCAAATATCTTAACGGTCGTAGGAAAATTATTTGAAATATATATTTGAGAGTTTCCTAAATTTGTCGTATTTTGTATACCTTTCTATGAGTACTGTAATTATTTGAATTGAATATTGAAAACCGGTAAATGTACTGAAAAAAGTACGCTGAATCCAAATTTTATCTTTTATCTAAATTTTTAATTTTTTGTATGTTCTTTTCAGAAGCTGTAATAATTTGAATAGAAACTTATAAATTAGTACATATACTAAAAAAAGAATGTTGAATCCATATTTTTTAACGGATTTACATTATCTTTTCTAGATTTTATACGCAGTCTTAAAATATGAATTTTATCTAAATTTCTCATGTCTGGTTTGTCCTTTTACAGAAGCTGTAATAATTTGAATAGACACTTATAAATTAGAATATGTACTAAAAAAAGCATGCTGAATCCAAATTTTTAATCAGATTTACTTTATCTTAAAGATACGCTCTCTTAAAATACATACAAATCTTGACTGTTTTCTAAATTTCTAATTTTTTGTATGTCCTTTTGCAGAAGCTATAATAATTTGAACAAAAGCTTCTGTAAAAGGACATACAAAACATAAGAAACATTGTTTTATGTCTCCAAAACTACTGATTCTACGACAAAAATTAATAGGACTTTTAATCAATCTCTTGAGATGCACACTGTTGAAATCTATATAATTTTTGACAGTTTACGAAAATGTTTTTTTTATACCGGATGTCCCAGCTCGACCGACACATGAGAGTTTTATATGGAAAATCAGTTAATTATGAATAGTATCTCCCCAGTGCAAAATATTAACTTGAAATTTTGTATACTTATAGGAGAATATTAATTCTATGGATCACAGTTATTTGAAATATGCAATTTCGTCAGCAGGGCGAGATTTATTAAATTTAAAATTTAATATTTTCGTTCAAAATCAGACAGCCATGGAAATAAAAGAAAATATCTATGTGACAGTTCTGACAGTTAATGACATGCCATTGTAGATATTTATATTTTTGTAATATTGGTATATTATTTAACAAAAGAAACTAAATTCAACTTAAATAATATTAAAATACAGGCAATAAGAATTAAAATCAGTGATACTTCACTAAACTGTCAGATAAATATTTTCTTTTATTTCCATGGCTGTCTGATTTTGAACGAAAATAGTAGATTTTAAATTTAATAAACCTCGCCCTGTAGAAGAAATTGCATATTTCAAATAACTGTGATCCATAGAATTAATATTCTCCGTTAAGTATACAAAATTTGAAGTGAATATCTAGCACTGGGGAGATACTATTCATAATTAACTGATTTTCCATGTAAAACTCCCATGTGTCGGTCGAGCTGGGACACCCGGTATATTTTAATTCAAATTAATCTCTATTTTCAGAGCGGTTGTTTAGGCTTCGTAGCCCAACATCCAGAAGTAGCAGAATCTGAACTATTTCCAGAACTAGCGCCTGCTTTGCAAGCAGAACTTTGTGAGTTAGTTTTGTGGGCTGCTCCTAGGAAATCTGCTACGACAGAACAATTATTAGATGCTGCTAGGGATACTAGTCCAAGTCCTCAAGAAGAAATATGTACTGGGATCAGAAGGATGAGACTTAAGGTAACGCCACAGAATAGAAAATAATTTCTTCATATCCTTGGTATATAATTGACAAATTGTTTACCTGGTTTGAGGTTAACAATGAAGGGTAAATATGAAATGCGGGAAGATATGAACAGAGGTTTTAGCGGTGCAAGCATACGACCTGACATCTACCGATAACATTAAAAATTAAAATTATTTGATTACAACAAAATACTGTTGAAGTGAACTTTAAATTGCATGATGATTTTAACTATTTTTAAAAATACAAAGATATACTAATGAAATTTCAATTTTCCCATAAATTTATTATAGAAAATATTATTAATGACATTTATAATTTATGGTTATGTCAAATTGCAGACATTCTCACTAACCTTTATAATACACGTATGTAACTGCATTTTTACGTCATAATGATGATGATGACTTTGATTTGGAAGGTAATAAATTATTAAATGCTGAAGTTGCTATTTCTAGCAATTCCAGTAGAGTATTCGAAAGATCATTATCACTTTCCATAATTATGTTTCATATTAATTATTGTAAAAACCAAGACTGCCAGAATTCCAAATTATTTATTAGGTATTTTGTTTTCTGTTGCCATGGTTTCAATAGTGAATAGAAAAGCGATACCTTAGTACATAGGTTTGTGTTTTACATTATAAAATTAACTTTTATATTTAATACAGTCTTCTCAAGGATACGGAAAAATAGCTTGTGCCCTACGGGAATCTAACGGCATATTACATCCCTCGGCTTTTGCTGCCCTCGCTCACTACGTTCGCTCGTGCATCAGAAATCTTCAGGATGTAATATGCCCATATTTTCCCTTATGACGCAATATACTATTGTCGTGTAATCCTGTGGGGTGCTTTAGCCCCTCAGCACCCACAGAGTCGGCGCCTATGAGGATACTTATGCCATTATTGCAGTTTCTGCTGCAATAGAACCAGTAAAGTTCAAGTAAAATTATCATTGGGAACATTATAATTAAATATTCAAGCTCTTTACTTCAAGAAAAGTCCTTAAAATGAAAGAAAATATACAGGGTGTTCTATTTAAATGTGCCACCATTGCTATCTCCAGAACTATAAGAGCTACGAGGTTGGTTAAATTAGCAAAGAACCACCATTTTACAACACTAATACAATGAGCAAAAAAAAGGTTTTTTTCGACCAGTGGTTCTCAAAATCCGGGACACAACTTTCGTATTTTAAATAGGAACATTTAGTTTTAGGTTATTCGATAGAGTATTTTTTCTGAATTCAACGATATAAACATATCATTTACTAATATAATACAATAACTGAGAAAAATGCATGTTAGATTTAGATGTATTTTATTTATATCTGGCTGAAAAAAGAGTGCTTTGGATAGAAAACAATCATTTTCTTCTTAAAACTGACAGTTTAAGAACATAAAATTTAACAAAAAATAATCAAACAATGTTAGACACAACAATATGCCTATGTTTTCTAACCATAGCACTCTTGTTTCAGCCAGATATAAATAAAATACATATGAATTTAACATGCATTTTTCTCAGTTATTTTGTTATATTTGTATATGATATGTTTATATCGTTGAATTCAGAAAAAAATATTCTATCGAATAACCTAAAAATAAACATATGTTCCCATTTAAAATAAGAAAGTTGTATCCCGTATTTTGAGAACCACTGGTCGAAAAAAAATTTTTTTTTTACTCATTGTATTAGTCTTGTAAAATGGTGGTTCTTTGCTAATTTAACCAACCTCGTAGCTCTTATAGTTCTCCAGATAGCAATGGTGGCACGCTTAAATCTAACATCCTGTATACAGAAGCGACAGTAAGACAGAGAAACGAAAATTAGAGAGATGAGGAAAGCCAACAAATTTAAAGGGATCATCGTTTCACATCTTCATGGCTCGAGTTTCTCTGTTTATCAATCATTAACGCGCCTACAACATTTTCAATAAGGGGATAATACTAAAAATATAAAAATACAGAAATCGTTTTCTAACTAGCAATAAATATGTTATCACTTAGGAAAAATATTTATCAAAAATAAATTATTATATTTCACATACTCCAAAGTGGAAGAAGCTGTATCGTTGCTACAGTTCTACCAGTTTGACCAATATATATTTTACCACACTGACAAGGAATCTTATAAATTCCAGAACAGTGTAGAGGAACTGTATCTTTGACATTGCCAAGAAGATCACGGATTTTTAAATTTGATTTATATGATGTTTTTATGTCATATTTATTAAGAATCCTTCCAATTTTGTCTGTCACATTGGCAATAAATGGTAAAGTAGCAAATAATTTCTTATTAGGAATCACTTGTGGAATTGGTACCAGTTTATTCTTCGCTTTTAGCGCTATTCTTATTTGTGTTTTGCTGTAAACATTTTTCAAGGAAACTTTATCCAAAAAATGAATTTCTTCTTGTAGTTTACTAGGATGACATAGATTAGAAACTCTCTGATAAAGCGTTTTAATAGTACAAGCTTTTTGGGCAGGGTGGTGGTGTTAATGATTGATAAAGAGAGAAACTCGAGGCAGGAAGATGTGAGGAAACTTTAGGATTGGAAACAATGAGCCCTTTAAATTTGTTGGCTTTCCCTATATCTCTCTAATTTTCGTTTCTCTGTCTTACTATCGCTTTTGTATATAACTATTCTGTATTCTAACACTAAACACTTATTTCCAGGACCCAACCGATTCACAAACCAGTTCTCAAGAAGAACTACCTATCCATCATGATACAGCCAGACTAGAAAGTTGTCTAGTTCAACTCAGAGACATATTAGGCGACGAAGCTCCTAGAGAGAAACTAGTTCAAGTTCTTCTAGCGGCTGACTATGATATTAATAGAGCTATAAATTACTACTACACAAGTCTGTCACAGTAGTATTTTAAAATGTGAAACTTTACAACGAAGATATTGTTATTTTACTTGCTTGAATGGTACAGGTTTGACGTTTGACACTACATTTTATACATTAAAGTAAACAATGTTGCTGTCTTAATTTTTTTGCAGACAAATTAGCTAAAATAAAAAAAATCCTAGTTTTGACACTTGACGTTAATCATACTTTAATATAAATGTTTTTACTTTTTTGGAAATATCTTGGAAATTATTGAGTTTACAAAAAAATGACCTAATGTAAAATTAATCTACAGTAAATTTTCTATAAAAAAGGTTCTAATAATTTTTGTCGTAGCATAAGTAGTTTTGGAAATAAAGTTGGGAAAATATGAAACAATAAATACACAGTTGGAAAATTAATACAAATTATACTGTTTTCTAAATTTCTCATATTTTGTTTGTCTTTTTACAGAAGCTGTAATGATTTGAATAATAGTTATTTATGGTACAAGTGTGTTAGGTAATTAACACACGTGTGCCATACAACATTTTATCCAACACATTTTAATCATTGATATAAAATACATATAAGATTTTTGACAGATGGAATTTCGAAATGACATTTAGGAACAAAATAGTGTAGAGAAGGTTTTATAACGTAGTTACTATGATACGAACCAAGAAACAGTGAGCTAATACATTTAGCTCACTAGTGACTTATGATCTACTTTATTTATCTAAAAACAGCTTACTTATATCGTTATAATTACACAGAGTTGGATAAAAACTTATAAATTAGTACATATACTAAAAAAAGTATGCTGAATCCAAATTTTTACTCGGTTTTTCATTATCTTGTCCAGATTTTGAGATACGCAGTCTTTAAACAGATACAAATTTTGGCTGTTTTCTAAATTTTTCATGTTTTGTTTGTCTATTTACAAAAGCTGTATTAATTTGAATAAAAGCTTCTGAAAAAGGACACACAAAACATGAGAAATTTAGAAAACAGAATTTACTCAAGTTTAATTTTGTATTTGGTCAGTTTTTTGATAAACTCAATAATTCCCAAGATATTTAAGAAAAATTTAAAACATGTCCATTGAAAAAACTTGATTTTATTTTTCATATTTTTTCCCAAATATCTCCAAAACTACTGATGGTAGGACAAAAATGAATAGGATCTTTTTTGTAGAGAATTTACTCCAGTTTAATTTTGTACAAGGACAGTTTTTTAATAAACTCAATATTTCGCAAGATATTTGAGAAAAAATGAACACAGGACACTTTTATTAGAAGCCTAGTTTCAAAACTTTTGGTTTTTTTGTCTAATTTGCCTAAATTATTAACAATAAGTAACAATTTAAAAACTTATTATTATTACTATTATTTACAGTGAATAATTTTTTTATTGAAAAATTTCAACAATTAATAAAAGTGAGATATTTACAATGCATTTAAAATAGTTTGACATCTTTTAAGACAAAGCAAATTCACCAAAATTTTTTTTATTTCCACCTTCTATATAATTGTCACTTTACAGGCTTCTTGGTAGCTAAGTAAATAAACAATTACAGTCACTAACCTGTAAAACTTTACAAGGCTAGCCTTGTAAAAATTTACAATTATAAAAAATTATAGAAAATAATGAAAGTTTTTTTATGCATTTTATTATAAATATTACAAACTTAATTTAATTAGGTTTATGTGAGTAATTATACACATTTATAGTACATTTTGATTCACTGGCGAAACTGACAACGTCTAGCTGTAAATTGTTCTACCACCGCCAACTACCAATTCCAAAATAGAGTAAATCTTTTTTAAAGAATAAATTAATAAAAAAAAATCGTTATGAAGGTGGAAATAAAATTTGTACTTGGCACTTGTGCAATTAAATTTTACTGGGCTCACTGGATTATGAGAGCTCACTCCTTCGTCGCTCGCCTCACAAATTTCCAGCTCGCCCTGTAAAGATTAACTTACACCGCTGGCCACGTAAATAACTATTAATAATTGTATTTTTATTATTTTTCATTGAATTAAAGACAGCAATCAAGAATATATTTTAAAATGATAACAGTCTTTAACTGTGAAAATCAAAATCTTCGTTGGATAGTTTTGCTTGCACAGAAGGGATTTTTAAAATGTGATAAATATTTACCCTTCTACAATTTTAATATATTTCAAATTTGTATGTAATGTATATTTGAATACAAGAATCTACAAAAATCTTATGTCAAAACGATGATTTTTGTTGTTATCAAATTTTATTTGGTAATCAATTTAAGTATTTTTAGTAATCATTTTCTTAGGGTGACTAATGAAATTGTTTAAGCATAGCGATCTCGAGAACTATAAGAGATACAAAGTTGGTTAAATTAAACAAAATTTATCTCATATGAGCGTCATTTTATACATTTATCTCAAAAAATGTATAATTGAAAATTGTAAAATATAAGACAAATTTTATAATATCTGAAAAACTAGTAGATGTATCTTAAATCTGTTTGAAAATTTGGAATCTACGCTTTTTTTTAGTATATGTACTAATTTTCATGCCATTTCAACGACAGATACAAAAGTAACAGAGCGGTAAACAAAATATTACATTTGAATTTTTTTTTATGTGGGACACATTTTACATCATATCTTAAAAACTACATTATATATCTTAAATTTGTTTGAAAATTCAAAATCTACGTAGTTTCTTTAGTATGTGTATTATTTTTCATGACATTTGAACGACAAATACAAAAGTAACGGAATGGTAAACAAAATATGACAAAAACACGTTTTCGTTAAAATTGTACAATTTTAGGTCACTATTTTTTACGTCATATCTTAAAAAGTACATTAGATATCTTAAATTTGTTTGAAGATTCAGAATCTACGTACATTTGTTAATATATGCACTAATTTATATGTTTTTGGAACGACATATACAAAAGTAACAGAGCGATAAACAAAATATTACAAAAAAAAATATATTTGAAAATAGTAAAATATAGGACAAATTTTATAACATTGTATCTTAAAAATTACTTAATATATCTCATTTCTGTTTAAAGATTCAAAATCTAGGTACTTTCTTTAGTATATGTAACAATTTTCATGATATTTTAACGACAGATGCAGAAGGAACAGATCTATAAACAAAATATTACAAAATATTTTATTATTTGAAAATTGAAAAATAAGACAAAATTAATAACATTGTATCTTAAAAATTACGTAATGTATCTTAATTCTGTTTGTAGATTTAAAATTTACGTACTTTCTTTAGTATATGTACCAATTTTCATGATATTTCAACGACAGATATAGAAGGAACAGAGTGATAAACAAAACATGACAAAAAAGGTTACATTTAAAAAATAATAGGCCCATATGTAAATTGAACGTTGGTAATAATTACTCGAAAACTGTATGAGATATAATAATTTTGAGTACTGCAGTGAATTTGTCGTTAAAATGTACCTAAATAGTGTGCAAGATAAAAAAATTTTGAATGGAAATAAAAAAGTTGTGAGCAAAAAACCAAAATTGAAAAATCACCAATAGGTACATTTTTTGGAAAAAACATTTATAAAATGATCCACACATGAGACAACTTTTGCTTTATTTAACCGATTTTGTATCTCTTATAATTTTTGAGATCCCTAAGTTACGACTATACGTAAATATTAATCCAAAATAAATTTAACAAAACTATCATTGTTTAAAATATATTTTTATTAATTTACAGTATTAATTTAAAATAACAGTTAGCTTACAATTAAATATAAATTTTTTACTCATTATAAGTATAATTAACATAATATACCATAAATTAAACACCCAAATTCATAAAACTGAAATGTCAAACTAAAAAAATGAAGTATATTATTTACTTTTAAAGATAATTCCATTAGTTTCCTGGAATTAGCAATATTTGTTGATTGTCTGAATTTTAAATGATACAGAGGACGATTTGTACTGATATTTGACAAGATAAAGTCAAATTCTTGATTACAAATACGCAAAGTGTTTTATAAAATCAGGGCATGTAACCGAAAAAAATACTGGTTAACGGTTAACCCTTATAGAGAACGTTATAATAATAACGGTTTTAGTTCGAAAACCGGTTTTTGAAACTTGAAAACTGGTTTAAACTGGTTAATATATCGGTTAAAAAAATAATTAAATTTAATTAAAACAAATTATTATAAAAATTTGATTAAAAAAAATTACAGAATAATTAAATAAAAAAATACCATCTGAGAAAAATAAAACAATTAAAAAAAGCAATTTAATATTCACAATAATTCCCGTAATATCAGAAAAACGCAGGTCACTTTTCAATTTTAAACTTGCCTGTGTTGACAAAGGCCGTATTTATTTGGGACTTTTTAAGTAACCTTAACGGCCAAAGAGACTATCTACATTTATGACTCTCCAATAAAATGTTAATTGTAAAAACTGTCATGACTCATGTTCAAATACAAATAGAAAACACAGATATAAAAAAAATATTATTTTTTTCTTGCTAAATAATATTAAAATAAAGGTTAATGTTCGCTAAAACCGGTTTATTTTTTTTTGGTTAACAATTATCGGTATTTTCGGCCTGAAAAATATCGGTTAAAATTACGGTTAAAGTTCGCAATTTTCGTTCAAAATATCGGTTACCGGTTTTTATTAACCGATTTTTTTAACCGGTTACATGCCCTGATTAAAATATGGTTGTATTCAAGTTTTTTCATATTTTTATATTAAATTCGTATTAAATGAAACAGAAATGTTAAAGGTAATCTTTATTATGTTATATTGTAGCAATTAAATATATGTATTTATTTATTTTGATTTAAAATGATTTGAGATAATAGTTATTTATGGTACAAGTGTGTTACATTACAGATGTCACGTGGGAAAAGTTTAGCTCACGAGGCCGTTTTGGTATTTTTTCAAGTGACTTATATAATTAACACACGTGTGCCATACAACATTTTATCCAACACATTTTAATCATTGATATAAAATACATATAATATTTTTGACAGATGGAATTTCGAAATGACATTTAGGAACAAAATAGTGTAGAGAAGGTTTTATAACGTAGTTACTATGATACGAACCAAAAAACAGTGAGCAAATATATATTTAGCTCACTAGTGACTTATGACCTACTTTATTTATCTAAAAACAGCATACTTATATCGTTATAATTACACGGTGTTGGATAAAAAATAAAATTAAACTTCAATGAATGCTTTGCAAATATGTAATCAAATATTTGACTCCTGTTTTGTCAAATATAAGCACAAATCTTCGTCAGTATCATTTAGAATGTTGGTAATCAGAAATATTACTAATTCCAGCAAAATAGTAAAGCTGTAGAACTAAGTAATGTAAGTAATTCTTTTTATGAATTGGGATTGAATTATTTTGACATTTTATGTTAACAAGGTGAAAAAGTATTATATTAACATTGATTCTTGTACGTAAATGTACTATCTAGTCGAATAGTGATATTTCTATTAAATCTCCTATACTATTATTTTATGTATTCTTAAAATTAATTTTAACTAAAGATTATTTATTTTATGTATATATACTTGTTTTGTTATAAACTGTCAATTTAAAATTGTTCTAATATACGATGTTATTTGTATCGATAATATACTTGAATTTTTGAATTACTATTGTAAGATGCAGTTTCTGGCTTTGTCTTATTTAGAACCAGATACAAACTACTTGAAGAGGGGCGTATACATTTTATCCTCCACACATGTTATATTGCTTGACATTGTACCTTGCACACTTTCAATCTTGCATACCTTTTATCCTCCACACATGTTATATTGCTTGACATTGTACCTTGCACACTTTCAATCTTGCACACCTTTTATCCTCCACACTTTTAATTCGCGAAAAAATCTTACACACATTTTATTTTCGAGAACATTTTATCATCCACACATTTTATCTTCCACTCATTTTATATCGCACACGTTTTATCTTTTACACATTTTATCTTCAGAAACATTTAATACTAGATATTTCATCTAACTATAAGTATGTTAATTGCATGGGCAATAAAATGAATGGCAAGTACAATTGCAATGTTTTAAATATGAAACGTTGGCGAAGATAAAATGTGAGGAAAATAAATTGAATGAAAGATGAAATGTGTGGATGATAAAATGTGCGCAAGATAAAATGTGTGTAAGATAACTTTTCTTCGCGATTAAAAGTGTGGAGGATAAAAGGTGTGCAAGATTAAATATTTGAAAGATACAAAGTCGATAACTTGAATACGATACATGTAAAAAAATATAATATTTGCTATTTAAGAGATATATTCAAATATGATGAACTAATTAGATTTTCACTACAATTGGTTAACCGGAAGTAATACTTTAAATGAAGCATTACACATGTTTTTCGTAAGAAATACCTCTAAGTATCATTTTTTAATAATATTAAATATAAACATTTTTTTAATTTTCTACCGATCTGCATAATTACATTTATATATAACTTTTAGCTGGATAGAAAAAAATATAAATTATAATAATTTTACATGTCATTTAGGCTAAAAAAATTTTATAAAACAGAGGAGTTATTCATATGTTCACAAAATATGACATATTATGTCAAATTTGATGTAAATTTAAAAGATAAAATAAGTAAGTATGAAGTAGTTTTGTTGTAAAATTAAAAAAGGTGGAAGAAATATAAAAGGAATATATTTGCATGCGTGAATCAAGGTAAGTTCGGTTCCAGTTTTAGTATCGTCAAATATAATTTTTTTTTGGTCATACAAATATTAAGAAGGAAATTTTAGGCATGAAATGAATTAAAAATATTCTGAATTATAATAACTAAGTAATTATAAAACTACAAATTGAATGTAGTGAAAAACTTATATAGAATATATTACTACAGTGGCGGGAGGTAATGTGTTGGACACATCAGATTTTTTATATGTGTTGTGGTGATTTTTCCACAGCAGATACAAGTACCTTATAAGTAAGTACTGTCACCTAGTGTTACCAAAACGTACTATATATATATTGATAAAGAAAAATATGAAAGAAAATATATAAAATTCATCTTATTATAACTTCATTATTAGCAAGTCGATTTATAAGTGTAATACCATCAAAATTCGTATATTTTCATCAGGAATTTATTCCTGCTATAGTTGTTCCATTCCAAATTTTTGTTGTTTACTTGCATTTTGGTGCTTTTTCCACAGCAGGTATAAGTGCCGGACAAGTAAGTACTGTCACCTAGTGTCAGCAAACCGTATTACAAATATATTGACAACGAAAAATATAAATTAAAATATTTGAAATTTACTTTATTATAACTCTATTATTATCAACTCAATTTATAAGTGTAATACCATCAAAATTCGTATATTTTCACTAGGAATCTATTCTTGCTATTGCCGATTCTATTCCTGCGATCAATAACCCACTCCTGGTGCGCAAGACAATATCCCAGGGTTCCTGCTAGACTCACTGTACCGCTAGACTAGCTCGAGTGAACACCGCGGTGGAACTCTGGACTCTGGTAGTTGAGCGAGACTCATGAGACATACCGTGTGTGCCAGCAGGGAATAGTGTGAGTGAGTGGATGGTTTGAACTAATACCGCCTCGGATGTTTCACATAGCTTCAGTTTTCAGTAAGTTGAATTCAGTGTTTTTTGGTGGAAGCTACGTACCACTTATTAAACGCTTTTAAAAGTGGAAATTTGGACTAGTTTGCTTATTGTTGTCATTGATTGCTTGTAGGGCTTGCTTGGTAGTCTATGATAACCGCTTTGTATGTGTAAGAACGTGTATAATACTTGGACAAGCTAGAACAGTCAAAAAGACATCTCAGTAACTCACAATCTAATAAAGCCAAATTTCTCAGTATCTCATCCTTGGTCAGATGTCTGTATGTAATGCTTGCTTAGTATTCGGTAATAACCATTCAAGTATGGTACTTGGACAGGGCTAGTAAAGCCAAAAAACTCACTAACTCATCCTTGATCCATTGTCTGGATATTGTGCTTGCTTAATACTCTATAATAATCACTAAGAATCAGTCTCAAGTATGGTATGACAAGGCTAGTAACTCAGGCCAAACAACTCAGGAAGTCTAGTTGTCTATATGTGATGCTTGCTTAGTACTCGGTAGTAACCATTCAAGTATGGCACTTGGACAGGGCTAATAAAGCCAAACAACTCACTAACTCTAGTTGTCTGTATGTAGATCTTACTTAGTGCTCTATACTAACCATTCAAGTATGCTACTTGGACAGGGCTAGTAAAGCCAAACAATTCAGGAACAGTGACAATAATCGTTGGTGTAATTAAGTGTTTTTTGTTGGAAGCTACGTACCACTTATTATTCTCTTTTAAAATATGAAACTTATGACTAGTTTGCTTGTAATTCTTGCTTAGTACTCTGTAGTAACCAGGTACGAATGTTTCATATAGCTTCTGTATTTAGTAAGTTGAGAAATAGTGACAGAAATCGTTACTGTAATCAAATGATTTTTGGTGGAAGCTACGTACCAATTATTATTTCGTTTTAAAAGTGGAAATTTAAGACGTGTAACTAATTTTCTTGTTGTGCTTGCTTAGTCCTGTCAATAGTTTGCTTGTTGTGATTGCTTAGTACTCTGTTGTAACTACTCTGTCAGTATAAGAAGATAGTAAAATCAAAAAGACTCTATACGTTGGACAGCCAAATATCTCAGTATCTCATCCCTGGTCAGTTGTCTGTATATAGTGCTTGTTTAATACTCTGTAATAATCACTAAGAATCAGTCCTAAGTATGGTATGACAGAGCTAGTAAAGTCAAAAAGACTCTATAACTTGGACAGCCAAATATATCAGTATCTCATTCTTGGTCAGTTGTCTGTATATAGTGCTTGTTTAATACTCTGTAGTAACCACTAAGAATCAGTCCCAACAATTATACGACAGAGTTAGTAAAGTCAAAAAGACTTTATAACTTGGACAACCAAATATCTCACTAAATCATCCTTGGTCAGTTTTCTGTATATAGTGCTTGCCTTGTAACCACTAAGAATCAGTCTCAAGTAAGGTACTTGGACAGAGCTAGTAAAGCCAAACAACTCAAGAACTTTCATTATAATTATTATTCCCTTTTAAAACTGCAAACTCATCACTAGTTTGCTTGCAGTGCTTGCTTAGTCCTCTGTAGTACCCACTTTGTAAGTACAAGAGCGAGTATAACCCTAGGCCAGGGCTAGTGCCCAGGGTTCCTGCTGGACTCACTGTACCGCTAGACTAGCTCGGGAGAACACCGCGGTGGAACTCTGGACTCTGGTAGTTGAGCGAGACTCATGAGACATACCGTGTGTGCCAGCAGGGAATAGTGTGAGTGAGTGGATGGTTTGAACTAATACCGCCTCGGATGTTTCACATAGCTTCAGTTTTCAGTAAGTTGAGATGTAGTGATTGGAGTTGTTACTGTAATCAAATGTTTTTTGGTGGAAGCAAGCTAGCACTTATTATGTGCTTTTAAAACTGTCATTGCTTGCTTGTAATGCTTGCTTGGTACTCTGTTGTAACCACTTTCTATGTATAAGAACGTGTTTAATACTGGGACAAGCTAGTAAAGACACAAAGACTCACTTGACTCAGTTGACTCAGTAACTCATCCTTGGTCAGTTGTCTGTATATTGTGCTTGCTTAATACTCTATAATAATCACTAAGAATCATTCTCAAGTATGGTATGACAAGGCTAGTAAAGCCAAACAACTCAGGAAGTCTAGTTGTCTGTATGTATTTTCAGTAAATTAAGAAATAGTGACAGAAATCGTTACTGTAATCAAATGTTTTTTGGTGGAAGCTACGTACCAATTATTATTTCGTTTTGAAAGTGGAAATTTAAGACATATAACTAGTTTTCTTGTTGTGCTTGCTTAGTACTGTCAATAGTTTGCTTGTTGTGCTTGCTTAGTACTCTGTAGTAACTACTAAGAATCAGTTTCAAGTATGGTACTTGGACAGGACTAGCAAAGCCAAACAACTCAGTAACTCTAGTTGTGTGTATGTATTTTCAGTAAATTAAGAAATAGTGACAGAAATCGTTACTGTAATCAAATGTTTTTTGGTGGAAGCTACGTACCAATTATTATTTCGTTTTGAAACTGGAAATTTAAGACGTGTAACTAGTTTTCTTGTTGTGCTTGCTTAATACTGTCAATAGTTTGCTTGTTGTGCTTGCTTAGTACTCTGTAGTAACCACTTTGTACGTACAAAAAGCTACTACAGTCAAAAAGATGCAGTTAGATAGGGATATTAAAGCCCAACATCTCAGTAACTCATGCTTGGTCAGTTGTCTGTATATAGTGCTTGCTTAATACTCTATAATAATCACTAAAAATCAGTCCCAAGTATGGTACAACAGAGTTATAAAGCCCAACAACTCAGGAAGTCTAGTTGTCTATATGTAATGCTTGCTTAGTATTCTGCAGTAACTATTAAGTATGATACTTGGACAGGGCTAGTAAAGCCAAACAACTCACTAACTCTAGTTGTCTGTATGTAGTGCTTGCATAGTACTCTGTAGTAACCAAAAATCAGTCTCAAGTATGGTACTTGGACAGGGCTAGTAAAGCCAAACAACTCACTAACTCTAGTTGTCTGTATGTAGTGCTTGCATAGTACTCTGTAGTAAATACGAATCAGTCTCAAAACACGTGGTATAATAACAAACAATACACGTCGAGAACAGTTCTTTGTATCTTTTATCATTTTTATTTTATTATTGTTCTTATCTTTTACTGATAAGGGTAATAAATATTATTTTGAACTGCGAAATATGTTTATGAAATTGTTATTTCAATTTCACGCGTAGAGTATTCTATAAAGTTATGCTTTTATTTTTGGAAATTTATATTACCATATAAAAATTTTAATGCACTTTATGTATGGTATGGTACATAAAATATATTAAATTATACTCAAATAAAATGTATAAATAAATATACTTTAATATCCCAATTAAATATTTCATGTCATCTAAAATATTTATGAATATATAGTTCTTGTAACAGATATTTAAAAATGACATTTTCAGACGACCACATATGAAAGTAACCATATTTACACTGTAATTAACACCAGAAAATGTAACATAGCACACGGCGTGTGTTATAACAACACACAAGTGTGTTATATAACCAGATATGACGATTAGTGGTCAATAGATGGAACTTTGATAATGAAATGTAACAAAATTAATGAAAATTTACTTAAAACTACGATTGTAAAATTGGTAGTGAATTAATAACAAAAATAAAAAGTCAAAATGTACTAATAGTTTTATTAATTATTTAAATAATACGTACTAGACTTCCAAATTAGTTTCCGGTTAACTAGTGATACTTAACCTCAAACCCAAACGTCAATGCTTTCGTGAGTTGTGTTTGACATTGACACTTTTGTATAAACCCTGTTTTTATTATAATATTTTGTGGTCGTCTGAAAAATAGTGTACATAACTCGCTTGAAAGTGCATAGCAACGCTCGTGTATTAAATCACTCGGCGCTACACGCCTCGTTCTTCAATCTATACACACGCTTGCTATTTACCACTTTCCACGCTTGTTATGTAAATAACTATTGCAAACTCAGACGTCATAAATTATTTCAAATCGAAGTCAACTCTGTAAGAAAAAGAAATGGACCGTATTAAATAAATTCATACTGAATTTACTTTTTATAAAATTTGTTTCTTACATGTCCCTTTAAAAACAAAATTTCAATAACTGTTTGTATTTCTTTAATCCCATAATTTCGGCAAACTTATCCATTAATTTTTCATTGTAGTTTTGTAACAATATATTTTCGGGTTTCTTTATTTTCTCAGTCAAATTCTACAAATCTCTTACCCTAGTTTTAGTTCATATATTTTCACCATGATCGTCCGCAAACAGCAAACACGGAAACCAAAACAAAGCATTCTTCTCGTTACAACCACAAATCCAGTTGTTTCTTAAATATGTCTTTGTTAAATTGTCTTTAATGTGGTTTACTGTGACTTTTACCAGAAATTCTTGTTTAGTTCAGGTGTTAGACGACCTGGCTGTTTAACTGCCAATTGTTTCTGATAAATTTGAATTTTTTATGTAATTGAATAACTACATTCATTTTCAAACATGTGTTTAAACTTTCAAGCCAATTTAACGTAAATTTTATTTTGTAAAGACTCGTATTGTTTATATTCGTTTTCTACAATTTTTACCAGTCCTAGTTCAGTTCGTAGTAGTTTTCTTTCTGCTATTCTTACATCTTCTTTTTTTGTCATAGTCATTGTCATTGTTTTTGCAGAGCATATTAAAATATGTCTTAATAATGTTTCATAAAATTTAATTTAATTTTCTTTGCAACAAGTTTATTTTACAGTAAGTTTTTATTTGCAGGAAATGCTCTGTTTCATACTATTATTTTCTCCTGATATATATTTCTAGCTATTCTTCTATTATATATGTAGAATATAGACTGAGCATCAAGCCTTGTGGAACCCCTTGACTAACTATCCTGTTAACAAGATGATAGCCTGACCACCTAGTATCTGTTATCTAATTTTATATGATCATATATGTTGTATGTATAATGTAGACTGACTATCAAACCTTGTGGAATGCCTTGAGTTACCATCCTGTTAACTAAATGATAGTCTGACCACCCAATTGCTGCTATTTGATTATATATTATCATGTTTGATGTATGTAGAATGTAGACTGACCATAAACCCTTGTGGAACGCCCTAAATAATCATCTATGAAGCCACGTAGAATGCATTCTTATAACCAGGGATGCTTTGCTACTTGTACAGATATCGCTGTTGTGCTAAAAAATACGTATAGTAAGTGCAACTATACGATTTTTGTTTTTATAATATTTATTTAATATTAATAATAATATATAATAATTGTATTATAAGAAATATATTTGATAATTCACATTGATATGATCTAAACAAAAAATGTACGTGTGTTACAAGATTATTTATATGTTTAAGCGCATTTTCGAAAATTAACATGCAAGACAAGAAATATGCAAGAAAATGACGATCAAGACAAGATTTTTATATATAAGAGTAATGAAAGACGAGATATACTTAAATTTATTGTCTTGCTTTTCGAGACAAGACAAGAAATTACTGAACAAGACAAGAAATCTTATCTTGTGAAACACTATGCTTGATAGCAGACTGATCTTGTACCCTTGTATAACCTCTGACTAATTCGCTTATGTTGTTGTTACAACAGTACTGTTGGTTGCATGTTGACAGTCTGACTGAATGATAACAGACAAACCATGTACCCTTGTATAACCCCAGACTAATCCATATATGTTGTTACAGCAGCATTGGTGGCTACATGACTGACTTTGTTGTTACAGCAGTATTGATGGTTGCATGAATAGCAGACTAATTTTGTATCCTTGTATAACTCTTGACTAATCCGCATATGTTGTTACAGCAGTACTGGTGGTTGCATGATAGCAGACTAATCTTATACTTTTGTATAACTCCCTGACTACGCACCCTGTGTTGTAACAGCAGTATTGGTGACTGCATGATAGTAGACTGATCTTGTACCCTTGAGTAATTGAGTTGTGTTGTTACAGTAGCATTGGTAGCCGTATAAACTAACCTTTCTATATTGTCACAGCAGTATTAGTAGCTGCATGATAATAGTCACTAACACCTATATGATGATAGTCTGACTAACCTTCCTATATTATAACACCTATGTTAATAGCATAACCCCCTGACTAACACCCCTATGTTGTTACAATGACATTGTATCCGTATGATGGCAGTCTGACCATTAAGCTTTGTATAACCTCATGACTAACTGCTCTATATTGTTACAGCAGTATTTGTGACTGCATGATAACAGACTAACCATGTCTCCTTGTATAACCCCTACACTAACACCCCTGTTTTGTTACAGCAGCATTGGTAGCCATATGAACTAACCTTTCTACATTAATACAGCAGTATTAGTAGCTGCATGATAGCAGACTAACCATGTACTCTTGTATAACCCCTGACTGACGACGGCCTAAGCCTTGTACAATCCTCTGACTAACCTTCCTATATTGTTACAGCAGTATAAGTGATTGCATTCTAGTAAACTAACTATGCACCCATGTATAATCCCTTGATTAACTCCCCTATGTTATTCCAGCAGCATTTGTAGCCGTATGAACTGACTTTTTTATATTGTCACAGCAGTATTAGTAGCTGCATGATAGCAGACTAACCATGTAACCCTATAATATCTGTATGATGACAGCCTAACTACTCTTCCTATACTATAACACCTGTATTGCTGACTGACTAACCCCGTGTGTATTGTTCCAGCAGCACCTTGGGCCGTATGATGGCAGGCTGACTACCCTCCCTACATTATAGCGCCTATATTATCACTTGCATGCTAACCGACTAACCATGTACTTTAGACTAACCCCCTATGCTGTTACAGAAGCATTCTTGCCCGTATGATGACAGTCTGACTAACATTCCTATACTATAACACCTGTATTGCTGATGACTAACCCCGTTGTATTGTTCCAGCAGCACCTTGGGCCGTATGATGGCAGGCTGACGACGGCCTAAGCCTTGTATAACCTGACTAACCCCCCTATACTATAACACCTGTATTACTAACTGCATGATAATATACTAACCATGTACCCCATGACTAACCCCCTTGTGTTGTTCTAGCAGCACCTTGGGCCGCATGATGGCAGGCTGACTACCCTCCCTACATTATTTCACCTGTATCACTAACTGAATGCTAGCAAACTAACCATGTACCCCATGACTAACACCCTGTGTATTGTTCCAGCAGCACCTTGGGCCGTATGATGGCAGGCTGTCTACTAAACCATGTATAACCCCCTGACAAACCTTCCTATACTATAACACCTATGTTGATAGACTAACCCCCTGTTGTGTTGTTCCAGCAGCACCTTGGGCCGTATGATGGCAGGCTGACGACGGCCTAAGCCTAGACTATTCCCTTACCCTTTTCTAACCTTCCTATGTTGCTTATGTTATTGTAACACCTGTATTTCTGACAGACTAACCCCCTGTGTATTGTTCCAGCAGCACCTTGGGCCGTATGATGGCAGGCTGACGACGGCCTAAGCCGTGATGGGGTGGTGGGACGGCCCCATGGAATTCGGGTAAAGGGGCCGTGGCCCAGGCAACCCCCTCCGACCACCCCCGCGCCGCCCGCACCCTAGCATGGACACGGATAGGTCTTATCGGCCTCAAGCCTTCGACAAGGTCAGTTATATACACCCTCTACTTCTCTATAAGCATACCTAGGTTGCTATAGTCTACACATGTCATTCACTTCGCTACAATCGTAACTAGATTGATATAGAGTCAGTATGTCCCGCAAGGGTGCCTTCTAGGGCCTAGTACTAACTATTAGCTTTATAAGCTTGTAATCACAGCGCCTCACCCTTTGCCTTCGACAAGGTGAGTTCTACACACGTCTTTTATGTTCTTTAGTTCGCTGCAGTGGTGACTTGGGTGGGATTCTATAACTTCGGTTGCTATCATTTGGACTCGTTATAATATCATTAATGTAACAGATACGGTCGTCTATAACGAAATATAGTACCTGACACAGAAGGGTTTTAATTTATGAGTTTTACTTGCCTCAAAAGTAATCCACAAATTATATTAATGAACAACTTTTACACGAGACGAGGGTAACGATAGTCGCTGCCACCACTATCACTTTATTTAAAAGTACTGTGATAGAAGCAGACAAGAGAATTTTAATAATGATAACAGACGCGGTTTACTATATGGTCAAATTGGTGCAGGGTAATAATCGACAATAGTCGAAGAGTACAACAAGAGAAAGAGATTTCAAACTTTGGAGCACCATTTAATGATAAAAATCCAGGAGTTCTCAACCTATGTTTATCCGGCTCTTCGCATCCCCTAAGTATGAACTATGCTAAAAATAACCCAACTATTGATGTCTACCGAGGGCATCACTTACCGGAACAGACAATTATTTCTTTGAAAACAAGCTTGAAGGCGTAAAAAGTGCAGTAATAGCGTCTTACTCTTTGCATTAGGCCCTATTACTAACTATTAGTTATAGAGTGCCACAAGGCTACTTTATCAGCTCTGCAATAATAGAGCCTTACTCTTTGCATTGGAGTGCTGCAGGGATACCTTTTAGACCCTATTACTAACATATATCTCTTCTTTGACTTGCCCAAGTAACATGTGCGAATTTTTGGCGTGTTTCAAAGTATTCATTTTTAATTCTGACGACTTTTCTGTAATTACAGAATTTATTTTGTATTTGTATACCTCATTTTTATAGAGCTACACAACAAGGAAATATAATAATGAATAATTAAACAATAATTATTACAATATAATTACATACGATGATATTTGGGCAATTGTAATGTTTTGAATTTAAACTTTTAATTTTTTTCCTCAGTGCAAATTTCTGATTTTAAAGGTCACAATAAAAAGAATCTAGATGTGTAAGATCGAGTGATCTAGGAGACCATTCTACTATTCCACCATTTCCTCTAAAAATATTTATAATTCTTAAAATTGTTATTGCACTTGGTGTAGGCCTGTCAGAAAATTTTATAACCCAAAAAGAAAATGTCAAATTTATTCCCCATGTTTAATTTTAAATGAGACAAGCAATATACATTGTTGTCAATTAAATATCAAGTCGTAACCATGGATATAATAAATCTCATGTTTTATTTGCATTGGTTTCGTACATAATTCATTGAAAACTACTGATGATTCTCGTCGCAAAATAAGAGCCTCGAAAAAACCTATAATTTGTTTATCATTTTTTGATCTACAATAGAGCAAAGCAGAAAAAACACTGAAATTTAAAAATTGATAAATATCAAATCTGATATTTGACACTCTCAAGAATTAGTTCTTTATAAGTTTCAGCATTTAATATATGATAGTCGATATATGTCAATGAATTAATAAATCCTACGTTGTAAGAAAAAATATAAAAACGTTTTCCCAACAGTAAATTTTGTGTTTTAAATTATAATGTACCCAGTTACCACAATTTGCAATTTAAATTTCTAGGCTGTAATGTGATTTTTGCAAACCAAATAAGGTAACATTATTACTCTTCTGTTGAATTAGTTGATTGTTTTTAACAAATATCGGAAATGAAACAAGAAATTGTTACACAATTCTTAAACAATAAAGTGTTTATTATAATATTTCGAATAGATATAAATTCTTTGGTCTTTTTGATTTGGGCAATTAATTTTTATTTCAGAATCTATTATTACTGTTTATTTTAGGTAATGTATCTTAAAAGATTTTGGGAGAAGTGTTTGAGTTGTACTACGTGTTGTCTAATTTTATATTATAGTTGATACAGGGATAATACATGATTTTTACCTCCCGCCTATCAATATATAGATAAGGGAGATATTGTTTTTGGTCAGATTTCTCGAGTTTTCAACATACGAGCACGAATTAGAGTCCCTAGAATACGATTTTACTATTTTTACCGTGATGTCTGTATGACCGTGTGTCTGTGTGTCTGTGACGATATTTCGTCCACGATAACTTCAATACGATACATGTAAAAAATATAATATTTGGTATTTAAGACTTATATTCAAAAATGATGAACTGATTAGATTTTCATTACAACTGGTTAACCGGAAGTAGTACTTTACTTGAAGCTTTAAACCGTTTTTCCTAAAAAATACCTCTAAGTACCATATTTTCGCAAATTTCGTTATTATAAATACAAAGATTTTTTAATTACGTTTATATATAACTTCTAGGTAGATAGAAAAAAAAAATTATAATAATTTTACATACCGTTTAGGCTGAGGAATTTCGATAAAACAGATGAGATATTCATATGTTCACAAAATTTGACATGTGATTTCAAATTTGATGTAAGGAAATGTAAAAGATAAAATAAGTAAAAATGAAGTAATTTTATTGTAAAATTTAAAAAGATGGAAGAAATGTATTAGGAATGTATTTGCATGCGTGAATCAAAGTAAGTTCGGTTCCGGTTTTAGTAACATCAAAAATACCTGTTTTTTGGTCATACAAATTTTGTGAAGGAATTTTTAGGTATGAAATGAATTAAAAATATTCTGAACTGCAATAACAAACTAATTATAAAACTACAAATTGAATGTACTCAAAAATTTAAATAGATAATATATTTCTACAGTGGCGGAAGGTAATGTGAGGAACACATCCGTTTTTTTTCCTATAATGTATGATTCATTAATTCATTGACATATATCAACTATCATATACTCATCATTGTTAAAGTTAAATATTAAATAATAACTATACGTAACAATAAATATAGTTGTAAATTCAAAGCTATGAAATGTAAACAATACATTTCAAAATTGATAATGTCGTTTTGAAATAATATACAGCTGTCTGTTTGTCACAAACTTGTGCGGAACCTGTTTTATCGACATGGTAATCTCATTTACCGATTGTTCTTTGTTTGCGCTTCCTCTTTTTGTTTGCCCGGTAATCCAAAGAAGATTTGAAAATATTTAAAATACATATTTTCATGAACAAACTCGAAATATAATTCATGTTAAAAAATACTTTACAATTTGTTTCTTTTGGAATAGATTTGTGGTTATTTTAAAATAATCTATTTCTGAAAAATATTTTATGGGCATTTGAACAGTAAAGAACTATTTATTTAGCTCTCTTTCTAGGGGTTACAAGACGTTTTACAGGCTAGACCGTGTAAAAATTATAACGGGCTGTTGACGTGGATGACCATGATAACATATCTTATTTGAAACGTCTGACATCCTTTGACATTGACATTGACGTTGCACAAATGCAATGAATTTTATTAAACATAAATATATTGCGATGCAAATGCCCATAAAACATTGTACAATGCTCTACCGTTAGCTGAAATTCACAGTCTCACACAGATAACAGGCTCGCTCGTTACCTTTCTGTGCTCACCTGTAAATTTCTGTATAACGGTTTTGCAATGTAAACAACTATTATGATTTCATAATTTCATAGTCCAAGTTATTTAGAACTACTGATACAAACCACTTGAGAAAAAATCCAAAGGTGGTTGTAAACATAAACATTCGCTGGCCCGAGGGTTAGTTAACCAGTGCGTGCCAAATAGTGCGGTTGTTATGCAGTGATAAGTGAACTCAAGACTGTGCCTTGTGACCTCATATCAATGAGTAAACATACGCAGATTCAAGTAAATATAGGTGACTGGCAACTCACGGTTATTCTAGTTATAAATATTGTTGATGCTCATGGATGAATTACTGAATGTATATTTATTGTGCATGGTGTAAATGTATCACGATGTACTATTTGTTTGTAGCCGCAAACGTAGAGAATACCTTCCCCTACCTGGTGGGTGTCTAGGACGCCCTCGAACCTACTAACAGAATGGGTGTGGAACCCATGGGGAGAGACTTACGGTGAGAGTGAGACTCACAGGAGCGTCTGCAGCGCTGGTTTATGAATCGAGGATTCATTAGTAGATCTGGGATCTACATGTGTTAGGAAGTGTAGGATTTCCGTGGTTGTAAGTCTCTCCGGCAGAGTCGTGGGACTCTGTAGGTGGTTACAGTACCCATGTGTGCAAATAGTGGGTATTGGTAATGACGAGGTGCTAGGCCGTATTCATTATGGAGACTGGGCTAAGTACTGGATGTGAGTGAACACGCCAGGAGCTAGGCTTGACTGGCCCATTCTAGTGATGATATAGTAATGAGTGTAGATACTAGCGTTCACTACTCGCGGAGTACCTCCCCAAGTCTAGGACTTGGCAGTCACCTGTCACACCTTCTTTCTATGTCATGAGTTCATGTGCATGCTGGAATGACAATGTGTGTTTTGTACAATTTAGAGAAACGGGTCCTAAAGAGAGAACAAGAGGACGTCGCTGTCAGGTCAAGGAATGTGAAATGTTTATTATCATATCTTTATAATGCATATATTAACGCTCTGGATTCTGAATAATAAATAGTAATATTGTAAGGCATTGTCTTTAAATGGAATAGTCCTGATCTGCGTGCATCCTAAACATAGTCATAAAAGAAAAATTGTATATTAATTATACTGCCCATATTTTTTAAAAGTATTTTCATCGCTCTTTTATGCAATCGATTCTACGTGTAAAATTACATAAATGTACCAATTTTCAGAGTTTCATTTGATGTAACAAGCGGTTTGTAACGTATTTAAAACAGATGCCTGTCTAGAGTATTTAGTAGACTCTTCCGTCGTTACGGTGCGTTGCTACGACACTGTTGCCAAGTCAACGATCCTAAAGCTGACTGCAGACTTGGAAGAATAAGTATTCAAAGAAATTCATCATTAACTGGAAAGATATTGTTAGTAAAATGCTTTATTTTGCTTTGAAAATCTTTAGGTGCTCAGTTTAAGTGAGAACTATAAGAACTACAAAGATTTAAAAAAAAATATCACCGTAATAGAAACAGGCGGACTTAGACATGCACCTTGTGGAACTCCACATAGTACAATTCCTTTTAGAGTATTCGATAATTATTTTTATTCACAACTGTCAAGTAATACATTTAGAATTCAATCGTTTTTTATCAATTAATAAAGTTCGTTACTGTTGCTAATTAAATAATATTGACAGTTCGATGGAATAATATTATTCAATCGTTATGTCAAATTTAAATCTTGCCTAGTCTAGCTCCTGGCGTGTTCACTCACATCCAGTACTTAGCCCAGTCTCCATAATGAATGCGGCCTAGCACCTCGTCATTACCAATACCCACTATTTGCACACATGGGTACTGTAACCACCTACAGAGTCCCACGACTCTGCCGGAGAGACTTACAACCACGGAAGTCCTACACTTCCTAACACATGTAGATCCCAGATCTACTAATGAATCCTCGATTCATAAACCAGCGCTGCAGACGCTCCTGTGAGTCTCACTCTCACCGTAAGTCTCTCCCATGGGTTCCACACCCATTCTGTTAGTAGGTTCCAGGGCGTCCTAGACACCCACCAGGTAGGGGAAGGTATTCTCTACGTTTGCGTCCACAAATAGTACATCGTGATACATTTACACCATGCACAATAAATATACTTTCAGTAATTCATATATCGGCATCAACAATACTTGTAACTAGAATAACCGTGAGTTGCCACTCATCTTTAATTACTTGAATCTGCATATGTTTACTCATTGACATCAGGTCACAAGGCACAGTCTTGAGTTCACTTATCACTGCATAACAACCGCACTATTTCTCGAGGACGGTAAGAGATAATTGAATACGGTTTGAAAATTTGAAATCAGCACATACATATTTACTTAAGTCCAAAAATTAAATAAATTTGGAGACAAAAAGTTTCCAAGGGAAAAACTGAAATTCCGGTTTTTACGTTATTCTCATTTTTCACCAAATCGTTCCAAAGAACGTATATGCGGAGAAAACTACTTCCGGTTAATCAATTGTAGTCAAAATCTAATCAGTTCTTCATATTTGAATAAAAGTCTTAAATACCAAATATTATATTTTTACATGTCTCATATTGGAGTTATCGTGGACGAAAAATCGTCACAGACACACAAACACACACAAACACGGAAATACAGACATCATGGTAAAAATAGTAAAATCGTATTCTAGGGACCCTAATTCATGCTCATATGTTGAAAACTCACACTCGAGAAATTTGACCAAAAACAATACCTCCCTTATTTATATATTGATAGGCGGGAGGGAAATATACATTATCCAGTTTTTTTTCCCAAAATTTCTGTATGTCTTTACAAGGAAAAGGTAAACGTATTTCTTAATTACTAACTACTTATACCTAATTATCTTCAAGAAAAAACACTTAAGAGTATTTTTTGTCTGCTTGTTCTCCTAGTGCTTAATTGCGTCCTTAAGAAAAAGTGCCTTTTCTTATACTTCTTAAATACTTGGTAATTATTTTCATTTATCTTCTTTTTCTCTTGTCTTTTATACATAAGTAAAAATCTGATGTGTATAACACATTACCTTCCGCCTCTGTAGAAATATATTCTATATTCGGTGTAAATTTTTCAATTCAATAAATATTACACAAATACGTAGATGTATATGAAAACGACATACGCGGATTTTACAATCTTTTATGCAAGGATGGGAAGCTTTGTGGTCAGGAGTTATAAATTATCCCAACTCAAAGGTATCACTTGAAAAGTAACAGGGCCGTATCATATTCTTCTCACATTGGATACATATTTGCAGCGATTTTTCGACGTCGACGGCTGATCTGCTAGATGTTGAACTATTTCTTCCGAATGTTGTTTTCAGCATGACTTCCACAAAATTATATTCCCAGGATCTCCACATATTCGTATTTACAATTTTATGCACACACTACTAAAAACTACAAGCACAGAAATAACTTTTTGATGACTTGACCAAAACTGACCGTGTATCTCTAACGAAAATTTTTAATAACTAATAATGGAGTTCTTAGAATAATTGGAAATCCGAATAAAAAGAAAAATCTTATGAATGAACAACTTGACTTAGTCAAATCTCTGTTTAATCCCTTTTAGATTTTCCTTCCATTGTAAAGCTAGTTAACATTTCGTTTTTGCATTTGTTCTTCTATGCATAAATACTAGTAGTATTTCCTGATAATGGCCTTATAAGACGAAATATAAATAAAATTATTTTTTTTAACAACCAAATATTTGTTATAGTTATATCAATAACTGTATGTATTTAAAATTTATTCTAATCTCTTTTCAATTTTCAAATTGAAATTAGAAGACGGCATTTAAAATGCATTATTATTTTAATATTTTAATCTAGATTTATAAGTACATAATTAGGAAACATTTTGAAAGAAAATTTCTGGTCCAGCTCTTAACAGCATACGACAGAAGAAAGTACCTGCCTATATGAACAATTACCGCAAGTCCCATAAAACTTTATAAGGGCCAATCGGCTTATCCGAAAGTGAATTTTATATATCTATGCCTCTACTATAGATCTGTCTATATATGAGATGAATTATATAAACATTTGTATTCATTTTTGTCAGTAGTTTATACTTAGGTAACTAACGCAATGAAATGTCATATTATTTCACGCATTTAAGCTTCATAATTAATATTTAGTGACTTTATACCCCTAGGTATATTTAAGGACCCCAGAATAATATTATTCCCAAACGTCAAGGTTTACCTTTGCGCTATCCTTTAGGGATATATCTCTATCTTTGTTTTTATTACGCTTAACACATCCGTAGAAAGAGATAGAAGATTGTTGACAGAGCAGAGATTTTGTTTTGTAACCAATTTGAGGGAAATCTGTGAAACAGACATAAATTGTTATTTGTTTTTATCATCAAACATTGTCATTTAAAAAAAAATAAATTTAGAATTATTTGAGTCTAGTTTTAAGTGCGTATATTTTGTATACAATATAACATATTTAAATTCCGTTTGAAAATTTGAAACCAGTATACTTTTTTTTTTAATATACAGGGTGTTTGCGAAAAGCCGGTACAGAGAATACTTCATTTTTTCGAAAAAGTAGTAGCTAAAGTTAAAAGCTAAAGATCTAGCGGACCAATTTGTTGGACCATCCCTTCCAATCTATCTATTAAGAAATTCTTAATTAAAATAATTCCTAACCCGAAGACTGTTGTGAGCTGGTACACCATCATGTTGGAACCACAATCTCCGGATAATATCCATGGTATACTAGATTTAATTTTTTTGTTGAATAAATAATTTTAGAAAAAAATGATGAAAATCTCTGAAATTATTAAGATACTCTTCATAACATATAAAGATAATACAAAAAGACACCCAACTAAATTATAAAATATAGGTTGTTCCATTTGAAAATGACGAGTTATTGTCATTTGAAATTGAGTAAATTTGATTCGTTTTATTGAACTCCCTGTATAAGTACATTAAAAAAAAATATGTGAGAACATAGAGTGTAGTTACAGTTGTACAGAAAAAAAATAAATTAATTTTTACTATTAAAATAACTTCAGTATGTCATTATAAAGCAATGCGTATATTTAGTCTTTTTTACAGAATAAACGGAATAACTTGGCAACGCCGCGGAAAACTAAAACAAAATTTATATGTCCGTATAGGGGAATGAAATACACTTGAAAAATTATAAAAATATAAAGGGTGTTCCATTTAATAAAAGGCAAACAATTTTCGCCGAGCCGTAATACAACACCCTGTATATGTGAAAATAATTTTACGCTATGTTCCTTGAGTTAACGAATAACTTTTGTTAATAAATTTATGCTGTATTTCTAACGACAAGGGAGATATCGAAGACGGGCATTTCGGTGACTCACCCTGTATAAGTGGATGACGAAAGGTCCTATTTCTTTACCTTACAGAACCCCACTGTTAACTTTTTATTAAATTTGGAGTACCTGAAGGTACTGACATAGGTCTGGTGTTACTTTTTCATCAAAATGGAGTTCCACAAGGGCCATATATAGGTCCGCTATTGACTCAAAAGTGTTTTTTTAATTTTTTTTTTAATTTTTATTAGTAAATATTAAAAAAATAAATTGTTGCCTTTTTGAAATAGAAGTAAAACTAAGATATTTTGATATTATAAAGCTAATTTTATGTACATTTGAAAAAAATATATAAAATTTTCGACATTAGAATTAAGGTACACATTTCCGCTGAAACCGGAAGTTATATAAAATTTTGATTATGATCTTTTTATGAGCCTTTTTTTCTAATTTAAGTTTGTTCCTTAAAATTTTTTTGTATTTCTCAAAATAAACGAAATATTCAAACATCTTGTATATATAACAACCAAAAATTTAACTCTTAAAATGACCGTAATATACGAATGCTACAATTCGCGAAATTTTCAAACGTCAAAATAAACACTTGATAGTAGCAATGGTGTCTGTGATCTTTTTTAGTACACATAAATAAACAAAACTAACGTCATTTCTAAATAAATATTGAATCTATTTATATTCTGGTAGCAATAAACTTGTGGTACCTCCTAATATACTAAGTTAATTCATTATGTCAATACTATATCAAGTTTAACTCTCTGTATCTCAAAAACTGGTTGAAATATTTCAATTCTGTTTAAAAATTCGAAATCAGCACACTTTTTTTAGTATATTTACCAATTTTCAAGTTTAAATACCAAAAAGTACAGTTTTGTCATAAGAAAATATAAAAAATCAGAAATTTAAAATCTGACAAATATTATATCAAGTTTGGTTTGATGTATCTTCAAAACTAAGCAAGATATTTTAAATCTGTTTACAAATTTGGATTTAGCACACTTTTTTTAGTATGTGTACCCATTTTCAAATTTCAAAACAAAATGTTATACTTTTGAGGAAACAATATATAAAAATAAAAAAATATGTTTTTTTAAATTATATGTAATTTATATGTTATATCTATCTTACTTATTAAATTTGTTCGGAAAAACCAAAAAAATGCAAGTAAATTATCAGAGAGTAAAGTACATATGCTACTTGGCACATTGTTGCTTGTAAAAAAACCGTGATAAAAAACAAATATAGATATTTAGATTTGTTTTGTTCTGAAGTTGTATGCACCAATAAAATATGTAAAATACAAGTAAATATTAATGCATAAAGTACTTGCGGTACTGTTCCTGCAGAAAATGTCGTTCCCATAAAAATATATACTTATTTGTACTACAAAATTTGATACCATAATAAATGGATGTTAAAATATGGAGCGTGAAAAGGCGTTCCTTCTTAAATTGTCGTGACAAAATTGAGTAAAATTTGAGCATATTTGTTTTAAATGCGTAACACAAGGCATTGTTCCTTCGGAAAATGTCGTTCAAGTAAAAATAAATATTTTTTGTTATATCTAAAATAAATACTGTTGTTTATTTTTAATCTGTAAAATGCCAGTAAAATTTTGTTATATATGTTAGTTTCTTCTAGAAATGTCGTGACAATAAAAATGTAAACATTGCTTACCAAATACACAGCAACTGGTCAATTAATCTGTAACAAAAAAATATTATTAAAATATTGTTTCATATTATTTAACTATTTTATTATAAATTAAAATTTATTGACAAAAAAATGGTTATAACGAAAAGAATGGTTATAATAAGTGAATAAAATGATGGGAAGAGATGATTTGTGTAAAAATAAACCTCATGATATTAAGTACAGTACTTGTGTTCAGTATAAATATTTATACTGAGTAAAATATACAAATATTTATAATATATAAAATTGAGTGTTGAAGAAATTTTTTTTGCAAATGTAAATATTCTGATCACGTTTTCGAGACTTATACTATAATCTACGGAATTTGTATTCAAGTCAGGACGATTTTAAGGATAAAATTATCTATTTTTCCAGGACCTGAACATAGAATAATAGCATTTCTGTTCCTGTTTTTGGTATCATATTAGAAAATATTTTTCAGAATTTTTAAAATTAGATGTGACCGTTGATTAAAAAATATATAGAAAGTCATATACTATTTTGGTTGATTCATTATCTATATATCTATCTATCTATCTATATTATATTACATAAATGAATAAACGATACAATATTAAAGAAAGACATTAATACCATGGATGAATAAATAATTATTGTAGATGCCTATAATCGTTGATTGAAAAATATATAGATAGGCAAGCCTGTATGATTTTGCGTACCGCTGTTTTGGAATCAGATTTGACAGAGCCATCTCGTTCATGATTCCATCAACTACTGAATTAAACAGACAAAAATATCAGATAAATAAACATGTTTTACATATTTACTGAATTTTTTAGTATCTATTAAAATGGTTCTTTCATTCATAGGTACATTTTAAAATAGAACTAATTTGTATTATTAATTATTTGACGTTTGCTCTTTTTTATAATATTTGGCAGAAATGCCTGATATTAACCCAAATGCAACCAGACATACAGTTATGTAGGTGAAACGAATTTTCTCATAAGCTTGCCTATCTATATATTTTTCAATCAATGATGAAAATTTAAATTCAGCATAGTTTTTTTAGTATACATACTAATTCATAAGTTTCTATTCAAATTATTACAGCTTCTGCAAAAGGACAAACAAAAAATGAGAAATTTGACAGCATTTAAAATTTGTATCTATTTTAAGAGATTCCAATTTTCAAGCATATTTAGTTATTTTTACAGTTTTTACAGAAGAAGATATAAAAAGTGACAAATTTAGGAATCTGTCAAAGAAGCATTTCAAATAAATAATAAATAGTGGTATTTACCAGACTAAATTCTAAAGTGGTCTTTCTAATCAATAAGTTATGCTTACTCAAGCGGTCTTAAGACACCCTTGAGAATTTCAAACCCTCAACCCTTTAGTTAGACCAAATATTCAAACAGCCCTTTGTAATCTACTTGGGACTATTAGATGAGTTTCCTAGGAACTCAGTGGCGTCGACTTTTTATATTTCTGTCGGGGGCCCAAAACCTAAAAGTATATTCTATACATATTTTATTTTAGCTAACTTAACTGCACAAAAAATTAAGACAGCAACATTGTTTACTTTAATTTATAGACTGTAGTGTCAAACTTCAAACCTGTACCATTCAAGCAAGTAAAATAACAATATCTTCGTTGTAAAGTTTCACAATTTGAAATACTACTGTGACAAACTTGTATAGTAGTAATTTATAGCTCTATTAATATCATAGTCAGCAGCTAGAAGAACTTGAACTAGCTTTTCTCTAGGTGCTTCGTCGCCTAGAATGTCTCTTAGTTGTACTAGACAGCTTTCTAGTCTGGCTGTATCATGATGGATAGGTAATTCTTCTTGAGAACTGGTTTGTGAATCGCTGGGGTCCTGAAAATAAGTATTAAATATTAGAACTAGCGAATATTCTTCAATAGGCTCATCAACCATTTTTAATATTATTTTTTTTATAAATCTGCATAAAGAAATATGTTGATAAGTGCAAATCCGGTTTGAAAATTCTTAGTATTAAGGGAGAAAATAATTATTTAATGTACAGCGCTGCAATGTGACGTCATCGGTACTAAATAGTGGTACCAGTGACCTCTAGTATATTATGGACGGGAAAGTCGTATATTTTCAACACATAAGGGGCTGGCTCCTACGAATTGTCATGGCAGAGAGTTCATCCTTGTTTCATTTTACATGCTGTCTCTTTCTAATGTGACAACTGCGCATGATCGGTGACCAGAGGCGTCAAATAGGATACTTTCCTTGGGTTAAATCATTCCTTATTTGTACCTTGTTTGTGATAAGTTGAAATATTTCGATGTGTTATTATATTTTCTTATTCACGTAATCTAACGTATTTTTTACTCGTTATTGTAAGTTTAATTCAGTAAAAATCAGGGCATGTAACCGAAAAAAATACTGGTTAACGGTTAACCCTTATAGAGAACGTTGTAATAATAACGGTTTTAGTTCGAAAACCGGTTTTTGAAAATTGGAAACCTGTTTAAACCGGTTAATATATCGGTTAAAAAAATAATTAAAATTAATTATAAAAATTTGATTAAAAAAAATACAGAATAATTAATTAAAAAAAAATACCATCTGAAAAAAATATAACAATTAAAAAAAGCAATTTAATTAATGAATATTCACAAAAATTCCCATAATATCTTTAGAAAAACGCAGGTCACTTTTCAATTTTAAACTTGCCTGTGTTGACAAAGGCCGTATTTATTTGGGACTTTTTAAGTAACCTTAACGGCCCAAGAGACTACCTACATTTGTGACTCTCCAATAAAATGTTAATTGTAAAAACTGTCATGACTCATGTTCAAATACAAATAGAAAACACAGATATAAAAAAATATACTATATATAAGAGAACACAGGATTCTGCCTTTAAATTATTCTTGAACTGGAGAAAAAAACAAATACTAAACAAACAAAACTTTTAGTTTCTTGAAGCCAAATTTAAAATATTTTAAAACAGAAAATAATTTTGTCGTGTAATCCTGTGGGGTGCTTTAGCCCCTCAGCACCCAAAGAGTCGGCGTCTATGAGGATACGTATGCCATTATTGCAGTTTCTGCACCAATAGTACCAGTATAGTACAAGTCAAATTATCATTGGGAACATTATAATTAAAAATTCAAGTTCTTTACTTCAAGAAAAGTCTTTAAAATGAAAGAAAATATACAGGGTGTTACATATAAGTGTGCCACCATTGCTATCTCGAGAACTATAAGAGCTACGAGGTTGGTTAAATTAGCAAAGAACCACCATTTTACAAGACTAATACAATGAGCAAAAAAAAAATTTTCGACCAGTGGTTCTCAAAATACGGGACACAATTTTCTTATTTTATATGGGAACATCTGTTTTATGTAGGTTATTCGATAGAGTATTTTTTTCTGAATTCAACAATATAAACATATGATACACTAATATAACAAAATAACTGAGAAAATTGCATGTAAGATTTATATGTATTTTATTTATATCTGGCTGAAACAAGAATGCTATAGCACTGAAATACATATAAATTGAACATGCATTTTTCTCAGTTATTTTGTTCTGTACAAATGCAGTTAAAATAGTCTGATATGAAGTACAAATAGTACTTCAGACTATGTTCCTTAGGAAAATGTCGTGGTAGTGATAAAAATACATAAACAAATAAAATTAATAAAAAAAATTTTGTTTAATATTTTTGGTTCCACTTTTTGTTCGTTTTTTGTTCTGTACAAACACAAGTAAAATGTCTGGTATGAAATACAAATAAACTTCAGACTATGTTCCCAACGAAAGTGTCGTGGCAGTGATAAAAATAGATAAACAAATACAATTAATAATAAAAATGATGTTTAATATTTTTGGTTCCACTTTTTCTTTTTTTTGTTGTGTTCAAATACAAGTAAAATAGTCTTGCATAAAGTTCAGGAAATACAAGAGACCCTGTTCCTTAAGGAAATGTCGTGGCAGTGACAAAAACCCACGAACAAATATAATATATATAGAAATATTATTTAATGTTCGTATTGTTTGTATTTTATGGGCATTTGAACAGTAAAGAGCTATTTATTTAGCTCTGTTTCTAGAGGTTACAAGATGTTTTACGGGCTAGACCGTGTAAAAATTATAACGAGCTGTTGACATGGATATACCATGACAACATATTTTATTTGAAACGTCTGACATTCTTTGACTTTGACAATGACGTTGCACAAATGCAATGAATTTTATTAAAGATAAATATATTGCGATTCAAATTCCTAAAAAACATTGTACAATGCTCTACCGTTACCTGAAATTTACAGGTGAGCACAGATAACAGGCTCGCCCGTTACCTTTCTGTGCTCACCTGTATATTTCTATATAACGGTCTTGCAATGTAAATAACTATTACAGTTTTTACAGAAGAAGATATAAAAAATGACAAAATTAAGAATCTTTCAATGCCCAAAATATAACGGCCTCACAATGTAAATAACTATTTGAATGTTGGTTCTCAAACTTTTTTTTTGTTTCAGATGGAAGGACTGGTTAGAGAAATGCAAGATGAAGAAAATGGCGTACCAGTTCGCAGCCAGAAACTGTTCCTTACATCAATACCTTCAGCATTTATGGGTAAGTTAAAACAGAAACAGTAATACAGGGTGGCCCAATGAAAATTATCAGCGCAATTTTTGGCCACAACATCAATTTTGCAAAAAACGCTCGAACATGCCAATTTTAGTATAAAGGAGGACACCTGAATGGATTTCCAATGGCATAACTTCAACCCTAAAATGGGGGTGGACTGCACCTCAAAAATTTTAAATGGAAAAGGGTGTCAAACATGACACAGTTCGAAAGGCCTTTTAATTCTCTTTTTGAACAGTTTTTTTATTTTTCAAATCCGATCATTAGTTCCAGAGAAATATCGTTTAAAACAAATTATATCAGGTGTTCAAAACGGCAATCAAGTAGGCTTAAACAAATGTAATAATACATACAGAAAATAAGAAATTTAGATAACAATAAACAATTAATACACAGTTGGAAAATTAATACAAATTATACTGTTTTCTAAATTTCTCATGTTTTGTATGTCTTTTTTCAGAAGCTTTTGTACAAATTATTATAGCTTCTGCAAAAGGACATACAAAACAGAGAAATAAAAAAGGAGTAAAATGATGAAAATATAACCGGCTATCGCCTTTTTGATTTTGTTTAAAATTTTGTTTAAGATACATTAAACATATATTTTTTTTATAAGCTGAAAAATTGTTAATAATATTTATGGGCATTTGAACAGTAAAGAACTGTTTATTTAGCTCTGTTTCTAGGGATTACAAGACGATTTACGGGCTAGACCGTGTAAAAATTATAACGGGCTGTTGACATGGATATACCATGACAACAAATCTTATTTGAAACGTCTGACATCCTTTGAGATTGACATTGACGTTGCACAAATGCAATGAATTTTATTAAACATAAATATATTGCGATGCAAATGCCCATAAAACATTGTACAATGCTCTACCGTTAGCTGAAGTTTACAGCCTCACACAGATAACAGGCTCGCCCGTTACCTTTCTGTGCTCACCTGTACATTTCTGTATAACGGTCTTGCAATGTAAATAACTATTATGATTTTTAATTATTTTAAATTAAGAAGTAAACATGATAAAAAAATCTTGTCGTATGTGCAAAAGAAATAAAAAATGTGTGTATTCAATATAATACATCAGTCATATTATAAAACAGGATTTCTCACAAGTTCGTTTTATTGGAAAGTCGGGAATTCTCTCAATTTCATTTATAGTTTTCGACTTGTCCGTAGAATTCTTGGAATTCTGGAATTCTTCCTTCGTTCATTCAATCAATAATATTAAAATGACTTCCTACGAATGGGTACCTTTCCTTCTAAATCGTTCTGATGTCCTCAAATCCTTTATTTGTTGTAACTAGGACTGTAATAGTTATTTACATAACAAGCGTGGAAAGTGGTAAATAGCAAGCGTGTGTAGAGATTAAGTGATTTAATACACGAGCGTTGCTATGCACTTTCAGGCGAGTTATGTACACTATTTTTCAGACGACCACAAAATATTATAATAAAAACAGGGTTTATACAAAAGTGTCAATGTCAAACACAACTCACGAAAGCATTGACGTTTGGGTTTGAGGTTAAGTATCATTAGTTAACCGGAAACTGATTTGGAAGTCTAGTACTTATTATTTGAACAATTAATAAAACTATCAGTACATTTTGACTCTTTATTTTTGTTATTAATTTACTACTAATTTTAAAATCGTAGTTTTAAGCAAATTTTCATTAATTTTGTTACATTTCATTATCAAAGTTCCATCTATTGACCACTAATCGTCATATCCGGTTATATAACACACTAGTGAGTTATTATAACACACGCCGTGTGCTATGTTACATTTTCTGGTGTTAATTACAGTGTAAATATGGCTACTTTCATATGTGGTCGTCTGAAAATAATTTTGTCGTGTAATCCTGTAGGGTGCTTTAGCCCCGCAGCACCCATAGAGTCGGCTCCTATGAGGATACTTATGCCATTATTGCAGTTTCTGCACCAATAGAACCAGTAAAGTACAAGTCAAAGTATTATTGGGAACATTATAATTAAAAATTCAAGCTTGACATCTTCCGTGACGTGATTGACAAGGTTGAAGTTTAATTTCTATGCCTCCGTAATATAATTTTTAATTCTAGCCGCCGTATAATTTATTCGCCGCCGTATGTAGAATCAGCCAATAAGAAGTAACTTGTACAATAGAAATCTGTAATATCGCCCTAAATGTCACTATAAAAACTAGATAACCTAAGATTAAAGTTACTAGAAATTATGAATAACTGACAGGTAACCTACATAGTAAACGTCAAATAGAAACTAATTTTTAAAATTTCTAAGTTTGAAGAAAAAATAGAATGTGTTATTCACAGTAAAAGTGTCTTTGTGTGCCTCGCATACAATTGTCCGACTCGCTTCGCTCGTCGTGCAAACTTCCATGCTCGCCACACAAAGTATCACTTTTACTCTTAATAACACAATATACTATTGTCGTGTTTGTCGTGTAATGCTGTGGGGTGCTCTAGCCCCTCAGCACCCAAAGAGTCGGTGCCTATGAGGATACTTATGCCATTATTGCAGTTTCTGCATCAATAGAACTAGTAAAGTACAAGTCAAATTATCATTGGGAACATTATAATTAAAAATTCAAGCTCTTTATTTCAAGAAAAGTCTTTAAAATGAAAGAAAATATACAGGTGTTCCATTTAAGTGTGCCACTATTGCTATCTCGAGAACTATAAGAGCTACGAGGTTGGTTAAATTAGCAAAGAAACACCATTTTACAAGACTAATACAATGAGCAAAAAAAAATTTTTTTTCGACCAGTGGTTCTCAAAATACGTACCACAACTTTTTTCTTTTAAATATATACGTTTTTTTAGGTTATTCGATAGAGTATTCTTTTTCTGAATTCAACGATATAAACATATCATATACTAATATAATAAAATAACTGAGAAAAATGCATGTTAGATTGATATTTATTTGATTTATATCTGGCTGAAACAATAATGCACGAGTGCAAAATTGTGCACACGTTATTTCTACTCTGGAAATTACACACGCTATGGTTTCACTATTTCTGATGTATTTAATTTGTTTATATTTTATAATTCTCATTAAAAATTTCATGTTAATTACGAGTGCAAAAATTGAAACAATTTTACAAGCACTGTTCCACACATTCTGAAGTTCTTTCTCAATTTTTTTGTATTTTATAAAATAAAATCAAACAAGTGTAAAAGTACAACTTTAAATAAGAGTGCAAAAATTTGCACACGAGCATTATTGTGCCAGAAACTACGCAAGCAATGTTTTCACTCTTTCTGTTGTACTTCATTTGTTTATATTTTGTAACCACCATTAAATATTACATGTTAAATACGAGTACAAAAATTGAAACACGAGCAATAATTATATAAGTATTGTTTTCACAAGATCTGTTGTTCCCCTTTCTTTATGTTTTATAATAATAAAATAAAACGAGTGTAAAAGTTAATGCACAAGCATTATACGCCAGTAATTATTACACAATCGCGAGCATTATTGCTACTCAACTAAAATTTTATATAAATTTTAATGTCAAAAATATATATCTTTTAATATACATTAATAAAGTTTAATTAAAAATTTAAATTTAGTGTTTTTTCCTAAATTAAATACCACATTTTTAAATATTTTCCATTTTTATTTTTCGATACACATTTTGTTGTCAAATTAAAAAAATAACCAAGATAATTGCAACATATTTTGAAAAATGAATTTAGTATACTTAAATTAACAAATGGACATTTTTTACAATTTTTGAAAAAAAACAGCATGTAAAAGAGACAAAATTAAAAAATAAAATTTTTGTAAATGTCATTCAGAACAAATGTCGTTTACAATTCATATAAAATCAATGGTAACTTAATAAAATGCCGTGCATTTTATGAATATTACTTACTAAATATAGAAATAATATTTAAACTTTAATGATTTTGTGTTATTCTGTAAATATTATATCTGTTTTTCTTTTGTTTTAGGTTATGATCTAATCGAGTGGCTTATGGAACGTCTAGGAATAGAAGAATCAGGTAAAAAATATTTTTATCTACAACTATTGAAATATGGGTACATTATACGTGTGATACTACATATAATATACTACTCATATTACACAAGTGTAATATGAAATGTTGTATTACACGCTACACTTTTCTGTAATAAATAGGGCATATAATTTAACACATAATATTGTATTAAACTGTTAATTTATTAATAACATATTTTTTATTATAGATATCAATATATATGCTTATAAAAGTATAATAAATACAATTTGAAAAGTGATTTTGACATTTAAGTGCTACTGTGGCGCCATCTGTTAAGCTATATATGAACTACCCACACCTAACTGAATATTTAATAAAATATCAGATTTGTTATATGCCTGATAGTTGTAGATAAAGTATAGTATTTGACTCGCATAATATGGCATAATTACATCATTACACAAGTGTAATATGAAATGTTATATTACACGCTACACTTTTTTTGTAATAAATAGAGTATATAATTTAACACATAACATTTTTATAAACTATTAATTTATTAATAATATATTCTTTACTATAAATATCAATATAAATGATTATAAAAGTATAATAAATACAATTTGAATAGCTATTTTGACATTTAAGTGCTACTGTGGCGCCATCTGTTAAGCTATATATGAACTACTCACACCTAACTGAATATTTAACAAATAATATCAAAATTTTTATGTGCCTGTTAGTTGTAGATAAAGTATAGTATTTGACTCGCATAATATGGCTACATTACACGCGGATGATTAAATGTACTCGCTACCGCTCGTATTTTTAATTACATCCTCGTGTAATATAGCCTACATATTATGCTTGTTAAATAATATACTATTTTTCACTATGTCAACTTCATATTTAAAAATTTAGTTTTTTCGTAAAATTTTGTAAAGGACTTGTCCATGTTTCGCAGTATTACCACAGAATAGTTACATACAGAAGCGACACTCCGTGTCGGTACCTTTCATGTTACCCTATTCAGTTCTATGACCTTGGAGCATTGTGTAGACCTTTAAATTTGTTGCTTTCCCCTATCTCTCTCGAAAATGTGAGGGAACTGTCCGATTTTAAACAATGAGCCCTTTAAATTTGTTGACTTTCCCCATATTTCTCTAATTTTCGTTTCTCTGTCTTACTGTCGCTTCTGTATAAACCTATTCTGTGACTATATATAATAATTTTTAAGTTTTTTATCAAATTTTTATAGTTTTTACAAAAGGATATACAAAAAGTGAGAAATTTAGGAAACAGTCAAAATTATATCAAGTATAGGACTCTGTGTCTTCAGAACCAGTGCAGATAATTTAAATCTACTTAAGAATTTGAATTCAGCGTTCATTTTTTAATATATGTACTAATTTTCAAGTTTATTATCAAATTATTACAATTTTCACAGAAGGATATACAAAAAATGAGAAATTTAGGAAACAGTCAAAAATGTGTCAAATTTAGGACTCTGTATATCCAAAACCAGTGAAGATAATTTAAATTTGCTTGAAAATTTGGATTCAGCGTTAATTTTTGTATATATATTCTAATTTCCAAGTTCATTATCAAATTATTAAAGTTTTCACAAAAGAATATACACAAAATGAGAAATTTAGGAAACAGTTAAAATTGTATCAACTTTAGTACTCCGTATCTCTAGAACCAGTGAAGATAATTAAAATCTGTTTAAAAATTTGGATTTGGCGTTCATTTTTGAGTATAATTAGTACTTTTCAAGTTAATTATCAAATTATTATAGATTTCACTGAAGGATAAACAAAAAATTATAACTTTAGGAAACTGCAAAATTGTATCAACTTTAGTACTCGGTATCTCTAGAACCAGTGAAGATAATTAAAATCTGTTTAAAAATTTGGATTTGGCGTTCATTTTTGAGTATAATTAGTACTTTTCAAGTTAATTATCAAATTATTATAGATTTCACTGAAGGATAAACAAAAAATTATAACTTTAGGAAACTGCAAAATTGTATCAACTTTAGTACTCGGTATCTCTAGAACCAGTGAAGATAATTAAAATCTGTTTAAAAATTTGGATTTGGCGTTCATTTTTGAGTATAATTAGTACTTTTCAAGTTAATTATCAAATTATTATAGATTTCACTGAAGGATAAACAAAAAATGATAACTTTAGGAAACTGCAAAATTGTATCAACTTTAGTACTCGGTATCTCTAGAACCAGTTAAGATAATTAAAATCTGCATGAAAATTTGGATTCGACATACTTTTTTTAGTATATGTATGAATTATGAAAGTTCTATTCAAATTACTATAGTTTTTACAGAAGGATAAACAAAAAATGGGAAAAAATTTGAAATTTAGGAATCAATCAAAATTGTATTAACTTTACGATTATGTATCTCAAAAACCTGACAAGATAATTTAAATCTGCTTAAAAATTTGGATATGGCGTTCATTTTTCAGTATATACACCAATTTTCAAGTTTATTATTAAATTACTACAGTTTTTACAAAAGGATATACAAAAATGAGAAATTTAAGAAACAGTCAAAATTGTATCAACTTTAGCACTCTGTATCTCCAGAACCAGTCAAGATAATTTAAATCTGCTTGAAAATTTGGATTCGGCGTTCATTTTTAAGTACATATACTAATTTCCAAGATCATTATCAAATTATTATAGTTTTCACAGAAGGACAAACAAAAAATGAGAAAAAATGAGAAATTTAGGAATCAATCAAAATTGTATTAACTTTACAATTGTGTATTTCAAAAACCTGACGATATTTTAAATCTGCTTGAAAATTTGGACTGGGCATACTTTCTTTAGTATATGTAAAAATTTTCAAGTTTTTATTCAACTTACAACAATTTTTACAGAAGGGTATAAAAAACGAAAAATTTACATTCGAGAAATATTTCGTAAAACATTCTTTAGAAAAACATTTATGAAAAATATCTCCACTAAAACTACAATTAAGCAAAAATACGACATTACTGTTAATAAAAATTATCTCAAGTTCATTTTTCAATACATGTACTAACTTTCAAGTTTATTATCAAATTACTACAGTTTTTACAAAAGGGTATATAAAAAACAAAAAATTTAAAAATTTAGAGATTCGAAAAATTTACATTCGAGAAATATTTCGCAAGACATTTTTTAAAAAACATCTATGAAAAATATCTTCACTAAAACTCCAATTAAGCAAAAATACGACATTACTGTTCATAAAAATTATCTCAACAATGACCGCTAAATCTACCAGTTTCAGCCTGTACGCTCGAATTCTCTTGTCTATTGCCGTACTAATTCCCATAACATCGATACCATTCACAGCTGTTCGGCTTCGGCGACGGTCGGTTACGCTCGGCAATGCTCGGCTCACAGCCTACTTCGTCTAGAAATAGCTCTACCGCTCCACCCCATGGGTTGGAAGGGGCAATGCAATTATATAGTTTTGTTTTTATTGCCGTGATGTAATTTGTTTTATTTATATTCTGATTTTTAATTTGAATAGTGAAAAAACAGATTTATTTTCTGTATTTAGTGTTTGGTACGTAAGGGTGGTTAATGAAATTATTTATGTATGGGGATGTTGACAATTGTAAGAGATTGGATGTATTTAGTATTTTGTACGTAAGGGTGGTTAATGAAACTGTTTAAGTTTGGGGATGTTGAGAACTATAAGAGATTAAGGGTCGGTTTTTCAATCTCTGGTTAAAGTATCGGTTACCTTAACCATCGGTTAACAGAAAAATATCGCATCGAAATCTGATGTAAGTTGTCAAAAATACACATTATTTACTATTTCGATGCGATATTTTTCTGTTAACCGATGCTTAAGGTAACCGGAACTTTAACCAGAGATTGAAAAACCGACCCTTAGGCGGTTAAATTAAACAATTTTTGCCAAAAAATGCATAGGTGACTAGATATAAAAAATGTAAATTTTTCAATTTTTGTTTTTTGCTTATAACTTTTTTATTTCAATACATAATAGTTATTTATGGTACAAGTGTGTTACATTACATATAAGTTACGTGGGAAAAGTTTAGCTCACGAAGCCGTTAGGCCGAGTGTGGTATTTTTTCAAGTGACTTAGGTAATTAACACACGTGTGCCATACAACATTTTATCCAACACATTTTAATCATTGATATAAAATACATATAAGATTTTTGACAGATGGAATTTCGAAATGACATTTAGGAACAAAATAGTGTAGAGAAGGTTTTATAACGTAGTTACTATGATACGAACCAAAAAACAGTGAGCTAATATACTAACAGCATTCTTATATCGTTATAATTACACGGTGTTGGATAATAGTATATTATTTAACAAGCATAATATGTAGGCTATATTACACGATGATGTAATTAAAAATACGAGCGGTAGCGAGTATTTTTAATCATCTGAGTGTAATGTAGCCATATTATGCGAGTCAGATACTATACTTTATCTACAACTATCAGGCATATAACAAATCTGATATTATTTGTTAAATATTCAGTTAGGTGTGGGTAGTTCATATATAGCTTAACAGATGGCGCCACAGTAGCACTTAAATGTCAAAATCACTTTTCAAATTGTATTTATTATACTTTTATAAGCATATATATTGATATTTATAATAAAAAATATGTTATTAATAAATTAACAGTTTAATACAATATTATGTGTTAAATTATATGCCCTATTTATTACAGAAAAGTGTAGCGTGTATCGTGACATTTCATATTACACTTGTGTAATATGAGTAGTATATTATATGTAGTATCACACGTATAATGTACCTATATTTCAATAGTTGTAGATAAAATTATTTATGTATGGTGATGTTGAGAATTATAAGAGATACGATGTTGGTTAAATTAGACAATTTTTCACAAAATATGCATTGGTGACTAGATATAATAAATGTAAATTTTTCAATTTTTGTTTTTTGCTTATAACTTTTTAATTTCAATACATAAAAAAATTTTACTTGCATATTATTCAGACACTTTTTTACGGAAGCGTAAAATATTTTGAACTTGAAATTTCACCTTATAAATTTGAAACTTTTTTCATATTTCGGGAGTTGTTAACCTAAGTTCGGTTAGGTTAAGGAAGGCATTAACCTAAGTAAGGAGAGGTACTAACCTAAGTTAGGTTAGGTTAAGGGAGGCACTAACCTAAGTAAGGGGAGGCACTAACCTAAGTTTAGGTTAGGTTAGGTTAGGTTAGGTAAGGTTAGCACAAAAGGTGAAATTTCTAGTTTTTAAAAAATGAAATTTCAAGAAAAAAAGGTGAAATTTCAAATTTTAAAAAGTTAAAATTTCAACTTTTAAAGTTGAAAATTATCCCTTAAATATGCATATTGAAAATAAAATTTAGGTTATTTAATATTGGTTAAAATGAATTGTTGAATTTTTGAAGTTTTTGCAAAAATCTGTCTGTCTGAAAAACAGTAACTCAAAATCTACTGCTCTGGGAATTTTTTCATTATTTTTCCTGTAATGTAGAGGGTTGCATAATAGGATAACATACTTTTCACTAAAAAATAGAAGGGGTTATTTTTTGTTGATTTTATGAAAATCTATCTGTCTTAAAAATAGTCTAACTCTAAAACTAGAGCTCTGGATTTTTTTTTACTATTTTTCCCGTAATGTAGCGGGTTGAAATAAGAGGATAACATACTTTTCGCTAAAAAATACACGAAGTGAATTTTTGTTGTTTTTTCGAAAATCTGTCTGTCATAAAAAGTATCTAACTCAAAAACTACGGCTCTGAGAATTTTTTCAATATTTTTTCCGTAATGTAGAGGGTTGCTATAATAGCATGACATACTTTGCACTAAAAAATAGAAGGGGTTATTTTTGTTGATTTTGCAAAATTCTGTCTGTCTTAAAATGTATCTAACTCGAAAACAACAGCTCTGGGAATTTTTTCACTATTTTTCTCGTAATGTAGAGGGTTGCTATAATAGGATAACATACTTTTTACTAAAAAATAGAAGGGGTTATTTTTTGTTGATTTTACGAAAATCTGTCTGTCTTAAAAAGGGTCTAACTCGAAAACTACGGCTCTGGGAATTTTTTCACTATTTTTCCCATAATGTAGAAGGTCAAAATAATAGGATAACATAATTTCGCTAAAATAGAAGTTCTTAAAAAATGTTTTTCTATATACTTTAATAAGAACATATTTTTGAAATTTTAAATTTGAAAATCATTATGAAGCATATTTTAAGTATATGTCAAAAAAAAATTAGATACCCTAAACCAGCACTAAAGTTACTTACTACGATCATTTTATAGGCCCTTTTGCCAAATTTACTTTTGCGTCTTAACATTTTACATCGATATTTTTCCAAACACCCGATGTAACAATAACAGCTAATGTCTAGTTTATGCTGTTTGACAAATTGAACGTGTATAAATTCTAGTAATTTTAATGTCGGTTTGATGAATGATATCTATGATGCCTTTAATAAATGATCAGTGAGTGCAATACACTTAAACAAAGACCCATTGTCATCGATCTACCGCAGAAATTAAAGATAAGTATTGTTAAATAATTGATTCAGAGTTGTTTGTATGGGAAAGAATACTATTGCTTATATTGTCTACCTTTACCTAAGTTATAGCGTTGATTGAAAAATATATAGATAGGCAAGCTTATGGGAAAATTCGTTTCACCTACATAACTGTGTGTCTGGTTGCATTTGGGTTAATATCAGGCGTTTTTGTCAAATATTATAAAAAAAGAGCAAACGTCAAATAGTTAATAATATAAATTAGTTCTATTTTAAAATATACCAATGAATGAAAGAACCATTTTAATAGATACCAAATCAGTAAATATGTAAAACATGTTATTTATCTGATATTTTTGTCTGTTTAATTCAGTAGTTGATGGAATTATGAACGAGATGGCTCTGTCGAATCTGATTCCAAAACAGCGGTACGCAAAAACATACAGGCTTGCCTATCTATATATTTTTCAATCAAAAGTTATAGGCATCTACAACAGTTGTTTATCCATTCGTGCATATTAATGCCTGTCTTTAATATTGTAACGTTTATTTATTTAGGTAAATAAATATGAACAATAAAAAAATAAATAACACTCTGAATAATATTATATTATTTAATAAGCAAGTAATGTGTGCTATTACTCATACACAGCATACTTAAGACAATTATTTCTAATGTTATTTAGCTACAGTTTAAGCTTATATAGAATAGGAAAGTATGAAAAATGACAAAACTGGTGTAACTTTGGCTTTTTATGTAGAAAAACTTACTTAGTGGTAATTTTATTTTTACTCTTTTACCAGGTAACGATTGAATAATATTATTCCATTGAACTGTCAATACTATTCAATTAGCAACAGTAACGAAGATTATTTATTGAAACACTTAACACAACGCACTATTTATTTACACGATATTTATTTCCACCACCTATTGATTTTCACCACTCGTAATAATATTAGAATGTCCTAGCGATCTCTTGCTCGGGATTTATATAGTAGCGTAATTAAGTTCGGGAATATTCTCCAACTCTCCCGATAACAGAACAATAGAAGCAAGCGAACCAGTCGTGACAGGTCCGCTACGTGACCTTGGGATCGCTACAATATCATTACACTGTAAAAAATTAGATAATGAAATCATAATGTAATATAAAAAATGTGATGATTCGCTATTTTTTAAGTTTTTACGAAAATCTGTCTGTCTTAAAAAGGGTCTAACTCAAAAACTACGGCCCTGGGATTTTTTTCACTATTTTTCCCGTAATTAAGAGAGTTGAATAAATGAGACTACATTTTTTTTAAATTAGAGGATTTAATTCTCCTTCGTTGCTCGCCTCACAAATTTCCAGCTCGCCCTGTAAAGATTTACTTACACCGCTGGCCACGTAAATAACTATTATTAATATTCTGTTTCTGTTTTAAAATAGAATGATGCGTATACTAATTTGTATTTGTTTGTTACAGAGGCCCTTAACATAGCGAATCAAATGTGTCAGTACGGATATTTTTTTCCTGTAAGCGACACAAAAAACTTAACAGTAAAGGATGACAGCTCGTTATACAGGTTTCAGGTATGTATTTACTATACATTAATACCACAGAATAGTTACATACAGAAGCGACACTCCGTGTCAGTACCTTGCATGTTACCCTATTCAGTTCTATGACGTTGGAGCAATTTGTAGACCTTTAAATTTGTTGGCTTCCCCTATCTCTCCCTAAGATGTGAGAAAACTTTGGGATTTTAAACAATGAGCCCTTTAATTTTCGTTTCTCTGTCTTACTGTCGCTTCTGTATAAACCTATAGACCATATTAGTGAGGTTAAGGTTTACATTTGGCGCGAAACCCTAATTCAAATCTGAGTGTATGCATTTCTTATGGGACTATATTTTCAATTCATGATATTAAAGCATTTTTGTCGATTCTTAATTATAACATAGGATTTTTTTATGTTCTAAAACATTACTCTTTGCTTTCCTTACAGAAAAAGTACAAATAAAAGAATAAATTAAGAAAAATTTGATTTTAAAGAAAGTAGTATCGCAAATAGTAACATATGTCGTTACTTGGTGCAGTTAAAGTGACAGGTTCAACTGAATACTAAGACAGCTACGACATACGTTTTCAGAAATTTACACCTACTGTTTAAATTGAAGTTTATTAAATAATATTATGTTTTTGGGTGTGTATATTACATGAGACGATAGATAAAACATTAGAGATTAGTATTTATCAGGTTTAATAGTTAAGATTTGCATTTTATAATACTTTGTAGCAGTTTAAAGACAGCATATTTTGATTCCCATAAGAATAACATGGGCGTATAAATCGGCAGAGGCGAGTTAGGGTTTCACTTTGAATTCGGCGCCACAAAATGTCCGTTACACGCAGTCTATTATGTTTTGTATCTGAACATGTGATGAACTTATGCCTTAAGCCCTACCGCACCAAAAGACAAAAGTTATAAATTCCTAAACTAATGCAGTCTATTTTGTGGTAATACATAGAAAGCATGTTAATAAGATGTTCTAACTGACTTTTGTTTGTTTTAGTCACCGTATTTTTGGCCTTGGCAACAAAGAACTCCAGACAATGTCGAATATGCGATATACTTAGCGAAGAGGACCTTACGAAATAAGCAACGCCATGGGTTAGAAGATTACGAACTAGAGGCTTTAACAAACCTTCGAAAGAATCTTCAGAATAAATGGGAATTCATAACTATGCAAGCAGAAGAACAGGTAAATATATATCAGTCAAAATTGTGGTACCTCTTTTCAGGTTTCAGTAAATGTTTCATACAAGGTGTTCGTTTTAAAGCTGTTATCACATGGGACTTTCAACATTTTAATAATGAAGAATCGTCATACGATTCTAAATGTTATAACTTTAATGTGTAAAAGGACTTAGAATGCATCAATGTTTAAGACCAGTTTTGCTTGTGAACATTTCGTAGCTTTCGTTTCTTTCTCGAACAAAACCTGTAGTATTTTCATACATGCTTTTAACATTCTCTATTATGTCTTAAAGCACGCCTCGATGTTTTAAAATATTCCACAATTTTTCTCTTCATATCTTGCCATCTCATTTCTATTATGATAAACTATGGCGTTCCTCAAGGCAGTATTATAAGACCCCACATGTCAAGATATTCACAAGCATGTATTTTTAAAATATTCTACAATTATTCTCTTCTAATCCTGTCTTCTCTTGCTATTATAATAAACTGTGGGGATCCACAAGGCAGTATTATAAGACCCCACATGTCAAGATATTCACAAGCATGTATTTTTAAAATATTCTACAATTATTCTCTTCTAATCCTGTCTTCTCTTGCTATTATAATAAACTGTGGGGATCCACAAGGCAGTATTATAAGACCCCACATGTCAAGATATTCACAAGCATGTATCTTTAAAATATTCCACAGTTCTTTTTTCTTACCCTGTCTTCTATTTCTATTATGATAAACTATGGAGTTCCACAAGACAGTATCATAAGACCCCACATGTCAAGATATTCAAAAGCATGTATCTTTAAAATATTCCCAGTTCTTCTCTTCATATCCTGTCTTCTATTCCTATTTTGATAAACTGTGGGGATCCACAAGGCAGTATTACAAGACCCCACCTGTCAAGATATTCACAAGCATGTATCTTTAAAATATTCCACATTTTTTCTCTTCTTATCTAGTCTACTAATTCCTATTATGATAAACTGTGGGTTTCCACAAGGCAGTATCATAAGACTCCACATGTCAAAATATTCACAAGCATGTACCTTTAAAATATTCCACAGTTCTTCTCTTCTTATCCTGTCTTCTATTTCTATTATGATTAACTGTGGGATTCCACAAGGCAGTAATATAAGATCCCTTATGTCAAGATATTCACAAGCATGTATCTTTAAACTATTCCATAGTTCTCTTCTATTCTTGTCTTTTATTTCTATTATGATTAACTGAGAGGTTCCTCAAGGCAACATTATAAGACCCCACAAAACTGTGGGGTTCCTCAAAGCAGTATTATAAGACCCCACAAAACAGTGGAGTTCTTCAAGGCAGTATTATAAGACCCCCACATGTCAAGATATTGACAAATATGTATCCTTACAGGTGAAAGTAGCGAAAGACCGCAAGAAAGGAGACAAGATAGTCTCAGACAGTCAAGAAAGAGCCTATTGGAGAGTGTACCGCCCGCCGCCAGGTATCGTCTCCAGTTTAGAGCAGTGCCCCGTTCCAAATCGAAACAGAAACGGTACAAGACAACGAAGAAAAACGCTAGAAGACTGCAAAAGAGAGGTGGGTTATAGTTACATCTTTGTCTAGGAAAGGATTTATCCACAAAATATTATAATAAAAACAGGGTTTATACAAAAGTGTCAATGTCAAACACAACTCACGAAAGCATTGACGTTTGGGTTTAAGGTTAAGTATCACTAGTTAACCGGAAACTGATTTGGAAGTCTAGTACGTATTATTTGAACAATTAATAAAACTATCAGTACATTTTGACTCTTTATTTTTGATATTAATTCACTACCAATTTTAAAATCGTAGTGTTAAGCAAATTTTCATTAATTTTGTTACATTTCATTATCAAAATTTCATCTATTGACCACTAATCGTCATATCCGGTTATATAACACACTAGTGTGTTATTATAACACACGCCGTGTGCTATGTTACATTTTCTGGTGTTAATAACAGTGTAAATATGGCTACTATCATATGTGGTCGTCTAAAAATATTATTTGTAAGTAACTTTAGTTTTATTCTCACTTGTAACTTGTAATTATTTATTAATAGTTTTTAACTTTTAACTTGTTTCATCATATTTGTAAATTCTATTTCATTTTAATATATCGCTTTGTTTATCCCAATAATTTAATTCTTTTTCTAAAATTAGTTTCATTATTCTAATTAAAAATAATCTGGTGGCAGCAATCATAAATTCTACCATTTTAGACATTTTAATTCAAAATTTATAAATAACTTTTTCTTAAATTAAACCCAAAATTCAATAGTTCAAAATACCCGTGTTCCCACGATTACATACTTAATGCAAAATTTCATGAAAAATCCAAATTTTTAATTTTCAAGTCGCTATCATTCACCTTTTGGGAGCAAACCTTAAAACGATGGGAACACATTCCACAATTGTCTGTTCCCTGTTCGCCTCTTCAGATGAATATTTCATGAGCGTACGTGATATCAGTGGCGCGCAGAGGGGTTTTTAGGAAGGGGTGGGCTTCATTAACACACAAAGGGAAGGAATAAGAGTGTCAAACACAGAGCCGTATTTAGGTTTTTGCCGCCCTAACCTATGAACTTTTTGCCGCCCCATAAATAAAAATACATACAGGGTGGCCTAATGAAGATTATCAGCGCAATTTTTGGCTAATTAATATAAATTTTGCAAAAAACGCTCGAACACGTCAATTTTAGTATAAAGGGGGACACCTGAATGGCTTTCCAATGGCATAGTTTCAATCCTAAAATGGGGGTGGACTGCACCTAAAAAAATTTAAATGGAAAAGGGTGTCATACATGACTGTTCGAAAGGCCTTTCAATTCTCTTTTCAGATATATCCATTAAACTCTCCATATAAGATTAAAAATGAAAATGTTGAAATCAGCAAAAAAATGTCTTCAAAAATGCAAAGCCTGCACTTTATAAGTGTTCCACTCCATTTTGTCGTTAAGCATACTTGACATCGTTTCTGAATCTGATAAACGCTTTCACGATTTAAATTATTGAACTTTGAAATGTGTGGATCCTCTTTTACGTTCATCTTCTATATAATTGTTACTTTACAGGTTTCTTAGTAGCTAAGTAAATAAATAATTACAGTAACTAAACTGTAAAATTTTACAATGCTCATAAAAAATAATAGAAAATAATGAAAGTTTTTATGCATGTTATTATAAATATTACAAACTTAATTTAACTAGGTTTATGTGAGTAATTATACAAATTATAGTACATTTTGATTCACTGGCGAAACTCATTTGACAACGTCTAGCTATAAATTGTTCTATCACCGCCAACTACCTTTGATTCCAAAATAGAGTAAATCTTTTTTTTAAGAATAAAGTAAATTAATAAAAAAAACGCTATGAAGGTGGAAATAAAATTTTGTACGCGGCACGCGTGCAATTAATCTTTACTGGGCTCACTGGATTATGAGAGCTTGTTCCTTCGTCGCTCGCCTCACAAATTTCCAGCTCGCCTTGAAAAGATTACCTTACACCGCTGGCCACGTAATAGTTATTAACATTGCAAGACCGTTATACAGAAATTTACAGGTGAGCACAGAAAGGTAACGGGCGAGCCTGTTATCTGTGTGAGGCTGTAAACTTCAGCTAACGGTAGAGCATTGTACAATGTTTTATGGGCATTTGCATCGCAATATATTTATGTTTAATAAAATTCATTGCATTTGTGCAACGTCAATGTTAATGTCAATGGATGACAGACGTTTCAAATAAGATATGTTGTCATGGTATATCCATGTCAACAGCCCGTTATAACTTTTACACGGTCTAGCCCGTAAAACGTCTAGTAAACCCTAGAAACAGAGCTACATAAAGTTCTTTACTGTTCAAATGCCCATAAAAACTATAACGGGCTGTTGACATCGACATACCATGACAACATATCTTATATGAAACGTCTGACATCCTTTGACATTGACATTGACGTTGCACAAATGCAATAAATTTTATTAAACATAAATATATTGCGTTGCAAATGCCCATAAGACTTTGTACAATGCTCTACCGTTACCTGAAATTTACAGTCTCACACAGATAACAGGCTCGCCCGTTACCTTTCTGTACTCACCTGTAAATTTCTGTATAACGGTCTTGCAATGTAAAAAACTATTTCCTATGACCGTTAAGATATTTGCTTGTTGTATGTTTGTTATTGCTACGGATACATAGTATATTGTAAACACATTTTCATTTCCCACGGTAACTATAGACAACGTTAAGGTATAAATTCATTTCTCACAGTTCTGTCAAAAATAAATTGTTCCAAATTTAATTAATTAGAAAATAATATGGTGGTCGTAGAAAAAGTATAGTGTACAACTCGCATGGAATGTCCATTTCATACTCGTATGAAATGTGGACCATTCCATGCTTCTTGTACAATATACTATTAACTTCGTCGCTTAATATAAGCGATGTGTTACATGATAGAACCGTATTTGTAACTATTTTCTTGTTCTAGGTTGAACTCCTGAAGAATAGCTTATCTCGAACAAGGGTTAAAGTCTCACAAGCTTTAGAGAGCATGTTACATCATGTTGAAACATTCGCAGAATACGATCCTCTAATAAGTGGGACACAACCTTCAAATCCATGGGTGAACGAAGATATAACATTTTGGCAACTTAATAGTCCATTGTAAGTATTATTCTATATGCTCTCTGCTTGCATTTGTATTTATAACTGTTAATACACAAGGTAAATTAAGTATAGTAGAAGTAGATGTATATGAAACCGACTTATGCGGGTTTTACAACCTTTTATGGAGGGGTGGGAAGCTTTGTGGTCAGGAGTTATAAATTATCCTAACTCAAAGGTATCACTTGAAAAATAACCACAGGGCCATATTAAAGAAATTAATACTGTATTTACTTTGTATAAATTTTGTAAACTGGAAATATGTCATAAGAAATAAGACACAATTAATACATAATTGTTGTTTCAACATGACTTACATCCACAAAACTGTATTCCTTACAATTTTATATACACACTCCTAAAAACTGCAAGCACAGAAATAACATTACGTTTTAATGACTTGTGAAAAACTGCAGTGTACCTCTAAAGATAATTTTTAATAACTAATAATGGAGTTCGTAGAATAATTGGAAATCTAAACGAAAAGAAAAATCTTAAGAACGAACAACCTGACTTAGTCAAATCTCCGTTGATCTCTTCGCTCAATCCCTTTTAGATTTTCTGCCTTCGTTCTTCTATATATAAATAGATGCTTAATATAATATGATATAAATGTTAAAAGTGAAATTTTATGAGTTAGTGGGGAAGTTTGAAACGAGGCGAAGCCGAGTGTAACAAACCCCACGAACGAAATATTTATTATGTTATTTTAACTTGCTAAGCAACTGTTAAAAATACTATGTTTAACAGTGGTCGTAGGTAAAATCGATTTAAAGTATCATACTTTTAAAAAGTCAGCCATGTTGTGACGTGTATAAGTTCTTTTGGAAGACATATTTGTTTTTTGATGACATAAAAATTAGAAAAGAAAAAAATATGTAAATTAAAACTTCAGATCAAATGTTTATGTATATTTGAAAAATATATATTAAATGTAATAATATAACACAATTTTATTTCTTGAAATATGATTTTTAACGCATGGAAGGGGCATGGTGGCTTGTTTGAAAGTTGGTAAAGTGGACAGTGCGTGATTGAACGCATTGTAAGGCTTTTGTATGCCACTATATTTGCACAAGATTATTCAATTTGTCAGTTTGGAAGTTGAAACATTATATTTGACGTTTGAAACGAAGTGAAGTTAGGAAAGAACCCTGATACGTCACTAGACAAGAGGGGAAGTGGGGTAATTCAGTCGCGTTTTCACGCACATTATTTTTAATTGTACTTTTTTCATTATTAAAGTTTAATTTGGGGGAAAATAAAAAATACGGGTCTAATATTTTTCATTATTCTATCGATTAAAGCAAAAAACAAAAAACAGTGCAAGACCTCATTATTTGTCCCATACATTTGGTGTTCCACAAGGCACTAATATGAGACCTCTTTGTTATTTTTTATAGGGATTATTATAAAATATATATTTACGTTCAAAGTGAACTAACTATAATTATATCTCGCACACATGTGGTGTTCCACAAGGCACTAACATAAGCCCTGTATTTCAGAGTCGAATGCCCAACCGAAAAACGAGTCCGGCGATGGGCTTTATCTATGGAAGAAGTAGTCTCAGACCCAACAGGTCTTTTGGAATTTACTTCTTACTTACGAAAGGAATATTCTCATGAGAACATCCGATTTTGGCTGGCAGTGTGCGATTTACGAAGATCATCTCAATCTCATATCCAGAGAAAAGTCCTGGAAATCTTCCAGGAATTCCTGGCTCCTGGAGCCCCCTGTGAGATTAATATAGATGGAAAAACAATGGAGAAAGTCCATCAAGAGATGAAAACGCCTAGTAGATTTACGTTTGATGCAGCAGCTGAACATGTTTATACGTTGCTGCTGAAGAAAGATTGTTATCCGAGGTTTATAAGAAGTGAACATTATAAGGCGTTAGTTGCTGCTGGGATTCAACCTTCTCATAAGAAAAGGTAACTAAATTGGTGTTTAATAAACAATTGTAATGTAGTTATTTAGATACAGTGTAAGCAGTTGCTTGAAAATCAATACATAATACAGTCAAGATTTACTTTAAACATTACTAATTTTTTTTTGTATTTTATCTAATTTGAAAAAGAAGGGTAGTTTCAAAAAGACTTAATTCTTATTTGTTAAGTCGTAATATTTTTTTCCGTATCCATGGTATGTAATTGACAAATTATTTACTTCATTTGAGGTTACCAATGGCAGGTAAATATTAAAAGCGGGAGGTTATGAACAGCTGTGGGTTTTAGCGGTGCAAGCATACGACGTGCCATCTACCGATAAAATTTAAAATTGTAATAATTTGATTACAACAAAATACTGTTCAAGTTAACTCTAAATTACATGATAATTTTAATAATTTTTCAATTCGCATAAATTTGTTATAGAAATTATTATTTAAACCAAAATTAGATATTTATAATTTGAATTTGTATATCAAAAAATCTTTTGGAATGACGTTTACATTAGGTATTTTGTTACCTGTTGCCATGGTTTCAGTAGTAAATAGGAAAACGACACCTTTTTTTGTGTTTTACACTAGAAAAGTAACTATTTTATTTAAAAGATTGTTCTCGCGGAATGGGAAAAATAGCTTGTGCCCTACGGGAATCTAACGGCATATTACATCCCTCGGCTTTTGTTGCCCTCGCTCACTACGTTCGCTCGTGTATCAGAAATCTTCGGGATGTAATATGCCTATATCTTCCCTTATGACGCAATATACTATAGAGAGAGATCAGTGGTTTTAATAAACCAAAATGTTCTTTTTTTAATATTTTACAAATTCAAAATGGGTTTTATCATTTTCATGATTGCGACTTGTTGTCAAATTGTCATTAGAATTTCTAGTTACTGTATATAGTTTAAAAACAGAGTATAGAAATTTTAGTGAGAAAATCAAAGCCTGTGATTGGCTGCTGCGTCATTTCATGAAGCCACATTTAACCAGACAAAATTTCAAATTAACCTTCTCAAACGTAATTGAAACGTCAAACTCTCAGTAGTTGTCAAATCACTACTAGTATTTCACTAACGCTGTGGTGTAAATGTGACTTCGTCTAATGCTGCCTATAGTTCAAAAACAGAGTATAGGACATTACGATAGGGGAACATTACGATCCTATCATTATCATCTATACTCCGTTTTTAAACTATAGACAGCACTAGACGAAGTCACATTTACACCATAGCGTTAGTGAAATACTAGTAGTTCTGAAATAAACTGATTTTAATCGTGAAACATCACAAAAAGAGAAATGAAACAAGAAATACGTGCAAATTCAGCAAGTGATTTGACAACTATTGAGAATTTGACGTTTTATTTACGTTTGAGAAGGTTAACTTGAAATTTTGTCTGAATGCGGCTTTATGAAATAACGCAGCAGCCAATCACAGGCTTTGATTTTCTCACTAGAATTTCTAGTTACTGTCTATAGTTTAAAAACAGAGTATAGAAATTTTAGTGACAAAATCAAAGCATGTGATTAGCTGCTGCGCCATTTCATGAAGTCGCATTTAACCAGACAAAATTTCAAGTTAACCTTCTCAAACGTAATTGAAACGTCAAACTCTCAGTAGTAGTCAAATCACTTGTTGAAATTGCACGTGGTTTTTGTTTCATTTCTCTTTTTGTGATATTTCACGATTAAAACCAGTTCTTTTCAGAACTACCGGTATTTCACTAACGCTGTGGTGTGAATGTGAGTTTGTCTAGTGCTGTCTATAGTTTAAAAACGGAGTATAGTAGTTCTGAAAACAACTGGTTTTAATTGTGAAAAATGAAACAAGAAACACGTGCAAATTCAGCAAGTGATTTGACAACTACAGAGAGTTTGACGTTTCAATTACGTTTGAAAAGGTTACCTTGAAATTTTTGCTGGTTAAATACGGCTTCATGAAATGGCGCAGCAGCCAAGTTTTTGGGGAGCAACCAAGAGATGGCAGGAGAAAACGAGCCCCTTGTCACCAATTTAAGTTACACTTTGTATTAAAAGCCAACTAAATTGTTATTTCTATTAAGCTTCTCGTGAACAACCAATAACAATCATCAACTTAAATCACACACCCCTTAACCCCACTTCTGTCCCCAGATTCTTCGGCTTCGGCCCTCCGAAGAAGAAATCCTCATCAGCAGCACCCCAGCTCTTACAGCAAGGCGCTCCGCAGGGCTCTGGTGTCGGTTGCGGAGCCCTGTCCCGCCGCAGGGGCTCGGACAGGTCGCTGTCGGGCTCCGCGCACGAGCTGGCCATCTGCGGCATCAAGGACCCCACGAGGGTCCCGCACAGCCACAGCCAGAGCAACCTCAGCGACATTCCCTACAGGTAGGGGCGTGGGGCGGCTTGTGAGAGGCGGGGGTCCTCGGGGGACTGGGGTGGGACTCATGGGGGGCTTGGAGAGGGGAGGGTTAGTGGGGAGAGGCGCGGAGGTGGGTGGTAGTTACGTGAGGGGTACTACAAGGTAGTTAAATGGGTCCCTAAAGTGAAACGGAATGGTACAGGAGAATAGTGAAGATAGATGTACTGCAAGGTTTATAAAAACAACTTATAACAAGCTAAAAGTTGTAGATTTGAGGTTGTATGTGAATGTTACTAAAGTGAGGAGTGCTACAAGATCGTTAAATAGATCCCTAAACTAAAATTGAATAGTAGAGATGAATATTTAAGATACTACATACTAAAAAGAACCTATAAGACGCTAAAAGGTGTGGATTTGAGGTATTGAAGTGGATGTTATTAAAGTGGGGGATACTACAAGGTTGTTAAATGAGTCTCTAAAGTAATACTAAATAGAAGAGGTCAATAATTAAGATAGATGTACTGCAAGGTTCATACAAAGAACCTATAAGAGACTAAAAGTAGTAGATTTGAGGTTTGAAGTGAATGTTACTAAAGTGAGGACTGCTACAACATCGTTAAATGAGTCTCTAAAGTAAAACTGAATAGAAGAGGTGAATAATTAAGATAGATATACTGCCAGGTTCATAATATCAGTTCTAGTGACATGATTACCATTAAAATCTAATCAAATAGAATGTAGACAGTGATTTTGTACATATCTAAATACCTACACTACTAAAATGTTTGTTGTTGTAGTAGCAGAGACATAATTTGAATCCTCCACACATGTTATATTGCTCGACATTGTATCTTTCAAACATTTAATCTTGCACACCTTATATCCTCCACACTGTTAATCCACGTAGGTAAGTTATCTTACACACATTTTATCTTGCGCACATTTTATCATCCACACATTTTATCTTCGCCAACGTTTCATTTTTAAAACATTGTAATTATACCTTTCATTCGTTATATTACTCATGTAATTAACATACTTATAAGTAGATAAAATATGCCGTGTTAAATGTTTCGGAACATAAACTGTGTAAAAGATAAAAAGTGTGGAACATAAAATGAATGGAAGATAAAATGTGTGGACGATAAAATGATTAGGAAGATAAAATGTGTGTAAGATATCGTTTTTAGTGTGTGGAGGATAAAAGGTGTGCAAGATTGACAGTATGCAAGGTACTATGTCAAGCAATATAACATGTGTGGAGGATAAAATGTATACGCCTCAAACTGAATAGTAGAGGAGAATAATTAAAATAGATGCACTGCAAGGTTCATACAAAAAACCTATAAGAAAGTAAAAGTAGTAGATTTGAGGTTTGAAGTGGCTGTTACTAAAGTAAGGACTGCTATAAGCTTGTTAAATGAGTCTCTAAAGTAAAACTGAATAGTAGAAGTCAATAGTTAAGCTAGATGTACAGCCAGGTTCATAAAAAGAACCTATAAAAGACTTGTCGGTGTAGGTTTGAGGTTTGTAGTGGATGTGAGTTAAGCCAGGCGTGCTGCAAGGTGGCTAGATGAGTGTGGGGCTCTGGTGGTGGTTGCGGAGCCCTGTCCCGCCGCAGGGGCTCGGACAGGTCGCTGTCGGGCTCCGCGCACGAGCTGGCCATCTGCGGCATCAAGGACCCCACGAGGGTCCCGCACAGCCACAGCCAGAGCAACCTCAGCGACATTCCCTACAGGTAGGGGCGTGGGGCGGGTTGTGAGAGGCGGGGGTCCTCGGGGGACTGGGGTGGGACCCATGGGGGGCTTGGAGAGGGGAGGGTTAGTGGGGAGAGGCGCGGAGGTGGGTGGTAGTTAAGTGAGGGGTGCTACAAGATCGTTAAATAGGTCCCTAAAGTAAAACTAAATGGTACAGGAGAATAGTGAACATAGATGTACTGCAAGGTTTATAAAGAGAACGTATACAAGCTAAAAAGTGTAGGTTTGAGGGCGGAGGTGGGTGGTAGTTAAGTGAGGGGTGCTATAAGGTCGTTAAATGAGGCCCTAAAGTAAAACTAAATGGTACAGGAGAATAGTGAAGATAGATGTACTGCAAGATTCATAAAACCAATTCCGGTTGCAAGATTTGAGGCTTGAAGTGGATGTTAATAAAGTAAGGGGTACTACAACGTCGTTAAATGAGTCTCTAAAGTAAAACTGTCTAGTAAAGATGAATATTTAAGATAGATATACTAAAGAGAACCTATAAGACACTAAAAGGTGTTAGTTTGAGGTTTGAAGTGGATGTTAATAAAGTGAGGGGTGCTACAAAATAGTTAAATGGGTCTCTAAAGTGAAATTGAATAGTAGAGGTGAATATTTAAGATAGATGTACTGCAAGGTTCATAAAACCACTTGTGGGTGCAAGGTTTGAGGTTTGAAGTGGATGTTAATAAAGTGAGGGGTACTACAACGTCGTTAAATAAGTTTCTAAAGTAAAACTGTCTAGTAAAGATGAATATTTAAGATAGATTTACTAAAAAGAACCTATAAGACGCTAAAAGTTATAGATTTGAGGTTTGAAGTGTATGTTACTAAAGTGAGGGGTACTACAACGTCGTTAAATGAGTCTCTAAAGTAAAACTGCATAGTAGAGGTGAATAATTAAGATAGATGTACAGCAAGGTTCATAATATCAGTTCTGGTGACATGATTAACATTAAAATCTAATCAAATCTAATCTAGACAGTGATTTTGTACATATCTAGATACCAACACTACTAAAATGTTTGTTGTCGTAGTAGCAGAGACATAATTTGAATCCTCCACACATGTTATATTGCTCGACATTGTATCTTCCAAACATTTAATCTTGCACACCTTATATCTTCCACACTTTTAATCCACGTAGGTAAGTTATCTTACACATATTTTATCTTGTGCACATTTTGTCATCCACACATTTTATCTTCCATTCGTTTTATGTTCCATACATTTAATCTTCGCCAACGTTATATCTTTAAAACATTGTAATTATACCTTTCATCCGTTTTACTACCTATGCAATTAACATACTTATAATTAGATGAAATATTCCGTGTTAAATGTTTCGGAAGATAAAATGTGTGGAATATAAAATGAGTGGAAGATAAAATGTGTGTAAGATAACGTTTTTAGTGTGTGGAGGATAAAAGGTGTGCAAGATTGAATGTGTGTAAGATACAATATCGAGCAATATAACATGTGTAGAGGATAAAATGTATACGCCTCAAACTGAATAGTAGAGGAGAATAATTAAGATAGATGTACTGCAAGGTTCATAAAAAGAACCTATAAGGTTTGAAGTGGATGTTACTAAAGTGTGGGATACTACAATCTCGTTAAATGAGTCTCTAAAGTAAAACTGCATACTAGAAGTCAATAGTTAAGATAGATGTACTGCAAGGTTTATAAAAAGAACCTATAAGAGGCTTGAAGGCGTATATTTGAGGTTTGAAGTAGAGGTTACTTAAGTGAGTGGTACTACAATGTCGTTAAATGAGTCTCTAAAGTAAAACTGAATAGTAGACGTCAATAATTAAGATAGATGTACTGCAAGGTTCTCAAAAAGAACGTATAAGAGGCTTGTCGGTGTAGGTTTGGGGTTTGTAGTGGATGTGAGTTAAGCCAGGCGTGCGGCAAGGTGGCTAGATGAGTGTGGGGCTCTGGTGGTGGTAGCGGAGCCCTGTCCCGCCGCCGGGGCTCCGACAGGTCGCTGTCGGGCTCCGCGCACGAGCTGGCCATCTGCGGCATCAAGGACCCCACGAGGGTCCCGCACAGCCACAGCCAGAGCAACCTCAGCGACATTCCCTACAGGTAGGGGCGTGGGGCGGGTTGTGAGAGGCGGGGGTCCTCGGGGGACTGGGGTGGGACCCATGGGGGGCTTGGAGAGGGGAGGGGTTAGTGGGGAGAGGCGCGGAGGTGGGTGGTAGTTAAGTGAGGGGTGCTACAAGGTCGTTAAATGGGTCCCTAAAGTGAAATTGCAAAGTAGAGGTCAATAGTTAAGATAGATGTACTGCAAGGTTCAAAAACCACTTCTGATTGGAAGGTTTGAGGCTTGAAGTGGATGTTATTAAAGTAAAGGGTACTACAACGTCGTTAAATGACTCTCTAAAGTAAAACTGTCTAGTAAAGATGGATATTTAAGATAGATATACTAAAAAGAACCTATAAGACACTAAAAGGTGTTAGTTGGAGATTTGAAGTGGATGTTACTAAAGTGAGAAGTGCTACAAGATTTTTAAATGAGTCTCTAAAGTAAAACTAAATAGAAGAGGTCAATAGTTAAGATAGATGTACTGCAAGGTTCATGAAATCAGTTCTGGTGACATGATTAACACCAAAATCTAATCAAATCTAATGTAGACAGTGATTTTGTACATATCTAGATACCAACATTACTAAAATGTTTGTTATCGTAATAGCAGAGACATAATTTGAATCCTCCACACATGTTATATTGCTCGACATTGTATCTTTCAAACATTTAATCTTGCACACCTTTTATCCTCCACACTTTTAATCCACGTAGGGAAGTTATCTTACACACATTTTATCTTGCGCACATTTAATCATCCACACATTTTATCTTCTATTCATTTTATGTTCCAAACATTATCTTCGCCAACGTTACATCTTTAAAACATTGTAATTATACCTTTCATACATTTTATTGCCCATGCAATTAACATACTTATAATTAGATAAAATATTCAGTATTAAATGTTTCGGAAGATAAAATGCGTAAAAGATAAAATGTGTGGGACATAAAATGAGCGGAAGATCAAATGTGTGGATGATAAAATGATTTGGAACATAAAATGTGTGTAAGATAACGTTTTTAGTGTGTGGAGGATAAAAGGTGTGCAAGATTGAATGTGTGCAAGATACAATGTCAAGCAAAATACCATATGTAGAGGATAAAATGTATTCGTCTCAAACTGAATAGTAGAGGAGAATAGTTAAGATAAATGTACTGCAAGGCTCATAAAAAGAACCTATAAGAAACTATAAGTAGTAGATTTGAAGTTTGAAGTTTAAAGATCGTTAAATGAGTCTCTTAAGTAAACCTGAATAGTAGAGATGAATTAAGATAGCTGTACTGCAAGGTTCACAAAAAGAACCTATAAGAGGCTTGTCGGTGTAGGTTTGCGGTTTGAAGTGGATGTTAGTTAAGCCAGGCGTGCTGCAAGGTGGCTAGATGAGTGTAGGGCTCTGGTGGTGGTTGCGGAGCCCTGTCTCGCTGCAGGGGCTCCGACCGGTCGCTGTCGGGCTCCGCGCACGAGCTGGCCATCTGCGGCATCAAGGACCCCACGAGGGTCCCGCACAGCCACAGCCAGAGCAACCTCAGCGACATTCCCTACAGGTAGGGGCGTGGGGCGGGTTGTGAGAGGCGGGGGTCCTCGGGGGACTGGGGTGGGACCCATGGGGGGCTTGGAGAGGGGAGGGGTTAGTGGGGAGAGGCGCGGAGGTGGGTGATAGTTAAGTGAGGGGTGCTACAAGATCGTTAGATGAGGCCCTAATGTAAAACTAAATGGTACAGGAGGATAGTGAAGATAGATGTACTGCAAGGTTTATAAAAACAACTTATAACAAGGTAAAAGGTGTAGTTAAATGAGTTCCTAAAGTAAAACTAAATGGTACAGGAGAATAGTGAAGATAGATGTACTGCAAGGTTTATAAAGAGAACGTATAGAAGCTAAAAAGTGTAGGTTTGAGGCTTGAAGTGGATGTTAGTAAAGTGAGGGGTACTACAACGTCGTTAAATGAGTCTCTAAAGTAAAACTGTCTAGTAAAGATGAATATTTAAGATAGATATACTAAAAAGTACCTATAAGATGCTAAAAGGTGTAGGTTTGAGGTATTGAAGTGGATGTTAGTAAAGTGAGAAGTGCTACAAGATTTTTAAATGAGTCTCTAAAGTAAAACTAAATAGAAGAGGTGAATAATTAAGATAGATATACTGCAAGGTTCATAAAACCACTTCTGGTTACATGATTAACATCAAAATCTAATCAAATCTAACGTAGACAGTGATTTTGTACATATCTAGATACCACCGCTACTAAAATGTTTGTTGTCGTAGTAGCAGAAACATAATTTGAATCCTCCACACATGTTATATTGCTCGACATTGTATCTTTCAAACATTTAATCTTGCACACCTTATATCCTCCACACTGTCAATCCACGTAGGTAAGTTATCTTACACACATTTTATCTTGTGCACATTTTATTATCAACACATTTTATCTTCGCCAACGTTTCATCTTTAAAACCTTGTAATTATACCTTTCATTCGTTATATTACCCATGCAATTAACATACTTATAATTAGATAAAATATGTCGTGTTAAATGTTTCGGAACATAAAATGTGTAAAAGATAAAATATGTGGATCATAAAATGAATGGAAGATAAAATGTGTGGACGATAAAATGATTTGGAAGATAAAATGTGTGTAAGATAACGTTTTTAGTGTGTGGAGGATAAAAGGTGTGCAAGATTGAATATGTGCAAGATACAATGTCGAGCAATATAACATGTGTGGAGGATAAAATGTATAACCGTCACACTAAATAGCAGAGGAGAATAATTAACATAGATGTACTGCAAGGTACATAAAAAGAACCTATAAGAGACTTAAAAGTAGTACATTTGAAGTTTGAAGTGGATGATACTAAAGTAAGGACTGCTACAAGTTCGTTAAATGAGTCTCTAAAGTAAAACTGAATAGTAGATGTGAATAGTTAAGACAGATGTACTCCAAGGTTCACAAAAAGAACCTATAAGAGGCTTGTCGGTGTAGGTTTGAGTTTTGAAGTTTATGTTAGTTAAGCCAGGCGTGCTGCAAGGTGGCTAGATGAGTGCAGGGCTCTGGTGGTGGTTGCGGAGCCCTGTCTCGCCGCAGGGGCTCGGACAGGTCGCTGTCGGGCTCCGCGCACGAGCTGGCCATCTGCGGCATCAAGGACCCCACGAGGGTCCCGCACAGCCACAGCCAGAGCAACCTCAGCGACATTCCCTACAGGTAGGGGCGTGGGGCGGGTTGTGAGAGGCGGGGGTCCTCGGGGGACTGGGGTGGGACCCATGGGGGGCTTGAGAGTGGAGGGTTAGTGGGGAGAGGCGCGGAGGTGGGTGGTAGTTAAGTGAGGGGTGCTACAAGATCGTTAAATGGGTCCTTAAAGTAAAACTGCATAGTAGAGGTGTATAGTTAAGATAGATGTACTGCAAGGTTCATAAAAACAACTCATAACAAGCTAAAAGGTGTAGATTTGAGATTTTATGTGAATGTTACTAAAGTGAGGAGAACAACAAGGTCGTTAGAAGTGTCTCTAAAGTAAAACTGTATAGTAGACGTAAATATTTAAGATAGATATACTAAAAATAACCTATATGAGGCTTGAAGGTGTAGATTTGAGGATTGAAGTTGATGTTAGTTAAGTGAGGGGTACTACAAGTTTGTTAAATGGGACCCTAAAGTGAAACTGAATAGTAGAGGTTAATAGTTAAGATAAATGTACTGCAAGGTTCATAAAAACAACCTATAAGAGACTTGAAGGTGTAGATTTGAGGTTTGAAGTGGATGTTAGTAAAGTGAGGGATACTACAAGATCGTTAGATGAGTCTCTAAACTAAAACTACATAGTAGAGGTCAATAGTTAAAATAGAAGTACTGCAAGGTTCATAAAACCACTTGCGGTTGCAAGGTTTAAGGCTTGAAGTGGATGTTAATAAAGTGAGGGGTACTACAACGTCGTTAAATGAGTCTCTAAAGTAAAACTGTCTAGGAGAGATGAATATTTAAGATAGATATACTAAAAAGAACCTATAAGACGCTAAAAGGTGTTAGTTTGAGGTTTAAAGTGAGGATTGCTACAAGATTTTTAAATGAATCTCTAAAGTAAAATTGCATCGTAGAGGTCAATAGTTAAGATAGATGTACTGCAAGATTCATGAAATCAGTTCTGGTGACATGATTAACATTAAAATCTAATCAAATTTAATGTAGACAGCGATTTTGTACTTATCTAGATACCAACACTACTAAAATGTTTGTTGTCATAATAGCAGAGACATAATTTAAAACATAACATAACTGCGAAATAATAATGTCAAATTAGGGGCTATACATTTTATCCTTCACACATATTATATTGCTTGACATTGTACCACACTTTCAATCTTGCATACCTTTTATCCTCCACACTTTTAATTCACGAAAAAAGTTATCTTACAGACATTTTATCTTCCAAACCATTTTATCATCCACACATTTTATCTTCCACTCATTTTATGTTCCACACATTTTACCTTTTACACATTTAATATTCAGAAAAATTTAATACTGGATATTCATCTAATTATAAGTATGTTAATTGCATGGGCAATAAAATGAATGGCAGGTACAATTACAATGTTTTAAAGATCAAACGTTGGCGAAGATAAAATGTGTGGAAAATAAAATGAAGGAAGGATGAAATGTGTGGATAATAAAATGTGTGCAAGATAAAATGTGTGTAAGAGAACTTTTGGTGTTGTTAGTGTGGAGGATAAAAGGTGCGCAAGATTGAATGTGTGCAAGGTACAATATCAAGCAATATAACATGTGTGGAGGATAAAATGTATACGCCTCAAACTGAATAGTAGAGGAGAATAATTAAGATAGATGTACTGCAAGGTTCATAAAAAGAACTTATAAGAGACAAAAAATGTAGTACATTTGAGGTTTGAAGTGGATGTTACTAAAGTAAGGACTGCTACAAGATCATTAAATGAGTCTCTAAAGTAAAACTGTATAGTAGAGGTGAATAGTTAAGCTAGATGTACTGCCAGCTTCACAACAAGAACCTATAAGAGTCTTGAAGGCGTAGATTTGAGGTTTAAAGTGAATGTCACTAAAGTAAGGACTGCTACAAGCTCCTTAAATGAGTCTCTAAAGTAAAACTGAATAGTAGAGGTGAATACTTAAGATAGATGTACTGCCAGATTCACACAAAGAACCTATAAGAGGCTTGTCGGTGTAGGTTTGAGTTTTGAAGTTTATGTTAGTTAAGCCAGGCGTGCTGCAAGGTGGCTAGATGAGTGCAGGGCTCTGGTGGTGGTTGCGGAGCCCTGTCTCGCCGCAGGGGCTCGGACAGGTCGCTGTCGGGCTCCGCGCACGAGCTGGCCATCTGCGGCATCAAGGACCCCACGAGGGTCCCGCACAGCCACAGCCAGAGCAACCTCAGCGACATTCCCTACAGGTAGGGGCGTGGGGCGGGTTGTGAGAGGCGGGGGTCCTCGGGGGACTGGGGTGGGACTCATGGGGGGCTTGGAGAGGGGAGGGGTTAGTGGGGAGAGGCGCGGAGGTGGGTGGTAGTTAAGTGAGGGGTGCTACAAGATCGTTAAATGAGACTCTAAAGTGAAACTAAATGGTACGGGAGAATAGTGAAGATAGATGTACTGCAAGATTCATAAAGAGAACGTATAGAAGCTAAAAAGTGTAGGTTTTAGGTTTGAAGTCGATGTTAGTTTAGTGAGAGGTGCTACAATATTGCTAAATGAGTCTCTAAAGTAAAACTGTATAGTGGAGGTGTATATTTAAGATAGATATACTAACAAGAACCTATAAGACACTAAAAGGTGTAGGTTTGAGGTTTGAAGTGGATGTTAATAAAGTGAGGGGTACTACAACGTCGTTAAATGAGTCTCTAAAGTAAAACTGTCTAGTAAAGATGAATATTTAAGATAGATATACTAAAAAGAACCTATAAGACACTAAAAGATGTAGGTTTGAGCTTTTAAGTGAATGTTAATAAAGTGAGGGGTGCTACAAGATAGTTAAATGAGTCTCTAAAGTAAAACTGTATAGTAGAAGTCAATAGTTAAGATAGATGTACTGCAAGATTCATGAAATCAGTTCTGGTTACATGATTAACATAAAAATCTAATCAAATCTAATGTAGACAGTGATTTTGTACTTATCTAGATACCAACACTACTAAAATGTTTGTTGTCGTAGTAGCAGAGACATAATTTGAATCCTCCACACATGTTATATTGCTCGACATTGTATCTGTCAAACATTTAATCTTGCACACCTTTTATCGTGCACTTTTAATCCACGTATGTACATTATCTTACACACATTTTATCTTGTGCACATTTTCTCATCCACACATTTTATCTTCCATTCATTTTATGTACCACACATTTTATCTTCGCCAACATTTGATCTTTAAAAACTTGTAATTATAACTTTCATTCATTTTATTGCCCATGCAATAACCATACCTATAATTAGATAACATATTCCGTCTTAAATGTTTCGAAGATAAAATGTGTAAAAGATAAAATGTGTGGAACATAAAATGAGTGGAAGATAAAACGTGTGGACGATAAAATGATTTGCAAGATAAAATGTGTGTATGATAATGTTTTTAGTGTGTTGAGGATAAAAGGTGTGCAAGATTGACAGTATGCAAGGTACTATGTCAAGTAATATAACATGTGTGGAGGATAAAATGTATACGCCTCAAATAGTTAAGATAAGTGTACTGCAAGGTTCATAAAAAGAACCTATAAGAGGCTTGTCGGTGTAGGTTTGAGGTTTGTAGTGGATGTGAGTTAAGCCAGGCGTGCTGCAAGGTGGCTAGATGCGTGTAGGGCTCTGGTGTTGGTAGCGGAGCCCTGTCTCGCCGCCGGGGCTCCGACAGGTCGCTGTCGGGCTCCGCGCACGAGCTGGCCATCTGCGGCATCAAGGACCCCACGCGGGTCCCGCACAGCCACAGCCAGAGCAACCTCAGCGACATTCCCTACAGGTAGGGGCGTAGGGCGGGTTGTGAGAGGCGGGGGTCCTCGGGGGACTGGTGTAGGGCTTCGGAAATGGAAGTTTATGTATTGAAAGGGGAAATAAGTGTAGAATTAAAGTTATAACGGTTGTTAGTTATGTGAGGGGTGCTACAAGGTTGTTAAATGAGTCCTTATAGGAAAATGGAATAGTAGAGGTGTATAGTAAAGATAGATGAACTGCAAGGTTCATGAAACCACTTCCGGTTGCCAGGTTTGAGGCTTGAAGTGGATGCAAATAAAGTGAGGGGTGCTATAAGGTCGTTAAATGGGTCCCTAAAGTAAACGGGATACCACAAGAAACTGAAGTGATACTTGGAAAGTAAAGTATTAAGTGTTAAGAGGCTTAAAGGTGTAGAGTTGGGGTTTAAAGTGGATGTTAGTAAAATGAGGGGAGCTACAAGGCTCTTAGAAGAGTACTGTATAGTAAAGGTGAATATTTAAGATAAATATACTAAAAAAACCTATAAAACACTAAACGGTGTAAGTTTGAGGTTTGAAGTGGATGTTACTAAAGTGAGGAGTGATACAAGGTTGTTAAATGTGTCTAGAAAGTTAAATGAAGGAAATAAGGTTCTTTTTATTGAAAGTTAGATACTACCCTGGGATTTTTTTCACTATTTTTCCTGTAATCTAGAGGGTTGAATGAAGGGAACAAGGTACTTTTTAGTGAAAGTTAGAGGTCTTTAATTTTTGAGGCCAGAAATTTAATTCGCAAAATCTGTCTACATTAAAAAATTCATATCTTGGAAAATACTACCCTGGGATTTTTTTCACTATTTTTCCTGTAATCTAGACGCTTGAGTGAAGGGAATAAGGTACTTTTTAGTGAAAGTTAGAGGACTTTAATTTTTGAGGCCAGAAATTTAATTCGCAAAATCTGTCTACATTAAAAAATTCATATCTTGGAAAATACTACCCTGGGATTTTTTTCACTATTTTTCCTGTAATCTAGACGGTTGAATGAAGGGAATAAGGTACTTTTAGTAAAAGTTAGAGGTCTTTGATTTTTGAGGCCAGAAATTTTATTCGCAAAATCTGTCTACATTAAAAAATTCATATCTTGGAAAATACTACCCTGGGATTTTTTTCACTATTTTTCCTGTAATCTAGAGGGTTGAATGAAGGGAATAAGGTACTTTTTAGTGAAAGTTAGAGGTCTTTAATTTTTGAGGCCACAAATTTAATTCACAAAATCTGTCTACATTAAAAAAATCATATCTTGGAAAATACTACCCTGGGATTTTTTTCACTATTTTTCCTGTAATCTAGAGGGTTGAATGAAGGGAATAAGGTACTTTTTATTGAAAGTTAGAGGTCTTTAATTTTTGAGGCCAGAAATTTTATTCACAAAATCTGTCTACATTAAAAAATTCATATCTTGGTAAATACTATCCTGGGATTTTTTTCACTATTTTTCCTGTAATCTAGAGGCTTGAATAAAGGGAATAAGGTACTTTTTACTAAAAGTTACAGGTCTTTAATTTTTGAGGCCAGAAATTTAATTCGCAAAATCTGTCTACGTTAAAAAAGTCATATCTTGGAAAATACTACCCTGGGATTTTTTTCACTATTTTTCCTGTAATCTAGAGGGTTGAATGAAGAGAATAAGGTACTTTTTAGTGAAAGTTAGAGGTCTTCAATTTTTGAGGCCAGAAATTTAATTCGCAAAATCTGTCTACATTAAAAAATTCATATCTTGGAAAATACTACCCTGGGAATTTTTTTACTATTTTTCCAGTAATGTAGAGGGTTGAATGAAGAAAATAAGGTACTTTTTAGTAAAAGTTAGAGGTCTTCAATTTTTGAGGCCAGAAATTTAATTCGCAGAATCTGTCTACATTAAAAAAATCATATCTTGGAAAATACTACCCTGGGATTTTTTTCACTATTTTTCCTGTAATCTAGAGGGTTGAGTGAAGGGATTAAGGTACTTTTTAGTGAAGGTTAGAGGTCTTCAATTTTTGAGGCCAGATATTAAATTCCTAAAATCTGTCTACATTAAAAAATTCATATCTTGGAAAATACTACCCTGGGATTTTTTTCACTATTTTTCCTGTAATCTAGAGGCTTGAATGAAGGAAATAAGGTACTTTTTAATGAAAGTTAGAGGTCTTTAATTTTTGAGGCCACAAATTTAATTTGCAAAATCTTTCTACATTAAAAAATTCATATCTTGGAAAATACTACCCTGGGATTTTTTTCACTATTTTTCCTGTAATCTAGAGGCTTGAATGAAGGGAATAAGGTACTTTTTAGTGAAAGTTAGAGGTCTTTAATTTTTGAGGCCACAAATTTAATTCGCAAAATCTGTCTACATTAAAAAATTCATATCTTGGAAAATACTACCCTGGGATTTCTTTCACAATTTTTCCTGTAATCTAGAGGGTTGAGTGAAGGGATTAAGGTACTTTTTAGTGAAAGTTAGAGGTCTTCAATTTTTGAGGCCAGATATTAAATTCCTAAAATCTGTCTACATTAAAAAATTCAGATCTTGTAAAATACTACTCTGGGATTTTTTCACTATTTTTCCTGTAATCTAGAGGCTTGAATGAAGGGAATAAGGTACTTTTTAGTGAAAGTTAGAGGTTTTTAATTTTTGAGGCCACAAATTTAATTCGCAAAATCTGTCTACATTAAAAAAATCATATCTTGGAAAATACTACCCTGGGATTTTTTTCACTACTTTTCCTGTAATCTAGAGGGTTGAGTGAAGGTATTAAGGTACTTTTTAGTGAAGGTTAGAGGTCTTCAATTTTTGAGGCCAGATATTAAATTCCTAAAATCTGTCTACATTAAAAAATTCATATCTTGGAAAATACTACCCTGGGATTTTTTTCACTATTTTTCCTGTAATCTAGAGGCTTGAATGAAGGGAATAAGGTACTTTTTAGTGAAAGTTAGAGGTCTTTAATTTTTGAGGCCACAAATTTAATTTGCAAAATCTTTCTACATTAAAAAATTCATATCTTGGAAAATACTACCCTGGGATTTTTTTCACTATTTTTCCTGTAATCTAGAGGGTTGAGTGAAGGGATTAAGGTACTTTTTAGTGAAGGTTAGAGGTCTTCAATTTTTGAGGCCAGATATTAAATTCCTAAAATCTGTCTACATTAAAAAATTCATATCTTGAAAAATACTACCCTGGGATTTTTTTCACTATTTTTCCTGTAATCTAGAGGCTTGAATGTAGGGAATAAGGTACTTTTTAGTGAAAGTTAGAGGTCTTTAATTTTTGAGGCCACAAATTTAATTTGCAAAATCTTTCTACATTAAAAAATTCATATCTTGGAAAATACTACCCTGGGATTTTTTTCACTATTTTTCCTGTAATCTAGAGGCTTGAATGAAGGGAATAAGGTACTTTTTAGTGAAAGTTAGAGGTCTTTAATTTTTGAGGCCACAAATTTAATTCGCAAAATCTGTCTACATTAAAAAAACCATATCTTGGAAAATACTACCCTGGGATTTTTTTCACTATTTTTCCTGTAATCTAGAGGGTTGAATGTAGGGAATAAGGTACTTTTTAGTGAAAGTTAGAGGTCTTTAATTTTTGAGGCCAGATATTTAATTCCTAAAATCTGTCTACATTAAAAAATTCATATCTTGGAAAATACTACCCTGGGATTTTTTTCACTATTTTTCCTGTAATCTAGAGGGTTGAGTGAAGGGATTAAGGTACTTTTTAGTGAAGGTTAGAGGTCTTCAATTTTTGAGGCCAGATATTAAATTCCTAAAATCTGTCTACATTAAAAAATTCATATCTTGGAAAATACTACCCTGGGATTTTTTTCACTATTTTTCCTGTAATCTAGAGGCTTGAATGAAGGGAATAAGGTACTTTTTAGTGAAAGTTAGAGGTCTTTAATTTTTGAGGCCACAAATTTAATTTGCAAAATCTTTCTACATTAAAAAATTCATATCTTGGAAAATACTACCCTGGGATTTTTTTCACTATTTTTCCTGTAATCTAGAGGCTTGAATGAAGGGAATAAGGTACTTTTTAGTGAAAGTTAGAGGTCTTTAATTTTTGAGGCCACAAATTTAATTCGCAAAATCTGTCTACATTAAAAAAACCATATCTTGGAAAATACTACCCTGGGATTTTTTTCACTATTTTTCCTGTAATCTAGAGGGTTGAATGTAGGGAATAAGGTACTTTTTAGTGAAAGTTAGAGGTCTTTAATTTTTGAGGCCACAAATTTAATTCGCAAAATCTGTCTACATTAAAAAATTCATATCTTGGAAAATACTACCCTGGGATTTTTTTCACTATTTTTCCTGTAATCTAGAGGCTTGAATGAAGGGAATAAGGTACTTTTTAGTGAAAGTTAGAGGTCTTTAATTTTTGAGGCCACAAATTTAATTTGCAAAATCTTTCTACATTAAAAAATTCATATCTTGGAAAATACTACCCTGGGATTTTTTTCACTATTTTTCCTGTAATCTAGAGGCTTGAATGAAGGGAATAAGGTACTTTTTAGTGAAAGTTAGAGGTCTTTAATTTTTGAGGCCACAAATTTAATTCGCAAAATCTGTCTACATTAAAAAAACCATATCTTGGAAAATACTACCCTGGGATTTTTTTCACTATTTTTCCTGTAATCTAGAGGGTTGAATGTAGGGAATAAGGTACTTTTTAGTGAAAGTTAGAGGTCTTTAATTTTTGAGGCCAGATATTTAATTCCTAAAATCTGTCTACATTAAAAAATTCATATCTTGGAAAATACTACCCTGGGATTTTTTTCACTATTTTTCCTGTAATCTAGAGGCTTGAATGTAGGGAATAAGGTACTTTTTAGTGAAAGTTAGAGGTCTTTAATTTTTGAGGCCACAAATTTAATTCGCAAAATCTGTCTACATTAAAAAAATCATATCTTGGAAAATATTACCCTGGGATTTTTTTCACTATTTTTCCTGTAATCTAGAGGGTTGAATGAAGGGAATAGGGTACTTTTTAGTGAAAGTTAGAGGTCTTTAATATTTGAGGCCACAAATTTAATTCGCAAAATCTGTCTACATTAAAAAAATCATATCTTGGAAAATACTACCCTGGGATTTTTTTCACTATTTTTCCTGTAATCTAGAGGGTTGAATGAAGGTAATAGGGTACTTTTTAGTGAAAGTTAGAGGTCTTTAATTTTTGAGGCCACAAATTTAATTCGCAAAATCTGTCTACATTAAAAAATTCATATCTTGGAAAATACTACCCTGGGATTTTTTTCACTATTTTTCCTGTAATCTAGAGGCTTGAGTGAAGGGAATAAGGTACTTTTTAGTGAAAGTTAGAGGTCTTTAATTTTTGAGGCCAGATATTTAATTCCTAAAATCTGTCTACATTAAAAAATTCATATCTTGGAAAATACTACCCTGGGATTTTTTTCACTATTTTTCCTGTAATCTAGAGGCTTGAATGAAGGGAATAAGGTACTTTTTAGTGAAAGTTAGAGGTCTTTAATTTTTGAGGCCACAAATTTAATTTGCAAAATCTTTCTACATTAAAAAATTCATATCTTGGAAAATACTACCCTGGGATTTTTTTCACTATTTTTCCTGTAATCTAGAGGCTTGAATGAAGGGAATAAGGTACTTTTTAGTGAAAGTTAGAGGTCTTTAATTTTTGAGGCCACAAATTTAATTCGCAAAATCTGTCTACATTAAAAAAATCATATCTTGGAAAATACTACCCTGGGATTTTTTTCACTATTTTTCCTGTAATCTAGAGGGTTGAATGTAGGGAATAAGGTTTTTTTTAGTGAAAGTTAGAGGTCTTTAATTTTTGAGGCCAGATATTTAATTCCTAAAATCTGTCTACATTAAAAAATTCATATCTTGGAAAATACTACCCTGGCATTTTTTTCACTATTTTTCCTGTAATCTAGAGGCTTGAATGTAGGGAATAAGGTACTTTTTAGTGAAAGTTAGAGGTCTTTAATTTTTGAGGCCACAAATTTAATTCGCAAAATCTGTCTACATTAAAAAAATCATATCTTGGAAAATATTACCCTGGGATTTTTTTCACTATTTTTCCTGTAATCTAGAGGCTTGAATGTAGGGAATAAGGTACTTTTTAGTGAAAGTTAGAGGTCTTTAATTTTTGAGGCCACAAATTTAATTCGCAAAATCTGTCTACATTAAAAAAATCATATCTTGGAAAATATTACCCTGGGATTTTTTTCACTATTTTTCCTGTAATCTAGAGGGTTGAATGAAGGGAATAGGGTACTTTTTAGTGAAAGTTAGAGGTCTTTAATATTTGAGGCCAGATATTTAATTCCTAAAATCTGTCTACATTAAAAAATTCATATCTTGGAAAATACTACCCTGGGATTTTTTTCACTATTTTTCCTGTAATCTAGAGGCTTGAATGAAGGGAATAAGGTACTTATTAGTGAAAGTTAGAGGTCTTTAATTTTTGAGGCCAGAAATTTAATTCGCAAAATCCTTCTACATTAAAAAATTCATATCTTGGAAAATACTACCCTGGGATTTTTTTCACTATTTTTCCTGTAATCTAGAGGCTTGAGTGAAGGGAATAAGGTACTTTTTAGTGAAGGTTAGAGGTCTTTAATTTTTGAGGCCACAAATTTAATTCGCAAAATCTGTCTACATTAAAAAAATCATATCTTGGAAAATACTACCCTGGGATTTTTTTCACTATTTTTCCTGTAATCTAGAGGCTTGAATGAAGGGAATAAGGTACTTTTTAGTGAAGGTTAGAGGTCTTTAATTTTTGAGGCCACAAATTTAATTTGCAAAATCTTTCTACATTAAAAAATTCATATCTTGGAAAATACTACCCTGGGATTTTTTTCACTATTTTTCCTGTAATCTAGAGGCTTGAATGAAGGGAATAAGGTACTTTTTAGTGAAAGTTAGAGGTCTTTAATTTTTGAGGCCACAAATTTAATTCGCAAAATCTGTCTACATTAAAAAAATCATATCTTGGAAAATACTACCCTGGGATTTTTTTCACTATTTTTCCTGTAATCTAGAGGCTTGAATGAAGGGAATAAGGTACTTTTTAGTGAAAGTTAGAGGTCTTTAATTTTTGAGGCCACAAATTTAATTCGCAAAATCTGTCTACATTAAAAAATTCATATCTTGGAAAATACTACCCTGGGATTTTTTTCACTATTTTTCCTGTAATCTAGAGGGTTGAATGAAGGGAATAAGGTACTTATTAGTGAAAGTTAGAGGTCTTTAATTTTTGAGGCCACAAATTTAATTCGCAAAATCTGTCTACATTAAAAAATTCATATCTTGGAAAATACTACCCTGGGATTTTTTTCACTATTTTTCCTGTAATCTAGAGGCTTGAATGAAGGGAATAAGGTACTTTTTAGTGAAAGTTAGAGGTCTTTAATTTTTGAGGCCACAAATATAATTCGCAAAATCTGTCTACATTAAAAAAATCATATCTTGGAAAATATTACCCTGGGATTTTTTTCACTATTTTTCCTGTAATCTAGAGGGTTGAATGAAGGGAATAGGGTACTTTTTAGTGAAAGTTAGAGGTCTTTAATATTTGAGGCCACAAATTTAATTCGCAAAATCTGTCTACATTAAAAAAATCATATCTTGGAAAATACTACCCTGGGATTTTTTTCACTATTTTTCCTGTAATCTAGAGGGTTGAATGAAGGTAATAGGGTACTTTTTAGTGAAAGTTAGAGGTCTTTAATTTTTGAGGCCACAAATTTAATTCGCAAAATCTGTCTACATTAAAAAATTCATATCTTGGAAAATACTACCCTGGGATTTTTTTCACTATTTTTCCTGTAATCTAGAGGCTTGAGTGAAGGGAATAAGGTACTTTTTAGTGAAAGTTAGAGGTCTTTAATTTTTGAGGCCAGATATTTAATTCCTAAAATCTGTCTACATTAAAAAATTCATATCTTGGAAAATACTACCCTGGCATTTTTTTCACTATTTTTCCTGTAATCTAGAGGCTTGAATGAAGGGAATAAGGTACTTTTTAGTGAAAGTTAGAGGTCTTTAATTTTTGAGGCCACAAATTTAATTTGCAAAATCTTTCTACATTAAAAAATTCATATCTTGGAAAATACTACCCTGGGATTTTTTTACTATTTTTCCTGTAATCTAGAGGCTTGAATGAAGGGAATAAGGTACTTTTTAGTGAAAGTTAGAGGTCTTTAATTTTTGAGGCCACAAATATAATTCGCAAAATCTGTCTACATTAAAAAAATCATATCTTGGAAAATACTACCCTGGGATTTTTTTCACTATTTTTCCTGTAATCTAGAGGGTTGAATGTAGGGAATAAGGTACTTTTTAGTGAAAGTTAGAGGTCTTTAATTTTTGAGGCCAGATATTTAATTCCTAAAATCTGTCTACATTAAAAAATTCATATCTTGGAAAATACTACCCTGGCATTTTTTTCACTATTTTTCCTGTAATCTAGAGGCTTGAATGTAGGGAATAAGGTACTTTTTAGTGAAAGTTAGAGGTCTTTAATTTTTGAGGCCAGATATTTAATTCCTAAAATCTGTCTACATTAAAAAATTCATATCTTGGAAAATACTACCCTGGGATTTTTTTCACTATTTTTCCTGTAATCTAGAGGCTTGAATGAAGGGAATAAGGTACTTTTTAGTGAAGGTTAGAGGTCTTTAATTTTTGAGGCCACAAATTTAATTTGCAAAATCTTTCTACATTAAAAAATTCATATCTTGGAAAATACTACCCTGGGATTTTTTTCACTATTTTTCCTGTAATCTAGAGGCTTGAATGAAGGGAATAAGGTACTTTTTAGTGAAAGTTAGAGGTCTTTAATTTTTGAGGCCACAAATTTAATTCGCAAAATCTGTCTACATTAAAAAAATCATATCTTGGAAAATACTACCCTGGGATTTTTTTCACTATTTTTCCTGTAATCTAGAGGCTTGAATGAAGGGAATAAGGTACTTTTTAGTGAAAGTTAGAGGTCTTTAATTTTTGAGGCCACAAATTTAATTCGCAAAATCTGTCTACATTAAAAAATTCATATCTTGGAAAATACTACCCTGGGATTTTTTTCACTATTTTTCCTGTAATCTAGAGGGTTGAATGAAGGGAATAAGGTACTTATTAGTGAAAGTTAGAGGTCTTTAATTTTTGAGGCCACAAATTTAATTCGCAAAATCTGTCTACATTAAAAAATTCATATCTTGGAAAATACTACCCTGGGATTTTTTTCACTATTTTTCCTGTAATCTAGAGGCTTGAATGAAGGGAATAAGGTACTTTTTAGTGAAAGTTAGAGGTCTTTAATTTTTGAGGCCACAAATTTAATTTGCAAAATCTTTCTACATTAAAAAATTCATATCTTGGAAAATACTACCCTGGGATTTTTTTACTATTTTTCCTGTAATCTAGAGGCTTGAATGAAGGGAATAAGGTACTTTTTAGTGAAAGTTAGAGGTCTTTAATTTTTGAGGCCACAAATATAATTCGCAAAATCTGTCTACATTAAAAAAATCATATCTTGGAAAATACTACCCTGGGATTTTTTTCACTATTTTTCCTGTAATCTAGAGGGTTGAATGTAGGGAATAAGGTACTTTTTAGTGAAAGTTAGAGGTCTTTAATTTTTGAGGCCAGATATTTAATTCCTAAAATCTGTCTACATTAAAAAATTCATATCTTGGAAAATACTACCCTGGCATTTTTTTCACTATTTTTCCTGTAATCTAGAGGCTTGAATGTAGGGAATAAGGTACTTTTTAGTGAAAGTTAGAGGTCTTTAATTTTTGAGGCCAGATATTTAATTCCTAAAATCTGTCTACATTAAAAAATTCATATCTTGGAAAATACTACCCTGGGATTTATTTCACTATTTTTCCTGTAATCTAGAGGCTTGAATGAAGGGAATAAGGTACTTTTTAGTGAAGGTTAGAGGTCTTTAATTTTTGAGGCCACAAATTTAATTTGCAAAATCTTTCTACATTAAAAAATTCATATCTTGGAAAATACTACCCTGGGATTTTTTTCACTATTTTTCCTGTAATCTAGAGGCTTGAATGAAGGGAATAAGGTACTTTTTAGTGAAAGTTAGAGGTCTTTAATTTTTGAGGCCACAAATTTAATTCGCAAAATCTGTCTACATTAAAAAAATCATATCTTGGAAAATACTACCCTGGGATTTTTTTCACTATTTTTCCTGTAATCTAGAGGCTTGAATGAAGGGAATAAGGTACTTTTTAGTGAAAGTTAGAGGTCTTTAATTTTTGAGGCCACAAATTTAATTCGCAAAATCTGTCTACATTAAAAAATTCATATCTTGGAAAATACTACCCTGGGATTTTTTTCACTATTTTTCCTGTAATCTAGAGGGTTGAATGAAGGGAATAAGGTACTTATTAGTGAAAGTTAGAGGTCTTTAATTTTTGAGGCCACAAATTTAATTCGCAAAATCTGTCTACATTAAAAAATTCATATCTTGGAAAATACTACCCTGGGATTTTTTTCACTATTTTTCCTGTAATCTAGAGGCTTGAATGAAGGGAATAAGGTACTTTTTAGTGAAAGTTAGAGGTCTTTAATTTTTGAGGCCACAAATTTAATTCGCAAAATCTGTCTACATTAAAAAATTCATATCTTGGAAAATACTACCCTGGGATTTTTTTCACTATTTTTCCTGTAATCTAGAGGCTTGAATGAAGGGAATAAGGTACTTTTTAGTGAAAGTTAGAGGTCTTTAATTTTTGAGGCCACAAATTTAATTTGCAAAATCTTTCTACATTAAAAAATTCATATCTTGGAAAATACTACCCTGGGATTTTTTCACTATTTTTCCTGTAATCTAGAGGCTTTAATGTAGGGAATAAGGTACTTTTTAGTGAAAGTTAGAGGTCTTTAATTTTTGAGGCCACAAATTTAATTCGCAAAATCTGTCTACATTAAAAAAATCATATCTTGGAAAATATTACCCTGGGATTTTTTTCACTATTTTTCCTGTAATCTAGAGGGTTGAATGAAGGGAATAGGGTACTTTTTAGTGAAAGTTAGAGGTCTTTAATATTTGAGGCCACAAATTTAATTCGCAAAATCTGTCTACATTAAAAAAATCATATCTTGGAAAATACTACCCTGGGATTTTTTTCACTATTTTTCCTGTAATCTAGAGGCTTGAGTGAAGGGAATAAGGTACTTTTTAGTGAAAGTTAGAGGTCTTTAATTTTTGAGGCCAGATATTTAATTCCTAAAATCTGTCTACATTAAAAAATTCATATCTTGGAAAATACTACCCTGGGATTTTTTTCACTATTTTTCCTGTAATCTAGAGGCTTGAGTGAAGGGAATAAGGTACTTTTTAGTGAAAGTTAGAGGTCTTTAATTTTTGAGGCCAGATATTTAATTCCTAAAATCTGTCTACATTAAAAAATTCATATCTTGGAAAATACTACCCTGGGATTTTTTTCACTATTTTTCCTGTAATCTAGAGGCTTGAATGAAGGGAATAAGGTACTTTTTAGTAAAATTTAGGTAGAGAGGTAAAGTTGAAGTTGTTCTTAATATTTTAATAGTTGTCTTTGGTTTGAAGTAAATGTTAGTAAAGTGAAGGGTGTTGCAAGGTTGTTAAATGAGTCTCCAAAGTTAAAATGAATAGTAGAGGTGAATTTATTGTCTGATTTACGGTCCACATTTAAATTGAATGATAAAAGAATTTTTGGAATGTAGAAATAGAACATAACTTCAGTACGCCTTTATAAAACAATTCGTATATTTGGTCTTTTTTAGAGAATAAACGGAATAATTAAAACAGAATTGAAACAGTTAACGTAAGAGTTCCGCAAGGTTCTGAAGTAAGTCTAGGGTTATACAGAAATGTTTTTCGCGGGTAAAAATGATTTTAAGATGCAAATTAGTAAACATTTGATTGTTTCTACAAGCTAACACCGAAGAACGAGCTAATATACGGTACAAATAAGACATTTAGGGGTACCGCAAGGTCCTAACGTAAGCCTTGTATGCTTTATAATCTAAGAGAGTCAAGACACGCAATAACATTTACAAGAAGTACCAAACTGTAACAATGTGGGAATTAGTAGATCTCTAGATACAAATAAGAACTTTAGGGGTACCCCAAGGCCCTGACAAAGGCCTGGTATGTTACACACATGGACAGACATCATAAAAATATTAAAATGTGTTCTAAGAACTTTTAAACATGTTTATCTAAAAAGACATTTAGTAGTACCGCAAGGTTCTAACATAGGCCTTGTATGCTTTATAATCTAAGCAAATCAGAACTCACAATAACTTTTACTAGAAGTAGCAAACCGTAACACCGTGGGAATTAGTAGCCCCATGGTACAACTAACACATTTAGGGGTACCGGAAGGTCCGAACATAGGCCTTGTATGCTTTATAATCTAAGCGACGGAACACGTAATAACTTTTACAAGAAGAAGCAAACTGTAACACCCTGGGAATCAGTAACCCCATGGTATAAATAAGACATTTAGTGGTACCGCAAGGTTCTAACATAAGCCTTGTATGCTTTATAATCTAAGCGTCAAAACTCGTAATAACATTTACTGGAAGTAGCAAACCGTAACACCGTGGGAATTAGTAGTCCCATCAGGGGTACCGTAAGGTCCTAACATAGGCCTTGTATGCTTTATAATCTAAGCGTCAGAACTCGTAATAACTTTCACTAGAAATAGCAAACCGTAACACCGTGGGAATTAGTAACCCCATGGTACAACTAACACATTTGGGGTACCGCAAGGCTCTACCAAAGGCCCCGCCTCTCTGGTAGCGTAGCATGGCTTGCCCGCTTGTTAGTGACGTTGGCTTTTGCAGGGGCGATATCCCGTGCCAGTCTCGTCGGCCCAAAGGCTTCTCCGTGTAAGTCGAGATCGGTGTTGTTCGCGCGAGCTCGGTACGGGCTTACCTCGCTGCCTTGCGGCTCACACTAGCTGACCTCACACAATAACAACACTCAGCTTGGGTCGGACAGTGCTACTCTTGTAGGGAGATGGATAGGTAGACACAAGCTAGGTTGAAGATGGTTTACTGTCTTATATACACTAGCGGTTGTTTGCTTGTCTCAAACATTACTACACTTGTATAGACACAGATAGCTAAACCTAATCATGATTGAAGATATTCTTCAGTGAGTTATACTAAAGTCTGTATTAAGACTTGTATTAGCTAAAACACTGTTTTACTTGTGTTAAACATTACTACACTTGTATTAACATGGATAGCTGGAACTCAATCTAGATTGAAGATGGGTTACTAATCTTATATACACTAGCAGTTGTTGCCCATTTGACCAAATTAGCTGGGTTACACATTAAATAATATGACTTCGCTTGTGTCAGACAGTACTATACTTGTAGAGACACGGATAGGTGAAACTAATCTACATTGAAGATGTTTTACTATGTCCTACTACACTAAGACATATTGAGTGGTATTCAGTGGGTTATATCAAAGTCTGTAATAAGACTTGTATTAGTTAAAACACTGTTTTACCTTACAACATACTTAAATTAGCTGAATTACACACAAAATAACATCTCTTCGCTTGTCTCAGACAGTACTACACTTGTAGAGGCATGGATAGATAGACACAAACTAGGTTGAAGATGGTTTACTAGTCTTATATGTATACACTAGTACAATAAATAACATGACTTCGCTTGTGTCAAACATTACTACACTTGTATTAACACGGATAGCTGAACTCAATCTATATTGAAGATGTTTTATTAAGTCCTACTTAAACTAGCGGTTGTTGAAATCCGAACACTAGAAAATAATAGAGATAGATACATGGGGTGGTATACTTTGCTTGTCAAACAGTACTATATTTGTATTAACACGGATAGATAGACACAATCTACATTGAAAGTGTTTTACGAAGTCCTACTACATTAAAACATAATGGGTAGTTTTTAGTTGGTTATACTAAAGTCTGTGTTAAGACTTGTGTTTTACCTTAAAACATACTTTAATTAGCTGGGTTACACACTAAAGAACATGACGTCGTTTGTGTCAAACATTACTACACTCATATTAACACAAATAGCTGAAACCCAATATAGATTGAAGATGGTTTACTAGTCTTATATACACTAGCGGTTGTTGCCCATTTGACCACATTAGCTAGGTTACACACTAAATAAAATGACTTCGCTTGTGTCAGACAGAACTACACTTATATTCATACGGAGATTTAAACCTAATCTAGATTGAAGATGGTTTACTGTCTTATATAAACTAGCGGTTGTTGCCCATTTGACACAGACAATAACGTGACTTTGCTTATTTCAAACATTACTACACTTCTATTAACACAGATAGTTGGAACCCAATCTAGATTGAAGAAGTATTACTAAGTCTTACTTAAACTAGCGGTTGTTGAAATCCAAATACCAAAAATAATAGAGATAGATACATGAGGTGGTATATTTTGCTTGTCTCAAACATTACTACATTTGTATTTACACGGATATCTGGAACCAATATAGATTGAAGATGGTTTACTAGTCTTATATACACTAGCGGTCGTTGACCAGTTGACTACATTAGCTGGGTTACACACTAAATAACATAACGTCGTTTGTCTCAAACATTACTACACTTATATTAATACGGCTAGCTAGAACCAATCTAAGTTGAAGATGTTCTTGTTCACATTAGCTGGGTTACATACAAAATAATACCACGTCGCTTATGTCAGACAGTACTACAGTTGTATTAATACGGATAGATGGACACAATCTAAATTGAAGATGTTTTACTATGTCCTACTACACCAAGACATAATGGGAGGTATTCAGTGGGTTATACTAAAGTCTGTATTAAGACTTGTATTAGCTAAAACAGTATTTTACCTTGAAACATACTTTAATACAAGCCTCATTCACTGCTACTGAATAACCTTGTTTTATTTAAAACACTTACATTATGAAAATCTTCTTCACAACACTATTGTTGCTCATACTAGCTGTGTTACACACTAAATAACATGACTTCGCTTGGGTCAAACAGTACTACACTTGTATTTACACGGATAGATAGACACAATCTAGATTGAAGATGGTTTACTAGTCTTATATACACTAGCGGTTATTACCCAGTTGACTACATTAACTGGGTTACACACTAAATAACATGACTTTGATTGTCTCAAACATTACTACACTTGTATTAACAGAGATAGCTGGAACCTAATCTAGATTGAAAATGTTTTACTAAGTCCTACTTAAACTAGCGGTTGTTGAAATCCAAACACCAAAAAATAATAGAGATAGACACATGGGATGGTATACTTTTCTTGTCTCAAACTAAAATACACTTGTATTAACACAGATAGCTGGAACTCAATCTAGATTGAAGATGGTTTACTGTCTTATATACACTAGCGGTTGTTGCCCAGTTGACTACATTAGCTGAGTTACACACTAAATAACATGACTTTGCTTGTTTTAAACAATACTACACTTGTATAGACACAGATAGCTAAACCTAATCATGATTGAAGATGATGCATTAAGCCCTGCTGCACTGAAACATAATAGGTGGTATTCAATAGTTTATACTAAAGTCTGTATTAAGACTTATATTAGCTAAAACACTGTTTTACCTTACACACATCAACAAATAACAAACAACAATGTTCGATATATATTTTTAGTAAAAATAGGAGTGCCACAAGGTACAGAAATAGGACCACATTGAGAGATTCAAACACAGTTCCTTGTAACCGATAAACGATACATACAATCAACAAACAACAATGTTCGCTCCAGTTACATTATTTATAAATATTTTTCGTAAAAACTGAAGTTCCACAAGGTACAAACATAGGACCGCAAACAAACATTCAAACGCAATTACTTGTAAACGATAAACGATAAATACAATCAACAAACAATAAACAAGTGCTTAAGCTAATACAAGTCTTAACAGAGACGTTAGTGTAACCCACTAAATACCACCCAATATATCGTAAAAATTAAAGTTCCACAAAGTACAGAAATAAGACCACATTGAAAAAAATTTACTTGTAAACGATAAATGATACATACAATCGTTGACTGAAAAATATATAGATAGGTAAGCTTATGAGAAAATCCGTTTCACCTACATAACTGTGTGTCTGGTTGCATTTGGGTTAATATCAGGCGTTTCTGTCAAATATTATAAGAAAAGAGCAAACGTCAAATAGTTAATAATACAAATTAGTTCTACTCGTATTTTAAAATATAGCAATGAATTATTGAAAGAACCAGTTTAACAGATACAAAAAAAAATTAGTAAATATGCAAAACAAGTTTATTTATCTGACATTTTTCTCTGTTTAATTCCGCTAAGTAGTTGATGGAATCATGAACGAGATGGCTCTGTCGAATCTAATTCCAAAACAGCAGTACGCAAAACATACAGGCTTGCCTATCTATATATTATTCAATCAACGATACAATCAAACAACAATGTTCGCTCCAGTTAGTGTGAATATTTTTCGTAAAAATAGGAGTTCCACAAGGTATAGACATAGGACCACAATCAAACATTCAAACACAGTTACTTGTATATGATAAACGATAAATACAATAAACAAACAACAACCCAATGTATTTATAAATATTTTATGTAAAAATAGGACTTCCACAAGGTACAGAAATAGGACACATATTCAAACACATTTACCTGTAAACGATAAACAATAAATATAGATAGGAACAACAAACTAACAACAAACACGCTAATACAACCCACTGAATACCACCCATAGAGTATTCTACTTTTTTGTATTTTATAAACTCAGGTGTGCCACAAGGTACATATGTAGGTCCTAAGTATAGTAACAAAGCATTTATAAAAATAGGAGTACTCCAAGGTACAGTAATAGGACACATATTCAAACACACATAAACGATAAATATAGACTATAAACAACAATGTTCGCTCTAGACAGTGTGACCAACCAATATTTTTTGTAAAAATAGGAGTTCCACAAGGTTCAGACATAGAATTACATTGAAACAATGAAATACAGTTACTTGTAAACGATAAACAATAAATACACACATCAACAAACAATAATGATAAATATTTTTCCTAAAAATAGGAGTTGCACAAGGTACAGACATAAGACCACATTCACTCATTCAAACACATTTACTTGTAAACGGAAAACGATAAATAAACACCAAACAACAATGTTCGCTCCAGTTAATGTGAATATTTTTCGTAAAAATAGGAGTTCCATAAGGTACAAACATAAGACCCCATTCAAACATTCAAACACATTTACCTGTAAACGATAAACGTTAAGATATAGGACACATATTAAAACACATTTACTTGTAAACTATAAATACAATCACCAAACAACAAACAACTATACACTGCGTAGGAAGTTAGAGTTAAACCCCTTAACAAACATCAAACACCAACGTTCGCTCCAGTCAGTGTGCCCCACAAGGCAGCCTAGAAGGCCCTGTACCCACCTCGTGCCCTTGTTGTTGATGTTGCACCCAGTTCGACTGACGTTTTACCCTTTTGTACAGGAAATGAAGCCGAAGATACACTTGCACTCTCTCTGTAGACGCACAACCTTACCTTGCTATCTAACCAGAAACTCAACTATGGATAACAACGAAGAAACGAATTATATTTACATACATATTTAATATAGGAAGCCAAGCTTTACTAATTTCCAAACCGTCGTTGTGATTGACATTAATGTTCTTAGTTTTAAAAATCTCAATGGCTGCCCTCATTAATCTTGTGTTGAGAGATCCAAGGCATGTTCTACGACTGACGATTTCTCAGGCTTAGTCTTAAAATTAGTTTATTATTGCAGTTCAGTATATTTTTAACATATTTCATACCTAAAATTTCCTTCATAAACTATTTTAAGAACCGAAATTTCATTCACACGTGCAAATATATTGTTTATATATTTCTTCCACCTTTTTTAATTTTACAATAAAACTACTTTATATTTACTTATTTTATCCTTTAGATTTTGTCATCATATGTCAAATTTTGTGAACATATGAATAACTCATCTGTTTTATAAAAATTCTTCGGGCTAAACGATATGTAAAATTATTATAATTTATATATTTTTTTCTATTGCAGATGTTCAAGTGCAATTTTATCAACTCAAAATAATGGATAAAGTAGCACTTTAACCACAATGGTAGATAAAGTAACACTTTAACAGCAAGGGTAGATAAAGTAATTTAACTTAAATTTATTTGAAGTACATTTCCACAGCAACTCACACTACTAACATTTCAAAATTGTTCTCATATAAAAATTAAATTTTTCTAATTTCAATTTCTTTAAAATCAGATACAGAAAAAAATGAATTTTATACACGACGATAAAATTAGCTATAAATTATATATAAACGTAATTAGGCAAATCGGTAGAAAATTAAAAAATCTTTATATTTAATAATAACGTAATTTGCGAGAAAATGGTATTTAGAGGTTTTTTTTTTAAAAACTGTTAAAAGCTTCAAATAAAGAACTACTTCGGGTTAACCAATTGTAGTCAAAATCTAATCAGTTCATCATATTTGAATATAACTCTCAAGTAAAATCTTATTCGAAGGACCTTAATTCATGCTCATATTTTAAAATCTCACGAAAAATTGGACCATACACAATACCACCCTTATCTATATATTGATAGGCGGGAGGTAAAAAACGATCAAAATAAGTGATTTAGCTGATGCTCTTACCATTTTAAGAAGTAATATAGAACTCGCTTACCTGAAACAAAAAAAATAATGTTAGTAATACAATAGAAAGAATATGCAAAATAATAAATATTAATAAAGAAATAAAAGGATATAATTAAATACTTTTGAAATACTGTGGCTTTTTGTTATATTGTGTCGTCTCCTATATATTTGCATGCGTGAATCAAGGTAAGTTCAGTTCTGGTTTTAGTAACGCCAAAAATAGCTGTTATTTTTGGTCATACAAATTTATGAAGGAAATTTTAGGTATGAAATGAATTAAAAATATTCTGAATTGCAATAGCAAACTAATTTTAAAACTACAAAATTAAATGTATTGAAAAACTTATATAGAATATATTACTACAGTGGCGGGAGGTATTGTGTTGGGCACACCAGATTTTTTATCTATATATTGATAGGACGGATGTAAAAAGTTGTTCTGAAAGATATTTTATTAATTAAACTCAATATGTGTCCCTAAAAGTGGACAGACGTAAGTTCAGTATACCGGGTGTCCCAGCTCAACCGACACATGGGAGTTTTACATGGGAAATCAGTTAATTATGAATAGTATCTCCCCAGTGCAAGATATTAACTTCAAATTTTGTATACTTATAGGAGAATATTAATTCTATGGATCACACTTACTTTAAATATACAATTTCGTCTGCAAGACGAGATTTATTAAATTTAAAATCTAATATTTTCGTTTAAAATCAGTCAGCCATGGAAATAAAAGAAAATATCTTTGTGACAGTTCTGACAGTTAATGACATGCCATTGTAGATATTTATATGTTTGTAATATTGGTATATTATTTAACAATAAGAAACTAAATTCATCTTAAATAATATTAAAATACAGGGAATAAGAATTAAAATCATTGATATTTCACTAAACTGTCAGATAAATATTTTCTTTTATTTCCATGGCAGTCTGATTTTGAACGAAAATATTAGATTTTAAATTTAATAAATCTCGCCCTGCAGACGAAATTACATATTTCAAATAAGTGTGATACATAGAATTAATATTCTCCGATAAGTATACAAAATTTCAAGTTAATATCTTGCACTGAGGAGATACTATTGATAATTAACTGATTTCCCATGTAAAACTCCCATGTGTTGGTCGAGCTGGGACACCCGGTATATACTCACGATAAATTTAACCAAAAACCATATCTTCTTTATCTATATATTGATAGGCCAGATATAAAAAGTTGTTCTGAAAGATATTTTATTAATTTAACTCAATATGTGTCCCAAAAAGTCGACACACGTCGTTTTACCAATCTCCAAAATAGTTGAGTTTCTGGTAACTAAATAAATGTAGCATGTCTTCTTCTTGTCGTCAAGTCTTACAAATTACATTCATTATCCTGTTTTATCCTTAGGGAACCCGAACCTGCTCCAGCCGTGTGTCCTTGGGACGAACCTATATCTGCTGAAACAGCTGAACTACAGGCTAAGGTGAAAAAACCCAGCATTGCTATTAATCCAGGGGCAAGTACCTCAGAAGATGTCTGCCCGTGGGAGTCTGCTGAAGTTCCAGAAAAAGACGTTAAAGAAAAAGAAGTTAAGGAAAAAGAAGTTAGGGAAAAAGAAGTTAAAGATGTAAAAGAAGTAAAAGTTTTAGAAGTGAGATCGCGAAAGAATTCAGCACAATTCGACAGTGGCAGCTCTAGTTCAGATATAAGCTTAGCTATAGCTGAAGTATCCGACAGATTTCGTCGAACTTGTGGTTTATCTCAACAACAAACTCTTGATGGCGATAAAAAAGGACAACACCGTAAACTATCAACCGCATCATACGTTGAAGTTCGTCGAGCATCAGTGTCTCTCCCACCTAAAATGGACAGCAATCGTCCATCTGTAAGCTCTTTCGAAGAAATCTCCTCCGACGACTTGAAACGATCGCAACGATCTTTAAAAAAGACAGACTCTATAGTGGCGCCTATTATAAGTGTTAGTGCAGTTTCTGATGAACTAACTATAGACCAACCTCCGGATCTAGATTTGCAGTTTCCGTTGGCGCCACTTGCAGTGCCAGATAGTGAATCGCCAGGAAGTGAAATTGCGCCGGAAATTAAGGAGGATAAAGATATGGAAGAGGAGGGTATGGGGGGTAAGGGGGGTAAAGAAGAGGGGGGGAAGGAGGGAAAGGAAGGAAAGGAGGGAGAGGATAAGGAAGAGAAGAAGCAAACTGATATATGCCCGTGGGAAGACGAGTAAGTTTTTGTGGGTTGGTTCCTTAACGAAGTAGATTTGAAAAAATGGAATTAAGGTTTTGCTTTTTATATATTAAACGGTTTCATGAGGAGTTAGAGAGTTATCAAACTGTGGTTTAATTTTAACCTAGGTTTGAAAGTTAATAAGTTTCATGAAATAGTCTTCAAACTTTTAACCCCGGTTCAGTAATATACCTTCAAAAATATTAGGTAACATGGGGTCTCATTTATATGCCCTGAGGAGCACTTTTGAATATAAAATTGAAAATTTATGACCCTAAGGCCGTATTTATTTGGGATTTTTTAAGTAACCTAGTAGGTTAATTCTGCTTACTTGGTACGTTTGAAGTAACCCAAAACTGATCCACCTCACCCAGCTATTTTCTGGGTTGGTGAGTTGAACATGTTTTCTATCTTTGTTTACAATACTTTCTCTTTCTATTTCTGTCACAAATAATATCTTTTATAGGTTAAAATGAAAAACTTAAATAACTAACTTTAACAAATAACTTGAATTAACTAGTTAAAATTTCCAGCAACTGTAAAGTTTGATTGTTTATTTGGTACCAACCCGGGTACGTTTAGAATCAGTTGAGGGTTGGATTCAAATTTCCCAAATAAATACGGCTTAAATAACAACATGACATATAAAATTACATAATTTTGCAAATAATCGAATTAATATACCTTAACAACTCTTACGTAATCGGGGGTATCATTTCTATGCCCTAAGGAACACCTTTGAATATAAATTTTAATAACTCTGCATTCAAAATTTTATTTTAATTATAAAAGCAGCAAATTTATGACCCTAAGTATCAACTTGAAATAAAGAATTATTTAATAGGCATTTGAACAGTAAAGAACTGTTTATTTAGCTATGTTTCTAAAGGTTATAAGACGTTTTACGGGCTAGGCCGTGTAAAAATTATAAAGGGTGTTGACATGGATATACCATGACAACATATCTTATTTGAAACGTCTGACATCCTTTGGCATTGACATTGACGTTGCACAAATGCAATGAATTTTATGAAACATAAATATATTGCGATGCAAATGCCCATAAAACATTATACAATGCTCTACCGTTAGCTGAAGTTTACAGCCTCACACATTCTATGCTCACCTGGAAATTTTTGTATAACGGTCTTGCAATGTAAATAACTTACATAGCCAGCGGTGTAAGTTAATCTCTACAGGGCGAGCTGGAAATTTGTGAGGCGAGCGACGAAGGATCGAGCTCTCATAATCCAGTGAGCCCAGTAAAGATTAATTGCACGCGTACAAAATTTTATTTCCATCTTCATAACGTTTTTTTTTTAATTTCAAATAAGAAAAATAAAATTAAAAGGTTTTCCTTTTTATATACTGCACGGTTTCATGAGGAGTTAAATAGAGAGTTTCATGAAATAGTCTTCAAAATTTTAGACCTGGCTTAGTAAACCCTTCAACAATTTGACATGTTTAAATTGGCAATTAATGTAAATTTGATGCTTACTTTACAATATTAATTTTTGCCTCAAATTTAATTGTGTAAATTTTTCGTTTGACAATGACAGATCATTTACACGGTAATATATAAGTATCACCTAACTAAATCTACTTCGTCTATTCATACATATCACAAGGAACCAACTTAATGTGCACTGAATTCACATCATCAGTAGCACTTGGTACTTCCCATAAGCACGGTAGTTTTAGGTTTGGTGTCGAATACTATTCGTCTTGGACTGAGTAGATAGATTAGTTCGGAAGCAGGTTGGCAATTATTCCAAATTTGATGCATACTTCACAATATTAATTTTTCGTCAAATTCAATTGTTTAAATTTTTCTTTTGACAATGACAGGACATTTACATGGTAATTTACCGTGAGTTTCAACTAAGAGGCAACATATTCGAATCTGTCATTAGTCATTACTATGGATAGCACTTGTTATATGACACCGTACCGTTCCAGATAAAATTCAACCTAGATAATATGGGTTCTCAATGTCAAATGTACTTGTCATCATCATTTACTCATTTATAAATCATGTAAAGTACAATAAGTATTAATAAAACATCAATATATTTACTACATATATAACGAAGTACAACGATTTTTTAAAAACTTCACCATTACCAACTAAAAAAACCCCAAGGTACTGACATAGGTTTGGCATAAAAATGGAGTTCGCCAAGGTACCGACATAGCTCTGGCATCTGGAGTTGCACAAGATACATATATCGGTCCAATAAATTTCAAAAACGTTTTTTTGAAATAAGAACGAGGACAGGTTCTATTTTCATACCTTGCAGAACCCCACTGTTAACTTTTTATAAAATGTGGAGTCTCCCAAGGTACTAACATAAGTCTACCATCAAAATGGGGTTCCCCAAGGTACAGATATCGGTCCATTAAATCCGAAAAGTGCTTTTATGAAATAAGGTCAAGCAAAGGTGCTATTTCCGTACCTTGCAGAACTCCATCATTAACTTTTTACAAAATATGGTGTTCCCCAAGATGTTAACATAGGTCTGACATCAAAATAAAGTACCCCAAAGTGTTTTTCTTTAAATAAAGATGAGCAAAGGTCTTATTTAGTTACCTTGCAGAACTCCATAATTAACTTCTCACAAAATATGGAGTCCCCCAAGGTATTGACATAAGTCTATTCTCAAAATGGGGTCCCGCAAGGTACAGATATCGGTCCATTAAGTCTGAAAAGTCTTAAAAAGTGCTTTTTTCAAGTAATTTTCAAGTAATTTTCAAGTTATTTTGAAGTAATCTCAGTCCAAGACGAATGAAAGTAGTATTAGCTTGTCATTTGAATCGTAACTTTTTCCAGGGAGACATGTAAGGTTGACGCCCCCTTCGTGAAGACATATGCTACACTAGGTTACCTATAATAACTTGTATGTTATGCATTGAAACAACCATATGGGTTCTTTACCTCAAATAACTGTACCTATATAGCTATATAGCTATATATATAGCTTATACAGAGAAATGGTGTATAGTAGAAGCTGATGTATATGAAACCGACTTATGCGGATTATAAAACCTTTAATGGAGTGTTCCGCAAGGTACTTATATCGGTCCATTAAGTCTCAAAAGTGTTTTTTTGAAGTAAGAGCAAAGGTCCTATTTCCCTATCTTGCAGAACTCCACCGTTAACTTCTTATAAAATATGGAGTCCAAGGTAAAAGTGTTTTTTTGAAGTAAGAATGAGCAAAGGTCCTATTTCCTTACCTTGCAGAACTCCACCGTTAACTTTTTATAAAATATGGAGTCCCCAAAGGTACTGACATAGCTCTGGCATTAACATGCGGTAGATGTATGTAAAACTGACTTATGCGGATTTTACAAGCTTTTATGGAGGGGTGGGAAGCTTTGTGGTCAGGAGTTATCACTTGAAAAGAAAGAACAAGACCGTATCATATTCTTCTCACATTGGATACATATTTGCAGCGATTTTTCGACGTCGACGGCTGATTTGCTAGATGTTGAACTATTTCTTGCGAATGTTGTTTTCAGCATGAGTTACGTCCACAAAATTATATTCTTAGGATTTCCACATATTCGTATTTACAATTTTATACACACTAGTAAAAACTGCAAGCACAGAAATAACTTTTTGATGACTTGTCCAAAACTGCAGTGTACTTCCAAAGAAAATTTTTAATAACTAATAATGGAGGTCTTAGAATAATTGGAAATCCAAATGAAAAGAATAATCTTAAGAATGAACAACTTGATTTAGTCAAATCTCTGTTGATCACTCCGCTTTAATCCCTTTTAGATTTTCCATGTTGTAAAGCTAGTTAATACTTAGTTACTGCCTTTGTTCTTCTATGTATAAATACTAAAAAAAAAATTGTAAAGTATATTCATTCATATTTCCTGATAATGGCCTTATAAGCCCAAATATTTCTTATATTTATGTCAATAACTGTTGTATTTAAAATTTACTCTAATCTCTTCTCAATTTTCAAATTGAAATTAGAAGACGTGCATTTAAAATACATTATTATTTAAATATTTTAATCTAGATTTAAAACTACTTAATTAGGAAACATATTGAAAGAAAATTTCTGGTACGGCCCTTAACAGCATACGACAGAAGAAAGTACCTGCCTAAATGAACCATTACCACAAGTCCCATAAAACTTTATAAGGGCCAATAGGCTTATCCGAAAGTGAATTTCATATATCTATGCCTCTACTATACAATAAGGCTAATACTAAAGCCTGTATGATTGTTTCAATGGTTCTAGTAATTGTATTAAAATTTACAACCCTCAAAAATATCCTATTCAAAATTACTGAACAACGTTTTAAAGTATCAATGCATCGTTTTTCAAAAACAATAATAATACAAGTTTTGAACAAATATTTTTGGTACTATCTTTAATTCTTCGTTCATATGTGTAAGAGCACAAGAATAATAAGTATTAGTGGAAATATTTTTGTTAAATATTCTTTCCCAAACTAAAAGAGATAATATTGCTACATTCTCTAAGATAAATATGTTGTTAGCAATTTAATTGCTTGAGAAATCGTACCATTTCTTTGAACTAGAGATCTGGTCTGTATCGTAATTTCTATGTAGATAACCAATATCTCCTATACTTCTCGAGATATCCATTCTTAAATACTTTTATTGGTCACCCTGTATATTCTTGTTTATTCACTAATATGCTTTGACTGAAGCAGAGTTATTTCTGCTTACCTTACTTCCATAATCATATTTACACTTTTTTTACCTTTAATATAAAGAAGTTAAAGAAATTTGATTCTATAGACAATAATTTTATATTTATTGGCTTGTATGTCAGAAATCAAGGGTAAGCAGAATTTATCTTGCTTACCCTAATTGCTTGTCACTGTAATAACAGCAAATATAAAAATACATGTTATTGAAAAAAAAGAGTCAAAGTTAGATAAGGGGTGATTCAGGGGCCGATTATAAGTCCAAGTACTATTCTGTAGACTATTTCTTATTCGTATTCTCAGAATAAATGGGCCATATTAAATTCAATTGAGCAAAAACATTGTATCGAAAATATATTTAAATTCTTGTTTTCTTAATCTTTTTTTAATACCAAAGAAATATTAATTCGTGGTATATTTTACAAAACATCCAAAATTTTATTGTAAAATTTGCTAAAAGCAATTATCTGTTGTAATTTTCAAACCTTGTTCCTTCTAGATTGTCGTGCTACGTTTATATTTAATGAAGATTTATCTATCTACCGTATTTTGACAAGCTACTATAATATTGAGCTTAAAAAAACCAAAATTTCTGGTACATAAAACAAAGTCTTTTCTAGGTCCTATAATAGAACCTTGTGGTACACCATTCACTTCACTAAAGTGCCCACAAAGTCTCACAAATACTCTTAATGGTATTTGTCATTACTGGTATCTATTATACCACAAATTAGCATACCCAATATTGGATATATGTCGTAAATGATACCTGTATACAAATTACCATACATTAAGAAAATAAAAATTTGTCTAAATGGTAAAAAAGCTACTGTGATTCTACAAACTCGGGTTTGATACCAAAAAAGGCAAAATCTATATCTATGCCTTATATAGAAGTCTGTGGTACCCTTTACACAACAGTAAAAGTGCCCACGAAGTCTAGCAAAATGAAAGATGAAAAGAGAAATGTACCTAAATACTTTTAAAACTCGAAATTTATTTGTGTGTAATTTGTTTCTAAAATTAGTTTATAATTTAAAAACAAAACTATAAAACATACCTTAAAAAGTTTATTTTAGTAGGGGACTTATAAATAACCCCTAAAGAACACCACCAAATATAAAATTACATAATTCTACTTCAAAAATTGGTTTTCAATAATTATGTACTAGTTGTCATTATGTATATTTAAATTTAAATTAATAAGTACACCTTAAAGAACTTCTATGTTACCGGGGGGTCTTAATTTATGACCCTAAATAACATCTTGAGATAAAGAATTAAATAATTGTGTAAGTAATCCAATTAATATATCTTAATAGTACATTATTCAATGAGTATGTAATGTGTGCTATTACTCATAAGAATGAAGCTTCCCAATACGAGCGAAAGCGAGTGTTGTAAATCATTCGAATGTGTAATAGCCATTACATGCGAATAGAATACTATACTTTATCCACAACTATAACAGGATAAATATATGTTTATTATAACCAAATATGTCATCACACTTTGACAGATAAATAACAATAGCTCGCGTCACTGTTTCACAGCATACTTAACGCAAGACAATTATTTCTAGTGTTATTTAGCTACAATTTAAGCTTAATAGAAAAGGAAAGTATTAAATTTGACAAAACTGGTGTAACTTTGGCTTTTTATGTAGAAACACTTAATTAATAGTAATTTGGTTTTTACTCTTTTGTCAAGTAAGATTTAAACTTGACATAACAATTGAATAATATTTCATCGAACTGCCAATATTATTTAATTAGCAACAGTAACGAAGGTCATTAATTGATAAAAAACGATTGAATTCTATGTATATTACTTGACAGTTGTGGAGAATAACTCTTACGTAACCAGGGGTCTCATTTATATGCCCTGAGGTACACCTTTGAATACAAAATTTAATAATTCTGCAAATTATATGAGGTGCAGAAAAATCTTAAACAAATTTCGTTGTCAAATCCAGTACCGTACTTCAAAATTCTACCGGTCTGCCAATGCGTTACAATTTTAAGAATGCAGGGCTGTACTGACAAATTTTTTAATAGTCTATGGTAAACTGAGCCCTTACCATCACTTAAAAGGATTTTAACTTAATACTACCCTGTATTCAGTGGTTGTTTTTCGTTGGTACAACCGTCATTCAATGAGAGTTGCTTCGATGTTTGTTGTTAACATATTTCATTGTATGTTAGGTGTAGAAAAAATATAAAATTGAGTATATTATGATGCATTAAAAAACAAAAATAAAACGCTTACAATGCATCCAAAATACTCTAAAAAACAATGCATGCTTATAATATATATGACATATTATATATATACGTGTATAATATATATGGACGTATAATTGAATGTTGAATGTTAAGAATACATGTTATGTGCTAGCTATATAAATATATAATAATTAATAGTAGTTCTCATTGAAATTTTCGTATAAATATACAAAAAACGATTTGACATAAAAATTTGTTTAACATTTACAAAACAGCAACTGCTTATTACGTAACAAGTTACGTAATGAGTTTACAAACACTTTTCCATTTCAATCAGTAGCATTATACAAACAAAATTGACAAAGAAAAACATTTAACGATTCAAAAATCACGCAAAATTTGTTATTACAGTTTAACAATAATTATGTTGTTAAACACATGCACAAAACACAAAATAGTTTACGTTTGGTATAACTTGAAGCAAATTCTAGAGAATATTAACTATGAAAACATGTTGATAAATGTGGGGTTCTGTAAGGAACTATTATAAGACCCCATAAGATAGGTAATGTTTGCAAATAATATTAATAAAGAGTCTTTTTGTTTTAGTTTGTTTTGAGAACAATTTCAAGCAAAAATAAGGTTTGTAATAGATTTTGTTTGACGATAAAAATGAGTTTAAGTATGTGGGGTAATACAAGGTACAAAGATAAGACCCAACAAAATAGGTAATGTTTGCAAATAACATTAGTAAAGGGTCTTATTGTTTTAGTTTATGTTGGGTACAATTTCAAGCAAAAGTAAGACTTTTAGAGGACTATGTATGATTTTAAACACAAGGTAGAACATGTGGGGTAAAACAAGGCACTAACATAAGACTCAACAAAATATGTAATGTTTGCAAACAACATTACTAAAGAGCCTTATTGTTTGTTTGTATTGGGTACAATTTCAATCAAAATTAAGGCTTGTAGAGGACTATGTATGACTTTATAAGAGATGTAGGACTTGTGGGGTTATGTAAGGGTGCTATATAAGACCCAACAACAGAGCTAAAGTTTATAAACAACATCAATAAAAAGTCTAATTGTTTTGGATTGTAATAGATACAATTTCAAACCAAATTAATGCTCGTAGAGGACTATGTATGACTTTATAAACGAGTTATAATATGTGGAGTTATGCAAGGGTGCTATATAAGACCCAAAAACAGAGCCAAAGTTTGTACAGATCATGAATAATTAGTCATATAGTGGAGTGCTACAAGGCACTTTATTAAGACCCAATAACACAGCTAAAGTTTATGAACAACTTCAATAAAGAGTCAAGTTGTTTAAATTTGTATTGGATACAATTTCAAAACAAATTAAGTCTTGTAGAAGACTATGTACGACTTTAAAAACAACAATTAACAAAATTTGGAGTTATGCAAGGCACTATATAAGGTCCAACAACTGAACTAGAGTCGTTAAACAACATCAATACACATTTAAATAGATATAATTTGTTTTGAGTTTAATTTCAATCACAATTAATGCTTTAAGAAGACTATAAACAACTTATGGTGTTCCACAAGGTTCTAATATAGGACCTATAAAAACTACCAAAGCCTGTAAACAACATCACAATATGAAGGAACAGTCAATGTGACTTTATTCATACCTAAACTTGTCAAAAACATTTTACTACATTTACAAATTAAAAAATATAGATGATGCATTGATACTATAAAATGTCCCATTTGGTTATTGCTCAATAATTTCTGTACCAAACACCAACACCGTTCAACATGCAAGTAAATTGGAGCTAATATCAAACTTGCAAATATAAACCCCAAAAGTAGATGTATATTCCGTATAGTGCTTAAAAATCAAAAATTCATGAACTCAAACATTAAGGGCCTAGTTATAAAATTAAAAATGTAATTTTACCCTGAAATTATACAATGGCGCTTCTATGAATGATAGCATAAACTGTAGACGTTTTATCAGTGTTAAAAGATTTATTTAAAACAAGAAACGTAATGGCCCTTTCTTCAAAATAAATTATTTAACATTGATATTACCTAATCTTATAAAAAAAAAATACGCAAGGTAATTTTGGGGCATATACATTTTATCCTTCACACATGTTATATTACTTGTCATTGTACCTTGCACACTTTCAATTTTGCATACCTTTTATCGTGCACACTTTTAATCCATGAAAAAAATTATCTTATACACATTTTATCTTCCAAATCATTTTATCATCCACACATTTTATCTTCCAGTTCCACTCATTTTATGCTCCACACATTTTTTTACACATCTTATCTTCTAAAACATTTAATACCGAATATTTCATCTAATTATAAATATGTTTTCCTACGACCACTGTTAAAAATAGTATTTTTAACGGTTGCTTAACTAGTTAAAAATAACTGTTTATAACACAGTGAATACTTTTAAATCGTTGTCATTGACAACGTGTTAAAAGTAAAAAACAAATTTACTTTTAACACTTGTGTTAAAAAGGAACTAAATCTAGTTACCTGTCATAAATGTCATTCTATAATGCTGTTTTTATTTACCAATACATAACTAGGGTCGTAGGAAAAATAGTGTATGATATTTGTGTTAAAAGTGATTTTATTTCGTTCGTGGGGTTTGTTACACTCGGCTTCGCCTCGTTTCAAACTTCCCCACTCACTCATAAAATGTCACTTTTAACACATATCATAAATAACTATAATTGCATGGGCAATAAAATGAATGGCAGGTACAATTACAAAGTTTTAAAGATGAAACGTTGGCGAAGATATGTGGAAAATAAAATGAATAAAAGATAAAATGTGTGGATTGGATGATAAAATGTGCGCAAGATAAAATGTGTGTAAGATAACTTTTCTTCGCTAAAAGTGTGGAGGATAAAAGGTGTGCAAGATTAAATTGAAAGAGACAATGTCGAGCAATATAACATGTGTGGAGGTAAAATGTATACGCCCGTAATTTTTGGCATTGAATATTGCGTAATTTTGTAAATGTTACGTAATTTATTGCCTAGTGCAATCTACAAATGCTGATGATTACGCAAATTATGTTTGTTACGTAATTTGTGGCATAGAACAACGCGTAATTTTGTGAATGTTACGTAATATATGACATCTATAAATGCTGATAATTATGCAAGGTATGCATGTTACGTAATTTATGGCATAGAACATTGCATAATTTTGTAAATGTTACGTAATTTCTGACATGGTGCCGTATATAAATGTTGATAATTGTGGGGTAAAATTGCATTTATTTGGGTAAGAAATAAATATTAAAATCCATGGCCTACTGATAGATGCTTAAGTTCTTAATTTAAATAGGTTGTGATAGAATTTTATAATGTATATTGATTATTATTTATTGCTAACTTCATGTATATATAGAAAAGAAACTTTCCCAACGTGGCCTACAAAAGACAGGTTTACAATGGGGAAATTTCAAGCAAGTGAATGTATTATTATAGAGTAAGAAACTATGTGACATATGGTTCAAGTCTTTCAATTGTTGTAATTGTTGTTATCGAATTAGCATTGTTTATTTTGTTGTTTCGTTGCTTGTTGTTGTATTATCAATGCTTAGTTTACGATGTACATAGTTTTATAAATAAATATAGGTCGTTTCTTTATCACTGTATTAATCTAGAAAATTGTTAATAGAATGTTATTATATGTAGAATACGCAAAGAAAATAAAATGTTTAAAAAGTTTCACTTTAGTATTAATTGATAAAATAAAACTTGGTGATGTCCACAAAATAAATAAATATAATTTTCCGTAACCATGGCATGTAATTGACAAATTGTTTACTACATTAAGGGTTAACAATAAGTAAAAGCGGGATGATATGAACAGCTGTGGGTTTTAGCGGTGCAAGCATACGACGTGACATCTACCGATAAAATTTAAAGTAAAAATAATTTGATTTACAACAAAATACTTTTTAATTTAATTCTAAATAATTTTTAAAAATACAAATAGACGAATATAGTTACAATTGTCGTAAAAATTTATTATAGAAATAATCATTAATATAAAAATTAGACATTTATAAATTAAGGTTATATGTCAAAAAGTCTTAGAAATAGTATATTGCGTCATAAGGGAAGATACTGCATTAGTGTAACGGTCATTTTGTGGCGCCAAATTCAAACTGAAACCCTAACTCGCCTCTGCCGATTTATACGCCCATGTTATTCTTATGGGAATCAAAATATGCTATCTTTAAACTGCTACAAAGTATTATAAAATGCAAATCTTAACTATTAAACCATATGAATACTAATCTCTAATGTTTTATCTATCTTCTAATGTAATATATACACTCAAAAAACATAATATTATTTAATAAACTTCAATTTAAACAGTAGGTGCAAGTTTCTAAAAACGTATGTCGTAGCTGTCTTAGTTTGCAGTTGAACCTGTCACTTTAACTGCACCAAGTAACGACATATGTTACTATTTGCATACGACTTTCTTTAAAATAAAATTTTTCTTAATTTATTCTTTTATTTGCACTTTTTCTGTACGGAAAGCAAAAAGTAATGTTTTGGAATATAAAGAAACCCTATGTTATAATTAAGAATAGTCAAAATGCTTTAATATCGTGAAATGAAAATGTACTTCCATAAGAAATGCATACACTCAGATTTGAATTAGGGTTTCGCGCCAAATGTAAATCTTAACCTCACTAACGTGGTCTATTTATAGTACAACCACGGGTGTTAATATTTTAAAATTTTCTTGGGGGTAAAATTTCTTATAATGTTGTAAATCAAAACATAAAGTTGCAAGAACAATAAATACTAAAAACGGATGAATAATTCTAAGCTACTGAAACCAGAGCACAATTCAGAGCAGCTAATTCTGCTCCAGAATGTGCTCTGGTTTCAGTGGGTCAAGAATTAGAGCATTAGAATCTGTTTGATCTAATTCTAGGCCTGCTGAAACCAGAGCACATTCTGGAGCAGATTTAGCTGCTCTGGATTGTGCTCTGGTTTCAGCAGACCAAGAATTAGGGCAAGCATTTTAGAATGCTCTAATACTTGACCTACTGAAACCAGAGCACAATCCAGAGCTTCACTGCTCCAGAATGTGCTCTAGTTTCAGTAGACCAAAAATTAGAACACACGCTTCGCGTGCTCCAATTCCCGGGCGGCTGAACTAGACCACCTTCAGGGCAGCAGATGCCCTGGAAGGCGGTCTGGCCAGACCACCAGGCGGGGCGGAGGCCCGAAGGCCCACTACCGCCCCGGCGCCCCGCACAGCGGGACTGAGTGCTGGCGTCTCAGGATCCCCGGTATATCCTCACACGCGCAATATTACCGGTCATGTGGATTCCTATTGGCTGATATTCAAGCTGTAATTGTGGCTGTACTACTGGGACTTTTTAAATGAAAATTTGTATGCGTAGGTAATTTGATGCGAGGAATTCAATGGTAATATTTTAAAGAGTGTATCTCACACCCATTTTAGGGTAGTAGTCAATTACTAAAAAATGGAAGATGGTATAAAAATAATTTAAAGTAATAACAATTCAGTGCTTTATTACTAATGTAAAAAGATTCTGCCCTTTCTTTGGGGGCCCCAAGTTATTTCCAATTACAGTTTAATATGAAAAGTTACAATTTTTAGTTTATCCCTCTCAATTTTTTCATATACAGCCGAAATAATAGAAAAATACCCATTTTTGGGTCCAAAATTTTGGTTTTTGAAAATATTCCATATTGATAGACCCCATTGCGCTGATTTCAAATTTTCAAACCGAATTTAATTATCTCTATCCATTTCTGAGATATTTGACTTCAAAGTTGCACCCCAAAAAAGTGTGTTTTTTCACGATATCTCTAAAATGGGTAGAGATACAATCTCAACGATTATACCAGTCGATTCTACAGGCAAAGTTACATAAAGAAATGTTTTCTCCGCATATACGTTCTTTGGAACGATTTGGTGAAAAATGAGAAAAACGAAAAAACAGGAATTTCAGATTTTCGTTTGGAAACTTTTTGTCTCCAAAATTTATCATATTCTGGACTTAAGTAAATACGAATATGCTGATTCCAAATTTTCAAACCGAATTCAATTATCTTTTACCGTTCTCGAGATATTTGCGTTCAAAGTTAGACCTGAAAAATTCAGTTTTTCAGGAATAGCCCTGAAATGGATAGAGATACGTTCTTGGCGACCTCACCAATCGATTCTACAGGCAAAATTACATAAGTGTACCAATTTTCAGATTTATATTCTAATGGATACAATTTTTATAGCGAAAAAACGAAAATGGCCAAAAATCGAAAAAAATCGCAAGGGGTTCATCAGGCGTTTTTTCGATTTTTGCGATTTTTGTTTTTTCGCTCTAAAAATTGTATCCGCCTAAATAAATACCTGAAAATTGGTACACTTATGTAATTTTGCCCACAGAATCGATTGGCGAGGTCGCCGAGTTCGTATTTCAACCCATTTCAGGACTATTCCTGAAAAACGATTTTTTTCAGGTCTGACTTTGAACGCAAATATCTCGAGAACGGTAAAAGATAATTGAATTCGGTTTAAAAATTTGAAATCAGCATATCCATGTTTACTTAAGTCTGAAATATGATAAATTTTGGAGACAAAAAGTTTCCAAGTGAAAAACTGAAATTCCGGTTTTTTCGTTTTTCTCATTTTTCACCAAATCGTTCCAAAGAACGTATATGCGGAGAAAACATTTCTTTATGTAACTTTGCCCGTAGCATCGACTGGTATAATCGTTGAGATTGTATCTCTACCCATTTTAGAGATATTGTGAAAAAACACACTTTTTTGAGGTACAACTTTGAGGGCAAATATCTCAGGAACGAAAAGAGATAATTGAATTCGGTTAGAAAATTTGAAATCAGCGCATTGGGGTCTATCAATATGGATTACTTTGAAAAATCAAAATTTTGGACCCAAAAATGGGTATTTTTGAATTATTTTGGGTGTATAAACACAATTTTACCCTAAAAACTAAAAATTTGTTGTTTTCCTGTATTTCTCATCAAGCAGATTTCCAAATAATGATTTATTTAGACAATATATCTATTTCTTAACTTGTAAACAAAATTTTGGATACTTAATTTTTTATAAAAACTAAAATATCTTAGAAACGACAACGTTTAACAAGTTTTATCAAGATTTTTTTTATGTAATGTTAATGTTAATGTAAATAACTACAAAAATAACAATAAAAATTTTTGGTAAAACTATAGTATACAATTTTGCCTTTAAAATGGTTATTTTTAAGCGTACATGTGTATTAATACACCTAAACACATAAAATAAATAAAGTCATTGAAAACACATGTTTTTAATTGAGGAAATTATGAAAAAATAAGTATTAGTTGAACTAAATTTAAACGTAATACTCATAACCCACTAGAACGCCATTAAACGCTGGGTAAAAGTCGAGTAAACAGTGGTTAAGGATAAATTTACACTAACAAAACCTAACCTACCTTACTGGTAAACAGTGGTTGAGGATAATTTTAAACTAACAAAACCTCAAACTAACAAAACCTAACCTATCTTTCGGGTAAACAGTGGTTGAGGATAATTTTAAACTAACAAAACCTAAAACTAACAAAACCTAATCTATCTTACGGGTAAACAGTGGTTGAGGATAATTTTAAACTAACAAAACCTCAAACTAACAAAACCTAACCTATCTTTCGGGTAAACATTGGTTGAGGAATTTACAGTGGATATTAAAAACAGATTGTAAAAAAATGGACAAGACTGTATACTATATTATAGCCGATATTTTTTATGTTAATGTTAATGTTAATGTAAATATGTCAAAAAATAACAATAATAGTATATTATGTAACAAGCATAATATGTAGGCTATATTACACGAGGATATAGTTAAAAATACGAGCGGTAGCGAGTATATTTAATCATCCGAGTGTAATGTAGCCATATTATGCGAGTCAAATACTATACTTTGTCTACAACTATCAGGCATATAAAAAATCTGATATTATTTGTTAAATATTCAGTTAGGTGTGAGTAGTTCATATATAGCTTAACAGATGGCGCCACAGTAGCACTTAAATGTCAAAATAACTATTCAAATTGTATTTATTATACTTTTACAATCATTTATATTGATATGTATAATAAAAAATATATTATTAATAAATTAACAGTTTATTAAAATGTTATATGTTAAATTATATGCTCTATTTATTATATAAAAGTGTAGCGTGTAATATAACATTTCATATTACACTTGTGTAATATGAGTAGTATATTATATGTAGTATCACACGTATAATGTACCCATATTTCAATAGTTGTAGATAAAATTTTTTTATGAAGCCCCTTCCCCTAAAGAGACGCCACTGGTTGAGATACAAAAACAAAAGATAGTATAAATATACATCTATATACGTAGTATTCACATACCAAGTTTCCAAAATTTATTGTTTTTAATACCAGAGTTATTAATAAAAATGTGTATACTAAGTTGCACTTTTCAAAGGGTCCTAATTCTCTAACGAAACTTTACATACATATCTCCATATAACATTTTTTACTTAAAATTAGCCCCTTAACATATTATTTAAGGCATACTCATATTGAATCACCCTGTAAATTTAACAGTACAAGTTTTATAAGAATTAAAAATGACTTACCAAAAACTTCTACGAATTTGTACCCCTTAATATCAACCCTAAAGACACCCTTGGTTAAAGAAAGTCTTCACTAAATCATACACACACACAAACACACGCGAAATTTGTCTTCAAAGTCTTAAAAACACTTATAGTATTTCTATATTAACATAGGATGTACTGTTTTATATAAATACACACTTTTTACCATATTTAAATGTAAATTAAACACTAAAAACACTATTTCCACGTTTATTTTATCCTTACACTAAATATCCTTCACTGAAAATATCCTTACAATGTTCTAGAACGATTTTATACGCGAACTACACTAGCAAATGTTTCATTTCATAACAACCTTCTTGGCTTAATTGTCACTTTGTAAATACTATTATATTTTATTTATTAAGGCATAAAATGTCTTGAAACATGATATGTACTTATAAAATTAATAAATATGAATATATTTTATGTCACCCCCTTAATTTATCCCTTAAAAATAGGGGTGAATGTGTGTTAATATTGTTCAATGTGAAAATAGTGGTGCCATCTATTGAGAAAAGTGAAAGCTTTTGACATATTTCAAAACAAATAATATTTATAAAGAAATTGCATTAAAAATTATTATTTTAAAAACAATTAAAATAATAAATAGTTTTTCTTATAATATTTTAATTAAAATTACAAATTTAACACACTTGAACATTAACTTAATTTATTTGTAGCTACATATTATGTACATGTCTTCACAAATAAACAATTTTAAAACAATTAATAATAAACTGTAACACTAAAAACACTTCTTTTGGTTTTATTTTATCATAACAATCATTATCCTTAGCTGACAATGTCCTGACAAGGTCCTTAAATTGTTTTTCCAATCCTGTTTTTGCTGAAAATATTCAAACAAGTGATATACATTTTGAGTTAAATGTCAAACTTACAAATAATAACTATTTTATTTATTAAACCACAAAATGACTTGAAATTTTATATTTAGTAATGATATTAATAAACAATAACAATTTTAAAGTTAGATTTAAATTGTTTTTCTAATTCTACAGTCTATGAAAATGTTTAAATATGTGTTGTACATGTTTTTTTAAACGTCAAATTATAAATAAATTAATATCTTGTTTATTACGTAATAAAATGACATGAAACTTTATATTTAGCAACAGTAGTAATAAATATAAATGTTTCTTAAGTTACACATTTAATTTGAGCCCTAAAACTAAGAGTATGTGTTCAAAAAATGCTGTATTTAATCCTAGTATAGCCATCTATCGGAAGTTTTAGAAGCTTATGTTCCAACTTTAAATCAAATGACACATATGTATGAAAAAAATGTTTTAAAATTAAAACTTACAATCTGGTGCTCTGAAGGTGATCTATTTCAGCCGCCCGGGAATTGGAGCACGCTTCAGCGGGTGATCTAATTCTAGATCTGCTGAAACCAGAGCACATTCTGGAGCAGATTTAGCTGCTCTGGTTTTAGTGGGTCAAGAATTAGGGCAAACACTTTAGAATGCTCTAATTCTTGACCCACTGAAACCACAGCACAATCCAGAGCAGGTAATACTGCTTCAGAATGTGCTCTAGTTTCAGCAGGCCTAGAATTAGAGCAAACACTTTGGAATGCTCTAATTCTTGACCCACTAAAACCAGAACACATTCTGGAGCAGATTTAGCTGCTTTGGATTGTGCTCTGGTTTCAGTGGGTCAAGAATTAAAGCACTCAGAAGTGTTTGCTCTAATTCTAGGTCTGCTGAAACCAGAGCACATTCTAGAGCAGATTTAGTTACTCTGGTTTGTGCTTTGGTGTCAATAGATTAAGAATAATAGTATTCTAGTTTAAAAATATTCTGATTTGTGACCTATGGAAAAGTCAAACTCTAAATAAATTAATATCTTCTTTATTAAGCAACCACATGCAATAAAACTTTATATTTAGCAATAGTATTAATAAAGATACATATTTCTATAGTTACACATTTAATTTGAGTACTAAATATAAGGGTAAGTGATCAAAAATTGCTCAATTTAATCCTAGTATAGCCATCTATGAGAGGTTTCAGAAGCTTATAACCTAACTTCAAACAAAATGACAGATATGAATAAATTATATGAAAAATAAAACTTGTAATAAAACAGAAAGTTTCAAATGAACTTCAGATAAAATAAAACAATTGAAATCATTTTGTTATAACATTTTATTTAAAACAATCTTCATTTTGCACAAATCAAGTACTCTGTGTAGACATAACATCAGTTATCTTGAGATATGCAACACCTTGAGCAAAACTATTACATAACAACTCTTAAGGGATCCCTACATAAAATTACGCAACAAAATTTCACCCCACAATATTATAAAACACTTGTAAACATCAACATATGATGTACTTGTCTGTATAAACAAATAATTGTTACTTATAAATAAACTAGGCCACTATATAAACTTTTTCTAGTTTCATTTTATTTTGAAAATCATTATCCTTCATCCCCAATGACCTGACAAGGTCCTTAAACTGTATTTCCAATTCTACAGTATGTGAAAATGTTTAAATATACGTTGTACATTTTCGTTTAAACGTCAAACTATAAATAAACAAATATTTTGTTTATTAATCAACCAAATGTCTTAATATTTTATATTTAGCAACAGTATTAATAAATATAAATATTTCTGTAGTTAAACATTTAATTTGTGCCCTTAAAATAATGGTTAGTGTTCTAAAATGCTCATTTTAAACCAAGTATAGTCATCTAGCGGACAACTCTGAACTAGTGAACTCGCCTCACTGTGTAAACCTGTCGTAACTTCTTGTGTGTAAATGGGAGAAAATCGATACTTAGATCGATGGCGGAAATGTACGAATGTAGCACGAACATAGCCGAAGTTTGAATCTTTGAATAGATCATGTTAAAATAGACCACGTTAGTGAGGTTAAGATTTACATTTAGCGCGAAACCCTAATTCAAATCTGAGTGTATGCATTTCATATAGGAGTACATTTTCAATTCACGATATTAAAGCATTTTGACGATTCTTAATTATAATATAGGGTTTTTTTATATTCTAAAACATTATTTTTTGATTTCCATACAGAAAAAGTACAAATAGAAGAATAAATTAAGAAAAATTTGATTTTAAAGACAGTAGTATCGCATATAGTAACATATGTCGTTACTTGGTGCAGTTAAAGTGACAGGTTCAACTGATTGCTAATACAGCTACGACATACGTTTTCAGAAATTTGTACCTATTGTTTAAATTGAAGTTTATTAAATAATACTGTGTTTTTTGGGTGTATATATTACATTACAAGATAGATAAAACATTAGAGATTAGTATTTATAAGGTTTAATAGTTAAGATTTGCATTTTATAATACTTTCTAGCAATTTAAAGATAGCATATTTTGATTCCCATAAGAATAACATGGGCGTATAAATCGGCAGAGGCGAGTTAGGGTTTCAGTTTGAATTTGGCGCCACAAAATGACCGTTACACTAATGCAGTCTATTTAAATACTGTAAAATTAAGAGATGTTTCAGCCAAATTCTACTTAAAATAATAAAATAAAACAATTGTTTATTTTAAATATTTATTAAATTATATTTGTACACATAAATAACCAACTTATAATTTTTAACATCCAGTTATTCTGAAATATATCACTACCATAAAAAGCAACAATTCTTAAGACAGTCCTATACAAAATTACGTAATTGTATTACACCCACAATATATTAACTTGTAAAGAGAAATATATAATAAACTTGTTTACATAAACAAACAATTATTATTTAGAAGTATACTATGGCACTAAATAAACTTGTTCTAGTTTTATTTTATTGTAACAATTATTATCCTTCATTGACAATGTCCTGACAAGGTCCTTAAAGTTGTTTTCCAAGTCTACAGTCTATTACAATGTTTAAATACAAGTTGTACATGCATGTTTAAATTTCAAATTAAAAATATATTAATATCTTTTTGATAAAGCAAACAAATGTTATAAAATTTTATATTTAGCAACAATATTAATAAATATAAATATTTTTGAAGCTAAACATTTAATTTGAGCCCTAAAAATAAGGGTTGGTGTCTTAAATAGTCTCATTTTAGTCTTAGTATAGCCATCTGTTGACAAAACTTTGAACTAATAGTGTTTTTTTGTATTTTTCTAAAATCTGTAATACGCCTTTTAAAATAAGACTATTATTATTAATAGATGCCGTCTTTAATTGGTAATACACTGTATATAACAATTTTTCCATTTATTACCTTTTAAAAATGTTTATTTTTTAAAAATTTCTAGGGATTTTTATTATTAGTTATTCTATGCAGGGCAAAATAAAATTTGACAGTAGACATAGGCGGCAACAAGAAAAGTTACCCAAAATCTAAAAAAATTACTTCAAATTTTATTAATTTTATTTTTGCCAAATTGCTCATGTCGTATTCTATCAAGAAATATAAGTTTCAGATTTTTTAAACTTTTGGTTTTAATAATACAACTAAATGTTCCATTACCCCTGTGAAAAACGAGTTACTTAATGAAGGGTTTTGAAAAGCAATGTTGCCAATGCTATTTTATTAGTTTTCCCTAAAAATAACCTAAAAAAATTGTGCATGTTATCTATTTAAAACAATGATTTTATGCGTTCAAATTTTGGCAAAATGTTGCTTGTAAATTATTATATGTGTTTCATGTGTTATTTTTATATTTAAAGCTGTATTAACAAACAATTGTTATAATATAGTTGAGGTGTTTGTCCATAGATGGCAATAGGGTTATTAAAATGAGACATGTGATTCATTTTTGACTAGCTGAGATACTTTCAAGAGAAAATAATAAGCAGAAATTATTTGTTATTAAATTTTATAAGGGGTTACCTTGAAACTTTTTTCTGTATTTTACTGATTTTTAGTTTTTACAATCAGCTGTCATTATTTGACATTCACACCAAAATCGAGTTCATTAGTTCAAAGTTGACCAAGAGATGGCTATACTAGGATTAAAATAGGCAATTTGGAATACTTACCCTTATTTTTAGGGCGCAAATTTAAAATGTAACTTCAAAAATATTTATATTTGTTTTTACTGTTGCTAAATATAAATTTTCATGGCATTTTGTTGCTTAATAAATAAGAAATTAACATATTTATAATTTGACGTTTAACGCAACATGGACGTCTTTTGTTTGAATATTTTCAGTGAACACAGGATTGGAAAAACGCTTTAAGGACCTCGACAGGACATTGTCAACTAAGGATAATGGTTGTAACGATAAAATAAAACCAAAAGAGTTGTATTTAGTGTTTTAATTTGTTATAAATGTTTTAAAATTGTTTATTTATGTAGACAAGTACATCATATATTGCTCTTTACATATGTGTTTAAATGTTGTGGGGTGAAATATCATTACGTAATTTTATGTAGGGGTCCTTAAAGAGTTATTGCGTAATAAGTTGACTCGGGGTGTTGTGTATCTTGAGATAACTGAATGTTATATTTAAGTGGTTCACTTGGTTTGTGTAAAATGAAGAGTGTTTCAAATAAAATGTTATAAGAAAAAGTTGTTTATGTTTTTATTTAACCTGGAGTTTATTTCATACTTTTCTTTAATATTATACACTTTAATATTCATATCATCTATTCATATCTGTTATTTGGTTTCAAGTTGGTCCATGAGCTTCTGAAAACTTCTCATAGATGGCCATACTAGGATTAAATTGAGCATTTTAGACACAATCACCCTTATTTTCAGGGCACGAATTAAAAATGTAACTTCAGAAATATTTATATTTATTAATATTGTTGCTAAATATAAATTTCCATGGCATTTGGTTACGTAAAAAATAAGATATTAACATATTTATAATTTGACGTTTAATCAAATATGGACGACTTTTGTTAAAACATTTTCAGAGACTGTAGAATTGGATAAACATTTTAAAGACCTTGTCAGGATATTGTCTGTTAAGGATAATGCTTATCAGGATAAAATAAGACCAGAAGAAGTTTATTTAGTGCTATAGTTTACTTATAAATAACAATACGCAGGAACAGCAAAATGCAAAGTTCTTTTATTTGTAGCTAATAAATGGCTGAAAAATTTTGCAAAATTCCTTCAGATTCATGTTCAGCGATATCAACTTTACTTAAAAACTTGTTTTTCTATAATTAATTTTGCTTTAAATTTGTTTAAACAAGTAGAATCCATAAATACGCGGAAACAGCAAATTGCAAAGTTCTTTTATTTGTAGCTAATAAACGGCTGAAAATTTTTACAAAATTCCTTCAGATTCATGTTCAGCGACATCAACTTTACTTAATATATTATTTTTCAATAATTAATTTTGCTTTAAATTTGTTTAAACAAGTAGAATCCATAAATACGCGGGAACAGCAAAATGCAAAGTTCTTTTATTTATAGCTAATAAACGACAGAAAAATTTTACAAAATTCCTTCAGATTCATGTTCAGCGACATCAACTTTACTTAATATATTATTTTTCAATAATTAATTTGGCTTTAAATTTGTTTAAACAAGTAGAATCCATAAATAGGCGGGAACGGCAAAATGCAAAGTTCTTTTGTTTGTAGCTAATAAATAACTGAAAATTTTTACAAAATTCGTTTAGATTCATGTTCAGCGATATCAACTTTACTTAATAGATTGTTTTTCAACAATTAATTTTGCTTTAAATTTGTTTAAACAAGTAGTATCCATAAATACGCGGAAACAGCAAAATACAAAGTTCTTTTATTTAAAGCTAATAAACGGCTTAAAATTTTTACAAAATTCCTTCAGATTCATGTTCAGCAACATCAACTTTACTTAATATATTGTTTTTCAACAATTAATTTTGCTTTATATTTGTTTAAACAAGTAGAATCCATAAATACGCGGGAACAGCAAAATGCAAAGTTCTTTTATTTAAAGCTAATAAACGGCTAAAAATTTTTACAAAATTCCTTCAGATTCATGTTCCGTGACATCAACTTTACTTAATAGATTATTTTTCAATAATTAATTTTGCTTTAAATTAGTATAAACAAGTAGAATCCATAAATACGCGGGAACTGCAAAATGCAAATAAAAAACTGAAAATTTTTACAAAATTCCTTCAGATTCATGTTCAGCGACATCAACTTTACTTAATATACTATTTTTTAATAATTAATTTTGCTTTAAATTTGTTTAAACAAGTAGAATCCATAAATACGCGGAAGCAGCAAAATGCAAAGTTCTTTTATTTAAAGCTAATGAACGGCTGAAAAATTTTACAAAATTTCTTCAGATTCATGTTCAGCGACATCAACTTTACTTAATAGATTATTTTTTAATAATTAATTTTTCTTTAAATTTGTATAAACAAGTAGAATCCATAAATACGCGGGAACAGCAAAATGCAAAGTTCTTTTATTTAAAGCTAATGAACGGCTGAAATATTTTACAAAATTCCTTCAGATTCATGTTTCGTGACATCAATTTTACTTAATAGATAATTTTTCAATAATTAATTTTGCTTTAAATTTGTATAAACAAGTAGAATCCATAAATACGCGGGAACAGCAAAATGCAAAGTTCTTTTATTTAAAGCTAATGAACGACTGAAAAATTTTACAAAATTTCTTCAGATTCATGTTCAGCGACATCAACTTTACTTAATAGATTATTTTTCAATAATTAATTTTGCTTTATATTTGTTTAAACAAGTAGTATCCATAAATACGCGGAAACAGCAAAATACAAAGTTCTTTTATTAGTAGCTAATAAACGGCTAAAATATTGTACAAACATCCTTCAGATTCATGTTCAGCGATATCAACTTTACTTAATAGATTGCTTTTCAACAATTAATTTTGCTTTAAATTTGTTTAAACAAGTAGTATCCATAAATACGAGGGAACAGCAAAATGCAAAGTTCTTTTGTTTGTAGCTAATAAACAACTGAAAAATTTTACAAAATTCCTTTAGATTCATGTTCAGCGATATCAACTTTACTTAATAGATTGTTTTTCAACAATTAATTTTGCTTTAAATTTGTTTAAACAAGTAGAATCCATAACTACGCGGGAACAGCAAAATGCAATGTTCTTTTGTTTGTAGCTAATAAACAACTGAAATTTTTTACAAGTTTCCTTCAGATTCATGTTCAGTGACATCAACTTTACTTAATAGATTGTTTTTCAACAATCAATTTTGTTGTAAATTTGTTTAAACAAGTAGTATCCATAAATACGCGGAAACAGCAAAATACAAAGTTCTTTTATTTATAGCTAATAAACGGCTGAATTTTTTTACAAAATTCCTTCAGATTCATGTTCCGTGACATCAACTTTACTTAATAGATTATTTTTCAATAATTAATTTTGCTTTAAATTTGTTTAAACAAGTAGAATCCATAAATACGCGGGAACAGCAAAATGCAAAGTTCTTTTATTTATAGCTAATAAACGACACAAAAATTTTACAAAATTCCTTCAGATTCATATTCAGCGATATCAACTTTACTTAATAGATTGTTTTTCGACAATTAATTTTGCTTTATATTTGTTTAAACAAGTAGTATCCATAAATACGCGGAAACAGCAAAATACAAAGTTCTTTTATTTATAGCTAATAAACGGCTGAAAATTTTTACAAAATTCCTTCAGATTCATGTTCCGTGACATTAACTTTACTTAACAGATTATTTTTCAATAATTAATTTTGCTTTAAATTTGTTTAAACAAGTAGAATCCATAAATACGCGGGAACAGCAAAATACAAAATTCTTTTATTTATAACTAATAAACGGCTAAAAAATTTAAAAAAATTCCTTCAGATTTATGTTCAGCGACATCAACTTTACTTAATAGATTATTTTTCAATAATTAATTTTGCTTTAAATTTGTTTAAACTAGTGGAATCCATAAATACGCGGGAACAGCAAAATGAAAAGTTCTTTTATTTGTATCTTATAAACGACTGAAAAATTTTACAAAATTCTTCCAGATTCATGTTCAGCGACATCAACTTTACTTATTAGATTATTTTTTAATAATTAATTTTGCTTTAAATTTGTATAAACAAGTAGAATCCATAAATACGCGGGAACTGCAAAATGCAAATAAATAACTAAAAAAATTTACAAAATTCCTTCAGATTCATGTTCAGCGATATCAACTTTACTTAATAGATTGTTTTTCAACAATTAATTTTGCTTTAAATTTGTTTAAACAAGTAGTATCCATAAATACGCGGAAACAGCAAAATACAAAATTCTTTTATTTATAACTAATAAACGGCTAAATAATTTAAAAAAATTCCTTCAGATTCATGTTCAGCGATATCAACTTTACTTAATATATTATTTTTTAATAATTAATTTTGCTTTAAATTTGTTTAAACAAGTAGAATCCATAAATACGCGGGAGCAGCAAAATGCAAAGTTCTTTTATTTAAAGCTATTAAACGGCTGAAAATTTTTACAAAATTCCTTCAGATTCATGTTCAGCGACATCAACTTTACTTAATCGATTATATTTTAATAATTAATTTTGCTTTAAATTTGTATAAACAAGTAGAATCCATAAATACGCGGGAACAGCAAAATGCAAATAAACAACTGAAAATTTTTACAAAATTCCTTCAGATTCATGTTCAGCGATATCAACTTTACTTAATAGATTGTTTTTCAACAATTAATTTTGCTTTAAATTTGTTTAAACAAGTAGTATCCATAAATACGCGGAAACAGCAAAATACAAAATTCTTTTATTTATAACTAATAAACGGCTAAATAATTTAAAAAAATTCCTTCAGATTCATGTTCAGCGATATCAACTTTACTTAATAGATTATTTTTCAATAATTAATTTTGCTTTAAATTTGTTTAAACTAGTGGAATCCCTAAATACGCGGGAACAGCAAAATGAAAAGTTCTTTTATTTGTAACTAATAAACGACTGAAAAATTTTACAAAATTCCTTCAGATTCATGTTTAGCGATATTAACTTTGCTTAATAGATTGTTTTTCAACAATTAATTTTGTTTTAAATTTGTTTAAACAAGTAGTATCCATAAATACGCGGAAACAGCAAAATAAAAAGTTCTTTTATTTATAGCTAATAAACGGCTGAAAAATTTTACAAAATTCCTTCAGTTTTATGTTCCGTGACATCAACTTTACTTAATAGATTATTTTTCAATAATTAATTTTGCTTTAAATTTGTTTAAACAAGTAGAATCCATAAATACGCGGGAACTGCAAAATGCAAATAAATAACTAAAAAATTTTACAAAATTCCTTCAGATTCATGTTCAGCGATATCAACTTTACTTAATAGATTGTTTTTGAACAATTAATTTTGCTTTATATTTGTTTAAACAAGTAGTATCCATAAATACGCGGAAACAGCAAAATACAAAGTTCTTTTATTTATAGCTAATAAACGGCTGAGAAATTTTACAAAATTCCTTCAGATTCATGTTCCGTGACATTAACTTTACTTAATAGATTATTTTTCAATAATTAATTTTGCTTTAAATTTGTTTAAACAAGCAGAATCCATAAATACGCGAGAACAGCAAAATGCAAAGTTCTTTTATTTATAGCTAATAAACGGCTGAAAAATTTTACAAAATTCCTTCAGATTCATGTTCAGCGACATCAACTTTACTTAATAGATTATTTTTCAATAATTAATTTTGCTTTAAATTTGTATAAACAAGTAGAATCCATAAATACGCGGGAACAGCAAAATGCAAAGTTCTTTTATTTAAAGCTAATAAACGGCTGAAAATTTTTACAAAATTCCTTCAGATTCATGTTCAGCGACATCAACTTTACTTAATAGATTATTTTTCAACAATTAATTTTGCTTTAAATTTGTTTAAACAAGTAGAATCCATAAATACGCGGGAACAGCAAAATGCAAAGTTCTTTTATCTAAAGCTAATAAATGGCTAAAATATTTAACAAAATTCCTTCAGATTCATGTTCAGCGACATCAACTTTACTTAATAGATTATTTTTCAATAATTAATTTTGCTTTAAATTTGTTTAAACAAGTAGAATCCATAAATACGCGGGAACAGCAAAATGCAAAGTTCTTTTATCTAAAGCTAATAAACGGCTAAAAAATTTAACAAAATTCCTTCAGATTCATGTTCAGCGACATCAACTTTACTTAATAGATTATTTTTCAATAATTAATTTTGCTTTAAATTTGTTTAAACAAGTAGAATCCATAAATACGCGGGAACAGCAAAATGCAAAGTTCTTTTATCTAAAGCTAATAAACGGCTAAAAAATTTAACAAAATTCCTTCAGATTCATGTTCAGCGACATCAACTTTACTTAATAGATTATTTTTCAATAATTAATTTTGCTTTAAATTTGTTTAAACAAGTAGAATCCATAAATACGCGGGAACAGCAAAATGCAAAGTTCTTTTATTGTAGCTAATAAACGGCTGAAAAATTTAACAAAATTCCTTCAGATTCATGTTCAGCGACATCAACTTTACTTAATAGATTATTTTTCAATAATTAATTTTGCTTTAAATTTGTTTAAACAAGTAGTATCCATAAATATGCGAGAACAGCAAAATGCAAAGTTCTTTTATTTGTAGGTAATAAACGACTGAAAAATTTAACAAAATTCCTTTAGATTCATGTTCAGCGACATCAACTTTACTTAATAGATTATTTTTCAATAATTAATTTTGCTTTAAATTTGTTTAAACAAGTAGTATCCATAAATATGCGAGAACAGCAAAATGCAAAGTTCTTTTATTTGTAGGTAATAAACGACTGAAAAATTTAACAAAATTCCTTCAGATTCATGTTCAGCGACATCAACTTTACTTAATAGATTATTTTTCAATAATTAAATTTGCTTTAAATTTGTTTAAACAAGTAGAATCCATAAATACGCGGGAACAGCAAAATGCAAAGTTCTTTTATTTAAAGCTAATAAACGACTAAAAAATTTCACAAAATTTCTTCAGATTCATGTTCAGCGATGTCAACTTCACTTAAAAACTTGTTTTTCAACAATTAATTTTGCTTTAAATTTGTTTAAACAGGTCACTAGTTCAGAGTTGTCCGCTAGATGGCTATACTTGGTTTGAAATAAGCATTTTTGGAACACATACCCTTATTATTAGGGCACAAATTAATTGTTTTACTACAGAAATATTTATATTAATTAATACTGTTGCTAAATATAAAATATCACGTCATTTAGTTGATTAATAAACAAAATATTTGTTTATTTATAGTTTGACGTTTAAACGAACAGGTGCAACATGTTAAACATGTATTTAAACATGAAAATGTTATTTACCACTTTAAATTTATTGATTGGAAGACGAAATATGTTAATTACAAGAAAAAAGAGTTGAATTACATAGAAAAAAAGTTGAATTCAACCATAAAAATATAGTTTGCAATATATAACAATAAAACTATTGATTTTAATCAAAAAAATGTTAATTACAACAAACATTTTGTTGAATTTAACAAAGAAAAACTTGTTATAATAAAAAATATAACAAAATTAAACTTATTCGTATATATTTACAACTATTTATTGATGATTTGAAGTTAAAAATTCTTTAACTAGCTGTACATCGAAGCTTCAAATTGTGTTGATAGATGGCACTAGTATTCAGTTTTCGTAACAATTTTTAAATTTTCAAGGAACAATTTTTAAGGAATTATATTATTTTGTTGATTTATTATAAATTTAAAATGTCTTACACACTTTTAGGAATTTGTTCTTATAAAAATTAAATTTGAAAACACAAATTTTTCGATTGAAATTTTTTTAAAATATTTTTAAATTTTTATGATTTATCCTTAAAAAACATGTAGAAATAAATGTATAGATATTATTTTGTAGAGAATTTAATAATAAATAATATTTATAAAATATTTTTTCGATTTTCACTTGTTTGGTTAAGAATGTCAAAGCCAACTAGAAATTGACAGCTGGACAAATATTTTTATAATGAGTAATGAAAATGTTACATTAAAATCTGTTATTAATAACTTTTTAGCTTGCGTTCCAATAAATAAGTCTTGTATTGAGGTATATATTAATTTAAATAACAAAATAACAACTAATTAATACAGATTTTTAGAAAAAACTACACAATATTTTATGGGAGAATCAACAATATTTACTGGAAAATACAATAAATAATCCATTGGTTGTAAAATATCCAGTGAAAATATCTCATCAAATATTATTTCTCAAAACTGTGATTGAAGTTTTGGAGGAAAACAATATTGAAATAAATGATAATATATACGAAACATATTGTAGTATAATAAATAAGAAAGATTCAGACAAGTATTACTACAAACATTACTTAATTGAAAAAGAAACTATAACTTTGAAAGAAAATAAATCTTTTATTTCTGAGGGTACAACTGGTCTTTGTTCTTGGGAAGTAAGTATGAATATTGCTTTCAAATTATAATTTAACAATGACTATTTCATATTTCTTTATATTTTATATTAACTTCTGTTAATATTAAGTACAAATCATGAAAATTTGACATAAACAGCTGTTAGTTTCCTAAGTACAGTTTTTTGAAAAGACTTGAATGAAAATAGTGCGCGAACTTTTAAAATTACAATTATTGTGATATTTAGTAAATGTTTTTCACAATTAAGTATATATTTATGATTTTATAAGTGTTCTAATACGATACATGGAAAAATATAATATTTGGTATTTAAAAGTTATATTCCAATATGATTAATTGAGTAAATTTTGATTACAATTAGTTAATTGGAAGTAGTACTTATTACAAATTAAAACGATGATTACTATAAAAATTAATAGTTTTAATCAAAAAAATTGTTGGTTTTTGTAATAAATATGTTTTTTTTATGTTCAAATCAGTGAAATTTTAGCTAAATATGAAATGTTTTGAGTAATTTTGTTAATAGGACATTAATTTTTATAATTTTTAAACATTTTATTTGTTGTTATTAACATTTTCTTAGTGAAAATCTGACTATAATAATAAATATATTGGTTATACGATGTAAAATAATAAATACTACAAAAAATTGGTAGTTGTAATCAAGAAAATGATAGTTTTTGTAACAAATAAGTCGTTTTTATGGTGAAATAAGTGAAATTTAAAGTAAATACAAAATATTTTGAGTAATTTTGTTGTTAGAAGATACTTTTTTTATAGTTTTTAATCATTTTTGTTGTTGTTATTAACATTTTCCTTGTGAAAATCTGATTAAAATAGTAAATGTGTTCATTTTATGATGTAAAATGATGAATACTATCAAAATTGGTTGTTGTAATCAAAATTGGTTGTTTTAATAAAAAAAATGTTGGTTTTTGTAACAAATATGTTGTTTTTATGTTGAAATCAGTATAATTTCAACTAAATACAATACATTTTAAGTAATTTTGATATTAAGATACATTTTTTTATAATTTTTAAACATTTTCATTGTGAAAATCTGTTTATAATAATAAATATATTGGTTTTACGATGTAAAATGATGAATACTACAAGAAATTGGTGAATGTAATCAAGAAAATTATGGTTTTTGTAACAAATATATCGTTTTTATGTTCAAATCATTGAAATTTCAACTTAATACAAAACATTTTGAGTAATTATAATAAGAAATGTGTTGATTTCACAATTTAAAATGATGAATACTATAAAAATTGGTTGTTGTAATCAAAAAAATGTTGGTTTTTGTAACAAATATGTTGTTTTTATGTTGAAATAAGTAAAATTTCAAGTAGATACAAAATATTTTGAGAAATTTTGTTGTTAGAAGATACTTTTTTATAGTTTTTAATCATTTTCATTGTTGTTATTTGTTATTAAAATTTTCTTTATTAAAATCAGATTATATCAAGAAATATATTGGTTATACGATGTAGAATGATGATTACTACAAGAAATTGATAGTTTTAATAAAAAAAACTTTAGGTTTTTGTAACGAATATATTTTTCTTATCTTGAAATTAGTAAAATATCAACTAAATATGATATTAGAAGATTCTTTTTATTGTTTATTAAAAGTTTCATTTAGGTAATCAGTATTTTCATCGAAAAATGTTGGTCTTTTGGTAATCTGTATTTTCATTGTAAACATCGATACATTTTTGCAATCAAAATTTTCTTGATTACTACATGTTTCTTTGATTACTCTTTCAAATATGCGCGACAATTTCATTTGGAACTTTCAAACTGTACAAAATAACAGTCAAGTATATGTAATGATTAAAATATTTTAATGATTAATTTCTTTTCTGTCTTTTCAGGCGTCTTTCGCATTATCGGAATGGTGTTTACTAAACAGAACTAAACTAGAAAATCGTTCTATTCTAGAATTAGGTTCTGGTGTTGGTTTATTAGGAATTACTGTTCACAAGTTCTGCAATCCTAAAGAATTAATTCTTAGTGATTGTCATTCACAAGTTTTAAAAGTGTTAAGTGATAATATTGACATTAATTGTGACAATTCGTGTGTGAGAAGTGTCAGTGACAATTTGGGTGACAATTTGGGTGACATTTCGGGAACTTTAAGTGACATTAGTGACAATTTAAAATTAAAAAGTGCGGTAAAAATACTTGACATTAACTGGGAACATATTAGTGATATTAGTGAAAATTTAAAACCAGAAATAATATTAGCAGCAGACGTAGTTTATGATAATAGTGTTTTTAAACCATTGTGTGAGACATTTTTGTACTTTTTGGACAAAAATAATAAACTCGAAGTGATTTTATCGTGTACTGAACGTAACGTAAATACTCTACAAGAGTTTTTGTGTTTGTTACAAAGAAATAACTTAAAAATAAGTCAACTTGAGACACCAGTGCAAAAATATTTCTGTTGGTCTAATAGTGTTCCGATTAAATTGTTTTTGGTGACAAAATAAAAGGTAAGTTATATATTAATAAGACTTGTATAATGTAAGTTTTAGCTAAAATGCAACATATTTGAATCTATATCAAAGAATAGTTATATATAGAAGCGACAGTAAGACAGAGAAACGAAAATTGGAGAGAAATGGGGAAAGCCCCTATTTGTAGAGATATACAGGGGTTCCATTTAAGCGTGCCACCATTGCTATCTCGAGAACTATAAGAGCTACGAAGTTGGTTCAATTAGCAAAGAACCACCATTTTACAATATACCTATAAATATATATACCGCTGGAGTGCTATCTCTCCCGTGAGAGGAACGTGTCACCAACATAACAATCTCTGTCCTTGTCACTCAGTATGTAGTCACACAAAAGCGCGTGCGCAAAGTAACCGTTCCTGTTTAAAATATTTGAAATGGTATTGAAATATGAAAATGTATATTATTTTGAATTATTTAACAGAGTTAAATGAGAATTGTTTTTATTTTCATCTTCAGAAAAATGAGTACCACAAAGTTAGAAAATTACATTTCTTAATTTACTATGGCAGGTAAGATTAACATTATATTTTTTCAAAAAAGGATTAGATTAACCTTTATTACAGGATTACAGCAATATAATTATAAATTGAACACTTCCTAAAATTAAGAATAAAAATATAAAAACATTTGAAAATCTGAATTTGAACAACTGCGAAATATTAATATAACTGTAGTACATTATTAACGTATCAAAATTTCAATGCATACAAAGGGACAGAAAGAGTTAGAAATTTGCAAATAATACTTATTTAAAAATACATCCGTAATACTGAAAAACGAAACAACAAAAATTCAGTTCATAGATATATTCATATTCAAAATTCGACGAAGCAATTCTTGACCAATAGAATCACAGATAATCGGCGCATACTCAAAGCACACAAACTTGACAACGGTGCAAACATATATATGTCTGCACTGTGATGTTTGGACCATCTCTCTGTCCTTTCCAGCGGTATATATATTTATAGGTATATTCATTTTACTAGACTAATACAACGACCAGTGGTTCTCAAAATACGGGATACAACTTTCTTATTTTAGATGGGAACATGTTTATTTTTGGGTTATTCGATAGAGTATTTTTTTCTGAATTCAACGATATAAACATATCATATATTAATATAACAAAATAACTGGGAAAAATGCATGTTAGATTTATATGTATTTTATTTATATCTGGCTGAAATAAGAGTGCTTTGGATAGAAAACAATTAATTTCTTCTTAAAACTGACAGTTTAAGAAAATAAAATTTAACAAAAAATAATCAAACAATGTTAGACAAAACATTATGTCTATGTTTTCTAATCATAGCACTCTTATTTCAGCCACATATATATAAAATACATATAAATCTAACATGTATTTTCTCAGTTATTTTGTTATATTAGTATATAATATGTTTATATCGTTGAATTCAGAAAAAAATACTCTATCGCATAACCCAAAAATAAATATATGTTTCCATTTAAAATAAGAAAGTTGTGTCACGTATTTTGAGAATCACTGGTCGAAAAAAAAATTTTTTTTGCTCATTGTATTAGTCTTGTAAAATGGTGGTTGTTTGCTAATTTAACCAACCTCGTAGCTCTTATAGTTCACAAGATAGCAATGGAGCACACTTAAATGGAACACCATGTATATATATTGCTGTTTAAAATTATAATATTTTTACAATAGTTTCGTACCCTAATAGAAACATAATACATCTTTATTTCTACAAACATAAGTTTCTATACTTTTATCGGCACTGTATATTGTTTCGTTTATGTATTAATACATATATACATCGGTCACTAACTTGACTAAGTGTGTGACTATATTTCAATCATGTAAGTGTCACATAGAATAAGACTGATTAGAAATACTGTACCGTAATTGCAAATAAATCACTCCACATATTATTTGTTTTGGCTGACCTTAATTTGAGTTTGTAGCGTTAGTAAACTACTAACTATTTTGTTCGTATGTAGTGCATATAATTTCCTGTTTGTTTTTGATTATGCCTGAGTTATAAACAATATTTCTAAGTACAAATCAATTTCAGAAGTATTTTACTTGGATTAACCTGAATTAGTTAGTGTAAAAGTAAAATATATGTCAAAATAACAATTTTTAACAATTTTGAAACATGAATTTAAACTTTCCCATTGTTTTAAAGTTTGCTCCTAAATGATGAATGATAGTGACTTGTAAAATCTGCATAAGTCAGTTTCATATACTTCTACTTCTACTAAAAGTGCGTTTTTTAGCTCTGTTGCTTCTAGAATTGATGTGCGGTTATATAAACAGTTTCACAGTATTTGTTGTTAAGTTAAAACATGTGCACAGTGATAAAAAAGTTTTTCTGTGTCTTACTTTTAGCTAGAAACAGTAATAAAGTTTACTCTGGTGTCCCTCAAGGTACAAATGTAGGTCTGTTCCGTCAAAATAAGGAAAATAAAATAGTTTTAATTTAAAATTTAAACAAATACGTCTTTCCTTGTTTTCGACATTGTAGTTTTGTGACAATTTTCTGGTTTTTTTATTTTCTCAAATGCAACAAATCTCTCACTCTAGTTTCAGTTAAAATTTTTCACTATGATCGTCCGCAAACAGCAAACACGGACAAAGACAAAGCATTCTTCTCGTTACAACCATAAATCTAGTTGTTTCAGAACAGCGTAATTAGTAGATAAGTTTTTGATTGCTCAAAAAATGGGATAAACGAGATAAAAACAATAATTTTTGAAATGTTTATAATATTTGAAAGATTTTAATTCGTTTTCAATCAAACTGTCTTCTTCAAGAAGTAAAAGTCACAAATAAAATTAAAATAATGTTAATATGTTCACAATATTTTACACATTGACATAATTTGTGAACTTCATTACCAGAAGACTCATGTGAGATCCAAACATGACGAAACCGAAACAAAAACTTGTAAATACTGACAGAAACCCTATTATAATCATGAAAATAGCAAGATACTAGAATTGATTTCAACAAAAATGTTGAATTCAATTGATAAATTGTTGATTACAGCAAACATCTAGAAAATAACAATTACAACAACGATCTTGTTGATTATAAATCAAAATCGTTGAGTGTAACAAACAAAATGTTGTGTACAAGTGTAAAAATGTGTACAATTAGATAAAAATCGTTGATTATCACAATCAAAGTGTTTGAATCAACAAAACGTTACTTCAACGAATATACTGCAAGAAGAAAACGGTTTAATCAATGTTTTAATTCATTATTATTGTGTAAAAAACTTCTAAAAGTAATCAAATCATTTCGTTGATTACAACAAATTCATATTTTTCGTTGATTTTTCAACCATTTTGATTGTAACAATTCTTTAGTTAAAATAATCAAATTAATTTATTGAAAATGACATGAATATACCTTTATACAAAAGAGTAAATTTTTAAATTAATAGATATAAATAATCTGAGTATAAGTCTGCAAAATAGTGATATTAATAATAAAATTTAACAATATACACTGTTTCTTTAAGAAAAAATATATAATCGTTGATTAAACATCGACTACAGTTTTTTTATGAAGCCACATCTTTATAAACTATTATTACATAAATATAAATGATAATTGTCAACATATTTATATTTTTTGAATAAATCAATAAGAAAACCACATAATACAGTGTATTTATTATTGATTTCACAATAAAAATCGATGATTACTAAACCTAAACAGCACCAAACTCTAAACCTGTCATCTGTCATCTTTTGCGACACGCGTCTCTGTTAAACGGTGACAACTTCCTTCATTGCAAGTTTTGTCTTTCATATTACTTTATTCCTACAATTCAAGCGAATGTTAGGTTTTTGGTGCGCTTTAAAACACAAATAAACGTGTAGAAACATCGTCTAAATACAACAAAGGAACATATCTGTAGATGATTACAACTCACAAGTTGGATTCTGTTGTTCTCATCATCCTGGGAGCCCTGTAACCAAAACGGCTCTTCGCCGAAGGTTTTAAATAATATCTTTTGAAATAGGGCCGGTTAGGACCAGAAAACAGTTTTGGTATTCAACTCAGAAGTAGTTTTGATGTTGAAGTACTTCAAAACTGTTTCCAAACGGAATTGAGTGTTGCAATCAATTTAATCAACTTATATTAATGTGAATCGCAGTCAATATTGATTTGATCTTCACAATTTTTATTTTGGTGAACAACACATATGATTTTTCTTCTAACACAATGATTTATACCATAAAAAATATTTATTTTTACAAGAAAACATGTTTTAAATTGTGTTCAACACATTATTGTACCAATAAGCATTTAATTTACTGTTTTTATATATTTCTTTTACATTTATGTTTTGCAAACACTTCATATTTTGCTATTTTACGTAAATACATCTCAAATCTAAAGTTAGTTTTGATTAAAAACACTTTAAAAGCGTTTATTAAATGTCATTGAAGAATACATATTGTAATCAAAGTAATCAACACATATTAATGTAAATCAAACAAAATATCGAATGCAGCTTCACAATTTTTATTTTATAATACAACACAAGGTTTTTCCACTTAAACAATAATTTATACAACAAAAAATATATTTATTTTTACAAATCACGTCATGAATTTGTCTAAACAAATATGAATTATAATCTTGGAAAATAAATACAAGAGATGAAGAATAAACCTTAAATTATACAACATTTAGGTTTTTAACGTTTGTTTATACATCTGAAATAATCAAAAAATAATTTGGGTTAAAACTGTCTCAAATTGATTGAGAAATCGTTTTAAAAATAGCTTTACTTTTAAATATTGTTCTACATGCTTTTCTATGTCTTAAAATGATTAAAATTTATTCTAAATGTTTTTTATTGTCTTAACTTTATTTAAAATTGTTGAAATGTATTCTTAATATATTGTAGCAATCTTAAACTAATTCAAAAATTGTTTTAAAAAAATTGTTTAAGCCCACCTGACAAAATTTATTTTAAACAATATTTCTCTGGAACTAATGAGAGAATTTGAAAAATAAATGTTGAAAAGAGAATTAAAAGGCCTTTCGAACTGTGTCATGTTTGACACCCTATTTATTTAAAATGTTTGAGGTGCAGCCCACCCCCATTTTAGGGTTGAAGTTATGCCATTGTAAATCCATTCAGGTGTCCCCCTTTATACTAAAATTGATGTCTTCGAGCGTTTTCTGCAAAATTGATGTTAAGTGGCCAAAAATTGCGCTGATAATTTTGTATATGACACTAGACAAAAAAATTAAATACTCCTATTTTTTAAATCATAATTTATAGTTTAAAATTTTAAAAATTTGGGGAAGGGATGTTGTGACGTCATTTTGGTACAACATATGCCTTTTGTGGAACATTAAATTGCTAATAACTTTATTATTGCAAAGTAATATTTAGTATTTTTAATATAATTAGAAGATATAGTGGTTAATTTTTATATTTTATGACTTATAACTGATAATCGATTATAGTTACAAAAAAAAAATTAAATAAGGACACGCATTAAAGGGTTTTACATCTCTCTTAAACATATTAGTTTAAATTTGCAAAAGTTGTATCTAATATGATAGAAAGTTGAGTATTATTAGGTCGTCAGACTAACATAGGCCATAAAATGAATTTCTCTTTTCTACAAAGAAGTGTTCTATCCTTAGAGTTTTTCTATCATTTGATGTGTAATGGTTCAATAGTTATTTGTTACAATTTCTTCGAAATGAGATCATGCTTTTAAAAAGTAAAATTACAACGTTTCAATATCTACTTTTATTTATTAAACACAATACAATTATCAATCATTTTGTTTTTAACTTTTTTATTGTTTCAATATATATTTGCTTTACAAATTATTGTATTTATTTTAAAATAAAAATTGTAAATATATAATCCATACTTTACTTGATTCACATTAATATTTGTTGATTACATTGATTACAATAAGAATTTTCAATGACATTTAAGAAAAAAACAATTTTCCTGAAATCGGCCAGTAATCTATCAAATGGCTGCCGCAAAATAGGCAGGGAAATCCAATTTCCCTGCCTAGGCAGTGGTAAAATACAATGTTGCCAACTCTATTTTGACAAGTAGGTATATTTATATTTCAATACGAAACACTGTTTACGTGACCAATAAATAAAATTCAAATGTTTATAACATGTAGTATTTATACTAAATAAACTAAATTTAGAAGATCAATGCATTAACAAATTACAATAAAAAAATTAATTTCTTAATTTGTGATCTGGCAACCATGAGCTTGCCCTGCGTGCCATGTGATAGCTAAACAAACAACAGAGCAGGTTGACACATAACCTCAGTAGCCTACAATGACAGTTACTCGTAAAATACATATAGGTTATGTATAAATACATATATTATTCGTTGATTTTAAAATTTTGTACGATTTCAGAAAAAATATAATACATATCTCGTCAGGGAGGTACCTTTTCATGACTCATTCATGGTTATTTGCCTCGGCCTGCGCCTCGGCAAACAATCTCCATATTCGTCATGAAAAGATTAACCTCCCTGCCATGATATGTAAATAACTATTATGACAGTTGATAATTTTGTATTTTTTGCTGTACAAATTATTGTATTCGTTGAAAAACTTTGTGTTGTATTATAAAATAAAAATTGTAAAGATACAATTCATATTTTATTTGATTGACATTAATATGTGTCGCTTACATTGATTACAATAAGAATTTTCAATGACATTTAAGAAAAAAAAACAATTTTTGAGAGTTAATAATTTTGTATTTTTTGCTGTACAAATTATTGTATTCGTTAAAAAACCTTGTGTTGTATTATAAAATAAAAGTTGTAAAGATACAATCCATATTTTATTTGATTCACATCAATATTTGTTGATTACATTGATTACAATAAGAATTTTCAATGACATTTAGGAAAAACAATTTATGAGAGTTGATAATTTTGTATTTTTTTCTGTACAAATTATTGTATTCGTTGAAAATCTTTGTGTTGTATTCTAAAATAAATATTTTAAAGATACTATCCATATTTTATTTGATTCACACTAATATTTGCTGATTACATTGATTACAACAAGTATTTTAATGACATTTAAGAAAAAACAATTTATGAGAGTTAATAACTTTGTATTTTTAGCTGCACAAATTATTGTATTCGTTAAAAAACTTTGAGTTTTTTCTAAAATAAAATTTGTGAAAATACAATTCTTATTTTATTTCTTTCACATTAATATTTGTTGATTAAATTGATTACAATAAGAATTTTCAATGACATTTAAGAAAAAAACAATTTATGAGAGTTGATAATTTGTATTTTTTGCTGTACAAATTATTGTATTCGTTGAAAATCTTTGTGTTGTATTCTAAAATAAAAATTGTAAAGATACAATTCTTATTTTATTTGATTCACATTAATATTAGTTGATTACATTGATTACAATAAGAATTTTAATGACATTTAAGAAAAAAACAATTTATGAGAGTTAATAATTTTGTATTTTCTGCTGTACAATTTATTGTATTCGTTGAAAAACCTAGTGTTGTATTCTAAAATAAAAATTGTAAATATACAATCCATATTTTATATGATACACATTAATATTTGTTGATTACATTTATTACAATAAGAATTTTCAATGACATTTAGGAAAAACAATTTATGAGAGTTGATAATTTGTATTTTTTATTATACAAATTTTTGTATTCGTTAAAAAACCTTGTGTTGTATTATAAAATAAAAATTGTAAAGATAAAATTCATATTTTATTTGATTCACATTAATATGTGTTGATTACATTGATTACAATAACTATTTTAATGACATTTAAGAAAAAAACAATTTATGAGAGTTTATAATTTTTTATTTTTTGTTATACAAATTATTGTATTCGTTTAAAAATCTTGTGTTGTATTATAAAATAAAAATTGTAAAGATATAATCCATATTTTATTTGATTCACATTAATGTTTGTTGATTACATTGATTACAATAAGAATTTTCAATGACATTTAATAAAACAACAATTTTTGAGAGTTGATAATTTTTAAAATGATTTCTGAATCAGTTTAAGATAGTTTCTAAATGTTTAGAACATATTTTAACAAATTTAAATAAAGATACGTTAATAAAAAAAAAACATTTCCAATAATTTCAATTATTTCAAGACAGAAAAACAAGTACAAGTTATCATGATCTTTAGTTTGATACTAAACACGACATATTTCTGATAATTTTTAACAAGAAAATATAATCGATCTATCTATCAATAACTCTTTTTGTTTCTACTTATTCTAGCACCGAAATAAAATTATTAAAACACGTAAATGTTAGAATTTTTCATGCACTTTAATTTGATACCAAACACGACAAATATTATATTATATTGTCTAGTACTTGATGTTACATTTGTAAAATTTTGTAAACAATACTCAGCTTTATTTTTAACTATACCCAAAACGAATTTGTAATCAATTTTCTTGGAAATCACTTATTACCTATAATTATTATTAGTTGTTATTGTTATTTTCCTTTAATGTATATTTAAGTCTTCTTTTAATTTGAGAATAATTATTACAACTTAACTATTACATATTTTGAATTTAAAATCAAAATTGATATTTGTCAAGTGGAAATTTAATTTTTAAATTAAATTATTATTCCATTTTAATATATTCCGAGATTTTTTGTTGGGATTTGGTCCCAGGATACAGGTATATTTTCTTTTAATGTACCGCTCTGCCCTACAGGTAAAAATAAAAGTAACGCCCTTATGTCAGTGGTGTACAGTCCAAAATTTCCAGAAAATATCTTAGTTTAATGTGTTTAACTTACAAAATATTGTTGTAATATTCATAATTGTAAAGATTGTAAAAAAAAAATTGTAATTTTGTTTGTTTAAATTACCAGAAATCGTGTGTAAACATTTAAAAAGGTCCAGGTATCTTTTGTTGTACTTTTTCTGTTTTTTGTTCACCATTCATCAGTTTCGGAACAAGTTTAATCTTGATAATACTTGTCTGAACTTGTGTGTTGTATTTTGTAGTATACTAGAAGAGTTTCCTGTATTTGTGTGTCTGTTTTACAATTGTAAAGTTGAAAATATTAACGGATTTAGTGCAATAAAGAAAAAATAGTTGATTACAACAGATAAAATGTTGTAATCAAGAAAATATGATGAATATTATGTAGTATATATAGATTAATTCAATTAAATTTAATAATTTTGTTAGATTGTACTATTTTCTGTCATATTTTGTTCAAAATGCATACAATTTTGTAAAATATTAAAGAAAGTAGTGCAATAAAGAAAATATAGTTGATTACAACAGACAAAATGTAGTAATCAAGAAAATATGATAAATATTATGTGGTATATACAGATTAATTCAATTGAATTTTATAATTTTCTTAGATTGTTCTATTTTCTGTCATATTTTGTTCAAAACGCATACAAATTTGTAAAGATATTAAAGAAAGTATCTTGATTTCAAATCTTCTAGCAAATAATGCAATTTAAATCGTGAAACATAAAGATTCTATCTTAAATCTTGAGATTTAAGCAAGATTTCTTTATATTTTTTATAGTTTATTAATAAAAATTAATGTAAATATCATCTTAAAGAAATTTACTTTGATTTAATTGAGGTAGTTATCAAAAAATATAGATTTTTAGTTGATTATAATAAGAAAACATTACAGAGACATGTAATCAAGAAAATATGATGAATATTACGCTTTATTTGTAAAAATTTATAATTTTACATAATTATACTTTTAATAATTGTTACCAAGTTGGTTTAAAGACATATTTAAGATTATTTCACAAAGTTATAAGTAGAAATACAAGTAAAATGTAAAGAAAACACAATAATTTTTCATGTATTGTAAGAAGATACAACCAAATTAAATCCTATGTTAATATCTAATAACATTTAAGTTTCAAGAGATATTTCTTTATATATCTTAATGTTTATTAACAATAATTAATGTAATAATAATCTAAAAGAATTATACTTTGATTTAAATAAGGTACTTTAGTACATTATTAACATTTTAATTTTTACAAGACTTTTTTATTTAAAGAAAAACAAAAGCCGATCGATCTGTTACAATTTAATACATTACAAAATTATAATTATGGTCATTTAACTTACTGTACAAACTTCAATCATGCTTATAACAAGTTTTGTACTAGTCACATTTCATATTTACGATTGGCAACATGTAGAATACTCAAACTTCAGTTTGTACTTGTCTAGTAACATTTCATTTTATTTTTAGTTACTTGTCAAAAGTTTTTAATTATTTATAACAAATTATTGAAATTTTGTATAGATATTTAATAGTACTTGATTTTATTTATTAAATTACAAGCTGTAGTTTGATAAAATGTTTCTATATTGTAATCATTTGTAATTAAAATTTAAAGTGTAAATTAATTTGAATATATTCTATTTTAAAATGAACATAATTTTCATGTAATCAAGTATATATTTATTAATCCGTCGAATTTTTAGTTGTAGACTACGTTTTATGTTTTGAAATCAACATTAGTATATTTTTTTTACATAAATCAATATTTGCGTTATTATATTCAATATTTTCTTTGGTAAATTTAATTTCTAGTTTATGAAATCAATATTTTTGATGATATACTTAATGTTTTCTTTACTAAAATCATACTTTATTTTACTAAAAACTCGAATAACGTAAAAACAAATAATTTTTTTTAAACTTTAATAGTTCCTATCATACAGAATGGGGCGTATACATTTTATCCTCCACACATGTTATATTGCTTGACATTGTACCTTGCACACTTTCAATCTTGCACACCTTTTATCCTCCACACTTTTAATCCGCGAAAAAAGTTATGTTACACACATTTAATCTTGCGCACATTTTATCATCCACACATTTTATCTTTTATTCATATTATTTTCCACACATTTTATCTTCGCCAATGTTTGATCTTTAAAACATTGTAATTGTACCTGCCATTCATTTTATTGCCCATGCAATTAACATACTTATAATTAGATGAAATATACAGTATTAAATTTTTCTGAAGATAAAATGTGTAAAAGATAACATGTGTGGATCATAAAATGAGTGGAAGATGAAATGTGTGGATGATAAAATGATTTGGAAGATAAAATGTGTGTAAGATAACTTTATTCGTGGATTAAAAGTGTGGAGGATAAAAGGTGTGCAAGATTGAAAGTGTGCAAGGTACAATGTCAAGCAATATAACATGTGTGGAGGATAAAATGTATACGCCCCTATAAAATTAAGATCTAAATTTATACAAAGTGTAAATTTTCTACCATTTTCTTCTCTGTCTAAAGTCATTGATCTTTTTATTATTCTTTGCTCGTCTTTTGTTCATTTTCCTCATTTTCTAGTTAACATGCATTTGAGAGAGTGTATGTATATTCTTTTCTCAGAAAACGAATACATATTACCTGCACGAATGTTGGTTAAAGAATGAATACTAATAAATGTTTGGTTTGTGGGAATATTTGTTTGAAAACGATTTACAGAAAGGGAAATGGAAAAGAAAAAAAAGTTTTTGATATGTGTTACTTGTCAAATTACTTATAAATTGATCTTAAATAAAACTTTTAAATGATGTAGAAATGATTATTTAGTGTGTAAACTCAAATAAAATGTGTTAACTTATCCGATTTTGATGAAATTTGGCAAAAAGTAAGCATTAAAATATGGGGAAAGTAATAAAAACAATTTTTCAGACGACCACATAGGAAAGTAGCCATATTTACACTGTAATTAACACCAGAAAATGTAACATAGCACACGGCGTGTGTTATAATAACACACTAGTGTGTTATATAACCTAATATGACGATTAGTGGTCAATAGATGGAACTTTGATAATGAAATGTAACAAAATTAATGAAAATTTGCTTAAAACTACGATTTTAAAATTGGTAGTGAATTAATAACAAAAATAAAGAGTCAAAATGTACTGATAGTTTTATTAATTGTTCAAATAATACGTACTAGACTTCCAAATCAGTTTCCGGTTAACTAGTGATACTTAACCTCAAACCCAAACGTCAATGCTTTCGTGTGTTGTGTTTGACATTGACACTTTTGTATAAACCCTGTTTTTATTATAATATTTTGTGGTCGTCTGAAAAATAGTGTACATAACTCGCTTGAAAGTGCAGAGCAACGCTTGTGTATTAAATCACTCAATCTCTACACACGCTTGCTATTTACCACTTTCCACGCTTGTTATGTAAATAACTATTAAGATACATTTTTTTTGTAACATTTTGTTTATCGCTCTGTTACTTTTGTATCTGTCGTTGAAATGTCATGAAAATTAGTACATATATTAAAGAAAATGCGTAGATTCTAAATCTTTCAACAGATTTAAGATACAAGAAGTAGTTTTTAAGATACAATGTTTTAAAATTAGTCATATATTTTACAATTTTCAAATATAATCTTTTTTGTAATATTTTGTTTACTGCTCTGTTACTTTTATATCTGTCGTTGAAATGTCATGAAAATTAGTACATATACTAAAAAATGTACGTAGATTCCAAATTTTTGAACAGATTTAAGATACATTATTTAGTTTTTATAATACCGTCTTATAAAATTTTTTATTTATTATTATTTTTAAATATTGTTCCTGTATCTTATGTCGTGTTGTGAATAAAATTTTAATTGTATACATCAAACTATTGTTTTAAAAAGTACCCATATTGTACCTTGAACATATAAACAATAGTTACTAATAATAAATAATATTATTCGTGTTTTTAATGGTATATCATTAAAAATTATTGCAGTCAAATTAATTGTTCAAAATTATTAACAATTATCTCTAATATGAATATTTAGCGTTTAATTTATATTGTTTAACAATTTTTTATACAAAACCCAAAAAAAAATTTGCATATAAAAGACACATTGCATGAATATTTGTTAGTTTTATTTAATTTTAAAACGGATTAACTTAAAAATGAAGATATTTTGTGCCTTATTTATAATTATTTTACTTCACAACACAAATGGCGTATGTATTTTTATTAAATTTTATTAAAAATAATTTTTTAAAATTTTGACAGATGACCGAAAAACAAATGAAATCAACAGCCAATATGATTAGACAGGTTTGCCAACCAAAAACCAAAGTTACTAATGGTATAAAAACTTTTTTTTATTTTTTATATCAAATTTAAAAAAAAAAATATAAATAATATTTTTTTTTATAATTTTTAGCTCAAATAGATAATATGCATAAAGGCGATTTTGAAGACGATTCGAAACCAAAGTGTTACATGAAATGTATATTTGACACTCTTAAAATTGTAAGTATAATTTGAGTTTTCGAAAAAATATTTATTTAATAATTTTAGATGAAAAATGCCAAATTTGATTATGATAATGCCTTAAAACAAATAGTTACTTTGCCAGAAAAGTATTTAGAACCTACAAAAGTCACTGCAGCCAACTGTAGAGAGTCAGGTAAAAAAAAAACAGTTTTATTTGATACCAAACACGACATATTTCTGATTAATTTTAACAAAAAACAAATGCCGATCGATATTTTAAATTTTTATCACTTCTGAACGAAAGTATTTTTCAAATACTTTAATTTGATACCAAACACGACATATTTCTAATTAGTTTTAAGAAGAAATTAAAACCGATCAATATGTAAAACCTGTCAATAACTTTTTTTGTTTCTACTAGTTCTAGTATATATTTTAAATTGTTAACACTTGTATACGTTGGGGCTTTTAATGCACTTTTGATACCACACACGACATATTTCTGATAAATTTTAAAAATAAATTAATACCTGTCGACCTGTCAATAACATTTTTGTTTCTACTATCTAGTATATATTTTAAATTTTTAATGCTTGTACACATTACAGCTTTTAATGCACTTTAATTTGATACCAAACACGACATATTTCTTACAAGTTTTAACAAAGAAAAAGAACCGATCGGCCTGTATAACTTTTATTGTTTCTACTATTTCTAACATTTATATTAAATTGTTAACACATGTAAATGTCATTTGTTATGTACTTTAATTTGATACCAAACACGACATATTTGTAATAAATTTTAACAAGAAAAACCAGCCGATCTACCTGAAAAAATTTAATAAAATATTAAATTATTAATTGTAAACATGTAAGGAACTTTATTTCCACCTTGTATATAATTGTGACTTTACAGGCTTCTTGGTAGCTAAGTAAATAAACAATTACAGTAACTAACCTGTAAAACTTTACAAGGCTAGCCTTGTCAAATTTTACAATGCTCAAAAAATAATAGAAAATAATTAAAGTTTTTTATTCATTTTATCATAAATATTACAAACTTAATCTAATTAGGTTTATGTGAGTAATTATACACATTTATAGTACATTTTGATTCATTGGCGAAACTCATTTGACAACGTCTAGCTATAAATTGTTCTACCACCGCCAACTACCAATCCCAAAATAGAGTCAATATTTTTTTGAAGATAAAATTAATAAAAAAAACCGCTATGAAGGTGGAAATAAAATTTTGTACTTGGCACGCGTGCAATTAATCATTACTGGGCTCACTGGATTATGAGAGCTCGATCCTTCGTCGCTCGCCTCACAAATTTCCAGCTCGCCCTGTAAAGATTAACTTACACCGCTGGCCACGTAAATAACTATTTTAGGCATAAATGAAATTTATTATTCTAAAAACAAGAACATAATAATATTTTGATTATATTGTGAAATGCCACTATTAATTTGATTACAATACAATTGAGAATTCTCTTCAGTAGTTTTTATGTTTACAGTAAAAAGTACCGAACCATGTGAAGCGGCTTATGATTTAGCAAAATGTTGGTACTTTTCAAATCCGGAGGTATATTTTTATAAATTATTAAATTTAAGAGTTATTTTATTTTTTTATTTTCTTTTTTAGTTCTACTTCTTTCCATAAATGGTTATATGAACAAATTTAGATATAATTTTAGATTTAAATGTATTTAATTTTGTGTGTTGTATGTTACACTGGTATTATATTAAATGCTACAAGTATTTTAGTTGTTTTATTGTTTTACACTACATTATATGAAGGAACAGTCGTTTATCAGAGAAATAATTATAGTTAGATTTCTTTGAACGTAAAAATATTAGTTTTAAGCAAATTTTCATTAATTTTGTTACATTTCAATATCAAAGTTTCATCTATTGACCACTAATCGTCATATCCGGTTATTTAACACACTAGTGTGTTATTATAACACACGCCGTGTGCTATGTTACATTTTCTGGTTAATTACAGTGTAAATATGGGTACTTTCCTATGTGGTCGTCTGAAAAATATTTTTATCTACAACTATTGAAATATGGGTACATTATACGTGTGATACTACATATAATATACTACTCATATTACATAAGTGTAATATGAAAAGTTATATTACACGCTACACTTTTCTGTAATAAATAGAGCATGTAATGTAACATATAACATTTTAATAAACTGTTAATTTATTAATAATATATTTTTTATTATAAATATCAATATAAATGATTATAAAAGTATAATAAATATAATTTGAATAGTTATTTTGACATTTAAGTGCTACTGTGGCTACATCTGTTAAGCTATATATTAACTTCTCACACCTAACTGAATATTTAACAAATAATATCAGATTTTTGATATGCCTGTTAGTTGTAGATAAAGTATAGTATTTGACTCGCATAATATGGCTACATTACACTCGCATGATTAAAAATACTCGCTACCGCTCGTATTTTTAATTACATCCTCGTATAATATAGCCTACATATTATACTTGTTAAATAATATACTATTTTTATATAGTTTAAGAGCAATATTAATTTTAATAAGCATGTAAGAAACAAGCTGTATAAAATGCTGATAATTTTGAATATTTATTTATTTAAAAATTACAAATGTAACATGTGTTTGTTTTTACATATGTTAAAGAGGAATGTTAAGGCTTTAATGTGATGTACAAATTTTTAAATTTGAATGCCTTTTGTAAAAGTTATTGATGGTTATTTCCTATGACTAATTCTCCATATTGAGAGAAGGTTAAAAATTTAAATATTTTTTTGATGTTATCAACTTACGAGTATTTTTATTCCTTATTTGGCGAAACTTAAAATAATTACAGGAAATATGTGGAATTATTATTAATTGTACCTAATTATCATTGTCAAAAGTCAATCCATAAAATTACGAAAATTAGTTGAATTAAGTTTTATTAAAGTTGTTAAATTGACTAATTATACTAAAGTTCATCTTAAATAATATTTTCAATTGTACTGTATATTTATTATTCTTAAAACGGTGCTAAAAACAGTACAAAATCAAGCGATAAATTAGTAATAAAATAAGTTATAAACGTTTTAATTTATTATAAGCACAGAATTAAAACTAACTGTAAGTAAAATCAAAGTAAAAATGATTTACAATAATTGAACATCGGTGAAACATATGGCTAAAGCAGGTCGGTACATTTGTTTTTCACTCTCGCTTGTTTCTATGTCGATAACAGTTGAAACCCGAACATTTACGAACTTTCCCGAACGTTCCCGAAGTATAACGGAAGATTAAACCAGTGCCTTCAAAAATGTTCTCTCATTTTGTGACCATCATATACCTGTTATAGCTCGTCCAATATAGAAATGAACCTGCGCGAAAGACGCATTTTCGTCCATATTTTGAGCAACCAATGGGAGAAGGTACCCCCCCATTGCGTTTTTTACCAGTGGCGTACTTAGTTCCTAGTTCATATGGGGACACTATATTAGGAAATTATTATATAATATTAAGGAAATTCGAAATTAAGATTTAAAGAACATATAACTGCAATAAACAGATAACAGCACAGGATTTGCCGAGGATTATATTAGCAGGTAATAATCATTTATGGAAAGGGTGATTCGGAATCTTACATGTAGCAGAAAAAGGATTAACTATAATTTGGCTTGAAAATCTAGAGATTAAAGAAGCTGTTATTTCAAAGGAAAATATTGTCAGTGACCAAACCGATGTAATCCATTCGCCTCTACTTAATTAGAATTTTTTATGATGTTCATAAATGTGATATTTTCTTTTGTTATTCATAAACATTACGCATTATAAAATATAAATATTTACAAAAATTCCATTTGTTATTGAAATAATCCCACGCCAATGGTAGATTGCTTTCCCATTTATGGTTTACGCCCCTAGTTTACTGGATCAGTGCAGTTTTGAACTTGGTTGACATGGGGTAGGTATAGCTACTATAACCCAGAACTGAACAGGGCAACTGGTAGGCCAGGCATGGGTCTACGATACGTTTAGTATGTACTGTGCGGCACATTGAACACCATTAGAAAAAATAGTATATTATTTAACAAGCATAATATGTAGGCTATATTACACGAGGATGTAATTAAAAATACGAGCGGTAGCGAGTATTTTTAATCATCCGCGTGTAATGTAGCCATATTATGCGAGTCAAATACTATACTTTATCTACAACTATCAGGCATATAAAAAATCTGATATTATTTGTTAAATATTCAGTTAGGTGTGAGTAGTTCATATATAGCTTAACAGATGGCGCCACAGTAGCACTTAAATATCAAAATAACTTTTCAAATTGTATTTATTATACTTTTATAAGCATATATATTGATATTTATAATAAAAAATATATTATTAATAAACTAACAGTTTATTAAAATGTTAGGTGTTAAATTATATGCTCTATTTATTACAGAAAAGTGTAGCGTGTAATATAACGTTTCATATTACACTTGTGTAATATGAGTAGTATATTATATGTAGTATCACACGTATAATGTACCCATCTTTCAATAGTTGTAGATAAAATATTTTAAGCTGTTTTGTATACTAGTTAATTAGAAGTTATTACAAACTTTAATTTGATACCAAACACGACATATTTCAGATAATTTTTAACAAGAAACTATAGCCGATTGACCTGTCAATAATTGTTTTTGTTTCTACAAGTTGTAGAACATATATAAAATTTTTAGAAGTTGTACATTTTAGAACATGTCCAGTACTTTAATTTGATACCAAACACGATGTATTTCTGACAAGTTTTAACAAAAAACTAAAACCGATTGACCTGTTAATAACTTTTATTTTAATACAAGTTGTTATAGAACCTTTTAAATTATTATTAGTTGTAATACAGTTGTAAAACATTGCGAATAATTTTTAAGAGGTGAATATTTTTTAAAATTATTTTTGACTTAGTTTAAGATAGCTACAATATGTTTAGAATACATTTCAACAATTTTAAATAAAGTTAAGACAATAAAAAACATTTAGAATAAGTTTTAATAATTTTAAGGCAAAGAAAAGAATGTAGAACAATATTTAAAAGTAAAGTTATTTTTAAAACGATGTGTCAATCAATTTGAGACAGTTTTGTCCCCAAAATTTTTTTTTGATTATTTCAGATGAATAAACAAACGCTAAAAACCTAAATGTTGTATATTTTAAGGTTTGTTCTTCATGTCTTGTTTTTATTTTCCAACAAGTTTATAATTCATATTTGTTTAGACATATTCATGACGTGATTTATAAAAATAAATATATTTTTTGTTGTATAAATTATTGTTTAAGTGGAGAAACCTTGTGTTGTATTGTAAAATAAAAATTGTGAAGATGCATTCGATATTTTGTTTGATTTACATTAATATGTGTTGATTACTTTGATTACTATAAGTATTTTCAATGACATTTAATAAACGCTTTTAAAGTGTTTTTAATCAAAACTATTTCTAGATTTGATATGTTTTTATATAAAATAGCAAAATATGAAGAGTTTGCAAAACTTAAATGTAAAAGAAATATATAGAAACAATAAATTAAATGCTTATTGGTACAATAATGTGTTGAACACAATTTAAAACAAGATTTCTTGTAAAAATAAATATTTTTTTATGGTATAAATCATTGTGTCAGAACAAAAATCAAATGTGTTGTTCACTAAAATAAAAATTGTGAAGATCAAATCAATATTGTCTCCGATTCACATTAATATAAGTTGATTAAATTGATTGCAACACTCAATTCCGTTTGGAAACAGTTTTGAAGTACTTCAACATCAAAACTGCCTCTGAGTTGAATACCAAAACTGTTTTCTGGTCCTAACCGGCCCTATTTCAAAAGATATTATTTAAAACCTTCGGCGAAGAGCCGTTTTGGTTACAGGGCTCCCAGGATGATGAGAACAACAGAATCCAACTTGTGAGTTGTAATCATCTACAGATATGTTCCTTTGTTGTATTTAGACGATGTTTCTACACATTTATTTGTGTTTTAAACTGCACCAAAATCCTAACAATTTCTTGTATTTTAGGAATAAAGAAATGTGGAAGACAAACCTTGAAATGAAGGAAGTTGTCACCGTTTAACAGAGACGCGTGTTACAAAAAATGACAGATGACAGGTTTAGAGTTTGGTGCTGTTTAGGTTTAGTAATCATCGATTTTTAACGTGAAATCAATCATAAATACACTGTATTATGTGGTTTTCTTATTGATTTATTCAAAAAATATAAATATTTTGACAATTGTCATTTATATTTATGTAATAATAGTTTATAAAGATGTGGCTTCATAAAAAACTGCGAAGTCGATGTTTAATCAACGATTATAACTTTTGTCTTAACGAAACAGTGTATATTGTTAATTTTTATTATCATTATCATTTCTTTGCAGGCATGTACTCATATTATACATATCTACTCGTAATAAAATATGGAATGATTTAAAAATTTGACTATTTTGTATAAATGTATATTAATTTCATTATCAATAAATTAATTAAAGATAAATATTGTGAGAAACAACTTTTAATTTGAGCTTTATTATTTTGAGAACCACCCTTGTAAAAATTAATTACGTAGATGTTTTTTATGCATATGACGAAAATAAGGAAAGACGTATTTGTTTAAATTTTCCTTATTTTGACAAAAAAAAAGACCTAGATTTGTGCCTTGCGGGACACCAAAGTAAACTGTATTACTGTTTCTAACTAAAACTAAGACACACCAAAACTTTTTTATGACTGTCCAACTGTTTTAACTTAACAACAAAAATTGTGAAACTGTTTATATAACCGCACATCAATTCTAGAAGGAACAGAGTCACATAAACGAACTTACAAGCAATATTTGTTTGTATAGTCGTTCAGAAATTTTTTTTCCACCTTTATAGCGTTTTTTTTTTATTAATTTACTTTATTCTTCAAAAAAAGATTTACCCTATTTTGAGATTGGTAGTTGGCGGTGGTAGAACAATTTATAACTAGACGTTGTCAAATGAGTTTCGCCAGTGAATCAAAATGTACTATAAATGTGTATAATTACTCACATAAACCTAATTTAATTAAGTTTGTAATATTTATAATAAAATGCATAAAAACACTTTCATTATTTTCTATTATTTTACAGGTTAGTTACTGTAATTGTTTATTTACTTAGCTACCAAGAAGCCTGTAAAGTGACAAATATATAGAAGGTGGAAATAAAACTTTATAAGGGCCAATCGGCTTATCCAAAAGCAAATATCATACCGGGTGTCCCAGCTCGACCGACACATGGGAGTTTTACATGGGAAATCAGTTAATTATGAATAGTATCTCCCCAGTGCAAGATTTTAACTTGAAATGTTGTATGCTTATTGGGGAATATTATTTCTATGAATTACAGTTATTTGAAATATGTAATTTCGTCTGCAGGGCGAGATTTATTAAATTTAAAATCTAACATTTTCGTTCAAAATCAGTCAGCCATGAAAATAAAAGAAAATATCTATGTGACAGTTCTGACAGTTAATGACATGCCATTGTAGATATTTATATTTTTGTAATATTGATATATTATTTAACACAAGAAACTAAATTCAACTTAAATAATAATAAAATACAGGGAATAAGAATTAAAATCAGTGATACTTCACTAAACTGTCACATAGATATTTTCTTTTATTTCCATGGCTGTCTGATTCTGAACGAAAATATTAGATTTTAAATTTAATCTCGCCCTGCAGACGAAATTGCATATTTCAAATAAGTGTGATCCATAGAATTATTATTCTCCGATAAGCATACAAAATTTGAAGTTAATATGTTGCACTGGGGAGATACTATTCACAATTAACTAATTTCCCATGTATAACTCCCATGTGTCGGTAGAGCTGGGACACCCGGTATAAGATGGTTGTACAGAACCACTTTTAACGGTTGGCAACCGCTGGTTATGGTGGGAAACCGTCATGACTAGAGCAGTGGAACAACAACTTGCTCATACAGTTGTTGTCTGTTGTGTTGTTGTGTTGTGTGTTGTTAATTTTGTGAATTTTGCAGGTAGGGACTATTACTTCCATTTTTTCAAATTATAACAAATATAAACTGATTTTATTGTGTTGTTATTGTTTATTATAAAGTTTTAAGTGTTTTAAACAACTTTTAACATTAATTTGTTCATATATATCATATATATTTGTTTTAAATAGGAAACAATGTTGTATACATTTGTAACATTCAAGAAATTATGTTCATTTACACACATTACTTATAAAACAATATATTTCTAGTAAATACAATAAAATATTAAATAAAATACAAAAATTTGTCAAATATCAAAAAAAAAAACAGTTTGAAATGTAAATACACAAATTTTGAGTCAAGAATCATAAAAATTTGTGAAAATATAAACTGATTTTATTATGTTGTTATTGTTTATTATAAAGTTTTAAATATTTTAAACAACTTTTAACATTAATTTATTCTTATATATCATATATATTTGTTTTAAATACAAACAATGTTGTACACAATTGTAATGTTCAAGAAATTATATTTATATACATATATTTAACTGTAAAACAAAATATTTCTTATAAATACAATAAAATATTAAATAAAATACTCAAATTTGTTACATAACAACAAAAAAAACTGTTTCAAATGTAAATACACACATTATGATTCTAATATTGTCAAAAATTTGTGAAATAATATGGAATAATGACTTTACATTGTATTTTTTATGTAAAAATATAAAAATTTTGACTTAAAACTCATAATTTGTGTGCAATACATAAAAAATTATTGAATAAATATTGAAATATTGTATAAAATTGTGAAAAAATATCGAATAATGACTTAATATTGTATTTTTTATGTAAAAATATAAAAATTTTGACTTAAAAATCATGATTTCTTTAAAATACATTAAAAACTATTGAAGAAATGTTAAAATTAAGTAAAAACAACATGAATTCATAACTTTACGATACATTTTTGTGATGACAATTACCTATTTTAGGTGTAAATGTAAAAATATTGACTTAATTATCATGAATTGTGTACAATACGTTAAAAATTATTGAATAAATGTTGAAATCTCGTATAAAATTGTGTAAAAAATATCTAATAATAACTTTATATTGTATTTTTTATGTAAAAATATATGAATTTTTACTTAACAATTATGATTTCTATAAAATACATTAAAAATTATTGAATAAATGTGGAAATTAAGTAAAAAAAACGCGAATTATTAACTTTATGATACATTTAAGTCGTTTCAATTACCTATTTTAGGTGTAAATATAAAAATTTTGACTTAATAATCATGATTTGTGTACAATACGTTAAAAATTATTGAATAATTGTTGAAATCTCGTATAAAATTGTGTAAAAAATATGGAATAATAACTTTATATTGTATTTTTTATGTAAATATATACAAATTTTGTCTTAAAAGGTATGATTTCTATAAAATACATTAAAAATTATTGAATAAATGTTGAAATTAAGTAAAAGAACATGCATTAATAACTATATGATACATTTTCTTGATTATAATTACTTATTTTAGGTGTAAATGTAAAAATATTGACTTAATTATCATGAATTGTGTACATTACGTTAAAAGTTATTGAATAAACATTGAAATTTTGTAAAAATTGTGTCGAAAAATCATTTCATTGATTAAAATTATTGTAATCAACGTTTTTAAGTCTAAATATACAAATATTTATTAAAAAATCATTGAATATAATATTGAAATAGTGTAAAAAATGATAAATAACCATGTTTTGATATATTTTTGCATTTATAATCAACTATTTTGTTTGTAAACATAAAAAATTTGATTATAAATTCATTATTTTTGTACAATACGTTAAAAATTATTGAATAAATATTGAAATCTTGTATAAAATTGTGAAAAAAATATCGAATAATGACTTTATATTGTATTTTTCATGTAAAAATATATAAATTATGACTGAACAATTATGATTTCTTTAAAATACATTAAAAATTATTGAATAAATGTTGAAATTAAGTAAAAATAACGTGAATTTATAACTTTACGATACATTTTCGAGATTACAATTACCTATTTTAGGTGTAAATGTAAAAATATTGACTTAATTATCATGAATTGTGTACAATACGTTAAAAATTAATGAATAAACATTGAAATCTTGTAAAAATTGTGTCGAAAATCCATTTCATTGATTAAATTTATTGTAATCAACGTTTTAAAGTCTAAATATACAAATTTTTACTTAATAATTAATGATTTTAATATTAAAATTGTGTAAAAGTGAGAAATTATCATGTTTTGATATATTATTCCATTTAATATAAACTATTTTGCTTGTAAACATAAAATATTTGATTCAAAATCATGAGTTTTGTACAATACATTAAAAATTATTGAATAAATGTTGAAATCTCGTATAAAATTGTGTAAAAAATATCGAATAATGACTTTATATTGTATTTTTAATGTAAAAATATATGAATTTTGACTTAACAATTATGATTTCTATAAAATACATTAAAAATTATTGAATAAATGTTGAAATTACGTAAAAATAATGTGAATTTATAACTTTATTATACATTTTTGTCTTTACAATTAACTATTTTTGGTGTAAATGTAAAAATATTGACTTAAATATCATGAATTGTGTACAAAACGTTAAAAATTAATGAATAAATATTGAAATCTATTAAAAATTGTGTCGAAAAACCTTTTCATTGATTACATTTATTGTAATCATCGTTTTCAAGTGAAAATATGCAAATATTTATTAAATAATCATTGAATATAATATTGAAATAGTGTAAAAAATGAAAAATAACCATGCTTTAATATATTTTTGGATTTAATATCAACTATTATGTTTGTAAACATAAAAAATTTGATTGAAAAATCATGATTTTGTATAATACATGAAATATTACTGAATAAAAGTTGAAATCTCGTATAAAATTGTGTAAAAAATATGGAATAATAACTTTATATTGTATTTTTTATGTCAAAATATAAAAATTTTGATTTAAAAATCATCATGAAATCATGTTTAAAATTGTGAAAAAAATCATTGCATTTCGTATTTATTTGCTGTATAATCAATTATTTTATGTGTATATATAAAAATTTTGAATTCAAATTATTGTTTAGATAATATATATTATAAATTACTAAACAGTCTTTAAAACTTGTAAAAAAATTGTCGACAAATCATTGTTTTAAGTGTAAATATATAAAAAAATTGCTTCAAAATCAATTTTTATTTAAAATACATTACAAATTAATGAACAAATGTTAAAATAATGTAAAAAAAATGTGAAATAATAATTGTATGATGTATTTTTACGTGCAAATATAAAATTTTTGTCTTAAAACAATTGTTTTAGTAAAATAATTTAAAAGTTATTGAACAAATGTTAAAATAATGTAAAAAAATGAAAAATAATAATTGTATTTTATATTTTTTCATTTGTAATCATCTGTTTTGTGTAAATATAAAATTTTTGACTAAAAACTATTGTTTTAGTTAAATTCATTAAAAGTTGTTGAACAAATATTGAAATCAAGTAAAAAATTGTGAAAAAACAATTGTAAAATATATTTTTTCATTTGTAATCATCTTATTTATGTGTAAATATAAAATTTTTTAGTTAAAAACTATTGTTTTTGTAAAATACAATGAAATATTTATTGAAATATATATAAAAAATGTAAATAAATACAATTTAAGATTGTGTTTATTGTAATCAAGAAATTTGAGTGATATAATTATAAAATATTTGGTTTAAAACAATATTTTACATACGATACATAAAACAATGATATGAACAATGATTTAGGTTATAAATTTGTGTTTGACTTTAATATACAAGATATAAAATGAGAATTATTGTCAAAATACAACAATATTTTTTCGTTTTGTTCTTAAATTGAGTCGTTCACCTTGAAAATTTTCTCACGACACGAAGGTTTGTCCCTTCCCTTCAAGTTTTGTTTCCCACGGTTAAAAATTAAGGGTCGGTTATTTTTATCTGTGAAAAAAGTTTAGGGTTCTAATAAGGTACGAAACTATGGTGAAAATATTAAAATAAAAGGAATATGTAAATATGTATATATATATATAATATATATATATATATATATATATATATATATATATATATATATATACATTTAAAATGTGTCAAAATTCGTTGATTAAATTTATTGTAATCAACGTTTTCAAGTGTAGATATACAAATTTTTACTTAAAAATTATGATTTCTATAATATACATTAAAAATTATTGCATAAATGTTGTTATCAAGTAAAAAAACGCGAATTAATAACTTTATGATACATTTAAATTGTTACAATTACCTATTTTAGGTGTAAATATAAAAATTTTGACTTAAATATAATGTATTCTGTACAGTTCATTAAAAATTATTCAACATTAATAACAGTTTCTAGTGTAAATACACAAATTTTGATTCAAAAATCATCAACAATTTGCAAAACAATTACTATATATTGTATTTTTTATGTAAACTACAAATGTTTACTTAAAAATCATTAATTGCGTACAATTCATTAAAAATTATTAAAAAAATGTTGAAGTATTGTAAAAATTGTGTCAAAAAACTATTTCGTTGATTATATTTATTGTAATCATCGTTTTAAAGTGTAAATATGTAAATTTTTACTTAAAAATCACTGAATATAATATTGAAATCGTGTAAAAAATTAAAAATAATCATTTTTTATATATATTTGTATTTATAATAAATTATTTTAATAATAATAATAATAATAATAATAATTGTTTATTTGCATAAGTAAAAAAGAATTTTACAACGCAGACTTGTAAGCATAAAAAATGATTGAAAAATCATGTTTTTTGGACAATACAATAAAAATTACTGAATAAATGTTTGTAATCAAGTAAAAAAAACCTGGTTTAATAACTTTATGATATATTTTTGTCATTACAATCTACTATTTTAGGTGTAAATATAAAATAAACAATAACCTAGACTAACTACAGTAAAAAAAAATGAATGATATAAATGTAATAGAAAATATACAATAAAACATAATTAAATAAATAAGATGTGGAAAATGTAGAAAATGGTAGATAAATATTAGAAAATAGTAAGAACGTAGATTAACTCGACAAAAGAGAAAATAAATGTACTAGAAAAAAAATGTAAGCGTACAATATTATAATTTTGAAGAGGAATATTAATATATGCAACAATTTTTGTTTAATCTTCAACTTTGATGTCAGATGTGTTAACAAACATTTATTTTTATACGAAAAAAAAAACTGAAATAAAAGTGACAAAAAAAAAATTAAATAAAAGTCACTCAACTTAATATTTATGTCAATCTTAAACAGTTACGGTAAAACAACTAAACAATTCAAGGAACTACCATTTTAAGAAAAAACCTTCAATCTTTAAAGCAAACTTCCTTTACCTAAATAGTTTTATTGTCGAATTTATACATTAATTAAATCATTAATGGTATTTCTTGTAATATATACCGGATATTCAATCTTTAAAAATATGTGAAAAAAATATCAAACAATTACTTTATATTGTACTTTTTATTTAAAAATATAAAAAAAAAATACTTAAAACGAATGATTTGAATGCAATTCATTAAAAATTATTGAACAAATATTGAAATCCTGTAAAAATTATGTCAAAAAATCATTTTGTTGATTATATTTATTGTAATCAAGGTTATGAAGTTTAAATTTACAGATTTTTACTTAAAAATCACTGACAACAATATTGAATAAATGAAAAATTATCATAATATTATCATGATTTTTGTATAATACATTAAAAATATGGAATAAAGACTTTATATTATATTTTTTATGTACAAATATATAAATTTTGACTTAAAAATCATAATTTCTATACAAATACATTAAAAATTATTGAATAAATGTTGAAATTATGTAAAAAACGCGAATTAATAACTTTATTACACGTTTTTGTCTTTACAATCAACTATTTTAGGTGTAAATATAAAATATTTGACTTAAAAATCATAAATTATGTACAATACGTTAAAAATTATTGAAAAAATGTTGAAATCTTACAACATTTCTTTAAGAAACTCAATTTTTTTATTGTAAACAATGTTTTTCGTTTTAAAATCAACAATTTTACCAATTTTTTATTGTAATTCGCTGTCAGACTGTTATAAAATACTTTTACTCATAAAAATATTGTTGCATTGATTTTAATTCTGTAGATAGACTTGTAAAATATTTTTATTGTTGTTATTTGATTTTCAGACACATATTTTTAGTGTAATCATAATATATTGTCTTTTTCTTTACTAAAATCAATGTTTTCTGTTTAAAATCATCTAAAATTGTGTTAATTTTTATGTCAATACGATATTTTTAACAATTAATAGTTTTAAACTAATTTACTTCAAATTTAAACATAAAAATCCTAATAAATTTTACAAAAAAACACTTAAATATATGATTACTTACAACATTTTTCAGTTATAATCAATTTTCAAGTTGTAATCAAGTAAAATATTACTACAAAGTATTAAAACATGCAATTCTATGAACTATTTCAAGATTAACGTTAGATAAATATTATTTCTTCAAAGACTCTTGAAGTTAATACTTAAGTAAATATCTTTTTTAAGTCTATGTGTGTTTACAGTTTAGAAACCATTTTTATTGCTTTAGAAAATTTTCTACTTGTAAGTCCATTTATAGTTCTAAGAAAGTACTTTAAAGAAAATTTAAAACGAAAGCTAATTACTGTATTTTCCAATATTTTTTCAATTTAGATTAATTCCTCATTATGATTTACTTTCTAAATATTTTCATTGAACAAACAAACCTTCAACTAACCACAAATAAACAACTAATAAATACAACTACCAAATAGACCAATGGTAGAGTTACGGATTGGTAATCCTGAGGTCATGGGTTCGATTCCCACTGGGGGGTTGACCTTTAACAATTAATATAAGTGTAATTAGGTATGGGTAGGTTAGGTGTAACAATGAAACCTAAATAATAGACAAACTTAGGTTGTAAACAATATATAACAAACAACAAAAATACCAAATAAAAATAAATATAAATAAACAGTGGAAGAAATGGTACTAGAAATAGTACTAGAACTAGAAAGATTAGGTACTAGACAAAAGAGAAAATAGATTAAATAAATGTACTATAAAAAGTACAATACAAGTAAAAAAGTAAAACATGCTAGATAAAAAACTAGAAAATAAACAAAAATTTAGAATAACTATACAAAAGAAGAAGTTGGTAGATAAATACTAGAAAATAAGTAAGAACATAGAGACTAACTAGTCTAAAGAATAAGTAGATAAAATAGAAGTACTAGAAAAATATATAATAAATATGAATAAGTAGTGAAAAAGTAGAAAATAATACATAAAGTACTAAAAAATAAACAATAACCTAGACTAACTAGACTAAAGAGGAAATAGATCATATAAAAGTAATAGAAAAATACAATAAGTACGAAAAAGCAACAGAAAAAGTAAAAAATAGTAGAAAATAACTAAAAACCTATAAATTAACTAGACAAAAGAAGAAAATAGATAATATAAAGTTCTAGAAAAAATACACTACGCATGTGTAATAAATCGAAAAAGTAGAAAAAATAGAAAATTGGACACAAAGTACTAGAAAATAAACAATAATCCTACAACAACTAGACAAATGAAGAAAATAGATGATATAAAAGTACTACAATAAATAAGAATAAGTAGAAAATTGTACAAAAATATTAGAAAATAAACAAAAAACTAGACTATCTAGACAAAAGAATAAATAGAAGATATAAAAGTAATAGAAAAATCTAATAAGCTTATAATAAATACAAATAAGCAATGGAAAAAGTAGAAAATAGTATATAAAATGCTAGAAAATAAGTAAGATTATAAAAAAACTAGACAATAGAAGAAATAGATGATATAAAAGTACTACAAAAAAGTACAAAACACATATAAAAATACAAATAATTGGTGAAAAATGTAAAAAATTATGGACTAAAAAAGTATAATAGAAAAAAAAACATAGACTAACTAGATAAAAGAGAAAATAAGTTAAATAAAAGTACTGGAAGAAATATAATACGCATAATAAATCCAAATAATTTGTGAAAATGTAAAAAAAATATGGACCAAAAAATTATAATAGAAAGAAAACAGATTAATTAGATAAAATTTGAAATAGAACAAATAAAAATACTAGAAAAATACGTATACAGTAATACAGTAAATACGGATAAATAGTAAAAAAGTAGAAAATGGCAGACAGAATTAGAAATTGAAAGAAGAAACTAGAAACTAGAAAATATAAGAGGAAATGGATGAAATAAAAGTACTACAAAAATACAATACACGATAAATATAAAAAAACAAATAAAAATATAAAAAAATAAGCAATATACACCTAAATAGAAACAGAAAGAAATATAACATTTAAATAATGGAAAAACTGTAGAAAATAGAATAAAGAAATAGAAAAAATAAAATAGATACTAGAAAAAAAGCAAATAGATATAATGAAAGCACCAGAAAAAATACAATGTGCAAATAAAAATAAATACTAGAAATAGAAAAAGCAACTAACAATATGAAAAAACTTATTTAAATACACCTAAATAGAGATACAAAACGAAATACAAAACTTAAGCAACTCATTAACTTTTGCTATTTATCTAATTAACTGTTCCTCATATATTTACTGTGTATTTTTATTCATATTTCCATATATTTAATTTTAAATTAACACAATATCTTCAATATTATTGTCAATTTGTTATTATTACAAATAGAATAACAATATTTTAAATACACAATTTATTGACATAAAAAAATCAGCAAGTATCACTTGACAATCACTTCATCAGATTTGCGACAAAAAGAACGACCACATAAAGTGATTTAGTTGAAGTAAAGTGATAATCTGTGAAAAAAATGTTTGGAAAACGAATAATTTTAAACTAAACAGACATTTTTAACGAAATCTTTACTGAACCTCGGTTTATCAAACAATAAATGAGTTAAACTCTAAGAATATTCTAACACAAAGTCACGATTTAATTTTTGTGACCTTTATAATTATACAGGTGTACAAATACAAAGTGAGATTCAAGGTATACAAGATTGCATTTATGGTGTCATTTCTAATATAGGAATAAATGGATACTTAAAATAGAAAACTTCAAAGAAAAATGATTATTTATAAGTTAGCTACTAGTCACAATGAATTAATTATAAGTTTAATTACAATATTCTATTGTATACTGTTCCTTTTATAAATGCTGTGCCTTTAATATGTTGCAAATTAAATAAAAAGTAACATATTAATTGATTACTTTACAAAAATTTGATTACAATAACTGAAATTGATTACCATACCTAAAATTGATTACCACAAGAAAATGTCATACTGTGTTTAGTATTTATACCATCATATTTCAAAAACTGAGTGACGTATCTTAAATCTGTTAGAAGATTTGGAATCTACATACTTTGTTTAGTATTTGTACCAATTTGTATGCTTTTTGAACGACAGATACAAAAGTAACAGAGTGGAAAACAAACTATGGCAAAAAATGTTGTATTTAAAGTTTATTAAATTTTGGACAATTTTATGATGTCATATCTTCAAAACGGTATGATGTATCTTAAATCTGTTTATAGATTTGTAATCTACATACTTTCTTTAGTATTTGTACTAATTTGTATGCTTTTCCAACGACAGATACAAAAGTAACAGAGTGGTAAACAAAACATGACAAAAAATAAAAATTGTAAAATGAAGCATATTTATTATATTTAAAGGTATAAATCATAAAACTATAAGTTTTTTTGTACTTTTTATTAATTTAATACTCTTTTCCACTAAATCTATTTGTATATTGTACACTATTTTCATCACAGTTTTTTGATTACAGCATATAAACTGTTGTAATCAAATGTTGTATTTAAAAATTATAAAATATACATCAATTTTTTGTTATCGTATCTCAAAACCTAAATGAAGGATCTTAAATCTATTTGAAGGTTCAAAATATACATACTTTCTTTAGTATTTGTAGCAAATTTTATGTTTTTCCAACGACAGATACAAAAGCAACAGAATGCTAAATGGTAATATAGTTGTTTTTTACTGTTTTTGACATTTCTATTATAAAATATAAACGATATGTCTTAATTTTTATCTAAAACGTTGATTACTATACGGAAATCATTTAAAATAATGTACACCATTTGAATCAATTTGAAATCTTGTATACATAAACACCAAATAATCTGTAACTTTATTATTTAATTTTTACATTTAACAACAAAGAAAATAAAAGTGATACACTTGGTTTCTTCTTAAATTAATGTGTAAGACTTTATAAATATACAAGTATTTGTTAAATGTTGTCAAATGAAGGTGAAATTTGAAAAATTAGGTCGAGAAGTGATATTAACCCAATAAACTAAAAACCAAATACGCGATTTGAATAAATTAAATCACATTTGTAGACATTTGTAGACAGCTAAGTATGACACTGCATTTCTATAAGGAACAATGCATTTTACTTACCAAATTTGTATTCATTTTCCATTAGATCCTTGTACGAAGTAAAGGAAGTATTGTAACCGCAAAAATATATGTTTTGACTATTCCTGAATTAATTTTGACTAATTTTGGCGTTACATCTGTCGGTTTTTTGCATTCGGCAGTGCCAAAAGGACACTTTACTCGAAGGACTTTTTCATTTTGTCACTTAACTCAAAAACAATTAGGCATAGAATATTGAAATTTTTGCTTCCAAATGAAATAAGTTTAAATGAAGTGCAGTACAAATTATGTTCACATTTTACGATTTTTAAGATAACTTTTTTTGTCATATTTTGTTTACCCCGCTGTTACTTTTGTATCTGTCGTTAAAAAAAACATGAAAATTGGTACAAATACTAAAGAAAGTACCTAGATTCTAAATCGTTAAACAGATTTAAGATAAATTACTCAGTTTTTAAAATACGATGGTACAAATACAAAAGAAAGTATTTCCTTGTAGTAATCAATTTTATAAAGTAATCAATTAATATATTAATTTTTTATTTAATTTGCAATGTATTAAAGGAACAGCATTTATAAAAGGAACAGTACACAATAGAGTATTATAATACTACATCAAGTAGTTTGGAATATACGATATCATAAAATTTATCCAATATTTAACAAATATTAAATACAACATTTTTTGTCATATTTTATTTACTGTGCGGTTACTTTTGTATCTGTCGTTGAAAAAACATACAAATTGGTAAAAATACTAAAGAAAGTACAGAGATTCCAAATTTTCATATTTTTTATATATTTTTATTATTTACATTCATTACATTACATTACATTCATTACATTACATTACATTACATTACATTACATTATCATTTACATATTTTCAACTTATTTAAGATACATTATTCAGTTTTTAAGATATATGTCATTAATTATACACAATATTGAGTATTTACTAATTAATGAAGCAGTAAATTCACAATACAAAAAAGACTAGAAAATACACGGAAAAGCAATGTAGTAAAATGATGTATATTATTTCAAATGATTTCTACGTAGCAGTAAACGTTTTAGATAAAAATTGAGTAATTGTTTATATTTTATGACAGAAATGACTAAAACAGTAAAAACCAATTATATTTACAATTAACAACATATAAATTAAAGAATATTTATGCAAAGACAAAGTTATAGAAGTTTCTTTTCATATGTATGAGAAAATATATTCTGTTACTACCTTTTGTTTTCATAATTACTTTTTGTTGTAGTTTCTGTTTATTTCTTTGTTGTTTAATTAATTATATAATATGTTTTATTATCCTTCCAGTCATTTCCGCATATATTTCCTAGTTAGATGAGTATTGGATTTTATTTCTATTGATTACGAGAATAAAATTGTTTTTACTGTGCATACCAATGAATTATTTGTGATAATCAATGAGATTTCTACTGAAAATCAACTTTTCTTGTGTATTTAAATCTTAAAATGTACAATTTCATCTTAGTTGTGATAGTATTCAAAATAATTTTCTAATTAACTATAAAACTAAATATATTGCATCATTAATTGAAATATTATAGCAAAAAACGAGTACTCACGTTTAAAATTTGAGTTGTACATAACTGTAAATGGATCAGATATGTGAAAAATAAAAAAAACGAACAAAAGAAACACAGGAAATGCTTCTACGCTACACTAATTTCACTAAATAACATATGAGCCTAAAATGACAGTACGTTTACCTTACAGAGTCGAATAAAGAACGTATATTTTGTGTAGTTTCACTAAAATAATCAAGAGAACAATATTTACGATTTAGATTTCAGTTTACAGACAAAGTATTTGTACCAATTTGTGGTAAACATAATATGACAATTTTCTTATAAATTAGTAAAATGTATTTGTACCAATTTGTGGTTCTTAAAAATTAGTAGAATGAAGAATAATTGATATAGTATTTTAAAAATTGAATGATGGATCTTAAATCTGATTTATGGTGTCATTTCTAATATAGGAATAAACATATACTTAAAATAAAAAACTTCAAAGCAAAATGATTATTTATAAGTTAGCTACTAGTCAATGTGAATTAATTATAAGTTTAATTACAATATTCTATTGTATTCTGTTCCTTTTATAAATGCTGTGCCTTTAATACGTTGTAAATTAAATAAAAAAGTAACATATTAATTGATTACTTTACAAAAATTTGATTACAATAACTGAAATTGATTACCATACCTACAATTGATTACAAAAAGAAAATGTCATACTGTGTTTAGTATTTGTACCATCGTATTTCAAAAACTGAGTGATGTATCTTAAATCCGATTAAAGATTTGAAATCTACGTATATACTTTAGTATTTGTACCAATTTGTATGCTTTTGCAACGACAGATACTAAAGTAACAGCGCGGAAAACAAACTAGCAAAAAATGTTGTATTTAAAAATTGTTAAATATTAGACAATTTTATGATGTCGTATCTTCAAAACTGAATGGTGTATCTTAAATATGTTTGGAGATTCGGAATATACGTACCTTTGTTAGTATATGTCCTAATTTGTATGCGTTTGGAACGACAGATACAGAAGTAACAGAGCGGTAAACAAAATATGAGAAAAATGTTGTATTTGAAAATAGTAAAATATAAGACATATTTCAGAACATTGTATCTTAAAAACTACATTATGAATATTAAACCTGTTTGAAGAATTGAAATCTACGTACTTTCTTTAATATTTGTACCAATTTGTACGTTTTTTTAAGGGCAAATGTAAAAGAAACAAGGTGGTACACAAAATATGACAGAAAAAGGTATTCTTAAAAGATAGTAAAATGATGGATAATATTTTGACATCGTATCTTACAAACTGAATGATGTATTTTAAATCTATTTGAAGATTTGAAATCTACGTACTTTCCTTAGTATTTTTACCAATTTGTATGCGTTTGGAACGACAGATAGAAGAGTAACAGAGCGGTAAAGAAAATATGACTTAATCTATTATAGTTGTTGTAATAAAGTAAGAAATTTTGAACATAAAAATCTTTGTGAAAACAAAACATTTTTTTATTTATCTATTTTAAAACTATTTAGCGATGATATTGAAATCATTCGTAAGTTTACAAAATATGACAAAAAGGTTATATTTAAAAATAGAAAAATATAAAACACACTTCAATAAATATTAAATCTGTTTTCCACCGAAAGTTTCATTGGTCTCCCTATACAGGGTGAATACTGAAAACCTTGACATAGGGAAATAACATGGGAAAACAGTTTTTTGCTGTTTCCATCTGTCCCGCTAAATAAAATCGGATGTATGTGGTATCATTAGTTAGATTACTTAATTTTGCATCTAATAAAACCAAATGTTGTGTAATAAGGCCTTTTCTAACTGAAATATTTGATAAAATAAATTGTATTTTGAAGGTTATCCTTCATATTTTCAAATAAGAAACGTCAAAAACAAAATGCTTCATAGCCGAGTGGATGTGCAAATCTTCTTTGTTAAGCGTTATTTTAAATGAATTGTATATAGTAATGAACGTTTTAAATAAAAATTAAGACACATAATGTTTGTATTTTATGATATAAATGTGGAAACAATAAAAACAATTATATTTACAACTAACATATGAATTGTCGTTGTTTACCAGTCCGTTACTTTTGTATCTGTCGTTCAAAAAGCATGATAATTAATACATATACTAAAAAAAGTACGTAAATTTCAAATCTTCCAACAGATTTAAGATACATTAAGTAGTTTTGAAGAAACAACATTATAAAGTTTGTTTTATATTTTACAATTTTCACTTATGTATTTTTTGATTAGTATCTCTCATATTTCTCGACATCCTTAAGCTTAAACAGCATCACTGAAACACTACCCAAATAAGACAACTTTTGTCTAATCTATCTATCTGTCTATCAATCTATCTATCTATTTTATATTTCTGTAGATCTTGAAGTTTAAACAGTCTTCTTCTGCATGTGCAAATTCACATCTTCTTTGTTAAGCGAAACAGCGCACCTGTTTATGTATAATACAGTGCCCCAGGCATTTGAGAACCTAATTGTACACAGATAACATCCTTAAATAACTGTTTCTGTTTGTCCATTGAGTTATCAAGGCCTAACTTTCACTTACAGCTGAGTTTTTACTTGTTTCTAAGGTGCGCCTAGAGTATAGTTAGTCATTCGTTGGTCTTTCATCAGACTAAGAAGAAATGAAGCTTAATTTAGTATAGTAGAAGTAGATGTATATGAAACTGACTTATGCGGATTTTGAACATATTAACATTATTTTAATTTTATTTGTAACTTTTACTTCATGAAGAAGACAGTTAGGTTGAAATTGTTTGGAGACGAAATAAAATCTTTCAAATATTGAGTCTATTCCAAGAATTATTATTTTTAACTCATTTATTCCATTTTTACTTCTTGTCGTAGGATACATATTTGCGACTACGTTTTTTCGACGACGACGACTGATCTGCTAGATGTTGAACTATGTCTTCCGAATGTTGTTTTCAGCATGACTTACGTCCACAAAATTATATTCCCAGGATCTCCACATATTCGTATTTACAATTTTATATACACACTACTAAAAATTGCAAGCATAGAAATAACTTTTTGATGACTTGTCCAAAACTGATCGTGTTATTTAATTTTTAATAACTATAATTCTTAAAATAATTGGAAATCCAAATGAAAAGAAAATCTTAAGAATTAATAACCTGACTTAGTTAAACGGAGAACTTTAGAATTATCTAAGTATGCTACATTTGTAAATAAATACATGAATAAAGATTTTTATGTACAAAATGTTTTACTTCATGTCAAAATTGATAGCTTGTATAATATCTAATGTGTCTAACCCATTATATATATATATATATATATATATATATATATATATATATATATATATATATATATATATGACCGCCATTTTTTATTATATTTCACCTCGTGATTATTTCTATTATCCTGGGTCACCCTCACCAGCACATCCACTAAGTCTTTTAGCTTTTCAATCCCAGATTCTCGCTGTGAAGTAAAAATATTAACTTTAATCGTGAAATTCTAGAAAACAATTAGAACAATCTCTTAATACAAATATACATTTAATTTTGACTATACCTTCAATATTATAAATATATATATAATATTGGACACATTTTATAACATTCTATCTTAAAATCTACATTATAATTTTTAAATCCGCTTGAATATTAAAAATTTACTTACTTTACTTAGTATGCGTACTAATTTTCATGTCATTTCAACGACAGATACAGAAGGAACAGAGCAATGAACTAAATATTTCAAATTTTTTACATACCTATATACTTTTAATTTTGATTATACCTTCACTATTTTAAGCCTAATTCCACTTATTTTTTTATATACCTTAACAAATGTATTCACATTATTATTAAACCATATCTTCTAACACTTTTTCTAATTAAAGTGACGAATATTGTTGAACTTTTTCTCTAACTTCCTACGCAGTATATAGTAAAGTAGTAAATACTTTTCTCATTGTTTCAGGTATCACCAAATCACCATGTCAGAAAGAAGGGGTACGAAAGCCTTAGAGACGTGGTGCCGTAGACTAACAGAGGGGTATCCAGGTGTCAAAATAGAGAACATGACTACGTCTTGGAGAGATGGTCTTGCTTTCTGTGCTTTGATTCATCATTTCAGACCAGAACTAATGTAAGTATAGTTAAGGACAAGATATTTGGTTAATCCCTTAAGCTTGGTAATGGATACGGTTATCCTTCACAACGGGTAATAAGTTGTAAATATGTAAGGGTAGTATTAAAAAGAAATTATATTTATTGTAACTGTAATGCGGATAATTAATGGAAATTAATCAAATCCCAACTATGAGAAATAGTCAGAAATTATAGAATTGTAATAAAAATACCACATCATTATTGTGTGTTTAATCCAGTTGTATTAATATGGGGTCAAATAAAAAAATCATTGACTGTTTTACTACGTAGATTGTAGATTGGAGATTGTGTTTATGTTGCATTATTTAGATTATTATGTAAAGATAAAAATTAGTATAAACCAAACATTTATCTGTATTGCATATATCTGTGTAGAAAGTTGAAATCAATCTCTGTATTTGCGTATCATAAATTTGGGGATAATCCCTTGTTTAAGGTATGCTAGAAAGGGGTTAGTAAATCCAATTCTCAAATATGTTGTCCACGAATATACTTCCTAATGATACTAATAATTAGTTACATTTGAAAGACTGAATAAAATAAAGAAAAGAAGTTAAATTTGAAAAATAATTTCTTGGGATATATTTTATAACATATCTTAAAAACTAAGTTATGTATCGTAAATCTGATTAAAGATATGAAATCTATGTAGTTTCTTTAGTATATGTAGTAATTTGCATGATATTTGAACGACAGATACAAAACTAACAGAGTAATAAACAAAATATTACAAAAATGGTGTTAATTGAAAATATAAAAATTTAGGATAAAATTTATAACATAGTATCTTAAAAACTACTAGATGTATCTTAAATCCGTTTAAAGATTTGGAATCTATGTATTTTCTTTAGTATATCTTCTGATTTTCATAATATTTGAACGACAGATACAAAAGTAACAGAGTGGTAAATAAAACATTACAAAAATGGAGTTAATTGAAAATAGTAAAATTTAGGACAAAATTTATAACATAGTATCTTAAAAACTACTTTATGTATCTTAATTCTGTTTGAAGATTTAAAATCTACGTTCTTCCTTTAGTATATGCACTAATTTGCATGACATTTCGATGACAGATATGGAAGTAACAGGATGATAAACAAAATATGACAAAAAGAAAAATTGTAAAATGAAGCATATTTATTATATTAAATGTATAAATCATAAATTTATAAATTTTTAGTACTTTTTATTAATTTAAAACTCTTTTCTATTAAATTTATTTGTATATAGTACACTATTTTCAAAACATTTTTTGATTACATCATATGAACTATTGTAATCAACTATTATATTGACTTATTGCAATAAATACATTAATATTTTTAAGTTTACCTTCAAAATTATTGTTGTAGAACACAAAACATAACACAGAAACATAAAACAAGTATTTTCAGAGTTAATCTTGTTGAAAAATTGATGAATGGTTGATTAAAACAAGAAACTTACTTGCGAAAAGGAAAAATTTGTTGTAATCAAAGCGAGGTATACATAAAGTGTTATTATTGATTATATTATTGATCTACTTTCTGTGATTATAATGTTTTTACAACAAAATTTGAAATATACGTTACAATGTTTCATTAAACTACATACAGAATAGTACATTAGTTCGAGATTATAAGCTCACCAATTATAACTGTGCTTAGTACTCTGGAGATCAAAAGAATTGCTTATGAGAGTTATATCCGAAGTTGTCTCGCTTTAAAACTTTCATTTCTTTTGATAAAGTGTTTGAGATTAATTTTAGACTATAAATTTAACGAATTGTTTAATATTTTTTTTGATTTTTATTTTTTTGTTAATGTGAAACATTGTGCATATATTTTTAATTGGATTACTTGATTATTATAAAGAAATACTTTTGATTTTAATGAAAAAAATATAAACTATTAATCAGAAAATTATTATTACAATTTTGGCATTAATTTTAGACTATGAATTGTTTAATATTTTTGTTAATTATTTTATTTTTTTAATGGGAAACATTCTGAATATATTTTTACCTTGATTACTTGATTATAATAACGAATTGGTAGAATTTTGAAATTGAGCATTGTTAATTTTGATTTTAATTTAATAAATGTTAACTATTAGTCAAAAAATTTTGATTACAATAAAGAATTAGTTGATATCAAGATAAAAAAACGTTAATTATAACAAAAATATGTTAATTCTATGAGTTTTTTTTGTGTTCATTTTAATTTTGTAATATTTGAGACAAACAATTATAAGATTGGACTTAAGTTAATAAAAATACGTTGGATTAATTCTAGACTATGGATTTAACGAATTGTTTAATATTTTTGTTGATTTTTACGCTCTTTTTAATGTGAAACATTGTGAATATACAGCGTGGCCCAATGAAAATTATCAGCGCAATTTTTGGCCACTTAATATCAATTTTGCAAAAAACGCTCGAACTCGTCAATTTTAGTATAAAGGGGGACACCTGAATGGATTAGTACCAATGGCATAACTTCAACCCTAAAATGGGGGTGGACTGCACCTCAAAAATTTTAAATGGAAAAGGGTGTCAAACATGAAACAGTTCGAAAGGCCTTTCAATTCTCTTTTCAACAGTTTTTTTATTTTTTAAATCCGATCTTTAGTTCCAGAGAAATATCGTTTAAAACAAATTTTATCACATGTTCAAAATTGCAATCAAGTAGGCTCATATTTACTTAATTCCAAAAAATGAATGAATAATTTTGACAATTTTTTTTACATTATTCTCAAAATTTTTTCAATGAACCTATACCCAAAATAAACTTTTATTTATGTAATTTTGTCTGTAGAATTGAATGGCAAAGTCCATTTTATCATATCTTCACCAGTTTTTGAGTTACGTTAAAAAAACTGAGTTTTTTACAAGAACTTTCTGTTCCGGGCGTATTTATGCAAGTTCTATCATGTTCGTGCACGTTTATGCCTGTTTAGACGCGTCACGATCACTGTCGGTAAACTCCGTTATAATAATCAGCGGTACCAACCTACAACGATGAAATTAAAAGGTTTCCTTAGTCAGTACTCTGAGTTATAGAAGCATTACTTGATACATATAGTATATTATTTCTCTGAAAATATTTCCTAATTGAAACAAATAATCAAAAATCTGTTTTCGGCATTGAATTCAGCATAGTTTAATTAACTAATGTTCATATTTTCATAAAATTTGTGTCATTTTTACAGGTTTTATAAGATGGTAAAGTTCAAAAACAAAATCACGAAAAAGTAAAAATTGGTAATTTTTCCAAATTTGTAACATCAAAACTAGTGGAGGTCCGTTAAATTCGGTTATATTTTTGGATTTAGCGTACTTTTATTACCTTAAGTCCAACCTTTCAATAGTTTGTCTCAAATATTACAAGTTTGAGATAGATACAAATAAAAATATGATTTTGATTGACTGTGAAAAAATTCGGTGTGGTGTCAATAAATAAAATTGTTTATATCTCCAAAACTAAAAATGATAATTAAATTCTGTAAACGTCATTGAATTCAGCATAGTTTATTTAATAAATAAACTTATTTTTATAATTTTTGAGAAAAAAATACAGGATGTACCAAATGACAAATTTATGGTATGAAAAACACGACCTAATTTAAACATTAATTTTTAAGTCATTGTAACTTTTAAACTAAAGAAGATAATTCAAATTCGTTTACTTTTTTTAATTCAGAGTACTTTGTTTAACTAATGACCATATTTTGAGGATTGACCTAAAAAACATACAAGTGTGGGATACATACAAATAAAAGTATGATTTTAAGATTTTTTTGATATTTTAAGGTTTGTGTCAATATCTTAAAATTGTTGTATCTCTAAAACGAAAAGAGATAATTCAAATCAGTTTCTTGCATTAGATTCAGCAAAGTCTAAAGAATCTTTTGATAATATATAATGATACAGTGTTAAAAACTAGGTGTAGAGATCTTCAAAAAAAATAATGATTGTAATCAAGAAATGTCATTGATTTTGATTGCTAGACTATTTCAAAGCAAATATCAGGGTATATACATTTTATCCTCTACACATGTTACATTACTTGACATTGTACCTTGCACACTTTCAATCTTGCACACCTTTTATCCTCCACACTTTTAATCCACGAAAAAAGTTATCTTACACACATTTTATCTTCCAAATCATTCTATCATCCACACATTTTATCTTCCACTCATTTTATATCGCACAAATTTTATCTTTTACACATTTTATCTTCAGAAAAATTTAATACTGGATATTTCATCTACTTATAACTATGTTAATTGCATGGGCAATAAAATGAATGGCAGGTACAATTACAATGTTTTAAAAATCAAACGATGGCGAAGAAAAAATGTGTGGAAAATAAATTGAATGAAAAATAAAATGTGTGGATGATAAAATGTGCGCAAAATAAAATGTGTGTAAGATAACTTTTCTTCGCGGATTAAAAGTGTGGAGGATAAAAGGTGTGCAAGATTAAATGTTTGAAAGATACAATGTCGAGCAATATAACATTTGTGGATGATAAAATGTATACACCCCTTCTAAATTGATGTGCATGTTAAACAAAGTGTGCTGATTTCATTTCTCTTTGTGTTTTAAGTGTAGCAAAGTAAAAACAATATCTTAATCTTGTTACAGACACTTAAAATTATTAACTAATTATTTTAAACTGTGTTTAAAACGACTAGTAGAGATCTTAAAACTAAATAATTGTCATAATCAAGAAATATCGCTTTTTTTTATTACTATACTATTTCAAAGCATATATCTTATGTTTTAAGTGTAGAAAAGTAAAACTAATATCTTATTTTTATATTTTTGTTTCAGAGACTTCTCAAAGTTGACACCTGACAATATATACTACAATAACAGCTTAGCGTTCAGTATAGCCGAACGACAATTGGGAATTCCTGCACTTCTTGATGCAGAAGATATGGTGTTGTATGAAATCCCAGACCGCCTAAGTATTCTGACGTATTTGTCACAGTTTTACCAAGTTTTTGGCAACCAAAGTCCTGTAGCTACTGGTACGAAGCAAGGTAAGATGATTTGAAGTTGTTTTTGTGAAATATTTGCGAAAATGTATCAATTTTATTGTCGAAGTCAATTATTTGGGTGTTCAATATAAGTTATTGGTACATAGGAGTAATGTTTTATGGTAAAATAGTGAGTAATAATGAAATAAATGTTGATTATAAACACGAATTTGGTGATTGTGACAAAAAACGTTGTTGTAATCAAGTAAAGTTTTGATTTTAACAGAAAATATGTGAATTTTTAAGTAATATTTGTTTAAATATATTAGTTTTATTGTCCAAATCAATCATTTGCTTATTCAATATAAGTTACTGTTTAATATGAGTACTATTTTAAGGTAAAACAGTGAATAATTATTAAAGAAAAGTAAGTTTTAATCAAGAAGTGTTGATTATATCGACGAATTTGTTGATTGTAAGAACAAAAACGTTGTTGTAATCAAGTAAAGTGTTGTTTTTCGCAGAAAATATCAATTATATTTTCTTAAATCAATCATTTGCTTGTTCAATATAAGTTACTGGTTAATATGAGTACTATTTTAAAGTAAAACTGTGTTTAATAATGAAAGAAATGTTGATTATAAACACGAATTTGGTAATTGTAAGAACAAAAATGTTGTTGTAATCAAGTAAAGTGTTGATTTTCGCAAAAAAAATTATGGATTTTTGTTGATTTTATGAATGAATATGTTGATTTCAACAAAGAAAGTGATGATTACAACTTACAAGATTAAATCAGTGATGATTACTAGATTAAATGTAAATAAGCTGATTCTAGTAAAGAAAGTTTTGATTTCAAAGACAAAATGTTGATTATATTAAAGAATACGTTTATTTCAAAAAGTATATATTGATTAATACAAATTAAAATTATTATTTACTCAAATATATCAACTTCATTGTCTCAAATCAATAATTTGCTTGTTCAATATAAGTTATTGTTTAATATGAGGACTATTTTAAAGTAAAACAGTAAATAATAATGGAGAAAAGTTAGTTTTAATGAAGAATTTGTTGACTATGACAAAAAACGTTGTAATCAAGTAAAGTTTTGATTTTAGCAGAAAATATGTGAATATTTGTTGATTTTAAGAAGAAATATATTGATTTCAGAAAAAAAGTGATGATGTAAAGAAAAAATATTGGTTCTGGCAACAAATATGTTGATGACAAGACTAAATAAGCTGATTTTAGTAAATAAAGTTTTGATCTCAAAGACAAAATGTTATATTATAGTAATGAATACGTTAATTTCTAAAACGAAATGTCGATTGAAACAAATAGTGTTCATTTTAATCAAGAAAATGTAATAATTTTTCTTGAAAACTACATTATACATCTTAAATCTGTTAAAATGATTTAACGCATAGATAAAAACATAATTTTTATTACATCTATGAAAATGTTGAATGGTAATCAAAAAAAGTTGATTTTCATTTAGAAATTATTGATTATAATAAGGAATATGATCAATGCAAAAATAAAAAAAGTTGATTAAACAAATAAAGTGTTAATTTTAATAAAAAAAAGATTATATCAACGAATTTTTTGATAACAAGAAGTAAATGTTTATTAAAACAAAACCAATGTTTAGAAAAAACATCAAATGTCACAAATTTTGCCAGAATTGATCTTAAAAATAATTACATACACAATAATTCATTCCTTCAAAAACTTGTGAAATAAAGGGTCTATGACTGACTTTCTCTTACGTCTTATATGTTGAGATTCACAAGATTAAGTAATACTTCATGAGAAAATACTCTGTTATGTAACGATCTTCCTTAATGAATATTTTTACCTATATTTGGTTTGAACTCATGCATACATCGTTGAAGCGTATACATTTTATCCTCGACACATGTTATATTGCTCGACATTGTATCTTTCAAACATTTAATCTTGCACACCTTTTATCCTCCACACTTTTAATCCGCGAAAAAATATCTTACACACATTTTATCTTGCGCACATTTTATCATCCACACATTTTATCTTTCATTCATTTTTTGCACACATTTTATCTTCGCCAACGTTTGATCTTTAAAACATTTTAATTGTACCTGCCATTCATTTTATTGCTCTTGCAATTAACATACTTATAATTAGATTAAATATCCAGTATTAAATTTTTCTGAAGATAAAATGTGTAAAAGATAAAATGTGTGGAACATAAAATGAGTGGAAGATAAAATGTGTGGATGATAAAATGATTTGGAAGATAAAATGTGTGTAAGATAACTTTTTTCGCGGATTAAAAGTGTGGAGGATAAAAGGTGTGCAAGATTAAATGTTTAAAGGTACAATGTCAAGCAATATAACATGTGTGGAGGATAAAATGTATACGCCCGGTTTATTTTAACCAAAAAATATTGATTTTAATAAAGGAAGCATGATTGACTTCATATTTAATGTTAGTGCATGAAATACGTTTCTGTTTTGTTTATTTTGAATATTTAATGTTTATACTTTCTTTGAAAACATATAAAACGTTGTCTGCATTTAATATTTATATAAACTTGTAACTTGTTACATTTTTTTAGAAATATACCGTAAATTTATGGATAGAAACAAAAACATGGTAAACTTATTAACTAATTATTTTAAACGTAACTTTTTTCGTTTACCGGTTTACCGTTTTAATAAATCTTGTTTATATTCCGTTTTATATTTTATGAAATACATCGTTGATATAACAGGGTTAATATTAGAAACTTTGATATAAGAAATTAACTTGGAAAACATATTTTTGTTGTTATTATTTGTCCAGCTAAATATATGGAGGTATATTTGGTATCATTGATTATATTTTAGATAATTTTGCATATATTTATGTCAAATACTATGGAATATAACAGTTTTTATATTTAAATATTGCATAAAATATATTGAATTTTGAGGTTGTTTTTCTTATTTATGTAATAGTTTTAACATAAAATGTTTTTTAGTTGAGTAATGACACAACAATTTAATTTTTTATTATTTAAAATCTAAATTACATTCGGTTAATACAAAGACTTTATTTGATTACAACAAACGGATTTAATTTTATGTTAATTTCAAACCAAGTATCAAAATCACTGTTTGTAATCAAAATTTTGTTGCACAAATAATTGGAGTTGATTATTATAAAGTCAAGTAATGTTTTAAATGATTATTATTGTGTAAAAAACTTTTAAAAGTAATCAAATCATTTATTTGATTACAACAAATTCATATTTTTTGTTGATTATATCAACTATTTTGATTGTAACAATTCTTTAGATAAAAATTACATTCAAATTTATTGATAATTATATGAATATGATCTGTGTGTATACAATTTTATTTGATTACAATAAACTAATCAAATTTTATGTTAATTCTAAACCAGGAATAAAAATCACTGATTGTAATTAAAATTTTGTTGCACAAATAATTAAAGATGATTATTATAAAGTCAAGTAATGTTTTAATTGATTATTATTGTGTAAAATAACTCTTCAATGTAATCAAATTCATATTTCTCATTGATTATCACAAGTATTTAAGTTTTTAGTGATGAAATTTAACAATATTTGTATTAACTTTTAATAATAAATCCATTTTAAGATAAAATTTATGACAATTATCAATAATCAACTTTATTTATAAAATATTTTAATACAGAATTTATTGTAATCAAAATTTTGTTGCACAAATAATTGTAGTTGATTATTATAAAGTCAAGTATTGTTTTAATTGATTATTATTGTGAAAAACAACTCTTAAATGTAATCAAATTTATATTTCTCATTGATTATATTGATTTGAATCAATAAATTGATTACAACTACTATTTTGATTTTAAAGCATTGACAATAACAATTAAATAGTTGATTGTAAAAATAAAAATGTTTATTATTAACTTCTAAAATATATAAATTAATGAAAAAAAACATTTTTCAATGACAACCACTTTAAATTTTAATAATCGTTAATAAGTTCATTGGCCAAATATTATCGTATGCAAATTTACATTTACAAATGTCAACCTCGAAAAGAAAGTTTCTAAAAATAGAAGCATCTACTTTAATTATTGATTTGCCAATCTGAAACTTTCTTTAGTTCTTTTATTTTGCCATTAACTTCAAAATTAATTAACATTTAAAATAGAAATAGTGCATTTGACAATTTTTCTCAACAATCTTAGAAATCTCAACTTTCACAGTTAATCAGTTTATTTTTAATTATTGAAAAGTTGTCTGACGCGTTTAATAGGTTTTCTCTTCTGTTAAATGTTTGAAAGATCATATATTGATAAATAAAGAGCGGATTCTATGCAATTGCATGTATTGTTTATATTAGGCATATCAACAAACTGTTTTCATATGTTCACGTTTCATCAAAAATTAATGCCAAATATCAAAAAAAAAATGCATATTTTGCATATAATGATACTTTATTGCATATTTTGATTTTTTTTTGCATATTAGTGCATATTTTAAGACTTTTTTCAAGAACAAAAATTAATTTTTGACAAATTATGTTCTTTTTTGAAAACAGTATATTACAAGAAATATAATTTTCATCGTACTTTTAACAAGTGAGCATTTATATAAAATGTACTCATTGAAACCATTACAATCATATTTAATTTCTCGTCAGAACAAAAAAAAGTGATTCTATCAGTGTTTTAGAACTGTTTAGAACTTAAGTAATTCTTATTTTGTAACGGTAAGTAAATAATATGTCACTGAAATTCGTATGTTTGGAACTATAACAACAATTAGTAATGCCGATAAAAATGTATTAAAAATATGAGCAGCATATAGCAACTTTCTCGTTAAAGATGACTTTTTTGATTTTTGTTTCAAAAGAGCTTTTGTAAAATTCAATATGAATATGAATTCGAGATTTTTTTATTTTTGTCAGAATTGCCTGTGATATTTATTGTCTTTATACATTTCATGAAATGTTCCAATTAAAACACTGCATGTAAAAATAGAAATAAGAAAATGATATAAGTAAAACGAGCCTGATAACATTAGTTTTTTTGCATATTTTTATTGTAAAGTGCATATTTATAACTTTTTTGCATACATCATGCATATTTTGATGATTTTTTAATGCATATTGCATGCATATTTTGACACTTTTTTAGTGCATATAACCGCTCTTTTATTGATAAAGAAATAACGTTTCAGAAAGCAAGAAACTTGATAAGGCCGTTTTGGTGTCTTATTTCAAATTGTATATGGCTTCAACGTAAAAAAAATAGATTTGTAATCGAATATGGTATTTCCTATATGTATTGTTTTTAAATCTGATTCATAAGATGTAATTTGAGTCTTATAAACTACTAGAATGTAAGAAATTCAATCTTATAATCAAATAAAATAGTCTATACTGATATATTTAGTAAATAAAGTTGTCTTTGATAGTTATTATTAAAAGTTAATATAAATATTGTTAAATTTCATCACAAAAAATTTAAAAGTTGAGATAATCAACAAAAAATTGTTGTAATCAACGAAATGTTTTTATTTCTTTTAGTGTTTTCTACAATAATAATAAATTTATCTACAACTATTGAAATATAGGTACATTATACGTGTGATACTACATATAATATACTACTCATATTACACAAGTGTAATATGAAATGTCATGATACACGCTACACTTTTCTGTAATAAATAGGGCATATAATTTAACACATAATATTTTATTAAACTGTTAATTTATTAATAACATATTTTTTATTATAAATATCAATATATATGTTTATAAAAGTATAATAAATACAATTTGAAAAGTGATTTTGACATTTAAGTGCTACTGTGGCGCCATCTGTTAAGTTATATATGAACTACCCACACCTAACTGAATATTTAACAAATAATATCAGATTTGTTATATGCCTGATAGTTGTAGATAAAGTATAGTATTTGACTCGCATAATATGGCTACATTACAGTCAGATGATTAAAAATACTCGCTGCCGCTCGTATTTTTAATTACATCATCGTGTAATATAGCCTACATATTATGCTTGTTAAATAATATACTATTAAACATTTATGGGATTGTAATAATCAACTACAATTATAGATGCAACAAAATTTTGTAATAGTAATAGGCAAGCTTATGAGATAATTCGTTTCACCTACACAACTGTGTGTCTGGTTGCATTTGTGTTAATATCAGACGTTTCTGTCAAACATTATAAAAAAATAGCAAACGTCAAATCATTAATAATACAACTTAGTTCTATTTTAAAACATACCAATGAATGAAAGAACCATTTTAATAGATACCAAAAAATTCAGTAAATATGTAAAACATGTTTATTTATCTGATATTTTTGTCTGTTTAATTCAGTAGTTGATGGAATCATGAACGAGATGGCTCTGTCGAATCTGATTCCAAAACTGCGGTACGCAAAAACATACAGGCTTGCCTATCTATATATTTTTCAATTATTCGCCTAACAGTAGACAACAAACAAAACACACAAAAGTAAAGTAAAGAGTACCAAAATGAAAACCACTTCCTGTAAAAAGTTGATAATTCTTGATAATGAAATACAAGGAATAAAATGTTTTAGTAATAGTTTGTTCTTTACAGAAATATAATCATTAATTTTTAAGTCATTGTAACTTTTAAACTAAAAAAGATAATCAAAATTTGTTTACATTTTTGAATTCAGTGTACTTTTGTTAACTAATGACCATATTTTAAGAATTGTCCTTAAAAAAATACAAGTTTGAGATTCACACAAATAAAAGTTTGATTTTAATTTTGGTTGATATTTTAAGGTATGTATCAATATCTTAAAATGCATATATCTCTAAAACTAAAATAGATAATTTAAATTTGTTTGTTTCATTAGATTCTACAAAGTTTAATGAATCATTTGATGTATAATACATAATGATAAAGTGTTAAAAACAGTGTGTAGAGATCATCAAACAAAATAATTGTTGTAATCAAGATATATCGTTCTTATTTTGAAATGTTTCATGTAACAAATTTAAGAATATGATAATAACAAATGTAATAGTTATTTACATAACAAGCGTGGAAAGTGGTAAATAGCAAGCGTGTGTAGAGATTGAAGAACGAGTGATTTAATACACGAGCGTTGCTGTGCACTTTCAAGCGAGTTATATACACTATTTTTCAGACGACCACAAAATATTATAATAAAAACAGGGTTTATACAAAAGTGTCAATGTCAAACACAACTCACGAAAGCATTGACGTTTGGGTTTGAGGTTAAGTATCACTAGTTAACCGGAAACTGATTTGGAAGTCTAGTACGTATTATTTGAACAATTAATAAAACTATCAGTACATTTTGACTCTTTATTTTTGTTATTAATTCACTACCAATTTTAAAATCGTAGTTTTAAGCAAATTTTCATTAATTTTTTTACATTTTATTATCAAAGTTCCATCTATTGACCACTAATCGTCATATCCGGTTATATAACACACTAGTGTGTTATTATAACACACGCCGTGTGCTATGTTACATTTTCTGGTGTTAATTACAGTGTAAATATGGCTACTTTCATATGTGGTCGTCTGAAAAAATGTTTATTTCACAACGAAAACTTTGATTATAAAAAGCAAATAGTTGACTTTAACCAAAGTATATTGATCATAATAAAGCGAAGAATGATTGACTTAATATTTAATGTTAGTGTAATAAATACGTTCTTGTTTTGTTTATTTTGAATATTTAATGTTTAAATTTTCTTTGAAAACATATAAAACCATGTCTGCATTTAATATTTATATAAACTTGTTTTATTTTTTTAGAAATATACCGTAAATTTATAGATAGAAACAAAAACAACGTTAAATTATTAACTAATTATTTTAATCGTAACTTAATTTTACACTAATAAAAAAATTAAAATTAGATTACATTTTTAAATTGAATTTTTAAAAAAGTTTAAAATATTTCACGTACAAATTTAAGAATATGTTGATAACAATGTACAAATGTTTATTTCAGAAAACTTTGATTATAAAAACAAATAGTTGATTTTAACCAAAAAATATTGATTATAATTAAGGAGAAAATGAATTAATATAGTATATTATTAAACAAGCATAATATGTAGGCTATATTACACGAGGATGTAATTAAAAATACGAGCGGTAGCGAGTATATTTAATCATCCGCGTGTAATGTAGTCATATTATGCGAGTCAAATACTATACTTTATCTACAACTATCAGGCATATAAAAATCTGATAATTATTTGTTAAATATTCAGTTAACTGTGAGTAGTTCATATATAGCTTAACAGATGGCGCCACGGTAGCACTTAAATGTCAAAATAAGTATTCAAATTGTATTTATTATACTTTTATAATCATTTATATTGATATTTATAATAAAAAATATATTATTAATAAATTAACAGTTTATTAAAATGTAATGTGTTAAATTATATGCTCTATATATTACAGAAAAGTGTAGCGTGTAATATAACTTTTCATATTACACTTGTGTAATATGAGTAGTATATTATATGTAGTATCACACGTATAATGTACCCATATTTCAATAGTTGTAGATAAAAATGTTTTAGTAATTGTTTATTTTTTTCAGGGCCATCGCAAAGAATTGTGCCTAAACGACCCGCTTTAAGCACAGATCGAAGCATTATAAGCCCTTCTTCTACCAGTACCCCTTCGAAGGTAATAATTTTACAATTTTTTTTTTTAAATTTAAGTTTCTTTCTATTTGCAGCTTATTTTGATATTTGGAACATTATATTATTATTTTATTACAAATTACATAAAATACTTTACTGGTTATGTTTTTCGAACAATAAATTTTGTGAGTGCGAAAATTGACACATGAGCACAAAATTTTGTTGTTTTTGTTGCTAAAAGTTGAAAATAAGCACTAAAATTGACATTTTACTGATTATAGTGTTTGATTTCGCATTTAAATTTGTGAGTGCAAAAATTGAAACACGAGCACAAAGTTGAGATATGATGTCACTGATTATGGTTTTTGATTCTGCATTTGTTTTTAAAGTATATCTGTACCAAATTTCAAGTTTGTATGTATATTAGTTTATATTTTACACAATTTTGCAAATTTCAAGTTTGTGTGTTCCCCAAATGAAAATTATACAGATTAAATATAAACCATTTTTTTGGAAAATTGCTAAAAATATATATTGTATAGTTTTTGAGATGTATATTTCAAATTTTTATGAAAAATTTCAATATATTGTGACTTTTGCAAAACATGTCAATTTGTCAATGTTGACAGTTTAAAGTTTAAGGCCGTTTATCTCAAAAAGTAAAAGAGATAGAAACTTGTACTATGCACCAATCGATTCAGCACATTTTTTTGTATAAAAAACCAAAATTTTATAAAATTTTATGTTCATACAAAGAATTGAGCAAGAAATATATGAAATATTGTTTTTTTATTGTTTGAATTTTGACACATGAAAGTTTAAGAGCTCGTATCTCAAAATCTAAAAGAGATAGAAACTTGTACTATGCACCAATCGATTCAGCACATTTTTTTTTATAAATAACCAAAATTTGATATAATCTTATGTTCATACAACGAAATGAACAAGAAATATATAAATTAATGTATTTTTTATAGTTTGAATTTTGACACATGAAAGTTTAAGAGCCTGTATCTCAAAAACTAAAAGAGATAGAAACTTATACTATGAAGTATTCGATTCATCGTATTTTTCTGTATATATGACTAAATTTTTGTTAAATTTGAAGGGCACAAACAAAAATGAGAAGCAGATGTATGAAAAATGAGGAAAATGGGAATTATATTGTACAAAATTCGTGTCAAAATAAAATAATTTTGTATTTTTACAAAACTTTTACCGATTTATCAAAAATAATACTATTTTGATAAAAATTTTGAGTTTACATTTGATTAAAATCGATATAAATCAAGAAAATCGTCAATAAATATCTCTAAACACTGTTTTATTTTGTGTATTTACAATCCAAGTTTCATTCAGATTTCCAAGAATATAATCAACAACATCCTGCGTTAAGTAGACAGAGATAGCCTCATAATGAGTCACTTATATCTGTCTTTTTTTAACCTTCGTATGACATACTTTGGTTCATTTAACAAACGAGTAGTATAGTTTCATAGCAGGCTATGGAAACATGTGAAACTTTGTGAAATATTCATTTGTTTTACGTTTTACAAGTGAAAATAGTGTGTTTTGTTTCTCCATTTTTGTTTTAAAAGTTGTTATTTTGGTTTTAGTTGCACAATAGTTATTTAATGCACCAAAATGTAATTTTAATATGTTTAAATGTAAAATATGAACGAAATTCTCGTCCGATTAATTTTATTAGTTGCTTTATCTCTTTTTTACATTTTTTATATGAAAATAACTAATCAACCATTTGTTGTTATTCTTGAAATAAGTATTTACGAATGCATTGTTGTGTTTTTAGTATTTTTGGTGCAAATATTTATAATTTTATTATTTGTTTTATGTTTAAATTTACATACAAAATATTTTCTCAATAAAAATAATTTAAAAACCATTTCACAACCACTTTTAGAATCAAAAAATATAAACCAACCCAAAATTCAATCATATACCTTGCATAGAATAAAAAGAATAAAGGACTAACGCTTGGTGTGAGTGCAACGTTTGAAACACAAGCACCAAATTTAATTTTTTTTTAAATTGAAAACAAATTTTAATATGTTTAAATTTAAAATATGAACGAAATTCTCGTTTGGTCAATTTTATTTGTTGTTTTACATCTTTTTTATATATTTTATATGAAAATTACTCGTCAACCATTTGTTGTTATTCTTGAAATAGATATTTATAAATGCACTGTTGTATTTTTAGTATTTTTAGTACAAATATTTATAATTTTATTCTTTGTTTTATGTTTATATTTATATACAAAATATTTTCTCAATAAAAATAATTTAAAAACAATTTCACATCCAACAGAGTCAAAAAATACAAATCAACCAAAAATTCGATCATATACCTTGCATAGAATAAAACAAATAAAAGACTAACGCATGGTGTGAATGCAAAGTTTGAAACATGAGTACCAAATTTAAATTTTTACGTCTCTAACTATTTTTCAATTATTTATTATATTTTCTGAGTGCAAGAAATAAAACTGAGCACAAAAATATATACATTAAATTTTGCGAGAGCAAAAATTGAAACATCACTATATGGTATTTTATTTTGCATTAATAAAAAAAAGTGAGTGCAAAAATTAAAACAATTAAAAAATCTAGTAATTACGATATGATATAATTACAGAACTAGTACAAGAAGTATAGTGTGAAATTTGAAACACGAGTACCAGACATAATATATGACGGCAGTGATATAGTGAGTGCCAAACTTGAAACACAAGCACAAAATTTGTTCATTAAATCATTTTAAAAAATCGATTAAATACGTATGGTAAATTACGTAACTAGTACATAAAAGTGTGAGTGCGAAATTTGAAACACGAGCACCACACTTAAAATATGACATCAGTGATATAGTGAGTGCAAAAATTGAAACACGAACACAAAATAAGTATATTAAATATTAAATATCCTTAAAAAAATCGACATATTATATTACAAAAAATAAGTTATGAATGGATTTCTTATACTATTAATTTTGTTAATTGTATATTGTCTTTCTTATATTCTTTATATGAAAATAACAAATCAACCATTTGTTGTCATTATTGAAATTGATATTATTTTATATATTTCTATATTTATAGCATGTATATTACATATATTCATACTTTTAATAATATATTTTTGTTTGTGCCTACATATAAAATATACTAACAAGAAAAATTCTTTAAACATAGATTCAAAAATATTAGAAGAATCAAAAAATATAAATAAACCAGAAATTCTATCATACACGCTGCATAGAATAAGAAGAATAAAAGACTAACTACATATGGTGTATTACGCAACAAGTACGGAAAAGTGTGAGTGCAAAACTTGAACCACGAGCAACAATTTTAAAAATTTGAAATATGTCTGAATTGGTTGCAAATTTGATTTTATTAATTTTATCCTGTCTTGGTTACATTTTTTTGATGAAACTATATAATAAACCATTTGTTATTGTTATTGATCTTGTAGAATGGTTTTTAATATTTTTACTATATGCATTCATATTTTTAATCGTATATTGTGGTCTATGGTTGTATGAAAAATTTATTGACAAAACAAATGCTTCACACAAAGTTTCACAACAATTAACAGAATTTCAAAATATAAATCAAATTTTTCAAAATATAAATCAAATTGAAAGTCGATCGTATACCCTGCATAGAATAAGAAGAATAAAAGATTAAATAGGTATGGTATATTACGTAACAAGTACAGAAAAGTGTGAGTGCTAAGCTTGAAACACAAGCTTCAAAAATATACAATAAATTTTGCAAAAGCAAAAATTAAAATTTCACTGTAATATCATTATAGTATTGATTCTGCATGATTTTTAGCGAGTGCAAAAATTGAAACACGAGCACAAAATTTGTACATTAAATTTTGTGAGTACAAAATTGAAATCAAGCACAAAAATTGGGATTTTGTTGATTATTATGTTTAAATTCTATAGTAAATTTAGTGAGTGCAAAAATTTAAACACGAGCATGAAATTTGTATATTAAATTTTGTGAGTACAAAATTAAAATCAAGTACAAAAATTGGGATTTTGTTGATTATTGTGTTTAAATTCTGTAGTAAATTTGAGAGTGCAAAAATTGAAACACGAGCTCCAAAAATGGAGATATCATACTATTGATCAAAAAAAACCGTAGTTTTTGATTCTTTATTAAATTTTATTTTAAATATCTATACCAAATTTTTTTTATTTGTTTAAATTTTATGTCTTTAAGATATTTAATTATTTGTAAAGTAACTTAAAAAATATATATTGCATAGATTTTGAAATAGATATTCCAAATTTTCAAACAAAACTTTAATATAATGTAGCGTTTAAAAGATATGTCAATTTTACAAAGTTGACAGTTGAATGTTTAAAAGCATTTTTCTCCAAAAGTAAAAGAGATAGAATATTGTACTATGCACCAATCGATTTAGCATAGTTATTTCTATATAGGACCAAATTTTTATTAAATTTGAGTTGCAAACAGAAAAATGAGACGTAAATATATGAAAGATTGTTTTTTTTACACTTATTGAATCGTTACAATATATGAAAGTTGACAGATGACAGTTGAAGTGCTTGTATCTTGGAAACTAGAAGAGATAGAAACTTGATCTTTGAAGCAATGGATTCTTTGTGCTCTTTTGTATATATGAGTAAATTTTTGTTTAATTTGAAAGACAAGTACAAAAATTGGAAAAAAAAATATGAAAAGTGGCAATATAAGTTTTATTTTGAAAATCATCAAACTTTAAGGGCTCATATCTCAGAAACGAAAAGAGATACAAACTTAAACTTTTCGGCATTAGATTTCTCGTGTTTTTTTTCTATATATAACAAAATTTTTGTAACATTTTAACAATAAACATAAGAATTATAAATAATATAATGTTCCAAAATCATCATAGCATGACAAATTTGCTTTTTTTTCATTTTCATTCTTAAAATCAAACTCAAAGTTTTGAGTTAATGCTCTGTTTCAAACAGATCTCAGTAAGTATGTCTTTTGTACCCTAAAGACTAATTGTGAAGTGGAGAAAGTACCCAGTGGAGAAAGAACCACAACTAAAAAATTTATTTTTCTTAGGAGGAAGGAATGGATATAATTGGACAATATAAACCCGAAATATTTTGTTAAGGTAAACTTAAATTATTGTTGCATGGTTCGTATTTAACTAAAGTTACTTTAAAGTTAGGTGGTGGTAATATTAAAGTTTGTAAGATGAGACATAAAAATTATTAATAGATAAACAAAATATTGACTACTAGAGTTGATTATTATTGACTAATTACTTGACTATTGTAAATTATTGTTTGTATATGGGACGTATACATTTTATCCTCCACACATATTATATTGCTTGACATTGTCTCTTTCAATTTAATCTTGCACACCTTTTATCCTCCACACTTTTAATCCGCGAAGAAAATCTTACACACATTTTATCTTGCGCACATTTTATCATCCACACATTTTTCTTTCATTCATTTTATTTTCCACACATTTTATCTTCGCCAACTTTTCTTTAAAACATTGTAATTGTACCTGCCATTCATTTTATTGCCCATGCAATTAACATTATAATTAGATGAAATATTTAGTATTTAATTGTTCTGAAGATAAAATGTGTAAAAGATAAAATCTGTGGAAAATAAAATGAGTGGAAGATAAAATGTGTGCATGATAAAATGATTTGGAAAATAAATGTGTGTAAGATAACTTTTTTCGTGGATTAAAAGTGTGGAGGATAAAAGGTGTGCAAGATTGAAAGTGTGCAAGGTACAATGTCAAGCAATATAACATGTGTGGAGGATAAAATATATATGCTCCAAAAATTGACTACTAGACTTGACTATTATAGACTAATTAGTTGACTATTGTATACTATTGTTTGTAAAATAGACAAAAATATGAGACATATACATTATTTTTAAAAATAGTTCATGCATTTTTTACACAAAACTATTTATTATATAACCTGTCATTGTTTTTTTTTTAAATAATATAGTAGTTGTATCATGTATTATATTCATCTATTAGTAGAAAACCCTAGAATCTATATATTTTGTACTAGACAATAGTCTTATAAGAATTAATTACATGTGTATTTTAAATTCGCAACCCAAAAAATTTCTTTTTGATATTAATTCACTATTTAAATTTATAATACAATGTTTAAATCTGTTAATAATTTGTCAAATCAAATTCTAATTGTTTTTTAATTACAATAAATAATATATTTTAACGATATAGATATTTGAAACGAAAAAAATTGTGGAAAACTTCAAAATATTGTAACATGTTTTTTAAACCTATAATTAGTTTAGTTTGGGGTACCTCAAGGTCTCAATTTGAGTCCACGTATTATGTATTGTTCTTTTCATTACTATAATGTTACATTATAATATAAAGTTTAAGAAAATCTTTTACTTTTTGAGTTCAAATTGTTTATTTAAAAAATGGATCAATAAAAAAATTAAAATTCATGTTTCCAATTAAAAGTTTAAATCTTTTTACATCTCTAAGTTATTTCCAAACATAGTTAAACATAAAAATTTACAATTTTTGGTTTTTCACTTTAAAATTTTTCGTATATAGCCGAAATAATCCAAAAATACCCATTTTTGGGTCCAAAATTTTCAATTTTGGAAACAGTCCACATTGATAGACTACATTACGCTAATTTCAAATTTTCAAACAGAATTTAATTATCTCTTTCCATTCCTGAGATATTTGGCCTCAAAGTTGCACCTCAAAAAAGTGTGTTTTTTCACGATATCTCTAAAATGCGTAGAGATACAATCTCAACGATTATTCCAGTCGATTTTACGCGCAAAGTTACGTAAAGAAATGTTTTCTCCGCATATACGTTCTTTGGAAAGATTTGGCGAGAAATGAGAAAAACGAAAAAACCGGAATTTCAATTTTTCGCTTGGGAACTTTTTGTCTCCAAATTAATTTATTTTTTAGACTTAAGTAAACACTGATGCGCTGATTCCAAATTTTCAAACCGAATTCAATTATCTCTTACCGTTCTCGAGATATTTACATTCAAAGTTAGACCTGAAAAAATCGATTTTTCAGGAATAGTCCTGAAATGCGTCGAGATACGACCTCGGCGACCTCACCAATTGATTCTACGGGCAAAATTACATAAGTCTACCAATTTTCAGATATTTATTCAGGCGGATACAATTTTTAGAGCGAAAAAACAAAAATCGCAAAAATCGAAAAAACGCCTGATGAACCCCTTGCGATTTTTTTCGATTTTTGGCCATTTTCGTTTTTTCGCTATATAAATTGTATCCATTGGAATATAAATCTGAAAATTGGTACACACATGTAATTTTGCCTTTAGAATCGATTGGTGAGGTCGCCAAGGTCGTATCTCTACCCATTTCAGGGCTATTCCTGAAAAACTGAATTTTTCAGGTCTAACTTTGAACGCAAATATCTCGAGAACGGTAAGAGATAATTGAATTCTGTTTGAAAATTTGAAATCAGCACATTCTTATTTACTTAAGTCTAAAAAATAAATAAATTTGGAAACAAAAAGTTTCTAAGTGAAAAATTGAAATTCCGGTTTTTTCGTTTTTCTCATTTTTCACCAAATCGTTCCAAAGAACGTATATGGGGAGAAAACATTTCTTTATGTAATTTTGCCTGTAGAATCGACTGGTGTAATCGTTGAAATTGTATCTCTACGCATTTTAGAGATATCGTGAAAAAACACACTTTTTTGAGGTGCAACTTTGAGGCCAAATATCTCAGGAATGGGAAGAGATAATTAAATTCGGTTTGAAAATTTGAAATCAGCGCAATGTGGTCTATCAATGTGAAGTATTTTCAAAAACCAAAATTTTTGACCCAAAAATGGGTATTTTAAAATTATTTCGGCTGTATACGAAAAATTTTAGGGTGAAAAACCAAAAATTGTAACTTTTAATGTTTAACTATGATTGGAAATAACTTTGAGATGTAAAAAGACTTTAATTTTTAATTTGAAATGTAAATTTTAATTTTTTTACGGACATATTAGTTAAACAAACAATCTTTAACAAAGAAACTGAAAAAATTTGTTAAACTTTATGTTCTAATGTAATCTTATATAAAAGAATGAATATTATGAAATGCGTAGTCTCACGACAGAACCCTGAGGAACCCCAAAAATCAACATTTTGTTACTAAAATATCATTTTCATTATTAAAATCTAAACTTTTTTTGAGATAACCAACAATTTCTGTCTAATATTCAAGAAATTAATGTTATTAATTACTATTTTATTTATTTTATTGTTGTATTAACATCTAATATCTTACAAAGAAATAATTTCCGCTAAAAAATTAAGGTGGTCAATTTTTGAAGATTTTACGAAATTTTGTTTGTTTTAAAAAGTGTCTAACACAAAAACTACGGCCCTAAGATTTTTTTCACTATTTTTACGAAAATCTGTCTGCCTTAAAAAGTGTCTTTAAAGATTCATAATAAATTTCAAAACAATCTATTTTGAAATAAAGGTTCTATAAATAAATATGTAGCGATGTTAAAATTAAAAGATTGTTTTTTAAATAATTATTATAACTAAGATGAAATAAATATTAATTATATTTCTGTTTTAATTATTTGGTCAGCCAATAAATTAAAGTCATCGGTTTAAGAACCTGTAAAGTAAAAATACAAGTTAAACACAATGTAAAACGAAATGGAACAGAAAAGTCTTCTATTTGAAAATTGCATTTAAAATAAATGAATACTCAAGTGTCCAGTATAGTAGTTACTAGACTCCTCAATAGATGGCACATGCATTTACTTTTCGCATTAAATAGAAAATTTTGCTTCGAAAACGAAATGATTGGAACAGACAAGTCGTTTACTTGAAAATTGCATTTAAAATATATGAATACTCAGCTGGCCAGTACAGTAGTTACTAGAATGCTTAATAGATGGCACATGCATTCACTTTTCGCATTAAATTGAAAATTTCGCTTCGAAAACGAAATGATTGGAACAGACAAGTCGTCTATTTGAAAATTGTTTTTAAAATATATGAATACTCAATTGGCCAGTGCAGTAGTTTCTAGAATGGTTAATAGATGGCATATGTATTCACTTTTCGCATTAAATTGAAAATTTCCCTTCGACAACGAAATAATTGGAACAGACAAGTCGTCTACTTGAAAATTGCATTTAAAATATATGAATACTCAATTGGCCAGTATAGTAGTTTCTAGAATGCTTAATAGATGGCACATGCATTCACTTTTCGCATTAACTTGAAAATTTCGCTTCGAAAACGAAATAATTGGAACAGACAAGTCGTCTACTTGAAAACTGCATTTAAAATATATGAATACTCAGCTGGCCAGTACAGTAGTTACTAGAATGCTTAATAGATGTCATATGCATTCACTTTTCGCATTAAATAGAAAATTTGGCTTCGAAAACGAAATAATTGGAACAGACAAGTCGTCTACTTGAAAATTGCATTTAAATATATGAATACTCAACTGGCCAGTACAGTAGTTACTAGAATGCTTAATAGATGGCATATGCATTCACTTTTTAAAATAAACTGACATTTGAAAAGGTACATCCCTTAAAATTACATAATATATACCCCTTAAAATTACATAACAATTTTTCAAGATCTTATAAAAATATGACTGTCTTAAAAAGTGTCTAACTCAAAAACTACGGCCCTGGGATTTTTTTCACTATTTTTCTTGTAATGTAGAGGGTTGAAATAATAGGATAATATACTTTTAGCTAAAAAAATAAAGGCGGTTTTTTCGACGTCAACGACTGATCTTTTGCTAGATGTTGAACTATTTCTTCCGAATGTTGTTTTCAGCATGACTTACGTCCACAAAATTATATTCCCAGGATCTCCACATATTCGTATTTACAATTTTATACACAATAGTAAAAACTGCAAGCACAGAAATAACTTTTTGATGACTTGTCCAAAACTGACCGTGTACCTTTGAAGAAAATTTTTAATAACTAATAATGGAGTTCTTAGAATAATTGGAAATCCAAATAAAAAGAAAAATCTTAAGAATGAACAACTTGGCTTAGCAAATCTCTGTTGATCACTCCGCTTTAATCCCTTTTAGATTTTCCTATTGTAAAGCAAGTTAATACTTAGTTTCTGCCTTTGTTCTTCTATGTATAAATACCAAAAATTTTCTGTAAAGTATATATTCATTAGTATTTCCTGATAATGGCCTTATAAGACAATTTTATATATATTTTTTTAACAATTTAATTTTTGAAATTGACATAAGCGCTGCCAACGGTAATTGATAAATTGTGGGGTTCCCCAAGGCAATATTATAAGACCCCACAATGTTAATTTATGGGTATTTGAACAGTAAAGAACTGTTTATTTAGCTCTATTTTTAGGATAACATAGATATTGTTTTGAAAATAGTGTAAAAAAGTGTAAATAGGTACATCCCTTAAAATTACATAACATATACCCCTTAAAATTACATAACATATACCCCTTAAAATTACATAACATACACCCCTTTAAATTAGTTAAGAATTTTTCAAGATCTTATAAAAATATGACTGTCTTAAAAAGTGTCTAACTCAAAAACTACGGCCCTGGGAATTTTTGGGTATTTTTTTTCGTAATGTAGAGGGTTGAAATAATAGGATAATATACTTTTCGCTAAAATATAAATATAAATAAATAGAGGGGATTAATTTTTGAAGATTTTAAGAAAATCTGTCTGTCTTAAAAATTTGTAACTCAAAAACTATTGCTCTGGGAATTTTTTCCGTAATGTAGGGGGTCGAATTAGTGGGAAAATATGTCTTAACTGTTAAAAATATATAAATTAAAGCATTGAATGAAAATTTTAGGAATCAGATTCGACAGAGCCATCTCGTTCATGATTCCATCAACTACTGAATTAAACAGACAAAAATATCAGATAAATATAAATGTTTTACATATTTACTGAATTTTTTGGTATCTATTAAAATGGCTCTTTCCATAATTCATTGGTATATTTTAAAATAGAACTAATTTGTATTATAAATGATTCTAACTCTAATTACTTGTTGAACACGTTCAATTCCTTCAATTTTGCAAAATGCATAAACCGTTTTTCAAAAAATTATCTGTCAGTTTTGTCTGTGAAAATCTTAAAACAAGGTTTAAAACAGCCCCAACCCTGTTTTAGTGTATTAATTACCACAGCAATGAATACAAGTTTTTTTTCCCTATTTTTTTATATAGATGGTAGAAATAATAAGACAACATAGAAAGATTTGAAAATATAAATTTTAGTTTTTTTAATGGTTGCGTGTTTAAAATATGAATCTTTTTTACTTTTGGGATATTTTTAACTTGTTTTTTTCTGCAGGTATCTTCAAACATCGTCAGCGGAATACGAAGAGACCCCTGTGGCAGTTGTAAATTACCCGTTTTTTTGGCTGAGCGTTTAAACGTTGGAAACAAATTATTTCATAGAACTTGTTTTCGATGTGCAAGATGCAACCATCAATTGTCTTTAGCGAATTATTACGAAACTGAAACAGATGAATTCTGTTGCGAAACATGTCCTGATGAGGAAGATTCACCTAAGAAAAAAATAACAAAATTTGAATCTTCAGAAGAAATTGATCATGAAAAAATGAATACAGAAACAAGCAGTACTTTTGTTGAAGAAATCCAATCGACAAAATCTTCTGAAGATACTGACAGCGTTAAAATTAGCTTAAAAGAAAAATTATCAATGTTTGAAGCACAAATTTTGAAGGAAGATAACGAAAATCTAGAAGTGAAGAACAATTTAGAAGAAAATATAACAGACACTAAAGCAATAGAAGAAAAAATGAGTATAGAAACAACTAATAATATTGTTGAAGAAACCCATTCGTCAGTGTCTTCTGAAGATACAGATAGTGCTAAAATTAGTTTAAAAGAAAGAAAATCTGTGTTTGAAACACAAATTTTGATGGAAGACACAAAAAAATTGAAGAATATTGACAAAAATGTAGAAAACACAACAGAAACAACAAAAAACACAACAGAAACATTGAAGAACTTTGAAGAAACCTCAACAGAAACAACAGACTTTCGTAATAGATCATTAAGCGACGAAGAAAAGACCCAAGGTCTTCAAAATTTTGAAATTGATGATGATTATAGCACAAATTTTGAACAAAGTTTAGAATTAGAAACAGAAAAAAGTAATATTGAAATTGCTCGCAATAATTTTCTAACAAGTAGTTTATTAGACGAAATTGAACCACAAAATCAACTTCAAGAACAAATTGAAGAAATTGAAGATTCATTACCGCCTTTGCCAACGTCAAAACCGCCAGACTTAAGTGTAAATAGTGTAAATATAACCAATTATGAAACCAAAGAGGACTTAAAAACAAAAACTCTTAATAGTGTTAGTGTTAGTATAAGTGAAGATAATATACTGTCCCAATCAATTTTAGAAGATCTGTCCGACCAATCTTCTGTCCCAATTAACGCATCTCTTCTTGAAGAAAGTAAAGAATACCCCGAAGACCTAAATCCGTTTGCCGATGAAGATATATGTGAAGAAAACTGCGAAGAAATCAACCAAAATAAAATTGGAGTGAAAATTGACGATAAAAAAGATAAAAAAGATAAAATTGAAGATAAAAAAGATAAAAAAGATAAAATTAAAGATAAAAGTACGAATCCGTTCGATGAAGAAGAAGATATAGTTAAAGAAAAACCTCCGAGACCACCTTTACCAACGATGAGACCAGAGAAGAAAGTTGTGGAGGCTCCTAAAATAAACTTGAATCCGTTTTGGAGCGATGATGAAGAACATAGCGATGAAGAAATGAAGATTAAGCCTGTTCCTTTACCGAGGTCAAAGTAAGTAAAAATATTGTTGAAATTAATTATTTTTTTGGTATAAACGACATATAAACATGACACAGTTCGAAAGGCCTTTCAATTCACTTTTCAACATTTATTTTATTTTTCAAATCTGATCATTAGTTCCAGAGAAATATCGTTTAAAACAAACTTGATCAACAACAATACCTCCCTTATGTATATATTAATAGGCGGGAGGTAAAAATGATGAAATTAACGATTTTTTCAGAGTAATCAACGCAGTTGACATATGTCTGGTTTTAAACAAAATATTCTTTACTAAAATCAAGGATTCAATAGAAATATGAATACTCAAGTGGCCAGTACAGTAGTTACTAGACTCCTCAATAGATGGCACATGCATTCACTTTTCGCATTAAATAAAAACTTGGCTTCCAAAACGAAATGATTGGAACAGACAAGTCGTTTACTTGAAAATTGTATTTAAAATATATGAATACTCAGCTGGCCAGTACAGTAGTTACTAGAATGCTTAAAAGATGGCACATGCATTCACTTTTTATAATAAACTGACATTTGAAATAGGTACATCCCTTAAAATTACATAACATACACCCCTTAAAATTACATAACATACACCCCTTAAAATTACATAACAATTTTTCAAAATCTTATAAAAATATGACTGTCTTAAAAAGTGTCTAACTCGAAAACTACGGCCTTGGGATTTTTTTAATATTTGTCCCATAATGTAGAGGGTTAAAATAACAGGATAACATACTTTTTAAATATTTTAAAAAATCTGTCTGTCTTAGAAAGTACTTAACTCGAGAACTACTGTTCTGTGTATTGTTCAATCAACGATCTCTCCAGAATAATCAACACAGTTGACATAATTTTGGTTTTAAACAAAATTTTCTTTACTAAAATCAACGATTTATATCTTAAAATTAAAATTTTCATGTTTATTATTAACATTTCATTTAATTCGTTCAATAATTAATGTTTTCTGTCAATTTTTTTCTTGATAATAATTAATATTTTTGTGTTTTATCAACATTGTTCTTTTCGAATCAACTTTTTTAAGTCAAATAATCATTTTTCTAGATATTATCAACACATTTTCGTCATTAGAATGATATTTTTTTAATTATAATCAAAGTTTTTCTACAGTTTCTTGATAAAATCATCACTTTTTTGTTATAATCAAAGTGTTTCATGTTAGAAACAATATTTTTTTATTAAAATCTATACATTCTTTATGGTTATCTATGTTTTTTGTCTAATAAACAATAATTTCTTGATAAAAATTTATATTTTTGTATGATTAACCAACATTTTTACAGTTGGAATCACCATTTTATGCTTAAGTTATGTTTTTCCCTTAACATCAATTTTGTTTTATTAAAATACATACTTTTTTTGGGAAAAATCAACGATTTGTGTCTAATCAACATTTTTTTGATATAATCATCACTTTTTGTTATAATCTTTTTTCATTAAAATCCTCGTTTTTTAAACAACTGTTTCTTGATATAAATTAATTTTTTATCGTATCAATATTGTTCTTCATGGATTCAATATTTTCTTCATTAGAATAAATGAAGTCATAATTTTCTTTATTAAATTTATATTTTACTTACTTACTTAATCCATGAACCTTTCTACCTTTCGATGTAAGGTTTTTTTAGTCATATAAATATTTTTCTTGATGTTGTCCACACATTATCTTCATTAGAATAAATTATCAAGTTTTTCTACAATTTCTGCATTAAAATCTGTTTTCTGTCTAATAACCAACAATTTCTTGATAAAATAATCACTTTTTTGTTATAATCTATGAGTTTCCTATTTAAAACAACATTTTCTTCATTAAAATCGATACATTCTTTGTGGTAATCTATGTTTTCTGTCTAACAAAAAACAATATCTTGCTAAAAATTAATGTTTTTATGTGGTTATCAACATTTTTCTATTGAAATCAACATTCACTTTTAATGGTTATTTAATATAATATATAATCAATATTTTCCTTATTGTAATCAATACACCTATCACAACAATCAACATTCCCTCTACAAAACACAACATATTACTATTTATTTCATTTACAGACACCACCAAACACCAGAACCGACACCAAGAAGAAACCGTCTATCGAATAACGCGTCTCAGTACGATTCTAACTCTTCTTTGTCTAGCTTAAGTTCTTCTATAAGTCATACTCCGGGAAGAAAGAAGAAACCTGCGCCACAACCACCTGTGAAAAGTCCTGATGGCAGTAAAAATAGCAGTCCTAGTACCAGTACAGTAAGTATAAATAGTTAAAAAGTGTGATGTATATGTCAATAGAATATTGAAATATTTGCAATCAAAAATTTATATTTATATATAAGCTAATTAAACTATAGTTTGGGATGGCAGAATTTTAGGGAGGTAAATTTCAGACGAATTTATTTTTTAAAGTACGTACAACATTCCAAATGCCATTCTCCGAAAATTAAAAACATTGATTGATGCAAGTATATACAGGCGGATTTTGTCAGTAAAAAGAGGTTATAATAAATTCATAATTTATTTAGTGTAAACCAGGGCATGTAACTGGTTAAAAAACCGGTTAATAAAAACCGGTAACCGATATTTTCAACGAAAATTGCGAACTTTAACCGTAATTTTAACCGGTATTTTTCAGGCCGAAAATACCGGTAACCGTTAACCAAAAAAAAAATAAACTGGTTTTAGCGAACATTAATCTTTATTTTAATATCATTTAGCAAAAAAAATTTTAGTATATTTTTTTATATCTGTGTTTTCTATTTGTATTTGAACATGAGTCATGACAGTTTTTACAATTAACATTTTATTGGTCATAAATGTAGGTCTCTTTGGCCGTTAAGGTTACTTAAAAAGTCCCAAATAAATACGGCCTTTGTCAACACAGGCAAGTTTAAAATTGAAAAGTGACCCGCGTTTTCCTAAAGGTATTACGGGAATTTTTGTGAATATTCGTTAATTAAATTGCATTCTTTTATTTGTTATATTTTTCTCAAATAGTACTATTTATTTATTTTTTTAATTAATTATTCTATTATTTTTTTTAATTAAATATTCATAATCTTTTTTTTTAGTTAATTTCTTTTAATTATTTATTAACCGATATATTAACCGGTTTAAACCGGTTTCCAATTTTTAAAAACCGGTTTTCGAACTAAAACCGTTATTATTATAACGTTCTCTATAAGGGTTAACCGTTAACCAGTATTTTTTTCAGTTACATGCCCTGGTGTAAACTATAAAATCTTAATTTACAGAATATTCATTTTACTTTGTCAACTATTACTATTCTAGGAACCGTAAGAGCTGAAAATTGGTCAAATTAGCAAACAATTTTCTTTATTACACAATTGTAGTACAATATAGACTATACTCACTGAATTTTTTTTAAATTCTTCTTTTAACATTTCTGGAAGATATTGTTCTGTGAGAGCCAAGAAAATAAAATCAGAACAAACGTATCATCAATTGGTTAGAGATAATATAGCATCAATTTATTATCATCTAACACTCTTATGATTTTTTTAAAATATTTTTTATTATTATTATGAAATCTGTTTTTTTTATTATATTTTGTTAATATATACAATAAAGCAAAACATGAAATGAGTATAGAATTATTATTTTTTAACCAATGGTTCTCAAATTATGGGACCAACTTTTTTATTTTATTAATAATTGGACCATATATTTCTTATTTTCTTATTCTGTAGAGAATTTTATTCTGAATTCAGTTGTATAATATTTGAATGTACTTTGATAACATTTTTTGAGAAAAATGCATGTTAGGTTTATATCTGTTTATATATTGTGGACAAAATAAAATGAATACTTATATATTAGTAATTGAAATTTAATTATTTAACTAAAATAAAGAAAATATATATGTTTATTAGAATTAATATACCTATTAAAAAATACTATTGACATGAATTAAAATAACAAAAAAACATATTATTTCAAATAAATTATTTAAAATTTATTATAGGTATACATATTTTTATTTATGGGGCGGCAAAAACTGCTTTAATTGTTGCTAAACTTTAAATATTCTGACGTTTTTAATTATTATTTTTAATGTACTAATACAAAATAAAAGTCATATTTTGGACATATTTGATGTTTATATCGTATAAACAACATGATTCATGTAAAAAATTAATATTGGAATACATTGCATGTTATACATTAATATTATAAGTGAAATATAAACTCTACAATATTTTCCTGAATGCTCTTATTACAAATTTTATTTAGAAACCCATAAAAATTAATTTATTTTTAACACTTCTCTATTTTTTCAGCACCCATCACCGAAATTAACGCCTAAAGTTCGCAAAAACAGAAAAGCACCTTTACCGCCATCTTCAACCCCTTTTGTTTCAATCGGTACCCATGGAGACATCAACATATCGCCAATTGTTAACACAGACACAGACAAAGACAAAAGCGAAGCGAAATCAGAGGAGTCTACGATCATGAGTCCGACTGAAATGGATATAGAGAAAGAAAAATTTGGAAAAGATGAAAAAAATAGAAATCGGCAAAGTCAAAATCTATCCAGTAAGTAATTACTAAATTCTATTAAAGAATTGTTAATTATTTATATGTATGATTGAAATAAATATATGTACTTATGGTTTCTTTATGTTTTTCTGTCTTTTCTTTTGTTTAACACAACAAATAACAGGAATAATCGATGATAATCAATATTTTCTTTGTGAAAATCATCATAAATTCATGTAATTAACCTTTTTTCTTTGATGTTGTTTAACATTTTCTTTAATAAAATCTACACTTTCTTTGTAGTAATTAATGTTTTATTTCTTATTTTCACCATATTAGAGTTGTAACTAACTTTTTTCTTATTAAAATCAACATTTTATTTATTATTATCAACGTTTTTCTTGTTCAAATCATCAAATTCGTTATTGTTTAACATTCTTCATTAAAGTCAACATTTTTTTAAAAAAATAATTATTGTTTTCTTTCATTTTTCAGGATTGCAATCAAATAATTTTATTGAAATCAACTTTTTATTTTATATTAATAACATTTTTCATGTTTAAATCGATAAATTCGGTGTTGTTTAACATATTCTTCATTAAAGTCAGCATTGCATTTGAAATAACAATATTTTCCGTCTTTTAATCTACATTTTATCAGTTGTCACTTTATTTGATGAATTGACAGAAATCAAGAGATTCTTTGATTTAACGATTTCTATCTTGAAATTAACAAATTTACTTTTGTTTCTTGTGTTTTTCTTTATTTTATAAACACATTCAATGTTGTTTCTTTTAAAATCAATACTATATTATTACAATCAATACTTTGTTAACTGTAATCAAGATTCATTCACTATATTTTATGGTTTCTTCATTGTAATAATTATTTTGTTTTTATAATCAGTATATTTAATGTTAAAGTCATCAATTTATGTTTTGAAACTAATATTTCTTTTATTTTAGTTTAATTGTCTCAGTTATTTAAGAAAATTAACACTTTTTTAATTAAAATATATATTTTTGTTTTAATATACATTTCTTTACTCTAATTGCTTTTTGTTTTTTATAATGTTTTTCGTATTCCAATCATTATATTTGTTGTTTTTCAAGATTTTCTTTATTAAAATCAATAATCCGGGGCGTATACATTTTATCCTCCACACATGTTATATTGCTCGACATTGTATCTTTCAAACATAATCTTGCACACCTTTTATCCTCCACACTTTTAATCCTCGAAGAAAAGTTATCTTACACACATTTTATCTTGCGCACATTTTATCATCCACACATTTTATCTTTCATTCATTTTATTTTCCACACATTTTATCTTCGCCAACGTTTGATCTTTAAAACATTGTAATTGTAGCTGTCATTCATTTTATTGGCCATGCAATTAACATACTTATAATTAGATGAAATATACAGTATTAAATTTTTCTGAAGATAAAATGTGTAAAAGATAAAATGTGTGGAACATAAAATGAGTGGAAGATAAAATGTGTGGATGATAAAATGTGTGTAAGATAATTTTTTCGTAGATTAAAAGTGTGGAGGAAAAAATGTATACGCCCCAAAAATTTTCTCTTTTAAAATCAACTATATATTTGATATAATGAATGTTTTTCCTGTTCTAATCAATATATTTATTGTTTTACAAGATTTTCTTTATTAAAATCAAAAATTATTTGTAGTACCAACAATTTTTCTGTCTTGTAATCAAGAACCTTACTTCTAATCGCTAAATACATAATCAGTTGCTTTCTTATTATCTCATTTCTGTTTGTATGACTTTTAAATCTTCAACCAAGTATATTTTCTCTACTAAACAATTTAAATTCTTTTTTCTTTCCTATTTTAGGTCCAATTCCATCAGACAACGATTCCCTTTCTCTATCAATATCACAAAACACCAGCTCAGATAAATCCACTCATGGAAAATGGAAGCGAAAAAAAGGACCTGCCCCAAATCGCCCTGTGCCCCAAAGACGACAAATTAAGCCCTTGCCGTTAACTGAGCTTAAGAGAGAGCTGGATATTATAGAAATGCAACAACAGGGGTTGGAAAAGCAAGGGGTTAAACTGGAACAACTCATCAGGGAAAAATGCGAGGTTCCTGGCAATAATGAAGGTTGGTGTTTGATAATTTATGAATATAAATTAAATTTGTTGAGAAAAAACGTGAAAAAACATAAAATTCACACTTTTTTGTTGTAATCATAATCAAATATTGCATTTTTTTGAAATTTTTGGTTTGTCGCTTTGTTACTTTTATATCTGTCGTTGAAATGTTATGGAAATTTATACATTTATTAAAGAAACTCCATAGATTTTGAATCTTTTAACAGATTTAAGATGTATTATGTAGTTTTTAAGAAAATCAACATTTTTTTTTACTGTAATTCACCTTTTCAAATTAATAAATATAATGTACAATTTACATTTTATTGATTAAAATAAACATTTTATTTATTTATTTTTTGAAATCATCATATAGAACAACAAATTAGACATTGTAGGTTCGATTTATATAAAAAAAGGTTCACTTAATTTTTTTGCAACACCTTATTGTTGTACTACAAATATTTCTATTAAAAAATATTTTCTCAGCACTAGAATCAACGAAATTATCTTTTACTTTATATTTTTAAAGTGTAATTAACTTTATTTTTAATTGAATGAATTATTTCCTTAGCTGTAACTACCGTTTTTATTAGTAAAACCAACAGTTTCTTTGGTTTATTTAATGTTTTATCTTGTGGTTAACATATTTAAAACATAATTAGCCTTTTATTGATTAAATTTAACACTTTCTTTGTTCTAATCAATTTTTTCGTCATGCAATCAATAGTTTTATGATTTTAATCAAAATATTCTCATAAAAATCTATCATTTCTTTGGTGTTTTCTATAGAAATCAATGCTCTATGTATAATTTTTAAGGTATATTAACCTTTTTTTAATTGAAACAAACATTTTCTTAGCTGTAACTACTGTTTTTCTTAGTAAAATCAAATGTTTCTTTACTTCATTTAATGTTTTCTTCTTATAATTAAGATATTCGAAATATAATTAACCTTTTATTGCTTAAATTTAACATTTTTTTTATTCGAATTAACTTTTTCGTCAAGCAATCAACAGATTTATGGTTTTAAACAAGATATTCTCATTAAAATCTATTATTTCTTTGGTGTTTTCTATTAAAATCTATAGTCTATTTGTTAGAATCAACATTTTTAAAGTTAAATTCAATGTGTAATTTATGTTATCATCTCGCTGTTAACATTTTTCAAGATATAATCAACATTTTTTTTGTTGAAATCAGTATTTTCGTTGAATTAATCAACATTTTCTAGATTAAAATAAAAATATTATTTGTTGTATTAAAATTTATAATCGGCGTTTTTTTTGATTAAATTTAACATTTTGATGTTGGAATAACATTTTCTTGATAAAAATACATTTTTGGTGTACCACAAGGCATGTTTCTAAGTCCATAATTTAAATTTTGTAGGTATTAAGATACAAAATCACCTTTTCCCGTTTTAAATAAAACATTTCTATATTAAAGACAACATTTTTTTATTAAAATCATCATTTTATTTGCAATTAACAATTATTTAAGATATAATTTTTTGATTTTTTTGATTGAAATCAACATTTTATTTGCTGTAATGAATTATTTTGGTGTTACAATTAATTTTAGAGTAGTTGATACATTTTTTCATTAAAATAGAAAACAATACTTTGTTGTAATCAATGTTTTTGTTGTACAATCAACTAATTTTTCTTATAATATGGAAATATGTTACTACAAATAACACTTTTTGATTGAAATCAACGTTTAATTTACTTTAATCAATTATTTGGGTATTGCAATTAATTTTTTCATTAAACTAAAAACAATACTTTGTTGTATTCAATGTTTTTGTTGTACAATCAACTATTTTTTATTGTAATCAAGAAATATGTTACTACAAATAACATTTTTTGATTGAAATCAAAATTTTGTCGTGCAAACAACAATTTCTTTGTTGTTATTAACGTTTGGTGATTAAAATCAATTATTTATTTTTTGTTTTTTATTGAAATTAATTTTCTATTTGTTATAATTAAAGTTTTCATTATTTTATTGATTGCAACACAAAATGTTGATTTCAATCAATAATTTATTTGTTGTTATCAACTTTTGGTGATTAAAATCAATTATTTATTTGTTGTTTTTTATTAAAATTAACTTTCCATTCCTTATTTTGCGTTTCTCAATAAATATTTTGATTGTTTTATTGACATATCTTTATTACAATCAACTTTTCATGTATTGCCTTTTTAAGTTTGATTCTTTTTCTTGTCTTCTTTCTTTAAATTCGTGTTTTATTCTAGAAACATCATTAGATCCTGAAGTAGAAGATTTGGTACTTGAATTATTTGAATTAGTGAACGAAAAGAATGAATTATTTAGAAAACAGGCAGAATTGATGTACTTACGACGCCAACAGCGGTTAGAGGAAGAACATGCAGATTTAGAATATCAAATAAGGTGCCTAATGGACAGACCAGAACGAAATAAAACAGACAGTGATAAAGCAAGAGAAGAAGAATTAATTAACAGGTAAAAACACAAAAAATCTATAAATCCGTGTAAAAAATATAATGTTTGGTATAGACTGCATTAGTGTAAGGGTCATTTTGTGGCGCCAAATTCAAACTGAAACCCTAACTCGCCTCTGCCGATTTATACGCCCATGTTATTCTTATGGGAATCAAAATATGCTATCTTTAAACTGCTACAAAGTATTATAAAATGCAAATCTTAACTATTAAACCTTGTAAATACTAATCTCTAATGTTTTATCTATCTTCTAATGTAATATACACACCCGAAAAACATAATACTATTTAATAAACTTCAATTTAAAAACAAGGTGCAAATTTCTGAAAACGTATGTCGTAGCTGTCTTAGTATTCAGTTGAACCTGTCACTTTAACTGCACCAAGTAACGACATATGTTACTATTTGCGTTACTACTTTCTGTAAAATCAAATTTTTCGTAATTTATTCTTTTATTTGTACATTTTCTGTACGGAAAGCAAAGAGTAATGTTTTGGAATATAAAAAAACCTTATGTTATAATTAAGAATCGCCAAAATGCTTTAATATCGTGAATTGAAAATGTACTCCCATAAGAAATGCATACACTCAGATTTGAATTAGGGTTTCGCGCCAAATGTAAATCTTAACCTCACTAACGTGGTCTATTTAAGAGTAATTAAAATCAGGGCATGTAACCGGTTAAAAAACCGGTTAATAAAAACCGGTAACCGATATTTTGAACGAAAATTGCGAACTTTAACCGTAATTTTAACCGATATTTTTCAGAAAATACCGGTAACCGTTACTCAAAAAAAAAAACCGGTTTTAGCAATTAACCTTTATTTTAATATCATTTAGCGAGAAAAAATTTTAATATTTTTTTTATATTTGTGTTTTCTATTTGTATTTGAACATGAGTCATCACAGTTTTTACAATTAACATTTTATTGGTCATAAATGTAGGTCTCTTTGGCCGTTAAGGTTACTTAAAAAGTAACTAAATACGGCCTTTGTCAACACAAAGTTTAAAATTGAAATGACCTGCGTTTTTCTGAATTACGGGAATTTTTGTGAATGTTTATTAATTAAATTGCTTTTTTTAATTGTTATATTTTTCTCAGATGGTAATTTTTTATTATTTTTTTAATCAATTATTCTGTAATTTTTTTAATCAAATTTTTATAATTAATTTGTTTTAATTAATTTTAATTATATTTTAACCGATATATTAACCGGTCTAAACCGGTTTCCAATTTATAAAAACCGGTTTTCGAACTAAAACCTTTATTATTATAACATTCTCTATAAGGGTTAACCGTTAACCAGTATTTTTTTCGGTTATATGCCCCGATTAAAATACAGGTAAAATGGTTATGTACAGTACAAATTAAATTAAAATCATTAAAACATGTATATATAATCATTTATTTAAAATATTATTTAAAAAATAGTTGTTTTTAATTCTATTTCTTCCAATTTCTTTTCAGGTTACTAGAAGTAGTTGAAAGAAGAAATGAAATAGTTGAATGTCTAGAAATGGACAGAGTGAGAGAGTCAGAGGAGGACAAAAGTATAAATTACCATTTAAGCCAATTGGCTTTGAAAAAAGATGAAGAAAATACGGAAACTCCAATAAAACTTTCAAAGAAAGAAAAGAAAAAGATTAAAAAGGAAAAAAAACTTAAAGAAAAGGGGAAGAACTTAGACGTTGATAAAGACATCGACGAAACGGAACAAAAGATGAAAAAAAAGAAAAAATGGTTTTGACAGTTTAAATAAAATTACTTAAAAACGTACTTATGCTTTTTATTTTGTTATTTTTGTTTATTTATTGCAGAAAATTGGGGAAAAAACATAAAAAATCCAAAATATTTTACGTCTCTACATTTTGAACACAAATTATTACAATTAAACAAATTTCCGTGTCATAAAAACAAGAAAACTTGCGAAGAAATCAATTTTAAATATTTTTGTTGTATATAATCAATTATTTAATATAAAAACATATAAAATATAAATTTGCACAAATTTTATTGAAAAAAAAAAAAACAAATAAAAGGAAAAATTGTTGCAAATAATTATTTAAATACATTTTTTTTTCAGGTTAAACAAAAAGTTCGCACAAATAATTATTGATTATTACAATTAAACTATTAAACTCTTTTGTAATCAATTTTTTGTCATGAAAACAAGAAAACTTACAGAGAATTCAATTTTAAATATTTTACTTGTATTACAATCAATTATTTAATATAAAAACATATTTTCAATACTTTAAACAAAAATTTGCACAAAATATTATTGAAAAACCCAAATAAAATAACGAATTGTTTCAAATAAATATTTAAATACATTTTTTCTTGAGTTTAAACAAAAAATTAGCACAAATAATTATTGATTATTACAATTAAACTATTAAACTCTTTTGTAATCAATTTTTATGTCATAAAAATAAAAAAAACTGATACGAAAATTAAATTTTAAGTATTTTTCTTGTATTATAATCAATTATTTAACATAAAAACATATTTTCAATACTTAAAACAAAAATTTTGCACAAAATATTATTGAAAAAACATAAATAAATTAAAGAATTTGTGCAAACAATTATTTAAATACTTTTTTTTTTCAGTTTAAACAAAAAATTCGCACAAATAATTATAATTTTTCATAAAACGTACAACGAATAAGATGGATACACAATTTTTAAATATTTTTCATCAAAAATATTAAAAGAAAACAGATAAAATATTGTTGAATCATCAAATAATTTCAATAAAGTTTTTGTATTTCACGAAATTTACAAGAAATGAAACAGGCATATCAATTAACTAATTTTATGTCAAATCTGACATATATAGTCGGTTTTACACATAATGTGTGTAAATACATTACAAATATTATGATTTATCAACAAAATAATAAATAAATTCGAAGATTTTTTATTTTTTTTACTTATTACGCAAAAAAAGATTAAATTTTTATGAAATACGTCAAAAATTTTATGTAATTGACAGAAAAAATGTTACAATTGCACAAATAATGATTTAGTTACATATTTTCTATATTCTGAACAAAAATCAGCACAATATTTAGTTAATTAATACAACTAAATTGTATTTTGTTCTTTTTTTTCACCTTTTTATATTGTAACCAACTGTCAAAACACAATATTTGATAAAATTTTATGTTTGTCAATAAAAATATTGAAAATAAAACATAAATTTTATGGGAAAACATCAATAAATATTTGTTTTATTATAATCATGAAATTTTTGTACATTTTTTTACATTTTAAATGGAAATCTGTACGAAAAAAGTTGATTACAACAAGAAAAGATGTTTTTGTACAAAAATCAAGTGATTTTACTTCATATTTGATTGTTTCTCCACAAAATTATGATTATTTTGTGCAAAAATTAATAATTTTATTGAAATACATAAAAATTTGTGGTAAAATCATAAAAACAATCACAAATAATCAATTTTTTTCATGTTTAAATGATAATATTTCATTTAAAATGACATCAATGTAATATTTTGGGTTTTTTATGTGAAAAACTTACACGAAGTAACGCTTTAAAACTAAATTTAGAATGCCATATACTTATATTATACAGGGATGATGTATATTATTTTTGCTTAGGATAATTATAGTGTTATTTGTAATGAAATGTATATACAGTTTTTTTATGAAAATATACTTTTAAAAATATATTCCTATATCTTTTATTTGTTTTTTTCAGGAGAATATTTATTTATTTTAAAGATTTATCATTTAAAATTAAACTTTACACATTTGAAAGTATTGATTTAATGTTTTGTTTTGCCGATAGATGTCATTAGTGTGTCCTTTTTATTTAGATTTTAATGTTTCAAATATTTGTGTTTCTTTAAAATTTATAATAATTTATACTTATTCAAAAATAAATTTGTTATAAACAATAACAATTTTACATAATTTATGCTTTTTAACATATTTTTGTACAGATTGGTGTCAATAACATTTTATCAACATTTTTTTTTTCTTTTCTCAACAAAACATTATATTCTTATCTTTATATACAGTACTTAACTTTTGCGATAACTTTTCAAAAGTATATTGTTTGCTAAACACAATATGATTCAAGTTAAATGCATTTTAAGTCAAAAATACTTAAAAATTACAAGAGTAAATTTCAATTTCTAGTTGACAGATTTGAACGAAAATTATTCCAAAATGTCTATTTCATATAAGAAGCTTAAATATGAAGTTTTGTTGTAATTCGTTCAGCCAATTTTTTTCTGTGGATCTCTAAGCAAATTTAAAAGGACACAAGAATAAATAGATATTAAATTTGGAAATATTTAGTTTTTGGTGTATAATTTTGTATTTCATGTTTCGAAATGGATTTAGTAGGTACTAGAAGATATAATAAATATTATAAAACTTTATTATTAGGGCAAAAGTTTAAGAGATATTCAAAATATTTTTTCTGGTATTCGTAACTTAGTATCAAAATTTGAGCATTCTGATATAATATAATAAAAGTATTTTAAGTATAATTTAATTAATAAAAAAGTAGGGCCGAGGTGGTCTCGAACCAGGTCTTGTAGACTATTTATATTATGAATCCGCCCTCTTATCCATTCGGCTATGGAGCATTTTGTTTTAGACGTTTCTCATTCGAAAATATGAAGGATAACCTTCAAAATACAATTTATTTTATCAAATATTTCAGTTAGAAAAGGCCATATTACACAACATTTGGTTTTATTAGATGCAAACTTAAGTAATCTAACTAACGATACCATATACACCCGATTTTATTTAGCGGGACAGATGGAAACAGCAAAAAACTGTTTTCCCATGTTATTTCCCTATGTCAAGGTTTTCAGTATTCACCCTGTATATTGATAGGCGGGAGGTAAAAAGACAGCTTTTCATTAATTGTTCGTAATATCGCTTTTAAATATATTTGATTAATATGCACATTTTTAATGATACTTAAACATAAAATATGAAAACATATACTTGACTTACATGTATAATAATTTTGTTAAATTATATTGTAACATTTTAAACGCGCCGGTTGTAAAAATTATTAATATTTTTAAAACAGTTTTTTTTTTTGAGAAATTAATAAAATATTGTTAGATTTGATGTTCTATATAACATATTTTAATTTCAAGTATAACTGTTGACCTGTTGACTAGTTTTTTCGAATAGACATTATTTATTTTTATGTCAAATAAACAATTATTATGATAAAATATACAATTATAAATGTACTGTCTAAAAGTATACTGTATAAAGAATAATTTATGTCAAAATCAATTTTTTTGGCCGTTTGAGAGCAATATTAAGTTTAATAAGCATGTAAGAACAAAGCTGTTTAAAATGCTGATCATTTTGAATATTTATTTATTTAAAAATTACACATTGTAACATGACTTTATTTTTACACATGTTAAAGAGGAATGTTTAGGCTTTAATGTGATTTAAGAATTTTGAAAATTGAACGCCTGTTGTAAAAGTTATTTATGTTTATTTCCGACTGACAATAATTATTTTTCCAAATGTATGTGTCAGTTTTATAATACTTCCAAGAACAAAATTTCAACTAAATATTAAAGTAATTCCATTAAAAAAATTTCAACATTTTATTTTTAATCGTTTTTGAGTTATACAAAAAATTCTAAATAAAACACTACGAGCAAAGTGCCCTTTTGGCACTGCCGATTGCAATAAAAATGAAAAGTGTACAACTAGATATTATATCAGTCCCATATACAAAATTTCAACCTTTTACGGCTAACCATTTTAGAGTTATAGTTCTATGACTAAGTGTCCTTTTCAGGGTTATTATTTAGACGGACTTAGAATAGTACCTTGGGGATCACCAACTTATATCAGGAGTGATGTTATTTTTAATTAAAAGTATGACTTTTTAATAATTTTATAATTATCTTCAACTATTTTACCTTAACAAAAACATCTTTAAAACATAAATAATATTATTAATAAGCATCATATATTTAAAAAAAAAAATAATAACATTCGTACTTATGTACCTTGTATAACTCAAAAATTATTAGTCGTAGAATGTTCAAATTTTGTATATGGGACTGCTATAACATCTAGTTGTACACATATGTTTTTTATTGCAATCGGCAGTGCCAAAAGGGCACTTTGCTCGTAGTGTTTTTTGAATTTTTCACATAACTCAAAAATAATTAGGCGTAGAATGTTGAAATTTTGTTTATGGAATTATTATAACATATAGTTATGCACCTCCATTTTTTACACTTTTGGCAAAAATTTTGGTGCCTTTTAATTTTTGTAGGAAACATTTGATTTCTTGTTAATTTCGTGTAATGCAATAAAGTATAGTGATAAACATTTTAATAAAATTTCGAACGGAAGTTTGAAAATATGAAGCAAAATAAGTATATAATTTAGCATACAAAAAAGTCATGGGGTGTCCATATCAGATTTTTTTAGTTTTTAATTCATATCTTTAGAACCATAAAAGATATGGAATTGATTTTTGCAATTTTTATTTATTTATTTATTTATTTATTGAATAAATCCTACAGAACATGTGGTTTCAATTACAGGATGTTATATAATAGTAACAAATATTAAGCCTTGAACAACATAAACAAAGAATTTAGTAGATGAAACAAATAAAAAGTACATTTATCAGCTAAACACTAAAAATACGAATAATAATAACAATTACAATAATAGCTCTACTGCTAATACATAATAATTACATGAATTAAAAATTTATACAATTAAATAGATTTAAGCAACACTTAAGATTTAAGTAGAAACAAAATATTTAACTAAATTAAACCTAAATACAGTAAATGAAGAAGCAAATACATCGACACTAGAAGGAATATTGTTGAAAATTGAACACATTTGCCGAATCGGAGAACTAATTTCATAATTTCTTCTAGCGATATTACAATAAAAAGTTAGTTTATTTCTAGATGTTGTATGGAAAATTTTTAAAATTATATTAAGTTTAATAATTTTACAAATCGTTTAAGCTGAGGAATTTCTATAAAAAACACATATGATGTAAAATTTGATTTAAGTAAGTTTAAAAGATAAAATAAATAAAGATGAAGCAGTTTTATCGTAAAATTTAAAAAGGTGGAAGAAATGTATTTGCATGCATGAATCAAGGTAAGTTCGGTTCCGCTTTTAGTAACGCCAAAAATAGCTTTTTTTTTGGTCATACAAATTTTATGAAAGAAATTTTAGGTATGAAATATAAATTATAATACTTTTATATATTGTTTAGGATGAGGAATTTCTATAAAACACATGAGTTATTCATATGAAGTAGTTTTATTCTAAAATTAATAAAGGTGGAAGAAATATATAAGGAATATATTTGCATGCGTGAACACGGTAAGTTCGGTTTCGGTTTTGTTAACACTGTTTTTGGTCATACAAATTTTGTCAAGGAAATTTTAGATATGAGATGAATTAAAAATATTCTGAATTGCAATAACAAACTAATTTTTAAAACTATAAATTGAATGTACTGATAAACTTATATAGAGGTAATGTGTTGGACACATCAGATCTTTAGAACCATTACAGATATCGAATTGATTTATACAATATTAAATCTGTATTAAATTCTGAATAAAATACATATTTCGGATGTATTTTTGCACGTCTATTACGGCAGGAACACAACTTGAAACTTTAAAGTTTTTTCAATAAATAATTACTTATAAGTAAAGAGCGGATTATATGCACTAAAAAAGTGTCACAATATGCATGCAATATGCATTAAAAAATCATCAAAATATGCATGATATATGCAAAAAAAGTTATAAATATGCACTTTACAATAAAAATATGCAAAAAAACTAATGTCATCAGGCTCGTTTTACTGATATCATTTTCTTATTTCTATTTTTACATGCAGTGTTTTATTTGGAATATTTCATGAAATGTATAAAGACAATAAATATCACAGGTAATTCTAACAAAAATAAGTAAATCTCGAATTCATATTCATATTGAAATTTACAAAAGCTCTTTTTTGAAACAATAATCAAAAAAGTCATCTTTAACGAGAAAGTTGCTATATGCTTATCATATTTTTAATACATTTTTTTCGGCATTACTAATTGTTGTTATAGTTCCAAACATACGAATTTCAGTGACAGTATTATTTACTTAACTTACTTACAAAATAAGAATTACTTAAGTTCTAAACAGTTCTAAAACACTGATAGAATCACTTTTTTTGTTCTGTCGAGAAATTAAATATGATTGTAATGGTTTCAATGAGTACATTTTACATAAATGCTCACTTGTTAAAAGTACGATCAAAATTATATTTCTTGTTTTCAAAAAAGAACAAAATTTGTCAAAAATTAATTTTTGTTTTTGAAAAATATCTTAAAATATGCACTAATATGCAAAAAAAAAAAAATATGCAATAAAGTATCATTAAATGCAAAATATGCATTATTTTTTTTAAATATTTGGCATTAATTTTTGATGAAACGTGAACATATAAAAACAGTTTGTTGATATGCCTAATATAAACAACACATGCAATTGCATAGAATCCGCTCTTTACTTATAAGTATTTAATTATTTTAAATACTTAAAAAACACATTTCTTTATTAAACTCACCAACCTACCACCCCAAACATAAAAACTTAACCAAACACCCCACATATTACATCCCAAACTTTCTTCACTCTATTTCCCATACCTCTCTTCCGTCCAGTTGGTTCGTGTGGCTTCGCCTCCCCTCGGCTGCGCTCGGCGACGGTCGTCTCGACGCCTGCCGTCTCTTACAGACGCGTCAGTCAGTGTCTGTAATTCGTGGAGTGATGTGGTACATTGAAAGGACATACTCGCGTGTATTGTGTGGTTGTGTGTGTGTTTGTGTGTGGTGATTTTATGAGAGCTTTTAGTAAGTATTTTTGGTATTTTTGGTATTTTTGGTATTTTGTCAGTATTTTATAGTTTAGTATGTTGTACATTTGTATGTAAGTGTGTTTTTGTAGTACGGTGTTCTAAATTTATTTTTTTGATGGGTATTTAAATTAAAAGTATAAAATATTTAATAAATAGTCAATATTTGGGTTTTAGTTCTGTAAAAATTTATTAATTACAACGTTTCGACAGAACTAAAACCCAAATATTGTCTATTTATTAATTATGAGTTCTGAAAGCTTCTTTCAATATATAAAATATTTCATTTTTTAGTAAGTATTTTGTCAGTACTTTACATTTTAGTATGTTGTACACTTATATTTAAAGGTGTTTTTGTACTACACTGTTCTAAATTTATTTTTCGCTGGGTGTTCAAATGAAAAGTATAAATATTTCATCTTTTAGTAAGTCTTTTTGTCAGTACTTTACATTTTAGTATGTTTTACATCTGTAGTTACATATGTGTTTATACTACATTGTTCTACATTTCTTTTTTCACTTGGTATAGAAAAGAAAAGTATAAAATCTATGTGTCTAACATATTATCTTCCGCTACTGTAGTAATATATTCTATATAAGTTTGTCAGTACATTTACTTTGTATTGTTATTGCAGTTCAGAATATTTTTAATTCATTTCATACCTAAAATTTCCGTCATAAAATTTGTATGACCAAAAAACAGCTATTTTTGGCGTTACTAAAACCGGAACCGAACTTACCTTGATTCACGCATGCAATTTTACAATAAAACTACTTCATATTTACTTATTTTATCTTTTAAACTTACTTATCTCAAGGCAAATTTTGTGAACATATGAATAACTATCAGTTTTATAGAAATTCCTCAGCCTAAACTATATGTAAAATTATTATAATTTATATATATATATATATATATATATATATATATATTCTGTTTAGCTAGAAGTTATTATTTTGTCAGTACTTTACACTAAGTATATTGTACACTTGTAGTTATGTTTGTTTTTGTACTACATTGTTCCAAATTTATTTTTTCAATGGGTATTCAAATAAAAAGTATCAAATCTGATGTGTTCAACATATACCTATCGCCACTGTAGTAATATATTCTATATAAGTTTGTCAGTATATTCAATTTGTAGTTTAATAATTAGTTTGTTAATGTATTTCATATTTCTTACCTAAAATTCCTTCATAAAATTTGTATGACCAAAAAAAAGCTATTTTTGGCGTTACTAATACCGGAACCGAACTTACCTTGATTCACGCATACAAATACGTTCCTTAATTTATAATAAAACTACTTCATATTTACTTATTTTATCTTTTAAAAGTACTTTACAGTTTACTATGTTTTACACTTGTAGTTGTGTGTTTTTGTACTACAGTGTACTAAATTTATTTTTTCGCTGGGTATTCAAAAGAAAAGTATAAAATGTTTCATATTTTAGTAACTATTTTTGTCAGTACTTTACATTTTAGTATGTTTTACATCTGTAGCTACATATGTGTTTGTACTACATTGTTCTAAATTTATTTTTCTACTTGGTATTCAAATAAAAAGTATCAAATCTGATGTGTTCAACATATACCTATCGCCACTGTAGTAATATATTCTATATAAGTTTGTCAGTACATTCAATTTGAAGTTTAATAATTAGTTTGTTAATGTATTTCATATTTCTTACCTAAAATTTCCTTCATAAAATTTGTATGACCACAAAACAGCTATTTTTGGCGTTACTAAAACCGGAACCGAACTTACCTTGATTCACGCATACAAATACGTTCCTTAATTTTACAATAAAACTACTTCATATTTACTTATTTTATCTTTTAACAGTACTTTACAGTTTACTATGTTGTACACATGTAGTTATGTGTGTTTTTGTACTACACCATTCTAAATTTATTTTTTTATTGGGTATTTAAATGAAAAGTATAAAATATTTCATCTTTTAGTAAGTCTTTTTGTCAGTACTTTACATTTTAGTATGTTTTACATGTGTAGTTACAAATGTTTTTGTACTACATTGTTCTAAATATATTTTTTCAATGGATATTCAAATAAAAAGTATATAATTTGATGTGTACAACACAATATCTCATGGTACTGTAGTAATATATTCTATATAAGTTTTTCAATACATTCATACATATTGTTATTGCAATTCAAAGTATTTTTAATTCATTTCATACCTAAAATTTCCTTCATATAATTTGTATGACCAAAAAACAGCTATTTTTGACGTTACTAAAACCGGAACCGAACTTACCTTGATTCACGCATACAAATACGTTCCTTAATTTTACAATAAAACTACTTCATATTTACTTATTTTATCTTTTAAACTTACTTACATCAAATAAGACATCATATATCAGATTTTGTGAAGGTATGATTATGTTTTAAAGAAATTCCTCAGCCTAAACGATATGTAAAATTATTATAATTTATATATTATTTCTATGTAGCTAGAAGTTATATATAAACGTAATTATGCAGATCGGTAGAAAATTAAAAAATCTTTATATGTATAATAATATAATTTGCAAAAAAATTGGTATTTAGAGGTATATTTTAGGAAAAAACAGTTTAAAGCTTCAAGTAAACTATTACTTCCAGTTAGCCAATTGTAGTCAAAATCTAATTAGTTCATCATATTTGAATATAAGTCTGAAATACCAAATATTATATTTTTTACATGTCACGTATTGGAGTTATCGTGGACGACAAATCGTCATAGACACACATAATAAGTCATGAGTTATAAGTTTTCAAATACATTTTGTACTTGCTCTTAAAAAACTCGCCAGCGTCTCGTTCTGCAATTTTTGCACGCTTTAAATAACAACTTTTGATTCCTTACTTAATATATAAAAAGCTTTTTATTTTATTTTGTTTTTCCATTATAAAATATGATTTATTGTCAAAATCTTAACTAAAATATTTTTCTTTCATCTCTGTAAAGTTAACTAAGAAAAAATATTATAAAAAATTGTTAAAAGCATATTTTTTGTATTTTACTAACTTTATATCGTATAAAAATATATGCTAAAATCATACACTTAAAATAATATATTTAAATCTTAGTAAATTCGAATCTAAACATGTTAAAACCACTTGATTTTGTTTCAACTCTGCAGTAGATATTGTATTCTACCTTTTAACTTTATATGCACAAATTTTATTCAAATTTAACACGAAAAAATGAATTTGCAACAAAATATGTTTAAAATATTGCCCTAATTAATTTAATTAAAGACACACAAGTAAAGTAATAAAATAATGACGACAAAATTACTCTAATAAAAGTATTTGTATATTTTTTTGTTTATAATTTTTTAATTCAATATATGTGAGTCCAAATATTTTAATTTACTGTTGTTAATAAATAAAATAAAATGTATTTTGTTACCCTAATAACTCAAAATACGAATTTACTAAAAATAATAGTCTAAATAATTTACAAAGTTTTATAAGTTTGAATGGTGCTTTACTTAAAGAATTAAACAGTTTTTTTGTTAAAAACCTTTAAATATGTGTTTTAAATATAATATTTGTTTTATTTTTTTTGTTAAAAACCTTTAAATATGTGTTTTAAATATATAATATGTTTTAATTTTTATAAGATAGAATTAAAATTTAATTGTATTTTAATATACATAGTAGTTTTTGTGACATTTGTTCATAGGTAATTTATGTTAGTTTAAGACCTTATTTTTCAAAAACTATATGATATATTGTCTTGTTCTAAAGGGCATAAGATTTCTGATAGTTTTTTGTATATATGTATAATATTTTATTAATTTTCAAAAGCAATATACCAATGATAGAAGGTTATTTGAGAAATGTCAAAAAAAATATTTGTTTAATTAACATCTTCGTATCTCAAAAACGGTAAGAGATATAAAATTGTAGTAAAGGGCATTAGATTCCTAGAAGTTTTTTGCATATATGTACAAAATTTTATTAGTTTTCAAAAACTAATACAACAATTACATTATATTATACGAAAAATGCCAAAAAATATGTGTCAATATTTACTACCTCGTATCTCAAAAACGGTAATAGATACAAACTTCTAGTAAAGGGCATTAGATTCCTGATAATTTTTTGCATATAATTATAAATTTTTATTAAAATTGAACAAGAAACACACAGATGAGAAGATAATGAAAAAAATGCCTGAAACAAATATGATACAAAAAATGTATACATTTAATATTTTTGGTTAATGTAAAATACAATATAGATCATGAATTAATTAATTAAAAATATGCTCTTTGGCAAAATAATGAACACATCTATATGTTCACATATGTTTATTATTTTAATTAATAACTACCATTATATATTTGTTTCTGTGATATGAAATATCGTAAATATGTATTTATTTTTGCATAAAGTTTTTGATGAGCATAAGATTTGTAAAAATGTTTTTTAATATTTTTACTGTAAACTAATTGAATTGACAACAGATACAATACAAAAATTCAATCAATGATTGTTTTTTAATTCTCTTGATACTAATAACAGTTTTTATGACGCATTCATAAATTTATGAATACCCTTAAGTAATAAATTATATTTAATCCCTAACCGTAATAAAAACATGTAGTTAGAGTAAACCTCTAAAATTTATTTTAATCTTTAAATTAATTCGCTTTAAAACTTAAATCTTAAATTTATAGAACAGAAATGAGGTTTTACTTTTGTGGTCTAATACGAACCTTAAAAAATATAACTTTTAGTATAAAATTGTGTTCACATTTTTGAAATTATCCAAAAACATATATTTTTAAACAAGAAAATTAATATTTTGGATACGATATTACAATAAGTAGAATAGAACACTTGTAATGAAAATTTTCTGTGTCAAAATCAACATATATTTCTTGTAATGAAAGATTAGGTACTATAATTAACTGAATTGTTACTGTCTTTAATATTTTCTTTATGAAAATCAATTATACCACTGTATAGGAAGTACTTAATTTCTGAAATACTTCTGCACTTTTTCTCAAAAGACGAAATTTTGAAAAACTTGTGAAAAGTTAATTTTAAACATTGTAAAAAATATTTCGCTCTTTGTAAACGTTAATTCTCATAATTTCGTAGAATGATTTTAGATTATTTAAGTATTTTATAGTGTATTTTCTACTTAAAAATATTAATAATAATCTTAAAGGTGGTAATAGAAAAAATTACTAATTTAATATCATTCAGCGGTAAAAGAAAATAAATATTTTTATATCTGGAAGTGTACCTACATACAAAACTTTAATAAGACAAAATTAATGTTTTTACCTCCCGCCTATCAATGTATAGATAAGGGAGATATTATTTTTGGTAAAATTTTTAAAATATGAGCACGAATTAGGGTCCCTAGAATACGATTTTGCTATTTTTATCGTGATGTCTGTATGTCCGTGTGTGTGTGTGACGATTTTTCGTCTACGATAACTCCAATATGATACATGTAAAAAATATAATATTTGGTATTTAAGAGTTATATTCAAATATAAAGTATGAAAATGTAATACATGTTTATTTCAAAGCATATATATTTCTACAAATTGATTTTAATATCAAATCAACACATTTTCATTTTTAAAATTAATACGTTTCATATGTAACCAATTATTGTATTGTAAAAAATATTTCTGTTATAAAAATCAACTAATATTTTCGTGAAATTAATATTTGGGGTACTTTGTAATCGTAAAAAATATATACATTGTAAACTTTTGTATGTAAAATTTTTAATAACGATCTAACAATAACCACTCTTCTTTTGTTAAAATCATTAACTTTTTGCGAAGTTTTATGAATTTTCCTGTCGTTTTATTAATTTTTTCGCTAATCTGAAAACAACATCGGTTATTTTTATCGCAGTGATAAAGCTTGTCGAAAAATAGAAGGGAGATGAAAAAAACGACTATCATTTTTCTTATCTTATTCAGTTGTCAAACGGGCTTTACGCGAATCTGCGTATGACAAGATGACACTTCGAGTTTAATTTTTCATTGTGGAATCTCCAACGATTAAATGAACGAAGGAAATTTACTGTTGTTCGACGTATAGTACATATAAGTATTTATATAATATTTGTGGACATTTAAAACGAAAATAATGACAAATTATGAAAAATATAGATTTATATCAAGTGTATATTTTGATGCAATAGTATATTATTTAACAAGCATAATATGTAGGCTATATTACACGAGGATGTAATTAAAAATACGAGCGGTAGCGAGTATATTTAATCATCCGAGTGTAATGTAGCCATATTATGCGAGTCAAATACTATACTTTATCTACAACTATCAGGCATATAAAAAATCTCATATTATTTGTTAAATATTCAGTTAAGTGTGAGTAGTTCATATATAGCTTAACAGATGGCGCCACAGTAGCACTTAAATGTCAAAATAACTATTCAAATTGTATTTATTATACTTTTATAATCATTTATATTGATATTTATAATAAAAAATATATTATTAATAAATTAACAGTTTATTAAAATGTTATGTGTTAAATTATATGCTCTATTTATTACAGAAAAGTTTAGTGTGTAGTATAACATTTCATATTACACTTGTGTAATATGAGTAGTATATTATATGTAGTATCACACGTATAATGTACCCATATTTCAATAGTTGTACATATAAGTATTTATATAATATTTGTGGACATTTAAAACGAAAATAATGACAAATTATGAAAAATATACATTTATATCAAGTGTATATTTGGTGGAAAAATTCTTAATAAAGTCCAATTTTTGATAAAAGCGGAAATGGCAATTCATTTTAAGTTTTTAAATTAAAACTACGATTTTTATGTTATCATTCGATTCAGGGTATCATTTTACATAAATGTGTAATAATTTTCATAATTTTATTGTAATACGTTATAAAATTATAGCCAAAAAATGTTGGACTGGAAAAAATAATAATAATAAATTTTACTTATTAAAAAAATCGATATATATTTATACAATAATGGTAAAAGAGCAATGTGAAAATACTGAATTATTTTAATTTATATTGAAGACTAGTTTTTAGTAAAATAATTTTAAAAAAATACACCGGAAATGACAATTAATTCCAAGTTTCTAGATGAAAAGTATCATTTTTTATGTTATCATTTGATTCAGGGCATCATTTTACATGTATGTAATAATTTTCATAATTTTATTATAAATTATTGTTAAATAATAGCAAAATTATAAACGTGAGGTAAACTTTTTATCGCTCAAAAACTTGCAAAGAAAAACTTCTTGCTACATATTTCTCACCAAATATATTTTGACGTTGTTAATTTTGTCAATCGTACTCAAATTATTAACAAGATATCGAATGTTTTGTATAAAGATTAAAACCAACAAAATTATAATTTCTATTAAGCTTCTAATGTTACTTTGATTGCTCAGAACGATATAATTTTTTCGCGATTACAATATTAAAATAAAGTAAAATAGTATATTATTCAATGAACATGTAATTTGTGCTATTAGTCATGAGAATGTAGTTTGCCAACACGAGCGAAAGCGAGTGTTGTAAATCATTCGAATGTGTAATAGCCATTACATGCGAATAGAATACTATACTTTATCCACAACTATAACAGGAAAAATATATGTTTATTATAACCAAATATGTCATCACACTTTCACAGTTAATTAATAATAGCTTGCGTCACTATTTCACAGCGTATTTAACACAAGACAATTATCTCTAGTGTTATTTAGCTACAGTTTAAGCTTATATAGAAATGGAAAATATGAAAAATGACAAATCTGGTGTAACTTTGGCTTTTTATGTGGAAAAACTTACTTAATAATAATTTGGTTTTTTACTCTTTTGCCGGGTAAAATTTAAATTTGACATAACGATTGAATAATATTATTCCATCGACCTGTCAATATTATTCAATTAGCAACAGTAACGAATGTCATTAATTGATAAAAAACGATTGAATTGTAACTATATTATTTAACAGTTGTGGACAAATAGTATTTTTGTTTGAAATTTTGCAAATATACACGTACACATATAAATATATCGTCCTAATATGTTAAAATTAGTAGAAAACCTGAAATGTACTAATTTATGACAAGTATACTATAATATGTATGATATAGTCATAGTAGGCTATGAGAGGATGACATAATTTGTTTGATTTAAACAAACGAGCATCTATTTACGTTTGTCGGTGTTCAAATGTTCCCGACAGGTCTTTGTCCTACTTTAAAAAGAAACATAAATATTGATTAATTACAAATATTTTAATTTTTATAAAACTATATTCAATATATTATTGTTTTATATTTATATTATTATATATTTATTATTTATATTTAATAGCAAAAAAACAGTTGAACTTGAAAAAATAATAATAAATTTCACTTATTTAAAAAAATCTAGTTAAAATTATATAATATTGGTACACATGTAATGTAAAAATACTGAAATATTTTAATTTATGTTAAAGATTACTTTTTAGTAAGATATTTTTAAAAAAATACACCTGAAATGGCAATTGATTATCAGCTTTTGTATGAGAAGTACTATTTTTTACGTTACCATTTGATTTAGTGTATTATTTTACATATATACAATATTTTTCGCATTTTATTGGTAATAATTATTTAATAATAGCGAAAAATGGTAATAATTTTTAAAAAATATACCGGAAATGGTAATTAATTATCAGTTCCTTTATGAAAAGTAACATTTTTTATATTACCATTCGATTCAAAGTATCATTTTATTGTAAATTATCATGAAATAATAGCAAAAAACCGTAATAATTTTAAAAAAACACACCGGAAATGACAATTAAGTATCATTATGTAAATGAAAAGTATCAGTTTTTATGTTACCATACGATTCAGGGTATCATTTTACATAGATACAATAATTTTCATAATTTTATTATGAATTATTATTAAATAATAGCAAAAAATCGTAATAATTTTTAAAAATACACCAGAAAGGGTATTTAATTATCAGTTCCTTTATGAAAGTAACATTTTTTTATATTACCATTCGATTCAAAGTATCATTTTACATATATGCAATAATTTTCACAATTTTATTGTAAATTATTATTAAATAATAGTGAAAAATCGTAATAATTTTGAAAAAACATACAGTTTCTGAATAAAAAGCACCATTTTTGTTATTACCATTGGATTCAGGGTATCATTTTAAATATATACAATTATTTTCATAATTTTATCGCAAATTATTATTAAATAATAGCGAAAAATCGTAATAATTTTTAAAAAACAATGGAAATGGCAATTAATTATCAATTTCTGAATGAAATGTATCGTTTTTGATGTGACTTTTAGATTCAGAGTATCATTTTACATATATACAATCATTTTTATAATTTTATTATAAATTATTGTTAAATAATAGCGAAAAATCATAATAATTTTTAAAAAAACTCACCGGAAATGGCAATTAATTTTCATTTTGTAAATGAAAAGTACCTTTTTTTTTGTTACCATTCGATTCAGTGTATTATTTTATATATATGCAATAATTTTCATAATTTTATTGTAAATTATTATTAAGTAATAGCGAAAAATCGTATTAATTTGTTAAAAAATACACCGAAAATGACAATTAATTATCAGTTTCTAAATGAAAAGTACTATTTTTTATGTTACAATTAGATTTAGGGCATCATTTTACATATATACAATAATTTTCTTAATTTTATCGTAAATTATTATAATAGCGAAAAATCGTAATAATTTTTTAAAAATACACTGGAAATGCCAATTAATTATTATTTGCTAAATGAAAAATATCATTTTTTATATTATTATTCGATTCAGGTTATCATTTTACATATATACAATAATTTTCATAATTAATTATAAATTATTGTTAAATAATAGCAAAAAATTATAAACTTGCTGGTAAATTTTTGGGACGCATCTACGCTAGTCCTAAATATTGTGAGTTCGCAGCCATTTTAGCCGTCAACTGTCCACAAACAAACGCCCTGTCATGAAAAACAAACAATAGGTGATATAGAGGACAATGGCATACTCTGTCATGCTATTTACCCTGATGGTCGCCTTTCTTCAAACGTACAAACAGAGTGAAAATTATATCTAAGTTGAAGGTTACTTTTAAAAGAGCGATAAAATAAAAAAAGTTTTAAAAAACTATGGGCAGTATAATTATTATACCGGGTGTCCCAGCTCGACCGACACATGGGAGTTTTACATGGGAAATCAGTTAATTATGAATAGTATCTCCCCAGTGCAAGATATTCACTTGAAATTTTGTATACTTATCGGAGAATATTAATTCTATGGATCACACTTATTTGAAATATTCAATTTCGTCTGCAAGACGAGATATATTAAATTTAAAACCTAATATTTTCGTTCAAAATCAGACAGCCATGGAAATAAAAGAAAAGATTTATCTGACAGTTTAGTAAAGTATCACTGATTTTAATTTTTATTCCCTGTAATTTAATATTATTTGAGTTGAATTTAGTTTATTTTTGTTAAATAATATACCAATATTACAAAAATATAAATATCTACAATGGCATATCATTAACTGTCAGAACTGTCACATAGATATTTTCTTTTATTTCCATGGCTGACTGATTTTAAATGAAAATATTAGATTTTAAATTTAATAAATCTCGCCCTGCAGACGAAATTGCATATTTCAAATAAATGTGATCCATAGAGATAATATTCTCCTATAAGTATACAAAATTTCAAGTTAATATCTTGCTCTGGGGAGATACTATTCATAATTAATTGATTTCCCATGTAAAACTCCCATGTGTCGGTCGAGCTGGGACACCCGGTATAATTTCTCATTCATTGGTTATATTCAGGATGTATATGAATCAGGGTTGATTTATTTAAAGACAATGCATTACATTATTAGTATTTATTATTTAGAATCCAGGGCGTTAATACATGCATTATAAAGATATGATAATAAACATTTCACACACCTAAAAAGACGTCACAATGTTGTGATTTTACATGTTGTTTCATAACTGTAACGATTGTTTGAGATGTATAAAAGAGCGATAAAAATGTTTTCAAAAACTATGGGCAGTATAATTAATATACAATTTTTCTTTCATTTACTATGTTCAGGACATACGTGAATCAGGCTTGATCCATTTAAAGACAATGCATTACATTATTACTATTTATTATTCAGAATCCAGGGCGTTAATACATGTATTATAAAGATATCATAATAATCATTTCACATTCCTTGACCTGACAGCGACGTCCTCTTGTTCTCTCTTTAAGACCCGTTCCTTTAAGTTGTACAAAACACACATTGTCATTCCAGTTACAACAATTGTCACAAGCATGCACATGAACTCATGACATAGAAAGGAGTCCTAGACTTGGGGAGGTACTCCGCGAGTAGTGAACGCTAGTATCTACACTCATTACTATATCATCCCAGCAGAATGGGCCAGTCAAGCCTAGCTCCTGGCGTGTTCACTTACATCCAGTACTTAGCCCAGTCTCCATAATGAATGCGGCCTAGCACCTCGTCATTACCAATACCCACTATTTGCACACATGGGTACTGTAACCACCTACAGAGTCCCACGACTCTGCCGGAGAGACTTACAACCACGGAAGTCCTACACTTCCTAACACATGTAGATCCCAGATCTACTAATGAATCCTCGAGTCATAAACCAGCGCTGCAGACGCTCCTGTGAGTCTCACTCTCACCGTAAGTCTCTCCCCATGGGTTCCACACCCATTCTGTTGGTAGGTTCGAGGGCGTCCTAGACACCCACCAGGTAGGGGAAGGTATTTTCTACGTTTGCGATCACAAATAATTAGTACATCTTGATACATTTACACAATGCACAATAAATATACAATGCAATGAAATTAACGAGTTTATTTTTGCATTTTTCTAGTAAATATTTGTAAAATATTATGTCTATTGAACCAAATATAGTATATCATTTCATATCTACACATTTAATTAAATTTATGCCTCAAATAATTCACCGAATACAAAAGGTGTTAAGCTGTAATTTCAAAAATTAATTAAACATAAATATATTCCATGCATTAATCTGTAAATAACATGATCATTACTTAAAAATAGTTAATTAATTTTTACCTTTCGCTACTCAGAGAGGTATTGGAATCATGCTAAATATCAGATAGTGAGTTTTCAAAGGATAAGCACGTTTTGAAGTCCCTAGAAAACGATTTTAATACTTTTACGACGATGTCTGTCCATGTGTGTGTGTCGATGAATGTTGTCGTAACGATTACTCAAATACCTGTGAATAAAAAAGTTTAAATTTTGGATACAACATTCTGACACCCTAGATTAGATCTGATTAGATTTTGGTGTTAGTTGTGCAACCGCAATTGGTCTTTTCATGAAGATTTAAAGTGTTTTTCTGAAATATCTTAATTTATTATGAACATATGACAAGTTTTGTAAATAATAATTTAATATGATATTATTAGCTAAAATTTATAGTTCAAATTTGTTTCTACCTGGTCCCATTAAACAATTACAAATAATTAATTATTTGGTAAATTTGTTACAATTGCGGTTAAGCTGTTTATCTATGGAAATATATATTTTATGTTTGACTGTTTAAGAATTAAATATGTAAATTTATCAATTTTGTTTTTTGCTTATAACTTTTTATTTTAATACAAAAAATATTGTAAGTTGTACATTATTTAGGCACTTTTTAACGTTGAATTCACTACAGTAATAAAAATTATTATTTCTGATTCCGTTTTTGAAAAATTGATACCAAGTTTCAATTCAGAAAAACCTCACCTACGGAAGCAATGACAAATAGCTCTTGAAATCTTGGAACAAAATAAATAAATATATGGCTGTCTGCTTATATTATAAAGAAAGAGATACCATGTAGTCATAAAATGAACATAACATAGCAAAATCACTAACTAAATTAATTTCTTCTCATGTATCTACATATTAGCATAGACTATAGAAGCAATATATATTGCTAAATGTATGATATTAGCTTGCTACTAAAATATTTTTGTTTTTCTACTCTCGTAATATATGCATAAATTATAATTTTATAATACAGACAACATGTGTATATCTCTACTTAGCAGAAAGCTTTAAAATGTACAAGATCAGTAATAACCTTATATGAACTAACATGCTATATATAAAGATACAGAATCAATATGAGGTCATATTCTAGTTGTCCAGCTTGAAAATTAGTTCTCACATGGTGTATATTCTTTTAAATGACAAAAATGTAAGAACAATGATTCCAATTGGTGTCTAATGAGAAACTCCCACTGCTGGGTATCTATGGCACATAAGTATGATAGTATGAATGTAGGGAGCTTATTATTTAACCCCGATTTTTATATCATGTAATCCTGGAATATACCGTTAAAGAAAACGCCTTTCTGTTTCAAAACTTGAACTCTACATGAAATTTGTCATAAGATATATTATATTTTTATTTTTTCTTGTAAGTTATTTCATTTTTATAAGTAATCAAAAAAATGTCATTTCTGTAATGTGTTCATATTTTACATTTTGGTCAAAGGCAAAATTTTGTGAAAAACTATTTTTAGTTTAAGCCATATTAATTCAAGAATTAATCATGAAAAATTAGTATAAATGAAAAAGAAATACATATTTGTTAGTTTTATAGCACAATTTACAATTTGATTGTAAAGATTGTAAAAATAAAATAATGGCAAATCCATCAAAAAACAATAAAGTTAATACAATTCTTTGTTTCTGGGCATGAAATTTGAACGTCAGATCCAGAGACATAAAAACAAAACGCAGTCGATATGATCCGATATTCCTATCACGATTGCCAACTTCGTGAAACAAAAATCCCTACTCAGAAATGGCAGTAATATTTTCTTTTTACCCAATTTTCCCTGAATAATTCCAAAACGCGCCAAAGATGAATTCCGTTCACGTTTTATGTTTATGTAACGCGAGAAATCGGTCGAAACCACTTGATTGGATAATAAAATGTAACCTCTTCATCTGATTGGCTGCAGGTGATGTCATTTGACACGTGGCGTGATCCCATTGGGCCATTTATATTCCCGCTATCTTGATATAGACTGTAAAAGAAATGAATACGGTTTAGATTCATTTGTTCTTCACATCTACTGCGACAGAGTTTGAAGCTAAAAATTTGCATTTTTTATAACAGATATTTGAAAATAGGTATAATATGAGACAAATTGGCCTTAAAAGTTTTATGATGTCTCACCGAAATATTGTAAATGGTGGTTAGAATGGTGATAGATTTTAGATTGTATATTATGTTGATACTTATGATACTTGATGATTATTATTATTCAACAATGTAGAAGTTGCGTGCTAAAATGTAAAATATGAACACATTACAAAAATGACATTTTTTGATTACTTATAAAAATTGAACCACTCATAGGAAAAAATAAATATATAATGTATTTTATGCCAAATTTCGTGTAGAGTTCGAATTTTGAAATAGAAAGGCGTTATCTTCAACCGTGTAGAAGTAGTATGCCAAAATGTAAAATATGAACCCTTTACAAAAAATGACATTTTTTGATTACTTATAAAAATTGAACCGCTCATCAGAAAATATATAATGCATCTTCTGCCAAATTTTATGTAGAGTTCAAATTTTGAAACAGAAAGGCGTTATCTTCAACGGTGTAGAAGTAGCATGGCAAAATATAAAATGAGATTTTTTGATTACTTATAACAATTAAACTATCCGATTTTTAGCATATACTTATACCTCTTTGAGTAGCGGAAGGTAAAAATTAATTAACTATTTTTGAGTAATGGTCATGTTATTTACAGATTAATGCATAGAATATATTTATGTTTAATTAATTTTTTAAATAACAGCTTAACACCTTTTGTATTTAGTGAATTATTTGAGGCATAAATTTAATTAAATGTGTAGATATGAAATGATATACTATATTTGGTTCAATAGATATAATATTTTACAAATATTTACTAGAAAACTGTAAAAATAAACTCGTTAATTTCATTGCATTGTGTATTTATTGACGTGCATTGTGTAAATGTATCAAGATGTACTATTTGTTTGTGGTCGCAAACGTAGAGAATACCTTCCCCTACCTGGTGGGTGTCTAGGACGCCCTCGAACCTACCAACAGAATGGGTGTGGAACCCATGGGGAGAGACTTACGGTGAGAGTGAGACTCACAGGAGCGTCTGCAGCGCTGGTTTATGAATCGAGGATTCATTAGTAGATCTGGGATCTACACGTGTTAGGAAGTGTAGGACTTCCGTGGTTGTAAGTCTCTCCGGCAGAGTCGTGGGACTCTGTAGGTGGTTACAGTACCCATGTGTGCAAATAGCGGGTATTGGTAATGACGAGGTGCTAGGCCGCATTCATTATGGAGACTGGGCTAAGTACTGGATGTGAGTGAACACGCCAGGAGCTAGGCTTGACTGGCCCATTCTGCTGTGATGATATAGTAATGAGTGTAGATACTAACGTTCACTACTCGCGGAGTACCTCCCCAAGTCTAGGACTTGGGAGTCACCTGTCACACCTCCTTTCTATGTCATGAGTTCATGTGCATGCTTGTGACAATTGTTGTAACTGGAATGACAATGTGTGTTTTGTACAACTTAGAGGAACGGGTTCTAAAGAGAGAACAAGATAACGTCGCTATCAGATCAAGGAATGTGAAATGTTTATTATCATATCTTTATCATGCATGTATTAACCCCTGGATTCTGAATAATAGATGATTCACGTATGTCCTGAACATAGTAAATGAAAGAAAAATTGTATAATAAAAACAACACATTGATTCAGTAAAATCAATGATTTTCAAATGGGAATTAATTTATTCAAACTCGTTTTAGTTTAAATCAGAGAGCGTAACAATTAAAAACATTAAATACAATTGTCCATACTATAAATAACAAGTACACCACGATCATTCAACAAAAGAACTGCCACAGAATAAACAAAACCAACGAACAAACGAATTAAACAAATGCCGTGTCCATGACAACGTGACTAAACACAAACACGGATAACCAAAACAAATGAAACACACCGGTGTCCGTTCAGCCATTAACAAACCGAATTTGCTTCAATGATTTCAGCTTAACGTTGACGTTTGTTTTAAAAACCTTGAAAGACGTCACAATGTTGCGATTTTACATGTTCTTTCATAAAAACTGTACTGATTGTTTGAGATTTATAAAAGATCGATAAAAATGTTTTCAAAAACAGTGAGCAGTATAATTATTATGTGCATGACATAAGTGAATCAGGATTGATACATTTAAAGACAATGCATTACATTATTACTATTTATTATTAAGAATCCAGAGTGTTAATACATGCATTGTAAAGATATGATTATAAACATTTCACATTCCTTGACCTGACAGCGACGTCCTCTTGTTCTCTCTTTAGAACCCGTTCCTCTAAGTTGTACAAAACACATATTGTCATTCCAGTTACAACAATTGTCACAAGCATACACATGAACTAATGACATAGAAAGGAGTCCTAGACTTGGGGAGGTACTCCGCGAGTAGTGAACGCTAGTATCTGCACTCATTACTATGATTCATGAACACTGTTACGATTTTATATTTTCTACATTAAAATCATGAAAATTAGTACATATACCAAATCTGTAATCTGTTTTGAAAAACTGCATTCTTACTAAACACCAATTTTTGTAAGTAAACTACTTCAGGAATATTTTCCGTATTATAAATTCTACAGCATGTACTTTCTACAATAAAATCATGAAAATTGGTACATATACTAAAGAAACTATCAGTTTTGAAAAATCTCATTCCTATACCCGGAACACACGACGAAAGTTAATGATCATTAACAGTTAATACTTAATTTAGTTTCCATGGTCATATGATGATTTAGGTAATGATCCTTCCAAACTTCATAACGTGGAAAGTGTCGATGAAGTTTAAAAACCGATGATCGGAAGCGTTCGGTTGTCATCGCAACTCGAATGACAGTTGATGTTGTTGATGTTGAGGTTAATGTTGATATCTAGTTAAATTATTCTTATTTGGGTTGACGATTGTCAATGAAGTATAGTGGCATGGATAATATTCTAAATCTAGAAACTACTACGGTGTCTTTAATGACTGTCTATATACTTTTTTGTCAAGGGTACATTATTTATGCCGTGTGTCCACGGTATAAGCTTGCCTATCTATATATTTTTCATTCAATTCAAATCTCTAATTAAATTTAAAATATACGTCTTACGTCTTTATGCAGTTCTGAAATTTATGAACACTTCTACAATTTTGTAAATTCTACATTAAAATAATGAAAATTAGTACATATACCAAATCTGTAACCACATTTGAAAAACTTCATTCTTACCAACCACCAATTACCGGACTTACAACCACGGAAGTCCTACACTTCCTAACACGTGTAGATCCCAGATCTGCTGTTCTAAAATTCAAGAACACTTTTATGATTTTGTAATTTCTTCAATAAAATCATGAAAATTAGTACATATACCAAATCTTTTATAAGTTTTGAATTCTATTTTTGTAAGTAGACTACCTCAGGAATATTTTCCGTGTAATAAATCCCATCGCATCTGCTGTTTTATTACGTGAGATGCTCCGTTGTTTTTACCTGCTGTAAATCAGATCCAGACAGCCTTGATCCAGTGCTGTCAGAACAAATGAAGACTAGGTATGGGTGTTATAAACTACCAGATACCCGGGTAGCCGGGAACCGAAATTAAATGTTAAATTACAGGATTATACACCAGGATGAGAGGGTTTGATAAAGGCTTATTTAAATTCTGGGCTAATTTTTGAAACAAGCTTATTTGAGGTGGTTTATTAGGATGTATGTTCAAAAAAAACATAAAAATATCGCAGGGCTTAATGAGGAAAGGGGTCAGGGTCATTTAAAATAAGTTCATAAATATCACTCGAATTCATACGTGTAGGTGTTTTAAGGACACAAATTAAACTACATTTCTTGATTGTGGTTCAAATTTTAATAAAATTTCATAAAAGTGTATAATAGCATAGTTTCTTTAGTGCATGTAATAATTTTTTTTTCATTTAATGTAGAAATTACAAAATCGTTTTCATAAATAATTCAAGTAATACGTGCAGAACACAAATTAAATTATACAGCATAGTTTTCTTAGTGTATGTAACAAAATTTATAATTTAATGTAGAAATTACAAAATCATACACTCTCAGAACAGAAGAGCGAAAATTATTGTCTTCTACGGAGTAAAAACCTTTTTAGTCAAATTTGAGCATTCTTTGGTCTTTTTGTTTAAATTTCAATCGAGTTGATTAAAATATAAGTACTCAAACGAAGATTAAAATATTTTTGTCTTTAAGTGTATTATTTTTTGTCTATTAGAGTATAATTTTTTTCATCCTAACATCGATTAAAATGTACTCTTTTCTTTGACATTATTTACTCTTTAGAAAAGTAAATGTTACACTAGAAATAGCAAATTGTATTCTAATGTGATAACTTCTAGTATGCTAATCTTATAACTAGTTAAAATTAACTTTAAAAAGGTAAAAACAACTCCATAAAATTCAAATCTTCTCGATTTGAAGTATTTTAATTCTTTGCGCTTGCGCTATTGATACATTTAGGCGGAAACTGGGATTCCCTGCCTAGCACCCTTATGTGATACTTGCCAGTTGCTACTTGTTCAAGTTGTGTTGCGAAGTGAACAAAAATGAACAGCGACCAATTAAAAAAATATATAGAAAATGGATTGGACGAGAACACGGCAAAGAAAATAGAAGGTAAGCTATAATATTTTATATAATATTACGCAGGAAATATATACACTCACTTGTTTTACAAAGTACAGACACATAACCTAATAATTTTACAAAAATAAAAATTGTGATAATAAATGCGAAATGCATGTCTTCTTTATAATATAAAGTAAAGACAATGTTTTTAGGTAATGTCACATGCTTCAAATTTAAAACACCTGATGGTATGTTTTGTTTGTAAAATTCCATACCAAATGGATTCTTAATTTGTTTAAAAAAACATTTAAGAATTAATCATGGCTCCCGGTATTCAGGGAAAAATCATATTGTCTACTCACAGGGTGGATGTTTTAAAACATTTTCATACTTTAGTATGTTTAATTTCAATTTGATTTTAATTCATTTAGCTGAATCTGTAATTGTTGTAAATTTTTATTTCTTCTTTGTTTTCGGTACAGTTTTAAATTATACATGCATTAATATTTTTTTTATAAAAAAATTCTCTTTTTTTGACTCGCTGGCTTCTACTTGTGTGTTTTAGGTGGTGCTTGTGGAGGAGTCTCACGCTGGAGAAAGTGTTCAGAGATGCCACCAACCCTATTATGGTTTCAATTTTACTTGTGCATACTTTTCGTCACTGGAAACTAGAACGCATTTGCTAGATCTTTAGGCTATTAAAATAAAATGACAAGAATTTAATCACAACAGGAGTGTCTAGCTGAGATTTCTCAATCATCCTCACGGACAGCACCCCTTCCAAATCAACTTTCGGTGAACCTAAGCTCCCTACGACGTCTTTCACCTCACTCCAGGTCATTCTTTTGATGGGACAGAGTTTGTGACTTCAGATTTAATTTAATCTTGCATGTACAGGAAGCGATTTTCTTTAAATAATATTTTTAAATACTTTAGACTCTATTTACTGTTACAATTTAAAGACCATTTTATTTTATATGAAAAAAGTAATTAATTTCAGCCGTATAAAGTAAATTAAAATTCAAATAAAACATTTACAAATAAATTGCTTGTTATCAATTATCTTCTACAATTAATTTACCTTCCCACTTTTTTAAAATCCCTAAATTGTAGATCAAATTTCGTATTTGTAAAGAGAAATAGTACTATTGCAATGAGTTAAATTTTACTTTTTTGAAAAGTAGATGTTACTCTTCTAAGGAGTAATTTTTGATAAAATAGATAATATTTAACATTTTCGTGGATTACTATATGTACTCTGAAAGAATATAAATTTTTATCGTTGAAAAGTAACATTTCATCTTTTTTAGATTAAATATAAAAATACTCTTCTAGGTGTAAATTGAAATTAATCATGAAAGATTATAAAAGAACTCAATTAGAGCGATGCATTTTCAACCCCCTAGTCGAGTGGAAAAACACTCTATTTGGGCAATAATTTAAACTTCTATTCTGAGAGTGTAAGTGTTCATAAGGTTTAAAAGAGCGTAATCAAAAACTATAAGGTATTTTTAAAATTTGATTACATATTTGGTTTCAGCGTAGTTTCTTTAGTATATGTACTAATTTTCATGATTTTAATGTAGAAATTACAAAATTAATATCACTCGAATTCATACGTACAGGTATTTTCAGGACACAAATTAAACTATATTTCTTGATTTTTGTAGTTCAAATATTTATAAAATTTAGAAGATCGTATGACAGCATAGTTTTCTTAGTATGTGTACCAATTTTTATTATTTAATGTATAAATTACAAACTCGTAACAGTGTTCATAAATTTTAAAAGAGCGTTAATCAAAAACTAGGAGGTATTTTTAAAATTTGATTACATATTTGGTTTCAGCGTAGTTTCTTTAGTATATGTACTAATTTTCATGATTTTAATGTACAAATTACAAAATCGTAAAAGTGTTCATGATATTCAAAACAGCGTAAATAAAATCTGATGTGTCCATTACATTACCTCCCGCCACTGTAGTAATATATTCTATATAGGTTTTTCAGTACATTCTATTTGTAGTTTTATAATTAGTTTGATATTGCAGTTCACAATATTTTTAATTCATTTCAAAACTAAAATTAATATGACCAAAAAAATTTTGACGTTATTAAAACCGGAACCGAACTTACCTTGATTCATGTTTGCAAGTATATTCCTTAAATATTTCTTCCACCTTTTTACCTCCCGCCTATTAATATATAGATAAGGGAAGTATTGTTTTTGGTCAAATTTCTCCAGTGTGAGTTTTCAACATATGAGCACGAATTAGGGTCCCTAGAATACTATTTTACTATTTTTACCATGATATCTGTATGTTTGTGTGTGTTTCTGCCACGATAACTCCAATACGATACTTGTAAAAAATATAATATTTGGTATTTAAGACTTATATTTAAATATGATGAACTGATTAGATTTTGAATACAATTGGTTCACCGGAAATAGTACTTTATTTGAAGCTTTAAACAATTTTTCTAAAAAATACCTCTTAATACAATTTTTTTGAAAATTAAGTTATTAATAAATATAAAGATTTTTTAAAATTTTCTATCGATCTGCTTAATTACGTTTATATATAACTTCTAGCTAAACAGAAAAAAAAAATGTACATATATTATAATAATACTACATTTTTTCACGCTGAGGTTTCTATAAAACAGATGAGTTATTCAATGTTCACAAAATTTGACATACAATGTTCCACTGAAACCAGAGCACAATTAAATAATATACTATTTCTGTCTTACAATCAAATTTTGAAGGTTGTAATCAAAGTTTTATTCAATAAAATGAATATGTAGATTATACTAATAAACTTTTTCATTATATTTCCTATTTTTTTTGAATAACTATTTATCTATTTTCTCAAATGAAAACATAATACTTCAAAAGTGCATGTTATGAAGCAGATATCATGTTTTCTAATGGAAAATTGCAACAATTAGTGTCATATGTCACTTATCGTGTTTCATTTTAAAATAATTTTATCGTGTTTTCATTATGAATGTTTTTTGATAACGTTGTATACGTTAAAACATGCAAAAACTGTAATGACATATTTAATATGCATTTCTTTATTGTAATCACATTTTTTCTTGTAATCTTTCGTTTAACACATAATGAACACTTTTTACTTGCATTTTATTGCAAAATACATCTAAAATAAACGAATTTACTTGTTGTAAATATTTCAATATTTTTAATTAGTCTAGAAATGTATTTATAAGTTTTTAATTAAAAAGTTTAAGTACACTAATTAACGTTGAAGTTAAATATAATTATTAACTGCAGTTTCTTAACTATTTGTAAATATTTCCTTAAAATTATGAAACAAAGAAAAAGGATTTCTTTAATAATGTTATTGAGAATTTTACTGTTTTGTATATTTTACATTAAATCATGAAAACTGGTACATATAGTAAAGAAGCTATGTTGAAGTCAAATCTGTAATTAGTTTTGAAAAATTAATTTTAGTTTTTGATTTATGCTATTCTGAAATTCATGAACACTTTTACGGTTTTGTAATTTCTACATTAAATAATAAAAATCTGATGTGTTCAACTTATTACCTTCCGCCACTGTAGTAATATATTCTATATAAGTTTTTCAATACATTCAATTTGTAGTTTTATAATTAGTTTGTTATTGCTGTTAAAAATATTTTGAATTCATTTCATACCTAAAATTTCCTTCATAAAATTTGTATGACGAAAAAAAAACAGCTATTTTTGGCGTTACTAAAACCGGAACAGAATTTACTTTGATTAACGCATGCAAATATATTCCTTATATATTTATTCCACTTGTTCTAATTTTACAATAAAACTACTTCATATTTACTTATTTTATCTTTTAAACTTACTTACATTAAATTTGACATATGTAAAATTTTGTGAACATTGAATAACTCATTTGTTTTATAGAAATCTCAGCGTAAAAAAAATATAGTATTATTATAATATACATATTTTTTTTTCTGTTTAGTTAGAAGTTTTATATCAACGTAATTAAGCAGATCGATAGAAAGTTAAAAAAATCTTTATATTTAATAATAATTTAATTTAAAAAAAAAATGGTATTTCGAGGTATTTTTTAGTAAAAATTGTTTAAAGCTTCAAGTAAAGTCCGGTTACCACATCTTGAATTATACTTTTCTACAATCTAAATTATCGTTGATTAATTGTTTTTCTTATTGTAATCAACATTTCAGTTGATACAATCAACTATATCTTTCCTAAATTCAACCTTATAACATCTGCACGAATATTAGTGTACTCCAACCATAGTTACACTTTTCAGCGACTTTCTCGAAGTTAAAACTGTGTTAATCTAATCAGTATTAAATCAAACTGAATTCTGAAGTGTTTCCTCTAGTAGCGTGCATATTTGCCACATTTTACCGCAATTCTAATGCAGGTATTTCGTGTATACGAACAGGAACTAAAGCACTACTTCTTGTTATTAATGCTGCAGATAACACTAGAATATTTTCTACTAGATTTCCATAATGACCGAACCAGACAATAAACCTTACATTAGAATGAAATTAAAGGTTTTTAGGAAGTTTATGGAGATAGATTTACTTAAAATTTGTTTTTAATGGATAATAAAACTCTGCGTAAATGTTTACCAATAAAATATAATGCTTGTAAATAAAATGACATATATTATTCAAATTATAGTTATTTATGGTACAAGTGTGTTACATTACAGATACGTGGGTATTTTTTCAAGTGACTTATGTAATTAACACACGTGTGCCATACAACATTTTATCCAACACATTTTAATCATTGATATAAAATACATATATAGTATATTATTTAACAAGCATAATATGTAGGCTATATTACACGAAGATGTAATTAAAAATACGAGCGGTAGCGAGTATATTTAATCATCCGAGTGTAATGTAGCCATATTATGCGAGTCAAATACTATACTTTATCTACAACTAACAGGCATATAAAAAATCTGATATTATTTGTTAAATATTCAGTTAGGTGTGAGTAGTTCATATATACCTTAACAGATGGTGCCACAGTAGCACTTAAATGTCAAAATAACTATTCAAATTGTATTTATTATACTTTTATAATCATTTATATTGATACTTATAATAAAATTATTAATAAATTAACAGTTTATTAAAATGTTATGTGTTAAATTATATGCTCTATTTATTACAGAAAAGTGTAGCGTGTAATATAACATTTCATATTACACTTGTGTAATATGAGTAGTATATTATATGTAGTATCACACATATAACGTACCCATATTTTAATAGTTGTAGATAAAAGTATTTTTTCAAGTGACTTAGGTAATTAACACACGTGTGCCATACAACATTTTATCCAACACATTTTAATCATTGATATAAAATACATATAAGATTTTTGACAGATGGAATTTCGAAATGACATTTAGGAACAAAATATTGTAGAGAAGGTATTATAACGTAGTTACTATGATACGAACCAAAAAACAGTGAGCTAATATATTTAGCTCACTAGTGACTTATGACCTACTTTATTTATCTAAAAACAGCATACTTATATCGTTATAATTACACGGTGTTGGATAAAATATGTTATATAAAACATCAAATTTAACAATATTGATTACAAGAAATATAACCATTTATGAACCAACATAAATATCGATTTTAATAAAAAGAAAGTACAATACCGTAGAAAAATGTAAATATTTAACGATATTCAGTACTTGATGTAATTCATGTTCTGTATATTGATTAATACTACTAACCTTTTTAATTTGAACGAATACGCGAAGAAATATTTCTAAAAACGTGTAAAAATACCTTGAACGTTAATTAAACTGAATTCGTTTTTGATTTTTTGCGGTCGTTGTAATATTTAATTGGAAAACGAAGCTTAACTTAAAAAGCATTGCAAACTTTGCGAACGAAGCAGTATTTAATTACTTTTTAATTTCGTCAGAGATCGATTGTACAGAAATAAAAGTTTAGGACGAACAAAGGTGTTTGCCTTTGGCGTGGAATATTTTGTGACTTCAACAGAAACTTGTTACCCAAGTGTAAATTGTTGTTGATTTTTTCAATATTTTAACACAAGTTTATCTCAAAATTGTTGTAATTAATAGTCATATTAATTTTCTTAGTTATAAAGGAGCGTATACATTTTATCCTCCACACATGTTATATTGCTCGACATTGTATCTTTCAAACATTTAATCTTGCACACCTTTTATCGTGCATACTTTTTATCCGCGAAGAAAAATTATCTTACATACAATTTATCTTGCGCACATTTTATCATCCACACATTTTATCTTTCATTCATTTTATTTTCCACACATTTTATCTTCACCAACGTTTCATCTTTAAAACATTGTAATTGTACCTGCCATTCATTTTATTGCCCATGCAATTAACATACTTATAATTAGATAAAATATCCAGTATTAAACTTTTCTGAAGATAAAATGTATAAAAGATAAAATGTGTGGAATATAAAATGAATGGAAGATAAAATGTGTGGATGAAAAAATGATTGGTCAGTATAATTATTATACAATTTTTCTTTCATTGGCTATGTTCAGGACATAAGTGAATCAGGGTTGATCCATTTAAAGACAATGCATTACATTATTTCTATTTATTAATAAGAATCCAGGGCGTATACATGCATTGTAAAGATATGATAACAAACATTTCACATTCCTTGACCTGACAGCGGCGTCCTCTTGTTTCTCTTTAGAACCCGTTCCTCTAAGTTGTACAAAACACACATTGTCATTCCAGCATGCACATGAACTCATGACATAGAAAGGAGGTGTGACAGGTGACTCCCAAGTCCTAGACTTGGGGAGGTACTCCGCGAGTAGTGAACGCTAGTATCTACACTCATTACTATATCATCACAGCAGAATAGGCCAGTCAAGCCTAGCTCCTGGCGTGTTCACTCACATCCAGTACTTAGCCCAGTCTCCATAATGAATGCGGCCAATACCAATACCCACTATTTGCACACATGGGTACTGTAACCACCTACAGAGTCCCACGACTCTGCCGGAGAGACTTACAACCACGGAACTAACACATGTAGATCCCAGATCTACTAATGAATCCTCGATTCATAAACCAGCGCTGCAGACGCTCCTGTGAGTCTCACTCTCACCGTAAGTCTCTCCCCATGGGTTCCACACCCATTCTGTTAGTAGGTTCGACGGCGTCCTAGACACCCACCAGGTAGGGGAAGGTATTCTCTAGGTTTGCGACCACAAACAAATAGTACATCTTGGTATATTTATACCATGCGAATAATATGACGACCATTCATCCATGAGCATCAACAATACTTATAACTAGAATAACCGTGAGTTGCCACTCACCTTTAATTATTTCAATCTGCATATCTTATACTCATTGATATGAAGGTAGTTATTCAATTATATAAAAAAATCATAAGTTGGACTAAGCCAGAATTTTCGTCTAGAAACCAAGATTTTTATTATTATAATCCACGATTTTCATCATATAATCAACATATTTGATGCAAAAATCAACAATTTCTTGTTTAAAATTAACTTTTTATATACCTATTAATAAACATAAAATCATCAGACTTATATTAGTTCCTTGCGGCACCCCAAACCAAACCCAACTATAACCTTTAAATCAACGCTTTGAAACGTATGATTTGATTGGTTGAATACCACCATAATCCGACTACACCTCTCAATTGCACCAATCACCGTTCGCGTGGCGACATTTTAGCAGTTGGTGACATTCATCTGTCACATGATTCAGCGTGCCGACATGCTACAACACGTTCCAACACGTCCTAGCTCGTTCGATCAGTCAGGCTTTGCAATGCGCTGGAAACACAAACACACAAACATGGTATAACTCTATCTACAGTAATCGAGAATCAAATAGATTTGTTCTAGGCTTTTCAAACAACAAGTTTGGATTATATTCAGATTTGTGGATAAAAATATTTTTAATATTTTGCAATAATTTAATAAGTTTTAAAAAAAATCTTGTTTTATGTTAGTCCAGTTTCGAGATTTTTGGCTATATCTTCTAGATTTTAAGAGATATTAAATTTCTGTTTAAACATTGGAATCAATATTAAATATTACGTAAAATGTAACCCGGAAAATGTTTTGCAATGACGTGATCTAAAACTGTAAACCGTTAAACATAGAAGTTTTTTTGAGACAAAATCCTGTTTTATGTTTGGTACTGTCTTAAGTTTTTGGACTATATCTTCTTAAATTTAAGAGATACTGAAATGCAGTTCGAAAATTTGTAATTTACATTAAATTATGCGTAAAACGAGTCCAGAAAAGATGTTTTGCAATAATCTGTTTTTCTCGAAATAATTCTGCTAGTTATTTAAGAATAACTTATGATTGGTTAAGTTATTGACATACGGTTTAAAAGTTTAGAATTTAGATTAAGGTAACTTCCACGTTAAATGAAACTAGAAAAGTATTCTCCAATAATCTGTTCTAAAATTGTAGAGCGATAAATTTAACTTTATTTATTTATATTTCTGTTTAGTTTTTGAAGAATAACTTGTGAATGTTTAAAGATACTGACATACGGTTTAAAAATTAACTAAGAAAACTACATTAAATTCCGCGTAAAACCAAACCAGAAAAAGTGTTATATACAACAACCAGTTCTGAAACTACAGACCAGTAAATTTCGAAATTAGCAAAAAATCATATTTGTGCATACAATGAAATAGTAAATATCAGGACACAATTCCCCAATTCTGTAAAGAAGTTACTAGCTCTTAGCAACGTTACTAACATCCTTAGCCAATAAAAATAGTACACACTAAATAAAATATGAAAATGAAAGCTTTTACAAATATTTCTATTGGTTAAATTTTTTAGTAATGTTACTAAGAGCTATAGTCCATTTTTAAACTATAGACAGCACTTGACGAAATCACATTTACACCACAGCGTTAGTGAAATACTAGTAGTTCTGAACACAACTGGTTTTAATCGTGAAATATCACAAAAAGAGAAGAAACTCAAAACACGTGCAAATTCAGCAAGTGATTTGACAACTACTGAGAGTTTGACGTTTCAATTACGTTTGAGAAGGTTAACTTGAAATTTTGTCTGGTTAAATGTACTTTATGAAATGGCGCAGCAGCCAATCACAGGTTTTTATTTTCGCACTAGAATTTCTAGTTACTTTCTATAGTTTAAAAACAGAGTACAGTTGTCATGAGTAAAGAGCGGATTATATGCACTAAAAAAGTGTCAAAATATGCATGCAATATGCATTAAAAAATCATCAAAATATGCATGATATATGCAAAAAAGTTATAAATATGCACTTTACAATAAAAATATGCAAAAAACTAATGTCATCAGGCTCGTTTTACTGATATCATTTTCTTATTTCTATTTTTACATGTAGTGTTTTATTTGGAACATTTCATGAAATGTATAAAAACAATAAATATCACAGGTAATTCTAACAAAAATAAGAAAATCTCGAATTCATATTCATATTGAAATTTACAAAAGCTCTTTCTTAAAACAAAAACCAAAAAAAGTCATCTTTTAACGAGAAAGTTGCTATATGCTCCTCATATTTTTAATACATTTTTTTCGGCATTACTAATTGTTGTTATAGTTCCAAACATACGAATTTCAGTGACAGATATTATTTACTTACCTTACTTACAAAATAAGAATTAATTAAGTTCTAAACAGTTCTAAAACACTGATAGAATAACTTTTTTTTGTTCTGACGAGAAATTAAATATGATTGTAATGGTTTCAATGAGTACATTTTATATAAATGTTCACTTGTTAAAAGTACGATCAAAATTATATTTCTTGTAATATACTGTTTTCAAAAAAGAACAAAATTTGTAAAAAATTTATTTTTGTTTTTGAAAAAAGTCTTAAAATATGCACTAATATGCAAAAAAATCAAAATATGCAATAAAGTATCATTAAATGCAAAATATGCATGATTTTTTTTTGATATTTGGCATTAATTTTTGATGAAACGTGAACATATGAAAACAGTTTATTGATATGCCTAATATAAACAACACATGCAATTGCATAGAATCCGCTCTTTAATAATAATACAATATTCAATGATATTAAAAGTATAAGCTTTACAATGCAAGCAAACTCTATGAATAAAGCTATGAATCACACATAATTCCTCACTTGAGTCTGCCCTGATCTACCGAATAAAGAGAAATTCTTATGTATGTGTACACACACTAACCGAGTAACCGTCCTTGTGAAGACAAGGGTCTCACCCTTTTTATAAGGGTTTAGTGCAGAGATATGCCCAAGGGCTGATGTACAGTAGCCTCAAAAACCTGATAAGGGGCTACAAAACGGCGGAGATATACGGGAAAAAGTTATGTATTCATTGGTGGTATGAATCATTAGCTACTGGATTTTATAGAAAAATAAGTATACAAATAAACTTTAAGAAGCAATAATTTAGTAAAATCTACTAATGCAATAAGGTTTCTACTTTTGATATTATAAATTATTCAAATAAGATTTGTAAATTACTTTTTCCGTATCCATGGTATGTAATTGACAAATTGTTTACTTCATTTGAGGTTAACAATAAGTGAAAGCGGGATGATATGAACAGCTGTGGGTTTTAGCGGTGCAAGCATACGACGTCACATCAACCGATACAATTTAAAGTAAAAATAATTTGATTTGCAACAAAATACTTTTTAAATTAATAATAAATTATTTTTAAAAATACTAATAGAAAAATGTAATTACAATTGTCGCATAAATTTATTATAGAAATAATCATTAATATCAAAATTAGACATTTATAAATTGAGGTTATATGTCAAAAAATCTTGGAAAAAATATTTTAGGGATTTTGTTATCTGTTGCCATGGTTTCAGTATTGATTAGGAAAGTGACATAGGTTTGTGTTTTACATTATAAAATTAATTTTTTTATTTAATATAATATTCTCAAGGATACGGAAAAATAGCTTGTGCCCTACGGGAATCTAACGGCATATTACATCCCTTGGTTTTTGTTGCCCTTGCTCACTACCTTCGCTCGTGTATCAGAAATCTTCGGGATGTAATATGCCCATATCTTCCCTTATGTCGCAATATACTATTACGTGGCCAGCGGTGTAAGTTAATCTTTACAGGGCGAGCTGGAAATTTGTAAGGCGAGCGACGAAGGATCGAGGTCTCATAATCCAGTGAGCCCAGTAAAGATTAATTGCACGCGTGCCAAGTACAAAATTTTATTTCCACCTTCAAAACGTTTTTTTTATTAATTAACTTTATTCTCTATTTTGGAATCAAAGGTAGTTGACGGTGGTAGACCAATTTATAGCTAGACGTTGTCAAATGAGTTTCGCCAGTGAAGCAAAATGTACTATAAATATGTATAATTACATTAGTATTGGTGTATTTTATTAAATAACTGCAACTCCAAAAAAGACCTTCTTTTATTAACATCCAGTCGATAAAACCAATCCTACATTATTGTTAATGTTATTACTTTCTTGCAATCACCGTTTTTGTACAATTACAATAATCAGACCTAGATTAGTTCCTTGTGGAACCTCAAACCAAACTAAACTCCTAAAAAGGACTTCATCTATTAACATCCAGTCAATAAAATCAATCCTACATTGAAATCTACAGAAAATAGTTATTTATGGTACAAGTGTGTTACATTACAGGTAAGTCACGACTTAGGTAATTAACACACGTGTGCCATACAACATTTTATCCAACACATTTTAATCATTGATATAAAATACATATAAGATTTTTGACACATGGAATTTCGAAATGACATTTAGGAACAAAATAGTGTAGAGAAGGTTTTATAACGCAGTTACTATGATACGAACCAAAAACAGTGAGCTAATATATTTAGCTCACTAGTGACTTATGACCTACTTTATTTATCTCAAAACAGCATATTTATATCGTTATAATTACACGGTGGTGGATAATAGTTATTTACATAACAACCGTGGAAAGTGGTAAATAGTAAGCATGTGTAGAGAGTGATTTAATACACGAGCGTTGCTATGCACTTTCAAGCGAGTTACGTACACTATTTTTCAGACGACCACAAAATATTATAATAAAAACAAGGTTTATACAAAAGTGTCAATGTCAAACACAACTCACGAAAGCATTGACGTTTGGGTTTGAAGTTAAGTATCACTAGTTAACCGGAAACTGATTTGGAAGTCTAGTACGTATTATTTGAATAATTAATAAAACTATCAGTACATTTTGACTCTTTATTTTTGTTATTAATTTACTATAAATTTTAAAACCGTAGTTTTAAGCAAACTTTCATTAATTTTGTTACATTTTATTATCAAAGTTCCATCTATTGACCACTAATCGTCATATCCGGTTATATAACACACTAGTGTGTTATTATAACACACGCCGTGTGCTATGTTACATTTTCTGGTGTTAATAACAGTGTAAATATGGCTACTTTCATATATGGTCGTCTGAAAATATATTATTTTAACTTTTATTTTCCTCTATAAATAAATACAGTATTGCAAATATTGATTCTTTGAAGTATTGTTTAGAATTTAGACGTATAAAGTTAAAAGAAATAAAAATACAAAAGAACAACTACATACACTTGCGGATATATTTATTATATTTACGCCAGAAACTCAACTTCGTCGAGAAAAATGAAATTCCCCAGACTACATATGTGCATAAAACAACTCTAGTGAAATGTTTTCCTTAGGGGAATTTGTGTAATAAATACGAGAAATAAAAATTACGCAAATGTGAGATATAAATTGAAATAAACTGGGACAGCAACAGTTGAATTCAAACTAATTCTGTACACTACAAATTTATACAGGGTGGCCCAATGAAAATAACCAGCGCAATAGACCACGTTAGTGAGGTTAAGATTTACATTTGGCGCGAAACCCTAATTCAAATCTGAGTTGCATTTCTTATGGGAGTACATTTTCAATTCACGATAGTAAAGCATTTTGACGATTCTTAATTATAACATAGGGTTTTTTTATATTCCAAAACATTACTCTTTGCTTTCCGTACAGAAAATGTACAAATAAAAGACTAAATTACGAAAAATTTGATTTTACAGAAAGTAGTATCGCAAATAGTAACATATGTCGTTACTTGGTTCAGTTAAAGTGACAGGTTCAACTGAATACTAAGACAGCTACGATATACGTTTTTAGAAATTTGCACCTACTGTTTAAATTGAAGTTTATTAAATATTATTATGTTTTTTGGATGTGTATATTACATTAGAAGATAGATAAATCATTAGAGATTAGTATTTATAAGGTTTAATAGTTAAGCTTTGCATTTTATAATACTTTGTAGCAGTTTAAAGATAGCATATTTTTATTCCCATAAGAATAACATGGACGTATAAATCGGCAGAGGCGAGTTAGGATTTCAGTTTGAATTTGGCGCTAAAAATTTTAAATAGAAAAGGGTGTCAAACATGACATAGTTCGAAAGACCTTTCAATTCTCTTTTCAACATTTATTTTTCAAATCCGATCATTAGAGAGAAATATCGTTTAAAACAAATTTTATCAAGTGTTCAAAATTGCAATGAAGTAGGCTTAAACAAATGACAGAAAATCAAGTATTAGTTTATTAAGTGTTCAGACTACCACTAACTTCCATACAATAATATAGATTTTTCTCAAAATGTCGTCAGACGAACTTTAGACTTCAAATAACCCCACAAAAGGAAATCTAACGGTGATAGATCTGGCGATCTTGCTGGCCATTGTCAAAAGAATTGTTTCTGTCATTGGTTTAAGCCTACTTGATTGCAATTTTGAACACCTGACAAAATTTGTTTTAAACGATATTTCTAATGATCGGATTTGAAACATAAAAAACTGTTGAAAAGAAAATTAAAAGGCCTTTCGAACTGTGTCACCTTTGACATCCTTTCCCATTTAAAATTTTTGAGGTGCAACCCCCATTTTAGGGTTGAAGTTATGCCATTGTAAATCCATTCAGGTGTCCCCCTTTATACTAAAATTGACGTGTTCGAGCGTTTTTTGCAAAATTGATGTTAAGTGGCCAAAAATTGCGCTGGTAGTTTCATTAGGCCACCCTGTACTTTAGGAAGTAGAATTATTGGGTAAAAATAACACGAAACGAATGTACGAAAATACTTTATTACTAAATCAATACACCCAACTGCTGCTTTGAAAAAGATTAAAGCACCAGAACACAAAACAATGAGTGTTGTATGTTTTTATTGTTTGTTGTTTACAACAAAAAATTATAAAATCGTTGATTACTTCAATATATTGACATATATTCGACAACAAAAATTCCATTTTTACCTCCCGCCTATCAATATATAGATAAGGGAGGTATTGTTTTTGAGCACGAATTAGGGTCCCTAGAATACGGTTTTACTATTTTTTGATGTCTGTATGTCCGTGTGTTTGTGTCTGTGACGATTTTTCGTCCACCATAACTCTAATACGATACATGTAAAACATATAATATTTGGTATTTAAGACTTATATTCAAATATGATGAACAGATTAGATTTTGACTACTATTGGTGGGTTATTTTTATAAAATAGTTAATAAAGAATATGTTTGTTTTGTTTAAATATTACAAGTGTAATGTTTAATTAAAAAAAATGTTGATACAGCAAAAATAAAAGATGAATATGTTGAAATTTAAATATAAATTCGGTCTCAAATATTTGCTTTATAAAACGTGATATAGCAAATATTTTTTTGTGTTTATAAAACAATAATACACAATTTTAAAATAATGGCTGGTTAGATGTATTGTTTTTAGTATATCGCCACAAAAATATAAGTAGAAATATAATGATTTTAATACTGGAATAGTTATTTACAATACAAATGCGAAAACATGAACTTCCGTGCATGAGTATTTCATTTAGGCGAATGCACGGAAGGTATTTCTGCATAAGTATTGTACAAGATTTTTTGTAACGAACGAATTAATTATAAAATGTAATTAATAAAAATGTAAAACTGTCATTTAATCGTCAATAAAGCGAATAAAAATTTGTTGCTATGGACTGTATGCCATTGTTCACCGTTGTTATTGTTTGTTTGTGTTGCTAATAGATAGCGCTAGTAGTAATAAAATGTCAAAATTAGCAATGAAATTTCTAATTTAATGTAGATAATTTTTATTCTTTTAACTAATTGTACTCAATTATCTTGTTCTTATATTAAATTTGTTGTAATGTGCAAAAAAAAATATAATAACACTTTAAAGCTACTCGATCAAAGTAGTTTCCATTGAGACACTAGTGCGTGAAAGTAAAACAATAGCGGGAATATGGCCTTTTTGATTGTGAGTTGGCTGCGGGAAACATTAGTTTCTAGCGTTGATTGAAAAATATATAGACAGGCAAGCCTGTATGTTTTTGCGTACCGCTGTTTTGGAATCAGATTCGACAGAGCCATCTCGTTCATTATTCCATGAACTACTTTACGGAATTAAACACAATAATATCAGATTAATAAAAATGTTTTATATATTTACTGAATTTTTTGGCATCTATTAAAATGGTTCTTTCAATAATTCATTGGTATATTTTAAAATAGAACTATATTATATTATTAATTATTTGACGTTTGCTCTTTATTTATAATATTTCACAGAAACGTCTGATATTAACTCAAATGCAACCAGACACACAGTTATGTAGGTGAAACGAATTTTGTCATAAGCTTGCCTATCTATATATTTTTCAATCAACATTTCTAGGTAGTAAGTACAAAAAAGTTGTTGTATAATGTGAAATGAATAATTTTATTAAATGCTCAACGTTATCTGTATTTTCTGTTTCTATATATTCACTGGTGTGAAACATATAAGATAACGTCATCAACATTGAAATAAACGTTTTGTTTGAAGTTTGACATATCTAGATATACGTATGAATAACGAAATACACATGAAATGTTGAAACATTTGATTTATAATAAATAAAATATAACAGAGCCCTGAATTGTTATTATTTTAAAGAATTATTATACCTCTTTCATTTTTTAGTAACTGACTACCACCTTAAAATAGGGGCGTATACATTTTATCCTCCACACATGTTATATTGCTTGACATTGTACCTTGCACACTTTCAATCTTGCACACCTTTTATCCTCCACACTTTTAATCCACTAAAAAAGTTATCTTACACACATTTTATCTTCCAAATCATTTTATTATCTACACATTTTATCTTACACTCATTTTATGTTCCACACATTTTATCTTTTACATATTTTATCTTCAGAAAAAAATAATACTGGATATTTAATTTAGCTGCTCTGGATTGTGCTCTGGTTTCAGTGGGTCAAGAATTTTCATAATGAATGCATTGATTTTAGCAAGTAACTCTTTGATTACAATAAATATAAACTGATTTTAATAAAGACAATTGTTGTGTACAAGAGAAAGACTTATTAATGTAACTAAATCCTTCATTACTATAGAGAATGCTTACATTTTAGTAATGAAATTACTGGGTACAATAATAGTTATTTATGGTACAAGTGTGTTACATTACAGATGTCACGTGGGAAAAGTTTAGCTCACGAGGCCGTTTTGGTATTTTTTCAAGTGACTTAGGTAATTAACACACGTGTGCCGTACAACATTTTATCCAACACATTTTAAACATTGATATAAAATACATATAAGATTTTTGACAGATGGAATTTCGAAATGACATTTAGGAACAAAATAGTGTAGAGAAGGTTTTATAACGTAGTTACTATGATACGAACCAAAAAACAGTGAGCTAATATATTTAGCTCACTAGTGACTTATGACCTACTTTATTTATCTAAAAACAGCATACTTATATCGTTATAATTACACGGTGTTCGATAAATATTATGATATATGAAGTAAATGTAATAATCTACAAAATGTTGATTAAAACTACAAATATGTTGAATTCAATAAAGAAAACATTATCTACAAGTTGAAAAATGTAGATTTTTAATTAGGAAAACATTGATTACTATAAAAAACTAAAAAATTTAACCTTTGTTACAAATACAAGAATTGTAAGTAGAAACACCAACCAAAATGATATTGTAATACATGTAACACAATTGTCTCTGCGAATTTAGTTACAAAATGTTATTTTTCACTTCGTACTGTTTGTGACATTCTTTATTCTTTTCCAAGTCGAAAACATTTGAATTTAAAATTTCGAGACTTCTTCGGAAATCGTTGAAAGTGCTGGAAGTATTTCGTAATATTTGTTTTAGAAGGAGTTTACGTACCTTAGAAGTGTGAGATATATTTGTTAGTCAATTTTTTCTCCGAACAAAAGATATACGACTCGAAATCGTCTTTCTATCCCGGATTATTTTGTATCCTACGATTTTTCAACAGGGGTACAATATCTCTCTTCTCCCCTAATTTTTCAGTTTGATAGATTGGTCTCGTAAAATATTCTACGTAAAAAATAACACCGAATAACATTGGGTAATATTCAGTGTGTTAAATAGTTATTATTCACAACCACTATTGTAATATGTCAATTCCTAACCTGTCAAAGGTTGGAAACGTATGTCATTTTTAACTGCAATGACAATCTCACGGGTGGGAAATACTTTAAAATCCCTTGGGGGGGGGGGGGAAGTGTTTACTATGATTGCTTAGTAATACTGTCATAAATCTCTAAAAGTAAGGTGATCAGTGCTGTCAAACATATTAAAATAAATTGAAACATTTGTTTTCATAGACTACTACCGTACATTAATTTAGTTTATTGGAAAAAGGCGATATTCGAGTAGAAGTTAATTTGGATAATTGTGAATAAAATAGTATATCTAGTTCGGTGGGAGTTTCATTACAGCCTTGCGCTATATCTGAGCCTCTCGGTCATATAATAAGCCCTCAGCTGTAATGAAACATTTCCCACCTCGCATGTAATATACTATTTCCGTATCTATGGTATGTAATTGACAAATGGTTTACTTCATTTGAGGTTAACAATGGCAGGTAAATATTAAAAGCAGGATGATATGAACAGCTGTGGGTTTTAGCGGTGCAAGCATACGACGTGTCATCTACCGATACAATTTATAATTATAATAATTTTACAACAAAATACTGTTCAAGTTAATTATACATTACATGACAATTTTAATTATTTTTCAATTTTCGCATAAATTTATTATAGAAATTATCATTTAAACCAACATTTATAATTTGAGGTTGTATGTCAAAATATCTTTTGGAATGACGTTTACATTAGGTATTTTGTTACCTGTTGCCAAGGATTCAGTAGTAAATAGGAAAGCGACACATGTTTTTGTGTTTTACATTAAAAAAATAACTATTTTATTTAAAAGATTGTTCTCGCGGAAAAGGAAAAATAGCTTGTGCCCTACGGGAATCTAACGGTATAATTACATCCCTCGGCTTTTGCTGCCCTCGCTCACTACGTTCGCTCGTGTATCAGAAATCTTCGGAATGTAATATGCCTATATCTTCCCTTATGATGCAATATACTATAGTAGAAGTAGATATATATGAAACTGACTTATGCGGATTTTACAACCTTTTATAAACTCATGGATGAATTACTGAATGGTCGTCATATTAGTCACTGTTTGTGTGTTTATTGTGCATGGTGCAAATGTATCAAGATGTACTATTTGTGGCCACAAACGTAGAGAATACCTTCCCCTACCTGGTGGGTGTCTAGGACGCCCGCGAACCTACTAACAGAATGGGTGTGGAACCCATGGGAGAGACTTACGGTGAGAGTGAGACTCACAGGAGCGTCTGCAGCGCTGGTTTATGAATCGAGGATTCATTAGTAGATCTGGGATCTACATGTGTTACGTCTCATATGTTATGTGTCTATCATCATGTTTTCACCACCACTTGAGGTTCGCCTTCACCCTCACTTAAAACCAATAGAATGGCCCGAAGACGCATTTTCAAGTGTTTTGTTTTAAGATTAGAATAAGTTAGTTAGCAGTAAACGCTCAAATAGTGCAGACATCAGAATACAGACATTTAGTCAACTGAGTCCGCTATTTAAAAACTGTATATATTGTAAATAAACAGAGTATACCATCATTGTTGTTCTGATTTATTTATCATCAACGTCTAACGGATTGTACCTTAGACATCAGTCTATGTTTTGTAAACACACATACGAAACATATTTGGTCCTTCGAGCCGGATAACCACCTAATTGGTTCATCGCATCTCACCACACCAGCGGGTGTCAATCATTCATTCATCAAACATCAGGGGACACCTCCAGACAACTGTTCGAGCAGTCAGAGGGCTCTAGAAAACAACAAGTTCCAGGTTAGTGCACTAGGTCATATTCCTACCTTTCCTCCACGTTGTTTTCCTTGATAACTCATTCCTAATACATCCAATTACATTTCATTTCATCATGTCTACGGAAGAGAACCAAATCAAAGACTTAAAAACTGCACGTGCCTTGATAAAAGCAAAATTAACACGATTTAATACATTCTTTCAAAATGTCGACAATAAAAATAAAATTAATGAAATAAAATCTCGTCTAGATGCAATTCAAGGTTGTCTTAGTGAGTTTGAAAACCTTTGTTTACAATTAGAAATTTTAGAACAAGATTGTACTCAAGAGCTGAACGATTTTGAAAATATCTTCTATCAAACGGTCACTGAAGCGAAAAAACACATAGAACAAGTATCGTCTGATAATATTAACAGTTCTCAAAATCGACCAAGTAGTATTAATTCTAATGAGACAAATATTCAATTAAAATTACCAAATATTCATTTGCCAGTGTTTAATGGTCAATTTACAGAATGGGTTACGTTTCGGGATACATTTAAATCTCTCATACACGACAATGAACAATTATCTAATATTCAAAGATTTCATTATTTAAAAAGTAGTGTCAAATCGGTAGCTTTACAAACAATTGAACACTTAACAATATCCGAAAATAATTATATAGCAGCATGGGATTTATTGGAATCCAGGTATGAAAACAAACGTCTAATCATACAACATCATTTGCGTGCAATTTTCCAGTTACCATCTCTTAACAAAGATGTTAAAATTTTGCGACAATTATTGCATGGTTTAATTACAAATATTAAATCATTAGAATCAATTCAACGTCCAGTAGAACATTGGGATGATATTTTAATTTACTTAATTAATACAAAATTCGATTACCACACAACTATGGCTTGGGAAAATCAATTATCAAATGAACCACCAACATTTGAAAATCTTACAAATTTTCTCACTCAGAGATGTCAAATGTTAGAGTCTATAGAAATAAACTCAGTACATAAAAAGCCATCGCAACCACATAATACATTCAATAATACTTCAAAGAATCATCATAAAATTCCAGTCACTCATTTAAATACAAAATCACGTTTTAATACATGTTTATTGTGCAAGCAACCACATAAACTGTATCAATGTCAAAATTTTATGTCAAAATCTATTGAACAGCGCTTAGTCTTTGTTAAAAACAATAATTTGTGTGAAAACTGTTTACGTGTAGGTCATTCAGTTGAAAATTGTGTATTAGGAGGTTGTAAAACATGCAATCTTAAACACAATTCGTTATTACATTTACCAAACGAAGGTAATCCCAGTTCAAATGTTACTAATAATGTAGTGAGTAATGTTTGTGATAGTCACGTGTCAACTAACGTTTTATTGTCAACTGCACTAGTTTACATCAAAGATTCAAAAAATGAAACTCACACCTGTCGCGTTTTATTAGATAGTGGTTCACAAAGCAATTTTATTACAACCAAACTTTGCAATAAATTGGGATTAAATTTAAAATCAATTAACATTTCCGTAACTGGTATTAATCAATCAAAAAATGATATTGTCAATAATATTAATGTTAATATTCAGTCACGAATTAATTCATGTACGTTTGAGTTAGATTGTTTAGTATTAGAAAAAATAACTGCAAATTTGCCACTTTGTAAATTTTCTAAATCAAATTTAAATATCCCATCAAATATATCATTAGCCGATCCCACATTTAACGTACCAGGTGAAATAGACATTTTAATTGGGGCTGAAATATTTTGGGAATTGCTTGGTGACACAAAAATGCAAACGAACGTAAACAAATTATATTTACATCAGACTCAATTCGGTTTTATACTTGGCGGCAAACTAAGTAAAGTTCAGGAAAGAAATAGCACCGTGTGTAACGTATCTGTTGACACTCTCGACAAACAGATGTCAAAATTTTGGGAAATAGAAGGTTTCAATAATTCAAATTTATTAACACCAGACGAGCAAGCATGTGAAAAGCACTTTAAAGAAAACCTTATCAGAGAACCCAGCGGGCGGTTCAGTGTCAAGTTACCTTTTCGGCAACATCCACCAGACTTAGGGTCAAGTAAACAAACCGCAATGAAACGATTCATTTCTTTAGAAAACAAATTTAAAATAAATAAACAATTTAAAAATGATGTCATAAATTCATTAACAATTGATCAAATTAAGTGGAAATTTATACCACCACGATCTCCTCATATGAATGGGCTTGCAGAAGCAGCCGTAAAGTCAACAAAAAGACATTTAAAATTAATTTTGGGAAATTCTCTTCTTAATTATGAGGAAATGTATACAGTCCTAACAATGATTGAAGCCTGTTTAAACTCCAGACCTATAAGTCCTTTGTCCAATGATCCTGATGACCTCAGTGCGTTAACACCAGGACATTTCCTCATTGGAGAGGCTCTAACCGCACCAGCTGAACCTGATCTCATGCAAACCGCTGAGAATCGTCTATCTAGGTATCAGCTGTTAGAGAAACTCCGGCAACATTTTTGGGTAAGGTGGTCCAAAGAGTACCTTCAACAACTCCAGACTCGAGTCAAATGGAACAAGGTCTCCCAGCAACCGACTCCAGGCACTTTGGTCTTACTCCGGGAGGACAACATTCCACCACAGAATTGGATTCTAGGAAGAATCCAAACGTGTCACCCAGGACCAGACGGACTAACACGAACTGTGTCAGTGAAAACAGTGCGCGGAATTGTGAAACGTGCCATCTCTAAAATATGCCCCTTGCCAATTGACAATTCAATTAAATAAAAATAAAAACAATTTTACCCAATGCATGTTTGCTAATTAAGTATTTTCGTTGTTTAATTTCATGTATTTCTTTGTTTAGCATAAGTAGCATAGTTTTTTTATGTAATAAATTTATTTGTTTTCATTTTGAAAGTAAGATCTTTCAAGAGGGGGAGTAATGTTACGTCTCATATGTTATGTGTCTATCATCATGTTTTCACCACCACTTGAGGTTCGCCTTCACCCTCACTTAAAACCAATAGAATGGCCCGAAGACGCATTTTCAAGTGTTTTGTTTTAAGATTAGAATAAGTTAGTTAGCAGTAAACGCTCAAATAGTGCAGACATCAGAATACAGACATTTAGTCAACTGAGTCCGCTATTTAAAAACTGTATATATTGTAAATAAACAGAGTATACCATCATTGTTGTTCTGATTTATTTATCATCAACGTCTAACGGATTGTACCTTAGACATCAGTCTATGTTTTGTAAACACACATACGAAACAACATGTGTTAGGAAGTGTAGGACTTCCGTGGTTGTAAGTCTCTCCGGCAGAGTCGTGGGACTCTGTAGGTGGTTACAGTACCCATGTGTACAAATAGTGGGTATTGGTAATGACGAGGTGCTAGGCCGCATTCATTATGGAGACTGGGCTAAGTACTGGATGTGAGTGAACACGCCAGGAGCTAGGCTTGACTGGCCCATTCTGCTGTGATGATATAGTAATGAGTGTAGATATAGTAGAAATAGATGTATATGAAACTGACTTATGCGGATTTTACAAACTTTTATGGAAGGGTGGAAAGCTTTGTGTTCAGGAGTTATAAATTATCTCAACTCAAAGGTATCACTTGAAAAGTAACAACAGGGCCGTATCATATTCTTCTCACATTGGATACATATTTGCAGCGATTTTTCGACGTCGACGGCTGATCTGCTAGATGTTGAACTATTTCTTGCGAATGTTGTTTTCAGCATGGCTTACGTCCACAAAATTATATTCCCAGGATCTCAACATATATGTATTTACAATTTTATATACACTAGTAAAAACTGCGAGCACAGAAATAACTTTTTGATGACTTGTCCAAAACTGCAGTGTACCTCTAAAGAAAATTTTTAATAACTTATAATAGAGTTCTTAGAATAATTGAAAATCCAAATGAAAAGAAAAATCTTATGAATGGACAACTTGACTTGGTCAAATCTCTGTTGATCACTCCGCTTTAATCCCTTTTAGATTTTCCTATTGTAAAGCTAGTTAATACTTAGTTTCTGCCTTTGTTCTTCTATGTATAAATACTAAAAATTTTCTGTAAAGTATATTCATTAGTATTTCCTGATAACGGCCTTAGAAGATCAACCAAATATTTTTTATATTATATTAATAAATGATTGAATTAAAAATATATAATTAGGAAACATTTTGAAAGAAAAATTCTAACAAATATTTAATTACTACCATGAAAATATTACTATTTATAACTGTTATTATTTATAACTATATAAAACTCTAAAATTATCAAAAAATACCCAATTTTATGTTGAAAATTATTGATTAACATGAATGAATCATTGATTATTGTAATCAAAACAAAAATAGCTTGAATTTGGTGGTAATTTCTGCAAAATTTGTTATAAACTATGTTTTTTAAAAGACTTAGACTTTTGTGGGGTTCGTTAGGGTTCTGATTTGAGACCTCTTATTATGTATTGTTTATTTTCTTACTATAAACTTACAAAACAATACAAGTTATTACAAAATTTTTCACTTTTTGAGTTAAAATTAATAAATAATTAAAAATACACATTTTCAATTAAAAATTAATATATTTTTACATCTTCAAGTTAATTCCAATCATAGTTAAACATGAAAAGTTACAATTTTTAGTTTTTCTGTTTCAAATTTTTCAGTTACAGCTGAAAAAATCCAAAGATACTAATTTTTGGGTCAAAAATTTTGGTTATTGAAATTAGTCCAATTTGATAGACCTCGATGCGCTGATTTCAAATTTTCAAACCGAATTTAATTATCTTTTCCTGTTCTCGAGATATTTAGTGTCAAAGTTGCCCCTCAAAAAAGTGTGTTTTTTGACCATATCTCTAAAATGGTTAGAGATACAATCTCAACGATGACACCAGTCGATTCTACGCGCAAAGTTACATAAAGAAATGTTTTGTCCGCATATACGTTCTTTGGAACGATTTGGTGAAAAATGAGAAAAACGAAAAAACCGGAATTTCAGTTTTTCGCTCGGGAACTTTTTGTCACCGAAATTTTTTATATTCTGGACTTAAGTTAATACAGATGCGCTGATTCCAAATTTTCAAACCGATTTCAATTATCTCTTACCGTTCTCGAGATATTTGCATTCAAAGTTGGACCTGAAAAATTCAGTTTTTCAGGAATAGTCCTGAAATGGGTCGAGATACGACCTCGACGACCTCACCAATCGATTCTACAGGCAAAATTAGATTTTTGTACCAATTTTTAGATTTTTATTCCAATGGATACAAATTTTAGAAAGGAAAAACGAAAATCGGCAAAAATCGCAAAAAATCGCAAGGGGTTCATCAGGCGTTTTTTCGACTTTTGCGATTTTCGTTTTTTCGCTCTAAAAATTGTATCCATTGGAATATTAATCTAAAAATTGGTACACTTACGTAATTTTGCCCGTAGAATCGATTGGTGAAGTCGTCGAGACCGTATCTTGACCCATTTCAGGACTATTCCTGAAAAACGATTTTTTTCAGTGCCAACTTTGAACGCAAATATCTCGAGAACGGTAAGAGATAATTGAAATCGGTTTGAAAATTTGAAATCAGCGCATCTGTGTTTACTTAAGTCCAGAAAATGAAAAGATTTGGGGACAAAAAGTTCCCCAGCGAAAAACTGAAATTCCGGTTTTTTCGTTTTTCTCATTTTTCACCAAATCGTTCCAAAGAACGTATATGCAGGGAAAACATTTCTTTATGTAACTTTGCACGTAGAATCGACTGGTATAATCGTTAAGATTGTATCTCTACCCATTTTAGAGATATGGTGAAAAAACACACTTTTTTGAGGTGCAACCTTGAGAGCAAATTTCTCAGGAATGGGAAGAGATAATTAAATTCGGTTTGAAAATTTGAAATCAGCGCACTGATCTCTATCAAAAAGATTTTGGACCCAAAAATGGGTGTATTTGGATTATTTCAGCTGTATATGAAAAATTTTTGATAGAAAACCTAAAAGTTGTAGCTTTTTATGTAGAACTGTGATTGTAAATAACTTGGAGATGTAGAAATATAGTAATTTTTAATTGGAAATTTGAATTTTTAAATTTTTTATTGACTTATCAGTTAAACAGATAATTTTAACTCAAAAAGCAAAAACATTTTTTTAAAATTTTTGTTTTATTTTAACCTTTTGGTAATAAAATTAACTTTACATAATAGGTGGTCTCAAATCAGAACCCTGTGGAACACCAGACAAAAGAAATAAAATGTAAAAAATATAATATTTGGTATTTAAGACTTATATCCAAATATGATGAACTGATTAGATTTTGACTACAATTGGTTAACCGGAAGTAGTACTTTACTTGAAGCTTTAAACCGTTTTTCCTAAAAAATACCTCTAAATAACATTTTTTCGCAAATTACTTTATTATTAAATATAAAGATTTTTTAGCTAAACAGAAAAATAGTTATTTATGGTACAAGTGTGTTACATTACAGATAAGTCACGTGGGAAAAGTTTAGCTCACAAGGCTTTTTGATATTTTTTCAAGTGACTTAGGTAATTAACACACGTGTGCCATACAACATTTTATCCAACACATTTTAATCATTGATATAAAATACATATAAGATTTTTGACAGATGGAATTTCGAAACGACATTTAGGAACAAAATAGTGTAGAGAAAATTTTATAACGTAGTTACTATGATACGAACCAAGAAACAGTGAGCTAATATATTTAGTTCACTAGTGACTTATGACCTACTTTATTTATCTAAAAACAGCATACTTGTATCGTTATAATTACACGGTGTTGGATAATAGTATATTATTTAACAAGCATAATATGTAGGCTATATTACACGAGGATGTAATTAAAAATACGAGCGGTAGCGAGTATATTTAATCATCCGAGTGTAATGTAGCCATATTATGCGAGTCAAATACTATACTTTATCTACAACTAACACGCATATAAAAAAATCTGATTTTATTTGTTAATTATTCAGTTAGGTGTGAGTAGTTTATATATAGCTTAACAGATGGCGCCACAGTAGCACTTAAATGTCAAAATAACTATTCAAATTGTATTTAGTATACGTTTATAATCATTTATATTGATATTTATAATAAAAAATATATTATTAATAAATTAACAGTTTATTAAAATGTTATATGTTACATTACATGCTCTATTTATTACAGAAAAGTGTAGCGTGTAATATAACATTTCATATTACACTTGTGTAATATGAGTAGTATATTATATGTAGTATCACTCGTATAATGTACCCATATTTCAATGGTTGTAGATAAAAGTTATTTATTTTTATGTTTATTTCCGTCTGAGTAATAATTTTTCCGAAAGAATGATAGAAATATTAAATTTGAAGATTAATTCCTACAAGCTGAAGTTTACAAAGTTATTGATTGTATTTGTACCTGTCGGTAAACTGCAAATTACAGGAAGTTTTTACTTTTACTCGAAGTAATTCTTTGTTTCTGTTCCTCTTTCATTTATCTTAATATCTACCATCATTAATCATCTCTATGTAAAATAAATTGTTTGCAAAAGTTTTCTTTACTTCTACAAGAAAATTTATTATCTATCAAAATCCCCACGTTCGCAAATGCACTGTGAAAGCAAAACTCAAAGTTGAGAATATATGACGAGGCAAAAGAATTTAAAAAGATGCCTGCGCGTTCCTCTGCGTTTAAACGCTGGAAATGTTGATAACAAACTTTTTATGATGTCTTTACATGGATTTATCATCATTTGTTGCTTATAATCAAAATTAGTTTTAAAAATAAAAAGAATATGCTTAATAACTTAACCTAACTTAAGCTAACCTAAGCTAACTTAACCTAACTTAACGTAACCTGACCTAATTCAACCTAATTCAACCTAACCTAATCCAAAATAACATAATTTAACGTAATCTAATAAGATTAGGTTTGGTTACATTAGGTTGAATTAGATTAGGTTAGGTTAGCTTAGGTGCTTAGGTGACCTAATTAAACCTAACCTAACCTAACTTGACAACCTAACCTTACCTAACTTAATCAAAGCTAACCTAACCTAATCTAATTTAACCTAACCTAACCCAACTTAACCTAATCTAACGTAAGATTAGGATACCTTTAGGTTGGGTTGGATTAAGTTAGGTTAGTTTAGGTTAACTTACGTTAAATTAGGTTGAGTTAGGTATATTTTACATATATTATTCTTTATAGAGTATACTTTAAGACGGTATGGTTATAATTGTATATTTTATTATAATTATTGTTTATTTGACATAGAAATAAATAATGTCTATTCAGGAAACTACTTAACAGGTCAATAGTTTTACTTGAAATTAAAATATGTTATTGAAAACAACAAATCTAGCAAAATATTTTATTAATTTCACAAAAGAAAACTGTTTTAAACATGTTAATAATTTATATGTTATAAAATTAATAGTCACATATATATTCCTTCATATTTTATGTTTAAGTATCATTAAAAATGTGCATATTAATCAAATATTCATGTTTAAAACCTAACCTAACCTAACTTAATCTACCCTAACCTAATCCAAGTTAATCTAACCTAACTCAACCTAATCTAATCTAGCCTAACCCAACATAAACTAACCTAACCTAGCCCAACCTAGTCCAACTTAATCTAACCTACCTCAATCTAACTTAAACTAACCTAACTTACACTAAGCTTATCTAACCTAACCTAACTCTACCAAACCTAACCTAACCTAGCCTAACCTAAACAAACGTAATCTAATATAACTCAACCTAATCAGATTAGCTTAGGTTAGGTCAGATTAGGTTGGGTTAGATTGTGTTATGTTAGGTTAAGTATGTGTTTGTTTAATATTAAGTATGTTGCTTTATTATTAATATAAATTTATTTGAAAATTACAGTGTATTGTTTTTTGTTTTTGCTCATATTAAAGAGGAATGTTTAGGCTTTAATATGATGTATGACATTTAGAAATAGACCTTCTGATGTAAAAGTTATTGATCTTTATTTCCGACTTACTATAATTATTTCTCTGATAGATTGAGACAACTAGAGCATACACTACAAGCACCTTTCGCATATTGTAAGTGATCCATACGTTACATGCGTTTACATTACGGTGTAATATGCTGTAACTACGAAGGTAGCAAATGCCGATTACATACATGAACTGGTGTTCATATTATATGTAATACTGCCTCGTAGAGCTTAGATGACCGAGTGTTTAATTGCGTAAACATTATTCAGACCAGTGACTTTCATATTGATTGTGTAGCACCTTTATATTGTTAAATGGAACCTTAAAAATATATAAACACTTTAGAAAATTGTCCACTTAAATATTAATCAAAGGATTTGTACTGGATACTATTTTAATACCATTTATCGAACATTGTCAAAATTCCATGTAAAGACTGCAATAAAGCTTTCATTAGACAAACTAAGAGATATAGTAGAAGTAGATGTATATGAAACTGACTTATCCGGATTTGCTTTGTGGTCAAGAGTTATAAATTGTGTTTGTATTAATCAACAATTTTTGTAGAAAATCAAAGTATTTTCGTTGTAATTAAGTTTTTTTGTCTAATATCTAACTTATTATAGTTGTAAGTAAGAATTTCTTCACTAAAACAGTTATATTTGTTGTAATAAACGTTTCCATATTGAATTATTATCATTATCACAGTTGTAATCAATATCTTTTTAGTAAAATCAATACTTCGTTTCGAGTAGTCAAAGTTTTCTGTCAATAATCAATATTTTCTACATTAAAATCAACACATTGTAATAATCAACGATTTCTGTCTACTTTAAAGTTTGTTTTTATCATTTTCTTTGTGTGATCAACGTATTTTGTCTAGTAATAAACATTTTTTAAGTTTCTTTGTTGTAATGAATGTTTTGTGTCGAATTTACTGTTGTAATGTCTGTTTTCTTGATTAGAATTAAAACTTTTTGTGGTAATCACGGTCCGATATGAATATTTTTATCTACAACTATTGAAATATGGGTACATTATACGTGTGATACTACATATAATATACTACTCATATTACACAAGTGTAATATGAAAAGTTATATTACACGCTACACTTTTCTGTAATACATAGAGCATATAATTTAAAACATAACATTTTAATAAACTGTTAATTTATTAATAATATATTTTTTATTATAAATATCAATATAAATGATTATAAAAGTATAATAAATACAATTTGAATAGTTATTTTGACATTTAAATGCTACTGTGGCGCCATCTGTTATGTTCATATGAACTATTGACACCTAACTGAATATTTAACAAATAATATCAGATTTTTTATATGCCTGTTAGTTGTAGATAAAGTATAGTATTTGACTCGCATAATATGGTCACATTACACGCGGATGATTAAATATACTCGCTGCCGCTCGTATTTTTAATTACATCCTCGTGTAATATAGCCTACATATTATGCTTGTTAAATAATATACTATAATAACATAGTGAGGTTTACACAATTGTAATCATAGATTGTGTGCTATATTTTGATTACAACTTCGAAATAGTCTTACTTATATACCCATTTATGTTTTTTGTCGAATTTTTACAAAGTATTAGTGTTCAAGTTACTTTAAAATAAAATTATAAAACAAATATTGTAGAAACATCTATTCTATTATGACAGGTCTTTCAGCTAATGAATTATTGAATTTTCAGTACAAAATATTGTTTTAAAATCAAAAATATAATTGTATATCAACAAATATATGTTAAATAATTATAATTATTAACTTTTTTCTTTACATTCTATTATGTACAACTGGATGCTAAAAGATATAAAAAAAGCAACCTCAAAATAATCTACATAGTGTTTCGTATAAAATAATGAAACCTACCATTAAAACTACAACAAAAGTATAATACAAGTCGTTAACATGCACAGTATTCGAACGTACAGTAACAATTCTAATTAGTAAATCAATTCTGATGATAATTCCTGGGCATGTAGTGTAGAAGGCCATTAATTCCAATAAAGGTTTTGCATCTATCACCCATGTAATATTTGCTGCTGATATCATAAACAATGCCCTTTAGCCATTCATAATATTGTTGTTGTGCATTATTGGTCAGAATACAGCCCCTAGGCTGTGTTTTAAATCAGGGGTCTAATTACTAATCATTTTACAAAAACATTGCTTGACAATCATAATTGAAAGGTACACACATGTTAGAGGCAAATTAAAATGTATAATGAATCGAATGTAATATAAAATAACTTCGTTGATTATAAAAAATTTGATTTTAATAAAACAAATTGTTGGTTACTACCAAAATATTACAACAATCAAAATATTGTTTCAAGAAAAACTCGTCTAAATATCAATATTTGAACTCAAATATACATAATAAACAACAAACAATATATGGAAAACCAAAATAAACATGTATAAAAATTGTTTTTTAAAAGTTATTTGAAAGAAATTTAAAATGTTACAATTTAAAAAAAAAATTATACATGTAAGTCAAGTATATTTTTCATATTTAATGTTTAATTATTATGAAAAATGTGCATATTAATCAAATATTCATAGCTAACTTAAACGAACTTAACATAACCTAACCTAACTTAACCTAACTCAATTTACCCTACCCTAACCTAACTTAATCTAACTTAACTCATTCTAAACTAACCTAACTTAACCTAACCTAACCAAACCTAACCAAATTTTACCTAACCTAACTTAACCTAACTCAATCTAACCTAACCTAACTTAAACGAATTCGACATAACATAACGTAACTTAACCTAACTCAATTTACTCTACACTTATCTAACCTAACCTAACTTAACCTAACCTAACCTAACGAAACTTAACCTAACTTAACTCAATCTAACATTACCTAACCCAATTTAACCTAACCTAACTTAACCTAAGCTAATCTAACGTAACCTAAACATATTAGGTTAGCTTAGGTTAGGTTAGGTTAGGTTAGGTTACGTGTGTTTGTTCACGTTTAGTAATAGATATGTAGTTTTAAAAACAAATATTTTTATATGTATTATTCTTTATACAGTTCACTTTTAGACAGTACATTTAAATTGTATATTTTTTCATAATAATAATTTCTTTGTTATAAATATAAATAATGTCTATTTGAAAAATTAAAATTTAAAAAAGTTAACCAAATATTTCGTTGTTTAAATCAATGCACCCATTATGACAATCAATCGATTTCGTTGCTAAATAGAAATGGACTTGTTAATTATTCTCGCACATCTAATGCAACAAACATGTTAAAGAATACAGTAACGAATTTCGTTCAACCGTCGTAGACTTTTGACAGTACCTTCACCTTCTCTCTTTGATTGCTCAAAAAATTTACAAAAATGTACCTTTTGCGCTAGTTTTTTTACATAACAAACTAAATTAACATTCCTTTTAGATATTCCTACATTCGAAAACCTTTCTTGTCGTGTTTATAGTTTACAACCGTATCTTATGTATACTACAATCAAGATTTGAAATGAATAATCCCATTTTTTTTTATTAAAATCAACACCTCAATTTTTATAATCAAAGTTTTAGTAATTAAAATCAACGTTCCTGTTTTTCTAATCAAAATATTTGTAACTAAAATCAATGCTCCTGTTTATATTATCAATGTTTTTGTTGAAAAATTAACATATTTTATTGAAATCAACGTAGTTTTTGAAAATATCAACACATATTTTATTGTAATCAACATTTCTTGTTACAATGAACAACGATTTTGTTACTAAAATAAACATATCTTTTATAAACAATAATTGTCTTTATTAAAACCAGCATATATTTATTGTTACTAAAGATTTCATTGCTTAAATCAATATATTTATTATGGACATCAATGTATCCATTGATTTCGTTGCTAAAATTATAGGTTGTCTCAAATAGAAATATTTTTCGTGCAAATAATGCAAAAAACAAGTTAAAAAAGAGATTGAAGTTACCTTCTCTCTTTAGTTGCTCAAAATATGTACAAAAATGTATCTTTTGTGCTTCTTTTTCAATATAACGAACGGGGCGTATACATTTTATCCTCCACACATGTTATATTGCTCGATATTGTATCTTTCACACATTTAATCTTGTACATCTTATATCGTGCACACTTTTAATCTGCGAAGAAAAGTTATCTTACACTCATTTTATCTCGCGCACATTTTATCATCCACACATTTCATCTTTCATTCATTTTATTTTCCACACATTTTATCTTCGCCAACGTTTGATCTTTAAAACATTGTAATTGTACCTGCCATTCATTTTATTGCACATACAATTAACATACTTATAATTAGATCAATTATCCAGTGTTAAATTTTTCTGAAGGTAAAATGTGTAAAAGATAAAATGTGTGGAACATAAAATGAGTGGAAGATAAAATGTGTGGATGATAAAATGATTTGGAAGATAAAATGTGTGTAAGATAACTTTTTTCGTGGATTAAAAGTGTGGAGGATAAAAGGTATGCAAGATTGAAAGTGTGCAAGGTACAATGTCAAGCAATATAACATGTGTGGAGGATAATATGAACAATATTAACACTCTTATTAGTTATTCCTACATTTCAAACTATTTCTCGTCGTGTTTATAGTTTACAACAGTATCTTAATTCGCCATTACCGTCGTTAAAACACAAGTCGTTCAAACACTGGTCAAGTTAAGTTAACCAAACAGCATAAGTTTACAACTACGAAGACAGTAAGGAGCAAAAGACTAGAGAATAATGGTTATGTGCCTACGTTATACTGCCATCTTGAGGACACAGTAAAACTATACGTGATGTTCAAGTAACCACGTTGTGTAGCTTGTAACTTGTGTAGGTTAAAACAAGACGTTTCTAGGCATATTCTGCAAGAATTAACACGCGAAATTTTAGTTTTAGAGGTTTAAAATATAGACGGGTATATAAGAAAGAGTATTTGCTGTTGTAATCAACAAAAATCAATGGGTGCTATTCAGTTTGTTGTTAAAAATAGTATATTATTTAACAAGCATAATATGTAGGCTATATTACATGAGGATATAATTAAAAATACGAGCGATAGCGAGTATTTTTAATCATCCTAGTGTAATGTAGCCATATTATGCGAGTCAAATACTATACTTTATCTACAACTATCAAGCATATAAAAAATCTGATATTATTTGTTAAATATTCAGTTAAGTGCGAGTAGTTCATATATAGCTTAACAGATGGCGACACAGTAGCACTTAAATGTCAAAATAACTATTCAAATTTTATTTATTATACTTTTATAATCATTTATATCGATATTTATAATAAAAAATATATTATTAATAAATTAACAGTTTATTAAAATGTTATGTGTTAAATTATATGCTCTATTTATTACAGAAAAGTGTAGCGTGTAATATAACTTTTCATATTACACTTGTGTAATATGAGTAGTATATTATATGTAGTATCACAAGTATAATGTACCCATATTTCAATAGTTATAGATAAAACTCATTATATTATTAAAATAAGCAGATAGGACTGTGATTACCACAAAAAATGTTAATTTTAATCAAGAAAACAGTCATTACAACAATAAATTAAACTCAAAGCATTAATTATTACAAAGAACCTTTTGACTGTTGATCACACAAAGAAAGTATAAATTTTAATCAAGAAAATGATAAAAACACCAGCAAATAAGACACAAATTGTTGATGATTAGAGTAAGTGTTGATTTTAATGTAGAAATTAATGATTATTGCCCGAAAACTTTGATTACTTGAAAGAAATTGTTGTTTTTACTAAAATAATACTGATTACAACTGTAAAAATGATAATTAATCAATATGTAAATGATAATGTAATAAACGTTCAATTACATATGGGCTGTCTATCAATCAATCAAACACTAAATATATGGCAATAGAGAAAATATAACAATCCAAGGATGAAATGGAAGACAAAGAATATATAATATAATTTTCAGAAGGTGAACTCTTCTGAGTATTGTCCATAATTTCTGATTTGATTTGATTACTATTTTTCAAACGCTATATAATGAAGTATTTTGAGGTTTTGTTCCATATAGGAATATCGTATTACACACTATTTTTTTAAATTGAATATTGATTACAATAAAGTTTCGTAGATTTTAGTACCAAATATTTTGATTACAGTACATAATAGTATATTATTTAACAAGCATAATATGTAGGCTGTATTACACGAGGTTGTAATTAAAAATACGAGCGGTAGCGAGTATATTTAATCATCCGAGTGTAATGTAGTCATATTATGCGAGTCAAATACTATACTTTATCTACAACTAACAGCCATATAAAAAATCTGATATTATTTGTTAAATATTCAGTTAGGTGTGAGTAGTTCATATATAGCTTAACAGATGGCGCTACAGTAGCACTTAAATGTCAAAATAACTATTCAAATTGTATTTATTATACTTTTATTATCATTTATATTGATATTTATGATAAAAAATATATTATTAATAAATTAACAGTTTATTAAAATGTTATATGTTACATTACATGCTCTATTTATTACAGAAAAGTGTAGCGTGTAATATAACTTTTCATATTACACTTGTGTAATTTGAGTAGTATATTATATGTAGTATCACACGTATAATGTACCCATATTTCAATAGTTATAGATAAAAGTTTGTTTTATCACAGCAAAAAATGATTACAACAACTAATTTATTGATTTTAGTAAAGAAAACATTGGTTACAATATCTTGAGATCTTGAGATCTTGAGACAATTTCTAATTTGTCACATGTCCAGTGTAAGCTTTATTGCAGTCTTTACATGGAATTTTGTAGACAAGACATATTTTCTTTATTAATATAGATTATTATACAAGTTATTTCTATTTTAAAACTAATTTCTCTAACTTCGATAGAGCTAGTCTCCCCAATGTAATATTTCGAGTATAATAATCACAATAGGTGTATATATTTGGTCACAATACACAACAGAAGCTATATATTACCAACTAATCCCGTGAAAAGACAATTCATACATCCCGTGCTAATCGTTCTGGACATGTATAACCCCTACACACTCTGATCAATTATAGGGCTTATTAAAATGGTCATTAGCCCGATATGTCCATTAACAAGGGTTATCCCCAATATGTGGGTGGAAAACTGAAAATTATCAGTGGGTAACTGTTTAGTCATTGATTTCACTCAATGTTTTTTGAATTATGCGAAAATCCATACTTTTTACATGATTTACTTTACTTTACTTACTTATGTTGAATACAACAAGAAAATTATTTCTTTGTTACTAAATTAACACATATTTTAGTATTTTTGATTACAATATCATTTTAAATGATTTATTTCAATTTTTTAATTATATTAGCTACTACAATTGTGTACTGTGTTAATATACATCATTTTAATAAAAATAAAATGTCAATTTTAGTTACAAAACAGTTTATTACAATAAATTATGTTGAATACAACAAGAAAATACTTTTTTGTTACTAAAATCAACACATATTTTATTATTTTTGATTACAATATCATTTGAAATGATTTACTTCAATTTTTTGTTGTATTAGCTACTACAATTGTATTTTGTGTTAATAAACACAATTTTAATAAAATAAATGTTGGTTTTAGTAGCAAAGCTGGTTATTACAATAAATAATGTTGATTACAACAAGAAAATTATTTCTTTGTTACTAAATTAACACATATTTTAGTATTTTTGATTACAATATCATCTTAAATGATTTACTTCAATTTTTTAATTGTGGTTGCTACTACAATTGTATTTTGTGTTAATAAACACAATTTTAATAAAATAAATATTGGTTTTAGTAGCAAAAATGTTGATTTCAATAAATTATGTTGATTACAATAAGAAAACTAATGTTTTATTACTAAAATCAAAAGTTTTACTATTTTTGATTACAATATCAAAATCTGTTGTAATTATAGTTAGTTTATTTTGAATATGAATATATTCTCTAATGAACATTAACAAGGGTTAAACCTAATATGTGGGTGGAAAACTGAAAATTATCTGTGGGTAACTGTTTAGCCATTGATTTCACTCAATGTTTTTTGAATTATGCAAAAATATGTACCAGAGACTAATTTATATTATGGTGTATTGTATTATTACTTCTTTACATTTGTAGCAGTATTATTTACGAGATTAGTGCATAAATTACTTGTTTATGTGTAATTTTTTAAAAGTTAGCTAGAATATGGATCAGAAATATTTTAATTACCATGTTATTTCTTTATTTTATCTACAACTATTGAAATATGGGATACTACATGTAATATACTACTCATATTACACAAGTGTAATATGAAACGTTATATTACACGCTACACTTTTCTGTAATAAATAAAGCATATAATTTAACACAAAACATTTTAATAAACTGTTAATTTATTAATAATATATTTTTTATTATAAATATCAATATAAATGATTATAAAAGTATAATAAATACAATTTGAATAGTTATTTTGACATTTAAGTGCTACTGTGGCGCCATCTGTTAAGCTATATATGAACTACTCACACCTAACTGAATATTTAACAAATAATATTAGATTTTTTATATGCCTGATAGTTGTAGATAAAGTATAGTATTTGACTCGCATAATATGGCTACATATTATGCTTGTTAAATAATATACTATTCCATATTCTTTCTATTTTTACCTCCTGCCTATCAATATACATATAGATAAGGGAGGTATTGTTTTTGGTCATATTTCTCGAGTGTGAGTTTTCAACATATGAGCACGAATTAGGGTCTCTAGAATATGATTTTACTATTTTTATTGTGATGTCTGTATGTCCGTGTGTGTGTGTGTATGACGATTTTTCGAACACGATAACTCCAATACGATACATGTAAAAATATATAATATTTGGTATTTAAAAGTTCTATTCTAATATGATAAACTGATTAGATTTTGACTGCAATTGGTTAACCGGAAGTAGTACTTTATTTGAAGCTTTAAACCGTTTTTGCTAAAAAATACCTCTAAATACCATATTTTCGGAAATTTCGTTATTAGAAATACAAAGATTTTTTAATTTTCTACCGATCTGCATAATTACGTTTATATATAACTTCTAGCTAGATAGAAAAAAAATATATAAATTATAATAATTTTACATATCATTTAGTCTGAGAAATTTCGATAACACTGATGAGTTATTCATATGTTCACAAAATTTGACATATGATGTCAAATTTGATGTAAGTAAGTGTAAAAGATAAAATAAGTAAAAATGAAGTAATTATATTGTAAAATTAGAAAAGATGGACGAAATATATAAGGCATATATTTGCATGCGTGAATCAAGGTAAGTTTGGTTCCGGTTTTAGTAACGTCAAAAATAGCTGTCATATTGGTCATATAAAATATATGAAGGAAATTTTAGGTATGAAATGAATTAAAAATATTCTGAACTGCAATAACAAACTAATTTTAAAACTACAAATTAAATGTATTGACAAACTTACATAGAATGTATTACTACAGTGGCGGGAGGTATTGTGTTGGACACACCAGATTTTTTTTATTGCAATCAACATTTTAGATGCCAAAATCAACGATTCTGGTATTGCAATCAAATTTCGACTTTAAAATCAACTACAACAGAGTACTATGTAAGCACTATATGTAGAGTTAAATGATTTAATTATTAGTAAACTACTGTGACAGTTTTGCAAAAATATAGCCATCATGTTCCATGTAAAACAATGCTGAATTAATGGTCAATTTACATGAATAATCCTTGCATAGCCAGTCATCTTCAATGCATTAAAATCAATGTACATGCGCGGAAAACAGAGACCCATAAAATTAACTTGGCAATTAAAATGATTGTTGTACATTTGCAATTCTCAAATACTGGTACCACAGGCAATTATTACTAGTGTGATCATAACGTGTCAAAATGCAAGCTTCCACAATTGTTACACGGAAATGATTGTTAAAATGAGCTTGAATTATTGTCTGGAATAAAACTGTATATAAATATCAACTAAAAGTAAAAACAGACACATAGAATATACTTTAATATCGGTGATTACAAGAAAAATGTTGAGACAGTAACAAAAACTATTGTTACTGTCAACTATGTCGAGTTTTTATAACGAAATTATACGAGTTTAATTAGAAAACATTGATTGTAAGTACAAAATTATAGATTTTTAGTAAAGCAAAGGTAGACTCATCGAAATATATGTTAATTTTAATAAAGAAACAGTTGTTCTGAACAACAATAAGGTTGGTTTTAGTAACGAAATGTTGATTTTGGTATCAAAACCGTTGATTAAAATAAATATATGTTGATTTTAATAAAGAAAATGTTTATTATAAACAAAAAATACGTTGATATTAATAAGTAAAAGTATTTCTCAATACCCAAAAGGTTGATTTTAATAAAGAAATCGTTGACTAAAACAAGACAACCGTTGATTTTAGTATCAAAATTAATTACAACAAATATACGTTGATTTTAATAAAGAAAAAGTACAATATATCATGAAATACGTTCATTTTAAAAAGGCAACGTATTTCTCCACATCCAGAAGATTGATTTTGGTAAAGAAATCGTTGATTAAGACAGGAGAACCGTTGATTTTCATATTGAAATCATTTATTACAACAAATATACGTTGATTTTAATAAAGATAAATTCCCTTACAACAAGAAATACGTTGATTTTAATAAGAAAAAGTTGTTCTCAAGACCAAGAAGGTTGATTTTAATAACGTAAATGTTGATTTTGGTATCGAAAACTTGAAATATAACAATTATACATTGATTTTAATAAGAAAAAGTACATTACAACAAGAAATATGTTGATTTTAACAAGAAAATTTAATTCTCAATACATGGAAGGTTGATTTTAATAAAGAAATCATTGATTAAAACAAGACAACCATTGACTTTCGTATGGAAATCGTTAATTATAACTAATATACTTTAATTTTAACAAAGATAAAGTACATTACTACCAGAAATACATTGATTTTAATAAGGAAAAGTTGTTCTCAATACCTGAAAGGTTGATTTTAATAATGAAATCGTTAATTAAAATACGAGAACCGTTAATTTTCTATCGAAATCGTAGATTAGAACAAATATACGTTGATTTTATTAATGATAAATTACATTATAAGAAGAAATACGATGATTTTAACAACAAAAAGTATTTTTCCACACTCAGAAGGTTGATTTTAATAAAGAAATCGTTGATTGAAACAATACAACAGTTGATTTCAATAACAAAAACGTTGATTACTTTAAATATATGTTGATATTTAAAAGAAATTCGTTGATTTCAATAAAAACCACTACAGATTTTTATACAATAATCAATATTAAGCTATATAAAACACTATTCTATAATTTTCCTGTGTAAATCCACTCATATTTTTGTTCCCTCTATACTAAAACCCATCAAGACATGAAAATATTTATCCCTTCATATTTGCCGGTGTTTTCATTGTAAATATTTATCCATTCTGGAATTATTTATTTAATTCCGTTGGTCAAAGAGAATAAACTTGTACGGTCTCTAGAGGCTCGGGCTTCAACAAATTAATTAATAAAGGTCTGTGCCCTTTGAACGAGAAGGAACATGGACGACATGGGCGACCTTGTTCTGTTTCATTTACATGTGATAGAGTGACTTATTGCACAGGTCGGGAGAATTTACTATCAAAGCTATCAAAGATATTGGAGGACTATATGAGGGCTAGAGTGTTTATTTGGTTTTAATAGAGAACTAAAATCAATATATATTTGATTTCTTGAATTCAACGTTTTTGATACAAAAATCAACGATTGTCTTGCTTTAATGAACGATTTCTTCATTCAAATAACTTTTTCGCATTAAAATCTACGTATTTAATGTTGTATTGTAATTTTTCTTTATTAAAATCAACGTATATTTGTTATAAACAACATGGAAATCAACATTCTAGGTTTTGACAACTACTTTTTCTTATTAAAATCAACGTATTTCTTTTTGTAAAATACTTTTTCTTTATTAAAATCAACTTATATTAATTGTAATCAACATTTATGATACGAAAATCAACAGTTCTACAAATATAATCAACGATTTCTTAACTAAAACCAATGTAATTCTAGTTGTAATGTTCTTTTTCTTTATTAGATTCAATGTTTATTTATTGTACTCAACGTTTACGATACGAAAATCAACGGTTCTTCTGTTTATTCGATTTCGTTACTAAAATGACCGTATTTCTTGTTGTCCTGTACTTTTTCTTATTAAAATCAACGTAAATTTGTTGTAATCAACATTTAGATATGGAAATCAACAGTTGTATTGTTTTTATCAACGATTTCTTTATTAAAATCAACCTTCTAGATATTGAGAATAACTGTTTCTTATTAAAATCAACGTATTTCTTGTTGTAATGTACTTTTTCTTTATTAAAATCAACGTATATTTATTGTACTCAACGTTTTCGATATGAAAATCAACGGTTCTCCGGTTTTAATCAATGATTTCTTTATTGAAATCATCCTTCTGGGTGTTGAGAATTATCTTTTCTTATTAAAATCAACGTATTTTTTGTTATAATAAACATTTTCTCTATTAAAATCAACGTATATTTATGTTAATCAACTGTTTCGATACCAAAATCAACATTCTTGTTGTTGAAAACAATGTTTTCTTTATTAAAATTGACATATATTTGGATGAATCTACCTTTGCTTCTACAAATTAATTAATAAAGGTCTGTGCCCTTTGAACGAGAAGGAACATGGACGACATGGGCGACCTTGTTCTTGTTACATTTACATGTGACAGAGTGACTTATTGCACAGGTCGGGAATTTACTATCAAAGCTATCAAAGGTATTGGAAAACTATAAGAGGGCTAGAGTGTTTATTTGGTTTTAATTGAGAGTTGCATTGAAATATGTATTGATTTCTTGTTGTAATGAAGTTTTTCTTTATTAAAATCAAGGCATATTTATTGAACTTAACGTTTTTGATACAAAAATCAACGGTTCTCCTGTTTTAATCAACGATTTCTTTACTAAAATCAATCTTCTGGATGTTGGGAACAACTTTTTCTTATTAAAATGAACGTATTTTTTGTTGTAATGTACTAATGTATTGTATCTATAACATATATTAATTGTAAACAACATTTGTGATACTAAAATCTTTATTAAAATCAACCTTCTGAGTGTTGAGAACTACTTTTCGGTAAATTTTGTTGTATTGTACTTTTATCTTTATTAAAATTAAGCTATATTTGTTATAATTAACGATTTCGATACAAAAATCAACAGTTCTCCAGTTTTAATCAACGATTTCTTTACAAAAATAAACGTATTTCTTGTCCTTTCCTTTTTCTTATTAAAATCAACGTATATTTGTTGTAATCAACGTTTTAGATACGATAATCAACGGTTCTCAGTTTTAATCAACAATTTTTTTATTAAAACCAACTTTCTAGATGTTCAAAATAACTTTTTATTATTGATATCAACGAATTTCCTGTTATAATGAACTTTTTCTTTATTAAAAAAACGTACATTTATTAAAATCAACCTTCTGGGTGTTGAGTATTCCTTTTTCTTATTAAAATCAACGTATTTAATGTTGTATTGTACTTTTTCTTTATTAAAATCAACGTATATGTGTTGAGTATATTTGTCAGGTACAGTAAAAGATATTTAAATTCTGTTTGAAAAGTCCACAAAATAACAATTATAATAATAAACAAAACCCCAATAAAAACTGAACTTCCAGTTATATATATTATTGCAATTAATGTTTTTGTTACAAAAATCAACATTTCTTGTTGTAATCAAAGTTAGTACAAATATTTTTTTGTAATCGCTGTTATATTTATTAAAAAACTGTCTTTTTCGTATCTACCACAACTTTTCAAAATCAAGTACCTACGAAAACATTTTTTTATATTAACAATAGTCAATATTTACCCTCAATTTCTACAATCGTGTTATATAAAGTTGAAAACCGTTACATTCAATATCTAATATCGAAGTTGACCCATACGGTGTAGTGTTTGTTTATTTTCTAAACGTGGCAACGTAGCTTTGAATTGTAGGTTTCTTAAATTGAAAGTGAGTATATTTTTGCGTCAAGAACCGTTGATTTTCGTATCGAAATCGATAATTATAACTAATATATGTTGATTTCAATAAAGAAAAAGTACATTACAACAAAAAATACGTTGATTTTAATAAGAAAAAGTTGTTCTCAAAACCCGGAAGGTTTAATTTAATAAAGAAATCGTTGATTAAAACAGGATTGATTGATATTCGTGTCAAAAACGTTCATTACAACAAATATACGTTGATTTTAATAAAGATAAAGTACATTACAACAAGAAATACGTTGATTCCAATAAGAAGAAGTTGTTTTCAAGACCAGGAAGATTAATTTTAATAACGTAAATGTTGATTTTGATGTCGAAAAATATAAATACAACAAATATACATAGATTTTAATGAAGAAATCGGTGATTAAAACTGGAGAACCGTTGATTTCCGTATGGAAAACGTTCATTACAATTAATATACTTTGATTTTAATAAAGATAAAGTACAATACAACAAATAATTCGTTGATTTTAGTAAAGAAATCGTTGATTAACACTGGATAACCTTTGATTTTCGTATTGAAATCATTGATTATAATAAATATAAGTTGATTTTAATAAAGATAGGACAACAAGAAATACGTTGATTCTAATACGAAAAAGTTGTTCTGAAACTCATAATGTTGATTTTAATAAAGCAATCGTTGATTAAAACAAGACTATTGATTTGGTATCAAAATCGTTCATTACAACAAATATACGTTGATTTTAATAAAGAAAAACTCATACAAGAATAAATCAAATATCTATTGATTTTGTTTATCCAATATGTATTTCAATGCAATTCCGTTACATTTATTTATTTATTTATTTTATATACCATATCCTACAGGACTAAAGTCCCAATTACAGGATGATATACAATTAATGAAAAATTTAATTAACAGCCTTGATGATATAGATACCAAGTAAATTTAAGTACAGTGATTTAAATCATGCAAATAAACACATATTTATACATACAGAATAAGACAATTTTTATAAATCATAATTTTGCAAGCGAAGATAAAAAATTATTAAGCCTTTTCTAAATAAATTATAAAAATCTGCATAAATATCTAAGTTACAAGAAATTTCATTATAAATACTGCACATTTGCCAAATTGGAGTTTTATTTCATAATTTGTTCTTATTTTCTTGCAATGAAACGTATTTTTACTTCTAGTTGCAGAGAATTTTAAAAGAAAGCTTGCTCAGAATCCTAGTATATAGCATTGTTTATTATTTTATACAGAAACAGGCAGCATTGTAAATATACCTTGATTTTAATAAAGAAAAACTTCATTACAACAAGAAATCAAATATATATTGATTTTAGTTAACCCAATATATATTTCAATGCAATTCTCTTACATTTAATATCTAATATCATTGACCCATACGTTGTAATGTTTGTTTATTTTCTCAACGTGGCAACATGGGCAATGAATTGTAGGTTTCTTAAGTTGAAAGTGAGTATATTTTTGCGTTGAGAACCTGTTTCAACCTGTGTGTTTAAGAAGGAAAGTAGTTTTAGATACTTGGGTCATTCATTCACATTTTATATCGCTAAAGGATTTTGACCTTAAGTTCATTGATTATAACTGTGTCAATGTGTTGGGAAAAATCATTGATTATTACAATCAAAACTAAAATAGATATTACATGCAATATTTTAATGGCTTGTTTGGCATATTTTTGCAAAATTTTGTACCACGTTTTTTACAAAATCGTCACTTTTTGAGATGAAATTGTTTGTTTTCCTGGTTTTTTTAAATCGGCATGCAGTTTTGTCTGGGGTGCTTCAAGGTCTTGATTTGAGACCACTTATTATATATTGTTCATTTTATTACTGTAAGGTTGAAAAAATACACAAAATTTTACAAACTCTGTCACTATTTAAGTTAAAATTGTTTGTTTAACTTAAGATTCTTTTAAATCTGCATGCAGTTTTGTCTGGGGTTCCTCAAGGTCTTGATTTGAGGCCACGTACTATGTATTCATCATTTTATTACTATAATGTTAAAGAATGACACAAATTTTTTTACAAAATTTGTCACTTTTTGTGTTAAAATTGTTTGTTTACTTGATGAATGTGAAAAAAATAAAAAATTTACATTTTGCGATTAAAATTTAAAATCTTTTTGAATCTCCAAGTTATTTCCAATTACAATTAAACATGAAAAATAACAATTTTTAGTTTTTCACTTTAATTTTTTTTATACACAGTCGAAATAATAAAAAATACCAATTTTTGGGTCCAAAATTTTTGTTTTTGAAAACAGTCCACTTTAATAGACAACAATGCGCTGATTTCAAATTTTCAAATAGAATTTAATTATCTCTTTCCATTCCTGAGATATTTGTTATCAAAGTTGCTCCTCAAAAAGTGTATATATATATATATATATATATATATATATATATATATATATATATATATATATATATATATATATTAAAGAATGCAGCAAAGATTATTTTAATTTATAACGATTTAATAATTACCCTAATATTTAGAACTTAATTTCGTTGGAATAAAGAAGCAAATTACGTTTTGTTGTACACATTTCATGACATTTTAGCGTGTTCTAGAAATAATATCGTGAATTAGAGTAATTTTTCTTGTACAAAATCATTTAAACTTAATTTCATAACTAATTAAAAAGAGATTTACCAGAAATAGATTTTGTTTTGTATAAAATATTTATTTCTTTTAAATTATTCTGTGATTACGCCTGTTCCTGTTAAATTTGTCGTGTTTATGACGAAATATACAGCAACCGGATGTTATATGTTAATATATAAACTTAAACATTTATTCTGACTTAGTAAGAGAGCTAGTCAGACTTATATGTGGGAGTACTAGGTAGGTTAAATTATGAACACCTTCGCGTTTTGACAAAGGTAAACGGGTTTCGTTTTAAAATATCTTACAAGGAAACTACAGTTTTTCATTCATAATATTTCTTATTTCAATCTGTACTTTCAGAAAAATAATAGTATATTATTTAACAAGCATAATATGTAGGCTATATTACACGAGAATGTAATTAAAAATACGAGCGGCAGCGAGTATATTTAATCATCCGCGTGTAATGTAGCCATATTATGCGAGTCAAATACTATACTTTATCTACAACTAACAGGCATATAAAAAATCTGATATTATTTGTTAAATATTCAGTTAAGTGTGAGTAGTTCATATATAGCTTAACAGATGGCGCCACAGTAGCACTTAAATGTCAAAATAACTATTCAAATTGTATTTATTATACTTTTATAATCATTTATATTGATATTTATAATAAAAAATATATTATTAATAAATTAACAGTTTATTAAAATGTTATGTGTTAAATTATATGCTCTATTTATTATAGAAAAGTGTAACGTGTAATATAACGTTTCATATTACACTTGTGTAATATGAGTAGTATATTATATGTAGTATCACACGTATAATGTACCCATATTTCAATAGTTGTAGATAAAATATAGATTAGATTCTAAAGAGAAAAGCTTATTAATATGACAATTGTGTAAAAGTTGGAATCTATATTTAAAAGCATTGACATTCAAATATAATTAATAACATGAGATATTTAAAGTTTGAATTCTACTTGTATTCGAGTTTGAAAGAGAATTGTTCGTTATTATTTCTATTATTGGTTCCTTTGCGACTTTTTTCTTTTGATTATTATTTTCTTTGAACGTAGGCCGAGTGTTGACAAATTGTTTCTTTTGAAGTCGATGTTCAACTCAAGTTTGCAATTGTTCTTTGTGTTCCTTCTTTGCTTTTTCCATATGATTTATTAATTGTATTTGGCGATTATTACAATTGTAATTCCAATTGAAAACTGGCATAGATATTATTAAATTAAACATGTAACATATTCGAATCTGTCATTAGTCATTACTATGGATAGCACTTGTTATATGGCACCGTATCGTTCCAGATAAAATGCAACATAGGGAACATAGGTGTCAATGTCATGAGATTTAATGTCAAATAAACGTATAATACAATGTTTACCAATGAAGAAAACATTTAAATGGTTATAGCAACGCCAAAAATATCAGTTTTTTTTTGTCATTCAAATTTTATAAAGGAAATTTTAGGTATGAAATGAATTAAAAATATTCTAAACAGCAATAACAAACTAATTATAAACCTATAAATTGATTGTACTGAAAAAATTATAAAGAATATATTACTACAGTGACGGGAGGTAATACTAACATTTTTTTTGTTTCAGAAACCATGGATACTTTAATCATCTTTTAATTTAATCAACAAATGTAAGTATACTTGTGAAAATTATCTGTTTAGTTTTAATGTAAAATAAAAGAAATATATTTATAAATGTACCATGAAATATTAAAAAGCTATGAATTGATTCATTATTAATATTATATTATTCAATGAGCATATAATGTGTGCTATTATTTATAAGAATGAAGTTTGCCAACACGAGCGAAAGCGAGTGTTGTAAATCATTCGAATGTGTAATAGCCATTACATGCCAATAGAATATTATACTTTATCCACAACTATAACAAGGAAAATATATATTTATTATAACCAAATATATCATCACACTTTGACAGATAAATAACAATAGCTCGCGTCACTGTTTCACAGCATACTTAACGCAAGACAATTATTTCTAGTGTTATTTAGCTACAGTTTAAGCTTATATAGAAAAGAAAAGTATGAAAAATGACAAAACTTGTGTAACTTTGGCTTTTTATGTAGAAAACTTACTTAATAGTAATTTGGTTTTTACTCTTTTGCCAGGTAAGATTGAAATTTGACATAACGATTGAAATTATTCCATCGAACTGTCAATATAATTCAATTAGCAACAGTAACGAAGGTTATTAATTGATAAAAAACGATTGAATTCTAAGTATATTACTTGACAGTTGTAAATAATAGTTATTTGTGGTACAAGTGTGTTACATTACAGATAAGTCACGTGGGAAAAGTTAAGCTCACGAGGCCGTTGGTATTTTTTCAAGTGACTTAGGTAATCAACACACGTGTGCCATACAACATTTTATCCAACACATTTTAATCATTGATATAAAATACATATAAGATTTTTGTCAGATGGAATTTCGAAATGATATTTAGGAATAAAATAGTGTAGTGAAGGTTTTATAACGTAGTTACTATGATACGAACCAAAAAACAGTGAGCTAATATATTTAGCTCACTAGTGACTTATGACCTACTTTAGTTATGTAAAAACAGCATACTTATATCGTTATAATTACACGGTGTTGGATAAAAGTTTTTGCAAATAATTTGGAAGATTTTTACAACTTTAATGCTTTGAAAAGCTTTTTAAGATATGGAATGTAGTCCTCTATCTTCTTTAAATTGTCTCGCGTAATATATTGTTAAACAATAGCACATTTACAAAGTTGAATGTCTTTTATATTATCGTCATCTGATAAGCAGCATATTTTCTTGAGTATAAGCTACATTTGAACATCTGCCCACATTATTTCGTTGAGATAACATTTATAGCTACATTATATAGCTTATAAACAGTGAGTTGTTTGGTTTTACTAGCCCTGTCCAAGTACCATATTTGAGACTGATTCTTGGTTACTACAGAGTACTATGCAAGCACTACATACAGACAACTAGAGTTAGTGAGTTGTTTGGCTTTACTAGCCCTGTCCAAGTACCATACTTGGGACTGATTCTTGGTTACTACAGAGTACTATGCAAGCACTACATACAGACAACTAGAGTTAGTGAGTTGTTTGGCTTTATTAGCCCTGTCCAAGTACCATACTTGAGACTGATTCTTGGTTACTACAGAGTACTATGCAAGCACTACATACAGACAACTAGAGTTAGTGAGTTGTTTGGCTTTACTAGCCCTGTCCAAGTACCATACTTGAGACTGATTCTTGGTTACTACAGAGTACTATGCAAGCACTACATACAGACAACTAGAGTTAGTGAGTTGTTTGGCTTTACTAGCCCTGTCCAAGTACCATACTTGAGACTGATTCTTGGTTACTACAGAGTACTATGCAAGCACAACATACAGACAACGCATAACTAGAGTTACTGAGTTGTCTTGTCCAAGGACAATACTTGAGACTGATTCTTGGTTACTACAGAGTACTATGCAAGCACTACATACAGACAACTAGAGTTAGTGAGTTGTTTGGCTTTACTAGCCCTGTCCAAGTACCATACTTGAGACTTCTTGGTTACTACAGAGTACTATGCAAGCACTACATATAGACAACTAGAGTTAGTGAGTTGTTTGGCTTTACTAGCCCTGTCCAAGTACCATACTTGAGACTTCTTGGTTACTACAGAGTACTATGCAAGCACTACATATAGACAACTAGAGTTAGTGAGTTGTTTGGCTTTACTAGCCCTGTCCAAGTACCATACTTGAGACTTCTTGGTTACTACAGAGTACTATGCAAGCACTACATACAGACAACTAGAGTTAGTGAGTTGTTTGGCTTTACTAGCCCTGTCCAAGTACCATACTTGAGACTTCTTGGTTACTACAGAGTACTATGCAAGCACTACATATAGACAACTAGAGTTAGTGAGTCTTTTGGCTTTACTAGCTCTGTCCAAGTACCATACTTGAGACTGATTCTTGGTTACTACAGAGTACTATGCAAGCACTACATATAGACAACTAGAGTTAGTGAGTCTTTTGGCTTTACTAGCCCTGTCCAATTACCATACTTGAGACTGATTCTTGGTTACTACAGAGTACTATGCAAGCACTACATACAGACAACTAGAGTTAGTGAGTTGTTTGGCTTTACTAGCCCTGTCCAAGTACCATACTTGAGACTGATTCTTGGTTACTACAGAGTACTATGCAAGCACAACATACAGACAACGCATAACTAGAGTTACTGAGTTGTCTTGTCCAAGGACAATACTTGAGACTGATTCTTGGTTACTACAGAGTACTATGCAAGCACTACATACAGACAACTAGAGTTAGTGAGTTTTGTGGCTTTACTATCTATCTACTATCGTTATCTAGGGATTTGTCTACTCAAATATTTCAGTGTTTCAATTACGCCAAGAAGTTTGGGGAATACAATAATTTGTAATTCAATTAACGGTTACATTCTCTGGAGAATCTAATTGAATCTTGATGTATTATAAATTCATTTATAACAGTGCAAGAATGAATATTTACAATAGGATTGGTTAATAAAAGAAGGTCTTTTTTGGAGTTGCAATCATTTAATAAAATCCATTAATACACCAACGTTTCGACTGTGAATCAGTCTTCATCAAGGTGTTAATAACATACAAAACATATAATCAAATATACAGACATACATTCAACTCAGGTAACAGACTTACATAAATGGTATTGGCTTGTTTTACTGATATCATTTTCTTATTTCTATTTTTACATGCAGTGTTTTATTTGGAACATTTCATGAAATGTATAAAGACAATAAATATCACAGGTAATTCCAACAAAAATAAGAAAATCTCGAATTCATATTCATATTGAAATTTACAAAAGCTCTTTTTTGAAACAAAAATCAAAAAAGTCATCTTTAACGAGAAAGATGCTATATGCTCTTTATATTTTTAATACATTTTTTTCGGTATTACTAATTGTTGTTATAGTTCCAAACATACGAATTTCAATGACAGATATTATTTACTTACCTTACTTACAAAATAAGAATTACTTAAGTTCTAAACTTTTCTAAAACACTCATAGAATCACTTTGTTTTGTTCTGACGAGAAATTAAATATGATTGTAATGGTTTCAATGACAACATTTTATATAAATGCTCACTTGTTAAAAGTACGATCAAAATTATATTTCTTGTAATATACTGTTTTCAAAAAAGAACAAAATTTGTCAAAAATTTATTTTTGTTTTTGAAAAAAGTCTTAAAATATGCACTAAAATGCAAAAAAAATCAAAATATGCAATAAAGTATCATTAAATGCAAAATATGCATTATTTTTTTTTGATATTTAGCATTAATTTTTGATGAAACGTGAACATATGAAAACAGTTTGTTGATATGTCTAATATAAACAACACATGCAATTGCATACAATCCGCTCTTTAATTATAACAATATTGTCTTCAGTGTAACTTTTGATGATTTTAAATATGAAACATTGTACGCTTCATTCAAGCGTTTAATATAACCGCTTGGCAAGTAACTTTTCTGTGATATTTACCAAACTTTGCAATTCAAAACAAGTTTATCACCTTTGCTTGTTTTGTTCGTGTTGAAAATATAATTTAAAGCCCTGTTTTCCATATTTATATATTAGATTAATATCTACTTGTTTTGCATTTCGTTATTATAAGAAATATGTTATCTGGATATTTATAAATGTTATTATTATAATTTTATTGTTCGCAAGGTATAAAAATGTTTGTTTAAGGTCGTTTTGTATATTGTTTGTAGAAATTACCAAAACTTAGTCAAAAGTATAAATAAAAAAGTGTTTTGTGAGTTTTAATTTTTCTAGTGAATACTTTTAACGTTTGACATTATAAATTTTGATAGTTGTCATTTATTTTTACGTAAAATGTACATATTTTTGTGTAATCGATGTTTGAGTCAAATATATTAAACCATATATTTATTACATTTTGGCATGCTACTTCTATATGGTTTAAGATAACGCCTTTCTGTTTCCAAATTTGAATTCTACATGAAATTTGATATATGATACATTATATTTTTTCCTATGAGTGGTTTAATTTCTATAAATAATCAAAAAATGTCATATTTGTAATGTGTTCATATTTTACATTTTGTGTCGCGTACAAAATTTTATTTCCACCTTTATAGCGTTTTTTTTTTATTAATTTACTTTATTCTTCAAAAACTCTATTTTGGAATCAAAGGTAGTTGGCGGTGGTGAAACAATTTATAGCTAGACGTTGTCAAATGAGTTTCGCCAGTGAATCAAAATGTACTATAAATGCGTATAATTACCAAATAAACCTAATTTAATTAGGTTTGTAATATTTATAATAAAATGCATAACAAACTTTCATTATTTTTATTATATTTTATGAGCATTGTAAAATTTTACAAGGCTAGCCTTGTAAAGTTTTACAAGTCAGTTACTGTAATTGTATATTTACTTAGCTACCAAGAAGCCTGTAAAGTGACAATTATATAGAAGGTGGAAATAATAGTATATTATTTAACAAGCATAATATGTAGCCATATTATGCGAGTCAATTACTATACTTTGTCTACAACTATCAGGCATATAAAAAATCTGATATTATTTGTTAAATATTCAGTTAAGTGTGAGTAGTTCATATATAGCTTAACAGATGGCGCCACAGTAGCACTTAAATGTCAAAATAACTATTCAATTTGTATTTATTATACTTTTGTAATCATTTTTAGTGATATTTATAATAAAAAATATATTATTAATAACTTAATAGTTTATTAAAATGTTATATGTTACATTATATGCTCTATTTATTACAGAAAAGTGTAGCATGTAATATAACATTTCATATTACACTTGTGTAATATGAGTAGTATATTATATGTAGTATTACACGTATAATGTACCCATATTTCAATAGTTGTAGATAAATATTATTAATAACATGAAATATTTAATGTTTGAGTTCTAGTTGTATACGAGTTTGAAAGAGAATTGTTCGTTATTATTATTATAATAAAAACAACATTTGGCACTTTAGTGAACTATTAATAAGACAGAATAAACGTACAAGGAAACCTTAAGTTAAATTCAGTGTAATTTTCGCTCTTTGAATCAAATCTTAACAAAATCAGTGAGAAAATCACATTACAACCGCTATGATAACGAAATTTCTCGTGCGATAGTTAATCCGTTTAGCAAACACAAACTGTCACTTACAATTAACAACAGCCTTCAAAATCGTCGAAATGAAACTCGGAATATCATTACTTAATTGTCGTATCGGGGATTTTGTTGCGTATTCAAACTTTGCTTTTAAGTAATTAATTTTAAAGAAGATGATGAATGAAGATGAAAAACTCTAAGAGCGATTAAAATTTAATAATAACAATTACTTTAATTTTAAAATTCATCTTCTAAAACATTATTTTCTTATGGTAATCAGTCATATAGACTGCATTAGTGTAACGGTCATACTATTAAACCTTATAAATACTAATCTCTAATGTTTTATCTATCTTCTAATGTAATATACACACCCAACAAACATAATATTATTTAATAAACTTCAATTTAAACAGTAGGTGCAAATTTCTGAAAACGTATGTCGTAGCTGTCTTAGTATTCAGTTGAACTTGTCACTTCAACTTGGCGTTTTTAACCTGCTGCACCAAGTAACGACATATGTTATTATATTCGTTACTACTTTCTTAAAAATCAAATTTTTCTTAATTTATTCATTTATTTGTACTGTTTCTGTACAGAAAGCAAATAGTGAAGTTTTAAAATATAAAAAAACCTATGTTATAATTAAGAATCGTCAAAATGCTTAAATAGCGTGAATTAAAAATGTGCTCCCATAAGAAATGCATACACTCAGATTTGAATTAGGGTTTCGCGCCAAATGTAAATCTTAACCTCACTGAAGTGGTCTATTACAAAAACTTTATGTAATTAACAATTGACATTTCTCAAATTTTAATGTTCTGTAACACCTGTAAAAAAATCTGCAAATATTGAAAATATTCATATTTATTAAGTAAACTATTCTGAATCCAAAACTGCAAACAGGTTTTTATTATCTATTTTAGTTTTGAAGTTATAAGCTATTTAATTGTATTATAGAAATCATAAAATTGACTTGTAATATCATGTTTTATTTGTGTCTATCTCACATTTGTAATTTTTAGGAGAAAAGTCTACAAATTTGGACTTTAGACAATAAAGGTACGATAAATGTAAATATCCAAACGAATATTAATTATCTTTATTAGTTTCAAAGATACAGCTTATGAGAAATGTAGTAATCACTTAAATCACAAAAACTTTATTGTAATCAAGAATTGACGTTTCTCAAACTTTGCTGTTTTGTAACTCCTGTAAAAAAAATCTGTAAATATTGAAAATATACACATTTATTAAGTAAACTATGCTGAATTTAAACTGGAAAAAGATTTTAATTATCTTTACTAGTTTTAAAGATATAGCCTATGAAAAATGTAGTAATCACTAAAATCACAAAACCTTATTGTAATCAATAATTGACGTTTCTCCAACTTTAGCGTTCTGTAACACCTATAAAAACAATCTGTAAATATTGAAAATTTTGACATTTATTAAGCAAACTATGCTGAATCCAAAACTGCAAACACATTTTAATTATCTCTTTTACTTTTGAAGTTATAAGCTTTTAAATTAATTTAGACAAATTGTAAAATTTATTGGTGAAATCAAGTTTTATGTGTGTCAAACTAACATTTGTAATTTTTAGAGAAAAAGCTAAAAATTTGGATTTGTGTCAATAAAAGTATGATAAATTTAGATTTCCAAACGAAATTTAATTATCTTCATTAGTTTCAAATGTACAATATCTAAAATGTAGGTTTTTCGTCGAAATTTTGTGCATCAACTTTGTCGTTTCACAGAACCGGTATTTTATTGTTCAAATATTTGAAATTTTATTTTTTAGTTACTTTAAACTTTGCTAAATCTAATGCTGCAATCAAATTTTAATTATTTCTTTTAGTTTTAAAGTTATTAACAATTTTATGTAGTTGGAACACAAGAAAAAATATGAGAAACAATCAGAATTATGTTTTATTTATGTTTATGTTACACTTGTAATTTTTATGAAAAATTACTATAAACTTAGATATTAGACAATAAAAGTATACTGAATTCAAATTTGAAAACGAATTTTAATTACAGTAATTGGTTTTAGAAACATATGACGTCAAAAAATGACAAAATTTTGTATATGGAACTGCTATAACATCTCGTTTTTTACCTTTTTAAGACAATCGGCAGTGTCAAAAGGGGCACTTTGCTTGAAGAGTTTTTTGAATTTGTTGCATAACTCAAAAACGATTAGCTGTACAATGTTGAAATTTAGCAATATTAAATTTAAGTCGTCTATAAATTTGTAAAATTTTACAATGCTCATAAAAATAATAGAAAATAATGAAAAGTTTTTTATGCATTTTATTATAAATATTACACACTTAATTTAATTAGGTTTATGTGAGTAATTATACACATTTATAGTACATTTTGATTCACTGGCGAAACTCATTTGACAACGTCTAGCTATAAATTGTTCTACCACCGCCAACTACCAATTCCAAAACAGAGTAAATCTTTTTTTGAAGAGTAAATTAATAAAAAAAAAAAACGCTATGAAGGTGAAAATAAAATTTATACGTGGCACTTGTGCAATTAATCTTTACTGGGCTCACTGGATTATGAGACGCTCCTTCGTCGCTCACCTCACAAATTTCCAGCTCTGTAAAGATTAACTTACACCACTGGCCACGTAAATAACTATTATTAGATTTGGACATTTTAACTTTTATTAAAGGATTTCGAATATAAAATGTAAATTTTTCAACACTTTTAACGAAATGGCAGCTTTAAGAGCATTTCCGTTTTTAAATTTCCGTAACTTGTTAAATCCAAGCGTCACACATCTTACCGGAAGTAGAACTCATCTCAAGGGACTAGCGTGTCATTTCCGGTTGCCCGGAACTTAGAAAACTGTACAACTTACTTTAATTACTTTAAGCATTCGATGCAGTTGTTAATTAAAATGTATGCATCCTTAGAGAATCTTTTTCTTATCTCTGGATAGCTAGAAATATTTATTTTGAACATTGTACATTGAGAAGAGATTATATTATTAAAATAAATTCAACCCTAAAATTTAATAGCTATTTATAGTACAAGTGTGTTACATTACAGATGTCATGTGGGAAAAGTTTAGCTCACGAGGCCGTTTTGGTATTTTTTCAAGTGACTTAGGTAATTAACACACGTGTGCCATACAACATTTTATCCAACACATTTTAATCATTGATATAAAATACATATAAGATTTTTGACAGATGGAATTTTGAAATGACATTTAGGAACAAAATAGTGTAGAGAAGGTTTTATAACGTAGTTACTATGATACGAACCAAAAAACAGTGAGCTAATATATTTAGCTCACTAGTGACTTATAACCTACTTTATTTATCTAAAAACAGCATACTTATATCGTTATAATTACGCGGTGTTGGATAAAAAATATAAATTATAATAATTTTACATATCGTTTAGGCTGAGGAATTTCGATAAAACAGATGAGTTATTCATATGTTCACAAAATTTGACATGTGATGTCAAATTTGATGTAAGTATAAAGGATAAAATAAGTAAAAATGAAGTAATTTTATTGTAAAATTTAAAAAGATGGAAGAAATATATAAGGAATATATTTGCACGCGTGAATCAAGGTAAGTTCGGTTCCGGTTTTAGTAACGTCAAAAACAGCTGTCATATTGGTCATACAAATATTATGAAGGAAATTTTAGGTATGAAATGAATTAAAAATATTCTCAACTGCAATAACAAACTAATTTTAAAAATACAAATTAAATGTTTTAAAAAAACTTATATAGAATATATTACTACAGTGGAGGGAGGTAATGTGTTGGACACACCAGATTTTTTTCTAGTTATCATTATTATCAGTGTGTAAAATATAATCCGCTCACCTTAGAGGTTACAAAATAAAATTAATCTTCCAAATCTGAAAATATAAAACACGATAAGACCAAAGAGAAAATAAACCGCGTTTTTTACGTCGACGCAGCAGATAAACTTATCTCTTATCCGAGCAGGGACAGTTAACTTAATTAATAACTAGGACGCTTCCTCAGGGACAGGGTCGGCTTATTAATAATTCCAGGGCAGGACTAATAAATTTCACCCTCCATCGATCTACGATTCGTCATTCGTAGGCCTAAGACGTTTCTAGAGGGCAGAGGTGAAATTATAATTCCTTGTGGGTAATTGGTGTTTATCATAGTTTAAAAAAGTTGGGTAATCAAGAAAATATTGTATTTATACATTGGGATTACAGAAGAAATGTTCAATTGTGTGAAAGATATTTATATGTATTTAAAGAGTACAATTAAAAAGATCAATAGTGAAAAAAGAAGATATAATTAACTATTATATGAAATATATCATGTTCAAAGGTCTAACTATTAAGTATTTTTATAATTAGATTATGATATTATCCTGAAAATAATACAATAATTAACATATTCCTTTGAACAATCAACATATATTGTATTAAAAGCAACATTATCTTTATTAAACTCAAAATCTACAATTCTTGTAATGTAATCAACATATTTGTCAAAATTAACATTTTCTTGATTAAAAACATCACTTTTTTTTGTTTTATTCAACAGTATTCGTTTTACTATCAACAAATTTAATGTTGGAATCAACATTTTCTTGTTTAAAATCTACAATTTTTGCTATGTACTCAACAATTCTCTTATTATAATCAAGATATTTGTCTGAATCAACATTTTCTTGATTAAAATCAATACATTTTTGTTTAATTAACGGTTTCCTTCATTAATCAACTTATTTAATGTTAAAAGCAACATTATCTTATTTAAAATCTACAATTTCTGTAATGTAATCAACATATTTGTCAAATTTAACATTTTCTTGATTAAAATAAACTCTTTTTTGGTTTAATCAATAGTTTCCTTTTTACAATCAACACATTTAGTATTCAAATCAACATTTTATTGATTAAAATGGACAATTTCTGTAATAAAATGAACAATTCTTTTGTTATAATCAACGTATTTATCAAAATCAACATTTTCTTTATTAAAAGCAAAATTTTTTTCGTTTAATCAATAGTGTCTTTCGTACAATTAACATTATTTTGTTTAAAATGTACAATTTTTATGATGTAAAGAACATTTTCTTGGTTAAAATCATCGCTTTTTTGGTTTAATCAACAGTTTTCTTCATATAATAAACATATTTATTGTTAAAAGCAACATTATCTTGTTTAAATTTACAAATTGTGTGAAGTAATCAACGAAATTCTTGTTACAATCAACATATTTGTTGTAATCAACATTTTCGTGATTAAAATCAACAATTTATTTTTGTAATCAACATATTTGTTGTATTAATCAATGATATTGGATTTAATCATTATTTTTCTGCGTGTAATTAACATTTTATTTATAAAATAGCGATGTTACAACCATACGACATGAAATACAATAAAATACTTTAATCTTTTCTTTTCTCTTATTAACTTTTTACTGTTTTTGACAGTTCTAAGGGTTAGCGATTCTTCAATTCATTATTTTAAACTTTGGAAAGACTGATTAGATTAAAATTTTAATTATCTTCAGAGCAATTAAGATTGAACCTTCAGATTTTACGGTATTTGCAAATTTTAGACAGGCAACTTCATTGAAATTTGCTATTGATTTTAAATTGGTTCTTAATTGCTTGAAAATTTAATATATCCATATACCGTCAAAGAGAGATTTAACACCTTTGGCAAAGACAAATCTAAAGACAATTCTTCAATTATCTATAGCTAAATTCAACATCAAACCGTTTCATAAATTATTTTTTTGATTACAATTTTTTCAAACGCTTCATAAGTAAGTATTATAATATTTTCAAGTCTTGTTCCATCTAAAAATGTCGTGTTACACACTATTTAACAAATGAAACATTGACTACAATAAAGTATTGTAAATTTCGGTGTCAAATATGTTGATTATTGTACAGATAAGTTTGGTTTAACACAAAAAAATTGATTACAACAACTAGAAACACAAATTCTTGATTACAATTTTTCCTACACTTTATTAGTAAGTATTACAATATTTTCAGGTCTTGTTCCATCTAGGAATGTCGTGTTATAGACTATTTAACAAATAAAACATTGATTACAATAAATTTTAGTAGATTTTAGTACCAAATCTCTTGAGTAGAGTACATGTAAGTTTTAACACATAAAAAATTGATTACAACAAATAATTTGTTAATTGTAGCAAAAAAAATGTTAATTACAATATCTTGAAATACTGTTCCATATAGAATTGTTGTGCCATATGTTATTTTATGAGTAATATATAATTGAAATGAAATTATTATTCTAAAAGCATTAATAACTTGTAATTTGATGTTTATTTCTGCAATTCTCTCAATTTTGCAGTTTTTTCTTTTATATGTATTTATTATTCAAATAATGTGACCAAAAGACAACAGTAACAATAATAAAATCGAAAAAATTCGTGGTATACATCTTATTTATTCTTCATTTTGACGTTTTTCGTTTTTGGCTCTAAAAATTGTATCTATCGAAATAATAATCTGAAAATTGGAACACTTATGTAAAATTTCTCAAAAAATCGAATGGCGAAAACTACGAAGTCGTATTTTGACCCCTTAAGGGGTTATGTTTAAATTTTGAACGCAAATATCTCAAGAACGCTAAAAGATAATTAAATTCTGTTTAAAAATTTGGAATCAGCGCGTTCATATTTACTTAAGTCCAGAAAATAACAATTTTTGGAGAAAAACTCCCAACAAAAAACTGAAATTCCAAACAAATATAACTTAATTTCAACTCATAAAGTGATTGATTTTGTAAAAAAAAAATGTTCTTCTTCAACCTAATAGTAATAAAATGAAAAATACATAATACGTGGCCTCAAATCAAAATCTTGAGAAACCCCAGACAAAACTGCATGCAGATTTAGAAGAATCTTGAGTTAAACAAACAATTTCAACTTCATTAGTGACAGATTTTGTAAAATTTTGTCTATTTTTTTTTACCTTACAGTAACAAAATGAACATTAGACAATACGTGGTCTCAAATCAAATCTCTTCTTGCCTTGTCTTTGAAATTTGAAGCTCTTGTTTTCAAAAATTTTTGGAGACAAACCCCAACCAAAAAGTGAAAATTTCAGTTTCATTCAACTATGCCTCTATTATAACATGCATTCACCAGTCGATATTTTCACACTAGGTAGTAGAAAAGCCAGGCTTGAATGAACAACCTACGCTGGCTTCAACATGAATGACCTTTTGTGACCTGATCAAGAAACAAGAAATTCTGCAGAGATATTTAGATTTTAGCTCTACAAAACAAGTGCTTCTAAAAAAAATTAGACATGAAATGTTACTTCTAATGTCTAATGAATTTCCAGGGTTTCTTGCGACAAAAAGGGGTTACTCGAAACATTTTAGGTTGATAATGTGTTGACACAAATTTGGAATAATGCCAGAGAAATATAAATACGAATAGTAGATGATTCTTATTATGATAAAATTATAGTTGTCATAAATGTCTTTCGTTTACGAAAAACAGATAATAGTTATTTATGATATAAGTGTTAAAAGTGACATTTTATGAGTGAGTGGGGAAGTTTGAAACGAGGCGAAGCCGAGTTTAACAAACCCCACTCACTCATAAAATCACTTTTAACACAAATATCATACACTATTTTTCCTACGACCACAGTTATGTACCTATTAGTAAATAAAAACTAAGCATTAGAATGACATTTATGACAGGTCATGATGTATTTGTTATGAACAACTGAACATAAGACGTGTTAAAAGTAAATTTGTTTTTTACTTTTAACACGTTGTCAATGGCAACGTTTTAAAAGTATTTACTGTGTTATAAACTGTTATTTTTAACTTGCTAAGCAACCGTTAAAAATACTATTTTTAACAGTGGTCGTAGGAAAAAATTATTATCAAATGATTCGAAAACGATATAGCCTGGTTCTTTTATTATATCAGGGGACTAATTTTAGTTTTTTAAAACTTACAAACAGAATATATAATCGTTGAGATACAATCTCAACGATTATACCAGTCGATTCTACAGGCAAAGTTACATAAAGAAATGTTTTCTTCGCATATACGTTCTTTGGAACAATTTGGTGTAAAACTAAAAAAACCAAAAAACTGAAATTTCACTTTTTATTGGGGTTTTTTATTAAGTAAATATGGGTGCGCTGATTTGAAATTTTCAAACCGATTTCAAATATCTTTTACCGTTCTCGAGATATTTTTGCATTCAAAGTTAGACCAAAAAAAGAGATGCAAACTTTGAGACCAAAAATTTCAGGAAAGAATAGAGATAATTAAATTTTGTTTCCAAATTTGTAATCAGTCTAATTTAACCGACATTGTAAATCCTAAATCTTAAAGAGTTTCATTATTTACCTTGTACAAATTTTATAATAATAATAAAAGTTTTCTTAAATAAATGTATTTCTTATTATCATTAACTTAGTATTTGGTATAATTAATGTTTTTTTATATAAAATCAAACAATATATGTTATTATAATCAAAATTTTTACAGTAAGATCAAAACATAAATTGTAGTAATCAATTTTATCGTTACTATATTTCTACAATAATAATAATTATAAACAAAACATTATTTATCACAATGAAATAGTTATATATAAACAATTCAGTATTTAATGTATTTAATGTTTTTTTATATAAAATCAATGTTTATATTATTGTAATCAAAATTTTTGAAGTAAAGTCAAAACATAAATTGTAGTAATCAATTTTTCGTTAGTATTATTTCGACAATAATAATAATTATGAACAAATCGTTATTTATCACAAGAAATAGTTATATTTAAACCAAGAGAACACCTATCTCGTTAACTAAATTCAAACCCCAAGAAAATTGTGTCAACGAAGTTGAAATTCTCTGCTCTTTTATATGTCATCTTTCCATATAATTAGCTGTATTAGAATTTTTCCACGGATATAATCCAACGTACGTTCAGAAATCGTTTTATTTTACTCCAGTTTTTGAATAGATAGAGGAATATTATACAGATAACTCCTATGAAAATTTTGCTGTATAGAAAGAAATATCGTGATGATTATGCATTTTATAGAACATTATTAAATACTTAAAATATAGTTCTAGAGGTTTATTCATACGTTATATTCAGCGCTTTTCAAAATTAAATATGCTGTGATAGCACAACATTTCTATACGAATGAGTCAAGTTCATAATATTTTTATTTTTTATTTATACGAAAATCAACTTAAGTATTGTTATAATCAATGATTTTTGCATCGTAATCAACTTATATCAATTATTTTTACTAGAAATCTACATTTATTTGTTTAAAATCAACTTAAGTATTGTTATAAGCTATGATTTTTGCATCGTAATCAACTTATATCAATTTTTTTACTAGAAATCTACATTTATTTGTTTAAAATCAACTTAATAATTGTTATAATCTATGATTTTTACACAAAAATCTACTTATTTCAAGGTTTTTTTAACTAGAAATCTACATTTTTTTCATGAAAACTATACTTTTCTTATTATAATCAACGATTTTCATTTAACAATCAACTTAAGATTGTTATAATCTATGATTTTTGCTCTAAAATGAACTTATTCAAGCTTTTTTAACTAGAAATTTAGATTTTTTTAAGAAAACAACACTTTTCTTATTATAATCGACGATTTCCATCAAGCAATCAACTAAACATTGTTATAATCTTTGACTTTTCCAACAAAATCAACTTATATCAAGTTTTTTTTAACTAGAAATCTACATTTTTTATGAAAACAATACTTTTCTTATTATAATCAACGATTTTCATCAAGCAATCAACATATTGATTGTAAATTTTCACAAATCAATTTTATAAACAACATCAACAACAAATTTTGTCTTAATTACACAAAAAATATATCAACTAACATCCTATTTAAGTCACCAAATGAAAATATACATAAATATGTATCAAAATCTATACTATAATTTGATAAAAAAATGACAACTATATTATTGGAATCAACATTTTCTTGACTAAAATCAATGTATAATTTGCTATAACCATCATTATTAATATCACAATCAAGTTATGTGTATAGTAATCATTATTTCCGTTACTTTAATCTAAGTTTTGGTTACGAAAATCAACATGAATAATTGTTATCAACACTTTCTTTAATAAAAACAATGTATGAGTTGTTGTAATCCAGTATTTTTGCTTAAAAATCAACTTACATAATTTTTAATCAATATATTTTTTATTAATTTCAACGGAAAGTTGTTATAACCACGGTTTTCTTTACTAAAAGCAATATGAATTCAAAAATCAACAGTTTTTTTTTACTAAAATCAATTTATAAGTTGTTGTAATGAAGTTTTCTTGGATCAAAGTCAACTAATATTTATTTTATTTAAAAATTCTGTTACTAAATTCAATGAAAAATTGTTATTATCCTAGGTTATTTACTAAAATCTACATGAATTTATAAAATCAACAGTTTCTTTTATTAAAATCAATGTATGAGTTATTGTACAAGTTTTTTTTGCATCAAAATCAACTTATATTTATTTTAATCAACATTTCTGTTACTAAATTGAACGGAAAGTTATTATAACTACGGTTTTTTTTTACTAAAACAAATGTATGAGTTATTGTAATCAAGTTTTTTGCATGAAAATCAACTTAAATGTATTGTATTCAAGATTTTTGTTACTAAAATCTAATAAATGATGTTGTAAAAAACAATTTCTTTACTAAAATCAACAAGAATTATTGTAATAAACATTTTTCTATTAAAATTATTACTGTATTAAACAATTTCTTTATGTAATACAACTTTTTGTGTATAGTATACATTGTTTTCTGAATTCAATGAACAAATATTATGATTTATGAATAAAGTGCAAGTAAAGAGATAATCACCAATCTTACTGCAAGTCTATACCTACTTAACTTAAAAGTTAAAAAAAGAGAATTTTAAGGAAATCAATCAAATAGCAAGTTAGAGGTTAATTCACCAATCGATGAAGAATTTGAGAATGACACCTATTAAAAACACATTTATCTAAGTCTCGGTCGATAATAACCACAATGGACTGGCTTATCCTTATTTAATAATATGTTCGCCATTGAAATCTTGCAGAATAGTACGTAATTTAAAATACATTAACGTTCCAACTTCGCTTAAGAATATGGAGGATAATCTAAAACTTGTCGTTTTATAAAGAAGCTAAAAATCTTCTTAAAGTTTACAAATTGTCTTTTATCACTACATACCTTGAAGGAACAGGGTCTTAGGTGCTTGTTCCTTATGTGTTATTATCGCACGACATATCTACAAGGAACAATATGTACTACAACAATAAAATCAACTTATTTAGAGTTGAAGTAAACATTTTCTAGATTAAAAGCTACAATTTATTTGATGTATTTGACATTATCCTTGTTACAATTAACATACTTGGCTAAATCAACAATATCTTGCTTAAAATCAACACTTTTTTTAGTTTAATCAACAGTTGCTTTCGTATAATCAACATGTTTAGTGTTAAAGTCAATATTATCTTGTTTAAAATCTACAATTTATGTAATCTAATCAATGATTTTCTTGTTACAAATAACATATTTGGCGAAATCAATGTTTTCTTGACTAATATCAATAACTTTTTTTCGTTTAATCAGCAGTATTATTCTTACAATCAACACATTTAGTGTTGGAATCAACATTATTTTGTTTAAAATCTACAATTTTTGTGATGTAATCAACTATGTTGTTGTTACAATCAACATATTTATTGTAAAGAACGTTTTCTTGATTACGTTCAACTCTTTTTTCATGGAATTATCAATTTCCTTTTTACAATTAACATTTTTAGCGTTGTAATGAACAATTTTTTGATTAAAATGTATAATTTCTGTAATGTAATCAACGATTTTGTTGTTACAATCAACACATTTGTTGAAATCAATATTTTCTTGAATAAAGTCAACTCTTTTTTGTTGTAATTATCATTTTTCTTTAGTATTGAAATCAATATATTCTTGATTAAAATCTACAATTTATGTGTAATGAAAGATTTTTTTGGTACAATCAATATTTGTTGGAATCAACATTTTCTTGATTAAAATCTACAATTTATGTTATGTAATCAACAATTTTCTTGTTACAATTAACATATTTGTTAGAATCAACATTTTGTTGATTAAAATCAACACTTTTTTATTTAATCAACAGTATTCTTCTTACAATTAACACATTTAGTGTTGGAATCAACATTTTATGGATAAAAATGTACAATTTCTGTGATGAAATGAACAATTTTCTTTGATTACAACAAATTCATATATTTCGTTGATAATCTCAACTATTTTGATTGTAATAATTCTTTAGATAAAACACTCAAATTAATTTATTAATGATCTGGTTTTCTGCAAACAGAACATATATTAAATAAAATTTAGTATTTTCTTGTGCAATATGATAACATAGTTATTAATTAGACAGTTTTTGTTTATCAAAAACTGTTTTCCCATTTTAAATTATACAAAATCGACACACAATTTGAATTATGAAATATATTTGTTTATATACAAAGTGTTCCATTTAAGTGTGCCACCATTGCTATCTCGAGAACTATAAGAGCTACGAGGTTGGTTAAACTAGCAAAGAACCACCATTTTACAAGACTAATACAACGAGCAAAAAAAAAATTTTTTTCGACCAGTGGTTTTCAAAATACGGGACACAACTTTCTTATTTTTAATGGAAACATATGTTTTTTAGGTTATTCGATAGAGTATTTTTTTCTGAATTCAACGATATAAACATATTATATACTAATATAACAAAATAACTGAGATAAATGCATGTTAGATTTATATGTATTTTATTTATATCTGGCTGAAACAAGATTGCTTTGGATAGAAAACAATTCATTTTCTTCTTAAAACTGACAGTTTAAGAATATAAAATTGAACAACAAATAATAAAACAATGTTAGACAGAACAATATGTCTATGTTTTCTATCCAAATCAAAGTGAAATTATTGCAAACCACTTTATATAAGCCGGACAGTTTTTATTTACCAAAACACTTATTCTGAACATACAAGTAGGAAGTAAAGAAATTCTGAAAAATCTTGTCACGATTTGAATTTTCCGGTGTATCAATTTTTTAGTTCCGAGCCACAATAGCTAATCAAAGGTGGCTGGGCCATTTCAGGAGTAGTAAAACAGCAGGCGATCGTAAAGGCAACCCCGATATTCAAAGTGACGGCGTAATATCCACCAAGGCCCAGAAGAATGGAAAATTTTAAAGGTTCAACCATTCAGAAGATATTGACTCTCAAAGCGTAAAAGAAATCAGGGATGAAAAGTTAATAGAATGATGGGATGAATTCATTTTAAAAGTGCTTTCAAAAGGTCCTTTACTGTATATTGTTTTTGCTTTTACTATTTTTACACTAAATTTTATCATGCAATTGACAGAAACATAACGTATTCGTCATAAAATCAACAAATCTTTGTTTAAAATTGATATATTGTATATTGTAAACAATGTTTCGTTTACTAAAATCTATATGAATTGTTGTAATCAATTAATATAAGCACATATTTTTACTAAAATCCACAAGTTTTATTGTAATCAATGTTTTCTGTAGTTCTGTGTTGAGTTACCGTGAAGGAAATCAATAAAATAATTAAAACACTGTTCCTTTTCTTCACTGAGTTTATTTTAACAAGATGTACATTTCGACTACACTGTAGTCATCTTCAGTTGTACAATACACAAATTATTGAATTACATACTATTTATATAAATCTAAGTGTCTTAACTAATGAATTTAAGGAGGGGGTTACATAGTGGGGACAGATCTGTTTCTGTACTAAAACAACATATATCTTTACTAAATTCAACTTAATACTTGTAGTACACTAAGTTTTACTTTCATAATTAACGTTTTGGTTGTACAAATCTCCATTTTCTTTATTACAATCAACGTATCTTGATGTTGTAATCATCATATTTTAAAACTAAACTAACTATATATATGTACTAAAATGAAGACATATCATTACTAAAATCAACTTAATATGTAAAATAAACGTTTTGATTGTACGAATCAACATTTTCTTTATTAAAATCAACAAATCTTATTGTAATAAACATTATTTGTACTAAAATCAACATAATAATACAACCCACTAAACACCACCTAATATATTTTAAAACTAAACTAAATATAATTCAACTTTTTACAAAGAGAACTAATAATGAATGTCCTTTTCATATCCAACAGCATACTAATTCATCTTGCATTTAATTATAAACTTTTTTCTGTCAGATCTGTCTGTGAAATCTTAAAACAAGGTTTAAAACGACCCCAGCCCTGTTTTAAAATAGTGTATTAATTACCACAGCAATAAATACAAGTGTATTAAAATAACTGTGAAAAACAGCTTAAAATAAGCCACTGAATTGAATATTTAATAGAAGTCTTAATACAGACTTTAAAACACGCTAATACAACACAATGAATACCACCCAATGTATTGAATGTTTTCTGTATTAAAATCAACACATATCTTCACTAAAATCAACTGAATATTTTTTGTAAACAATGTTTTACTTTTAAAATCAGCAGTTTGATTGTAAGAATAAACATTTTCGTTACTAAAATCAACAAATCTTAATGTAACCAACGTTTTCTGTCCCAAATTAAACACATATCTTTACTAAAATCAACTTAATACTTGTTGTAAACAAAGTTTTACTTTTAAAATCAACGGTTTGATTGTACGAATCAACATTTTTTTTGCTACAATCAACAAATCATGTTGTTGTAATCAACATATTTTAAAAGTAACTAAATATAACTGCAGTAACTGTAGTTTTTATAAATTCTGTACTAAAATCAACATAAATCTTTATAAAAATAATTTTTTATTTGTTATATTGACGTTTTCGTTTTAAAATCACCGTTTTAATTGTTCGAATCAACATTTTCTTTACTAAAACCAATAAATCTTATTGTTATTGACGTTTTCTGTATTAAAATCGACACATTTCTTTACTAAAATCAACCTAAGATTGTTTTAAACAAAGTTTTATATTAAAAATCAGCGGTTTGATTATACGAATCAACATTTTCTTTATAAAACCAACAAATCTTATTGTAATTAACGTTTCCTGTACTAAAATCAACACATATCTTTACTAAAATCAGCTTAATATTTGTTGTAACCAAAGTTTTACTTTTAAAATCAACGGTTTGATTGTACGAATCAATATTTTGGTTACTAAAATCAACAAATTTAAATGTAACCAACGTTTTCTGTCCTAAATTTAACATATATCTTTACAAAAAGCAACTAAATATTTGTTGTAAACAACGTCTTAGTTTTAAAATCAACGATTTAATTGTACAAATCACCATTTTCTTTACTACAATCAACAAATCTTGTTGTAATCATCATATTTTAAAACTAAAATAAATACAGCTCTAGTTTTTATAGCAATCAATGTTTTTGTACTAAAACAATACATATCTTTATTAAATCAACTCAATATTAGTTGTGGACAAAGATTTATTTTAATATCAACGATTTGATTGTACGAATCAACATTTTCGTTACTAAAATCAACAAATCTTATTGTATTCAACGTTTTCTGTACTAAAATCAACTCAATGCTTGTTGTAAACAAAGTTTTACTTTTAAAATCAACTTTTTGATTGTACGAATCAACATTTTCCTTACTAAAATCAGTAAGTTTTATTGTAATCAATGTTTCTTTACTAAAACAACACATATTTTTACTAAAATCAACTTAATATTTGTTGTAACAAAGTTTTACTCTTAAAATCAACGTTTTAATTGTTGGAATCAACATTTTCTTTACTGAAATCAACCAGTCTTGTTGTAGTCAATGTTTTTTTACTAAAATAACACATATTTTTACTAAAATTGTCCTCGTTAATTTGATTTTAATAAAGATATGTGTTATTTTAGGACAGAAACATTGATTACAATAAGACTAGTTGATTTTAGTAAAGAAAATGTTGATTCGAAGAATTATGACGATGATTTTAAAACGAAAACCTCAATATAACAAATAAAAAGATGATTTTTATAAAGATTTATACTGACTTTAGTACAGTTTTACTTTTAAAACCAACAATTTGATTGTACAAATCACCATTTTGTTTACTACAATCAACACATCCTGTTGTAATCACCACATTTTAAAACAAAACTAAACATAACTTCAGTTTTTACAAAGAGAACTAATGAATGTCCTTTTCATGTCCAACAGCATCCTAATTCATCTTGCATTTAATTATAAACTTATTTCGCATCCTCGGAGACATATTCATTTCTGCTCTCCCTGAAGCATTGTATATCTCATTTATGTTGTGTACCCCGTGAATTAATTACAGAACTATGCTTCATAAATCCCTAAAGAGCTATCTGCGCTAGGATCGACCCGGATTCGAACCTAGGGCACTGATTCAGGCAGATTAGACCAAGATTACGATCAGTCAAATTGGATTGCTTATGGAATGGTTGTTGCTAATTAATTCTTGGTTTTTGGGTGTTTTATCAGTGATTATTTATGCTTAAAGTTATATTGTATGTTTAAATTCATGATTTCAGTAAAGGATAAATTGATTTTAACAGTAATATGTCTTTTTACGAAAGAAAATGCTGTTTACTACAATAAGAACAATGATTTACTTATGAAATGCTCTTACTAATTAATTAATTAATGTATAGATTTCAATAAAGAATTTATTGATTACATCGACTCTTGACATTGATTTTAAGAAATGGAACATTGATGAAAATAACAATAACAATGATTTAAGTACCCAAAATATAAGATATGTTGATTAATAAGTAAAACATTGATTGTAACAACGGGATTGATTCTTAAACCAGTTTAAATATGTCGAATTTATTATATTGAAAATGAGAAAAAATATCAGAAAAATGCCACAAAGCATTAAGATTCTACATATTCATAAAAAAAAACAACTTACATGTACTTGTTTCATGTTAGAATAATAAACAAACACACAGACATAGTCGTAAAATGTTAAAATCAAATAATAGAGGTCTTAAAACGTTCATAAAATGTAAAATAGCTATGTATTCTGTTTAATAAAGCAAGATTTATAGTTTTTCTTAACTAAAATTATCAAATTTATAATGCAATTAATGTTTTCTGTACTAACATCAAAGGAATTATTTGTAATCAAGGTATTTTACTAAAATTAAAGGTAATGTTAATTTAATTAACTGTTTATTTACTTAAATCAATGTAAAAGTTGTTTTACTCAACGATTACTATTTTAAAATCAATATCTTTATTGTAATCTATGTAATTTTTACTAAAATTTACATAAATTATTCAAATTTGGGCTTTAAAGTTCAAAATAATAATATATTACGGACAAAATTGTTCATTTTATTGTGTATTTTGTATTGAAACAGTAAAACCCACAATTCATCTACAAATTTAATAATATTCACACACATAAACGTAATCAAAACTGGATAAAATTGTGTAAACGGATTCTTAAAACTATACATAATGCAAGATTTGTAACTTTACAAAAATATTATAGACGAAAATCTTGATTTTAATAATGAAAACGTTTATAAAACACAAAATAAGTTGATTTCAATAAAGAAATGTTGGAAATCCCTAAAAATATCGTAGACGTTTGAACATCCAAACAATCTTGTACGCTTACCACTAGAATCAATCAAGAACTGACAGCAATATTCAAGCCTGTTCCGTATTCTTATCCAAGCTTTGAGTTGATAATCAATAACGAGGCCTTAACTTAACCTTGGCCTATACAGTAATTGTTAACCTTAGATGATGCTGTCCTAATATTCATATATTTATGCCACGTTGTATTTGTGTACATTTATATTACTTATTCGTTGTTTACAATATTCTTAAAAATGTTGAGTTAGGTTAGATTAGGTTAGGTTAGATCACATTTCTTCTTGTAATCAATTTTCTTTTATAAATAAACACATGATTGTTGTAATCAATAAATTTTTTATTCAAATCAGATTAAATATGCATAGAGAATAACTATAAAAGTAAAGTATGAACGGTAAAATAGCCAAAACCAAAATCTAAGGTTCGAATTCTAGTTAATCCTTATACAGAGAGCTTCTATTTTTGTAATTTATGTTTTATTTACGTAACTATTGTTATTAACAACGATTTCTTTATTTAAATCAATGTAAGAGTTACTGTAATAAAAATTTATTTTAGTAAAATTAAATAGTGAGATATTATAATCAAAGTAATCATCATAAGTAAAAATTGAACTAGTGTTGTGTCGTATGTTTTTGCGTACCGCTGTTTTGGAATCAGATTCGACAGAGCCATCTCTTTCATAATTCCACGAACTACTTTGCAGAATTAAACAGACAAAAATATCGGATAAATAAACATGTTTTACATATTTACTGAATTTTTTGGTATCTATTAAAATGGTTCTTTCATTCATTGGTATATTTAAAAATAGAACTAATTTGTATTATTATTGATTTGACGTTTGCTCTTTTGTTATAATATTTGACAGAAACGCCTGATATTAACCCAAATGCAACCACACACACAGTTATGTAGGTGAAACGAATTTTCTCATACGCTTGCCAATTTATATATTTTTAATCAACCGTATAACTAACTATTCTGTTGTTATAATCAAAGTATTCACGTAAAAATTTAACTTGTCTTGCCTTTACCAAATACATTTAAAACCAATTATTGATCTCTTGTTTTATATTTTACAGTTGTAGAATGTTGTATTCTAAAACTCATAGGTTCGCAAGCTCTTTCCTAACGTCTATTTACCATCTGAGCTTTTTCAGCTTTTTCATCATTCTTATTCATAAACTATGAGCTTTTTCACACTCAGTACGACAATTCAAATTCTGTCATTTGTTTTAGCCTACTTGATGGCAATTTTGAACACCTGATAAAATTTATTTTAAACGATATTTCTCTGGAACTAATGATCGGATTTGAAAAATAAAAAAACTGTTGAAAAGAGAATTGAAAGGCCTTTCGAACTGAATCATGTTTGACACCCTTTTCCATTTAAAATTTTTGAAATGCAGTCCACACCCATTTTAGGGATGAAGTTATGCCATTCATACTAATCCATTTAGGTGTCCTCCTTTATATTAATATTGACGTGTTCGAGCGTTTTTAACAAAATTAATGTTAAGTGGCCAAAAATTGCGCTGATAATTTTCACTGGGCCACCCTGTATGTATGTAGAAATCAGTTTATTTTTATTCAAATTATCGATTTAATATGAATAATATAGTTTTAAAAGTAAAGAATGAACGATAAAGTAACCAATAGTACAAATTAATTAGTAATTAACGCAGATAACTCCTATTATTATGATCTACGATTTATTTACGATATATTTACTTAAATCAATGTATAAATTCTTGTAATAAACGCTTTCTTTTTTAAAACTAACACATGAATTATTCTAAAAAACATTTTCTTTGCTTGAATCATCTTTTATTTCAGTAAAAACTGCAAAAATAGAACTTGTTTTTAACACAATTTGACTTATTATCGTCTACCAAATATATTTAAGACTAATTATTGATCTCTAGTTTTATATTTTACAGTTATAGAGCTTCTACGAATGTTGTATTCTAAAACTCATAGGTTCGCAAATTCTTTCCTAACGTCTATTTACCTTCTGAGCTTTTGCAGCTTTTTCATCATTCTTATTCATAAACTATGAGCTTTTTCACACTCAATGATGTGGCAATAATTCATTCAATGTGAGTTTCCCAGTAAAAATAAAAGTACGTCAGATATTTTCAGACCAAATTTTCCCTTGATGTCTCCAACGGCTTTTAAGATGGAAATTCTTGGACAATATTCCACGTATTTCCATTTACATCCATAATTTTATCTCAGGTTTAATTCGAATTTGTAACTAACACATATGTTGATTACAATAAAGAATATATTGATTTTAAGAGAGAAAATGTTGATAATCTTAACAGGACAATAGATTTTGGAAACAAAATTGCTTTACAAAACATAATAAGTAGATTACAATAACATAAATGTTGATTTTAATATTGAAAGCATTGATTATAACAAAGAAGTATTTTTTAATATGTATTTCATTGATTACAATAATACATGTCATTTTTCGTAACGAAAATATTAATTTTAATGAATATTATGTTGATTTTAATAAAGAAATTGTTGCTATATCGTTGTATAATGTGTGTAGTTTTAAGTAGAAAAAATTGGCGCAATTTGTCGATGTAATTCTTCACAACAAAGATTTGATTGCATTAAAGAGTTGTAAATTTTGATAAAAACAACCTTTATTACAAATACAATTGTGGATTACAACAATTAATATTGACTTTAGTAAATAAATATAATAGTTGATTTTACCAAGTAATTCTTTGATTACAATGAAGATTTATTAATTTTCATTTAGAAAACATTGATAATAATAACCAACGTTGATTTATTAATTAAGAAAATGTTGATTACTTTAAATATAATAAATTTTGTTCATTTTTATATAGAAAGAATTGATTATAATAACTAAAACGTTATGTTTAATAAAGAAATGCTAATTTTCGTAATAAAATCGTTGATTATGTTGAATATGTTTATTTTAGTAATAAAAACATTGTTTACAATAAATATAATTAATTTTTAATACAAACATCATTCATTTTCGTTGATTTATTAATAAAAAAAATGTTGATTACTTCAAATACAATAAAGTTTTGTTGATTTTCATATAGGAAGTATTGATTATAACAAGTTATACGTTATTTTTACTAAAGAAATGCTTATTCTAGTAATAAAGTTCTTAATTATGTACAATATTACGTTTGTTTTAGTAATGAAAACATTGTTTGCAATAAATATAAATTAGTTTTGATACAAAAATTATTTATTATCGTTGATTTCAACAACTCAGATGTTAATTTTAATAAAGAAAATGTTAAGTTCATCAAACACCATTGACTTTAGTATAAAAAATATGTATAATATAACGTAGCATCGATCATAATAATTTATACGTTATTTTTACCAAATAAATGGTAATTTTAGTAACAAAATCGTTGATTATGTTCAATAATACGTTTATTTCAGTAATAAAAACATTGTTTACAATAAATATAAATTGGTTTTAGTACAAAAATCCTTTATTTTCGTTGATTTCAACAATTCAGAAGTTAATTTTAATAAAGAAAATGTTAAGTTAATCAAACATAGTTTAGTTTCGTTGATTTAATAATAAAAAAATGTTAAACACATCAAACACCGTTGATTTTATTAACAAAACATTGATTACAAAAAGGGAAATATTGGTTATAAATTACAATATAAATATGTTAAACGAAAATGTGGATATAAAAATTATAGGTTATTTGACGAAAGTGTGATTACAATAATATAAGTTTTTAAAAAGATTTTTAAAAAGAAATCATTTATTTCAATACAAAATACGTTGTTTAAAACACCGTTAACAATTTTAGTAATGAAATTATTGATTAAATTATAAACTTATAAGTTTTTAAAAAGATTTTTAAAAAGAAACCATTTATTTTAATATAAAATACGTTGTTTCTAATAACATTTACAATTTTAGTACTGAAATTATTGATTAAATTATAAACTAACGAACAATTGTGAAACGGCAGAGCAAAAAAGTTCTCCAGAGAGAAAATCCCGAAATAAACCGATTGTAAAAGAAATCCACACTTAGAATCTTATTACAACTAATCCGGTATTAAGGATAATCCGCCTCAAAGAGAAATACTATTATTTCAATTCGACCGTTTAGTCTGCCTTGTTTCCTTGCGCTGCGATTCGACAAGGAACACAACAGAAAGTATAGACCACGTTAGTGGGGTTAGTTTTTGTATAATAATGAGAAGCTATAGTGGTTACTTTTTATATTTTGTAACTTATATACTGAAGTGAAGATTATGGCATTGATTGAAAAATATATAGATAGGCAAGCTTATGAGAAAATTCGTTTCACCTACATAACTGTGTGTCTGGTTGCATTTGGGTTAATATCAGGCGTTTCTGTCAAATATAAAAAAGAGCAAACGTCAAATAATTAATAATACAAATTAGTTCTATTTTAAAATATACCAATGAATGAAAGAACCATTTTAATAGATACCAAAAAATTTAGTAAATATGTAAAACATGTTTATTTATCTGATATTTTTGTCTGTTTAATTCCAGTAGTTGATGGAATCATGAACGAGATGGCTCTGTCGAATCTGATTCCAAAACAGGGTACGCAAAAAACATACAGGCTTGCCTATCTATATATTTTTCAATAGACCACGTTAGTGAGGTTAAGATTTACATTTGGCGCGAAACCCTAATTCAAATCTGAGTTGCATTTCTTATGGGGGTACATTTTCACTTTACGATATTAAAGCATTTTGGCGATTCTTAACTATAACTTAGTATTTTTTTATATCCTAAAATATTACTCTTTGCTTTCCGTTCAGAAAAAGTACAAATAAAAGAATAAATTAAGAAAAATTTGATTTAAAAGTAGTATCGCAAATAGTAACATGTTGTTACTTGGTGCAGTTAAAGTGACAGGTTTAACTGAATACTAATACAGCTACGACATACGTTTTCAGAAATTTGTACCTACTGTTTAAATTGAAGTTTATTAAATAATATTGTGTTTTTTGGGTTTGTATATTACATTAGAAGATAGATAAAACATTAGAGATTAGTATTTACAAGGTTTAATAGTTAAGATTAGCATTTTATAATACTTTGTAGCAGTTTAAAGATAGCATATTTTGATTTCCATAAGAATAACATAGGCGTATAAATCGGCAGAGGCGAGTTAGGGTTTGAGTTTGAATTTGGCGCCACAAAATGACCGTTACACTAATGCAGTCTATTCTAGAAGGAACACAGCAGAAAGTATGTTTAGTATATTTAATTAATTAGGAGCGTAGAATCAATACAAGCTCGAAAGCTCAAGCTTTATCTAGTTCATAACTATGTAAATTAATAAACTTTTAATTGCAGTTTTAATTACATTTTTCAGTATTTTGTTAATTATAACCATAAAGTCATACGCTGCGCTTTTCAGCAGTTTTGATTAAATAAATTAATAAATTTCAATTAGAGTCTATTTCGGTTTAGTATTATCTGAATATTCGGTTATTTAAATGCGTAAATATCCGTACAATATTTACAAATAACTTATAAGTTATTAAAATCTATATTTTCTATATGAAAATCAACAAACTTTATTGTATAAAAAGTAATTAAAATTTTCACTATTAAAAAATCAATGTGAGTTACTGTAATCAATATTTTCGAAATAAAAATTAATAAAACTTTATTGTAATCAACGAATTTGTTGGTAAAATTAATGAAATCGTTCGTGTACTTCAAGGTTTTTTTATTAAAGACAAAAAGAATTATTGAAATTTACAATATCAAAACTAATATCTCCTTTTTGTCAAGATTTTGATACTAAACTTAATAGTGTTTGATCAACAAATCTTTATTGAATTAAAAGTAACCAAGATTTTCATTATTAAAATGTCAACGTGGATTATTTATAATCAATGTTTTCTAAATGAAAAACTTATATTTATTGAAAACAATGATTTTATTAAGCAAATAAACGTATTATTTAACATAATCAACGATTTCATTACTAAAAGTAGCATTTCTTTAGTAAAAATAACGTATGATTTATTATAATCAATGTTTTCATATGAAAATCAACAAAACTTTATTGTATTACAAGTAATCAACATATTCTTTATTAAAACATCAATGTGAGTTTTTAAAACCAATGTTTTCTAAATAAAAACTAATAAATCGTCATTGTAATCAAAGAATTTGATGGTGAAATGAACAGAATCGTTCGTGTACTTAACTATTTCTTTACTAAAGTCAATATTAATTGTAGAAATCCATTATGGTAATTGTAATAAACGTTGTTTTTTTTAAAATCGACGACTCTTTGTAGCAATCAAATCATTTGTTGTTGAAATCAACATAATAGTTATTAAAATTTCACTACTATATTTGTTCATTTAATTCATTTTAGTAACGAAATCGTTGATAATAATAAAGATTTATTGATTTTCGTACATAAAACGTTAAGTGCAATAACAAATATGTAAATCTTAACTATATTGTTCATTTCAACAATAAATTATTCGATTGTTTGAAAGCGTTCTGGTGATTTTAATAAAGAAATTGTAGATTTCAACAATTCATACTGACATTAGTAAAGAAATCGTTAAATACACAATCGTTTTCGTTGATTTTTCTAACAAATTCTTTGATTACAATGAAGATTTATTAATTTTCAGTTAGAAAACATTGATTATAATAACCAGCATTGATTTTTTAATAAAGAACATGTTGATTACATTTAATTCAATAAAGTATTAATTATTACATATTTGTTATTGCAAACAACGTTTTCTCTACGAAATGCAATAAATCGTTATTGTAATTACTGGAATATACATATAATTTGTTGTAAACAACTTATTTTTACAGAATTCATCGTGTTCTTTGCTAAAAACACATTTTTCTAATCAAACTGAACCATATTTTATTCTAATCGTAATCCACGTATAAAATACTATAAAATGTGGCTATAATTTGAGACACGAGCTAATCCACTGCTCATTTGGAATGCAGAGACAGCTAATTCGGCAATTTCCGAAACCGCGTCGCAATTTGCCTAAATTTCAATCGAATACTATCGCTTCAGTCCCTGATAATGAACTTATTGTATTAGCCGAACGCTTACAGTGCGTATCTTGTTTCGTACTAACGCCTCAACTAAACGGATTAGTTATAGTGATGGGATTCAAGATATAGTTTTACTTTGAGTGGGTAGTGTCAGTTCTTGCAAGGTTTTTACAGTTGCGGATGATTATGACCACTGAATATAAAGACATATTAAATATTCAATTAAGTGAGTTGTTTTATGTTTTCCTCAACTAAACGGATTAGTTTTAGGGATAAGAATGAAGATACAGTTTTACTTTGAGTGGGTAGTGTCAGTTGTTGCTAGGTTCTTACTGTTGCGGATGATTATGACCACTGAATATGAAGACATATTAAATATTCAATTCAGTGAGTTGTTTTATGTTTTCCTCAACTAAACGGATTAGTTTTAGGGATAAGAATGAAGATACAGTTTTACTTTGAGTGGGTAGTGTCAGTTGTTGCAAGGTTCTTACTGTTGCGGATGATTATGACCACTGAATATGAAGACATACTAAATATTCAATTCAGTGAGTTGTTTTATGTTTTCCTCAACTAAACGGATTAGTTATAGTGATGGGATTCAAGATATAGTTTTACTTTGAGTGAGGAATGTCAGTTCTTGCAAGGGTATTACTGTTGCGGATGATTATGACCACTGAATATGAAGACATATTAAATATTCAATCCAGTGAGTTGTTTTATGTTTTCCTCTACTAAACGGATTAGTTATATTGATGGGAATGAAGATACAGTTTTACTTTGAGTAACAAGTGTCAGTTGTTGCAAGGTTCTTACTGTTGCGGATGATTATGACCACTGAATATAAAGACATTAAATATTCAATTCAGTGAGTTGTTTTATGTTTTCCTCTACTAAATGGATTAGTTATAGTGATGGGATTCAAGGTACACCTTTACTTTGAGTAACAAGTGTCAGTTGTTGCTAGGTTTTTACTGTTGCGGATGATTATGACCACTGCATATAAAGACATATTTTCAGACGACCACATATGAAAGTAGCCATATTTACACTGTAATTAACACCAGAAAATGTAACATAGCACTCGGCGTGTGTTATAATAACACACTAGTGTGTTATATAACCGGATATGACGATTAGATTAGTGGTCAATAGATGGAACTTTGATAATGATATGTAACAAAATTAATAAAAATTTGCTTAAAACTACGATTTTAAAATTGGTAGTGAATTAATAACAAAAATAAAGAGTCAAAATATACTGATAGTTTTATTAATTGTTCAAATAATACGTACTAGACTTCCAAATCAGTTTCCGGTTAACTAGTGATACTTAACCTCAAACCCAAACGTCAATGCTTTCGTGAGTTGTGTTTGACATTGACAACTTTTGTATAAACTCTGTTTTTATTATAATATTTTGTGGTCGTCTGAAAAATAGTGTACATAACTCGCTTGAAAGTGCATAGCAACGCTCGTGTATTAAATCACTCAATCTCTACACTCGCTTACTATTTACCACTTTCCACGCTTGTTAAGTAAATAACTATTTTTGCTGCACTTCATTTAAACTTATTTTACTTGTAAGTGAAATTATTCTACAGCTAATAATTCTTCAATGAACAAGAAAGTCATGGAACACCCTGTATATTTACACCGAAGAAGTAGCAATCCAATTGATTTTGTTGATCTATTGAAAGAGTAAAACTTAATTAATTTCTTAGGCCTAAAATTCTTTGCCTCGCACTTCAATTGTTCTGTTTTCGTTAAAAGATTGTATCTCTATATTGTTTCTTTCACAATAGACAGAGTTTTGTTATTTTTAAAAGAACTCTTCATTTGTGATAAAAATTTCCTCTCAAACTGGGATATCTGATATAATTCATCGCTTAATTCTTGTGTACGGCATTGTCTAGGAATTTTAATATCGGGTCTGATCTTTAATTGCTAAGAGAACGTGATGAGAAATTGAATGTCACATTTGAATATTTTACGACGGTTCGTAATTCTGAATTATACCTCTATTTTCTTCAACACAACGTATTGCTAAAATTTTGAAAATTTTATCGTTTATTCATTAAACTATGGTGATTCTAATGCTGAAAACAGATTTTAATTATCTTTTTTAGTTTTGAAGTTATAACATTTTTTATGAGGTTGGAATGAGATTTGACAATAATCATAACATTATTAACATTAAGTCTTTCCCAAACTAGTAATTTTTATTAAAATTAACCACAATGTTGGACTAAGTCAAAAAAGAACGCTGTATTCAAATTTGCAAATGAATTTTAAGCATGTATATTAGTTTTTAATATATAACGTCTAAAATATGAGTAGTATATTGAATTTCATATACCAACTTTTTGTGACATTATACAACTTGTAATTTATTGTAAAAAATATATAAAAATATGTTATTTAGTTAAGCAAAATACGCTGAATCTAATACTGTTAACAGATTTTAATTATCTTTTTTGGTTTTCAAGTTATACCTATTTTATTCTTTATGAACTTTAGTAAAAAGTTGTTATTGTTTAATTTCATTTAAACTTCGAATTTTTGTGGAAAATAACTAAAAGCTAGGCAGTGCTAAAAGGGTACTTTAGTTATAGTGTTTTTTGAATTGCATAACTCAAAAACGATTAGCCGTAGAATGTTGAAATTTTATTTTTGTAGTTACTATAACATCTAGTTATGCACCTCCATTCTTGGTTTGAATCGGTCTTTCCAAACAGTTTACTTTGGCAGAAACTTAATACAAATAACAATTTAGATTGCTTTTAATTTTTGTAGGAAACATTTATTAATAACTTGACAATGACAACTGTCAATATATCGTTCTTTGGAAGTTTTTGAGCGTTTAATATAATTTTGTATAATGCAATAAAGAATATTGATAAACATTTTAATAAAAAATTACAATAAGATTATCCATTTCGGAGGGAAGTTGGAATAATGATTAGCCGTAAAATGTTCTCACATTCAAGCGAAATAATTTTAAATAAAGTTCACTAAAATGTGTATAATTTAGCGTACACGAAAATAATTCGTGAACTTAAGCGTAATAGATTTATAAATTGAGAAATTGAGAAGAACCATTATCTGTTTTTAATAAATTCGCCATAAAATTCATAAACCATTACTAACAAGATTTTGGCAATTCATTTATCATCCCCTATATTAGGGGTTACTCTCGTTTCTCCCTAAGGAGACCTGGTTTCTGTGTCGTCAAATACAATCGAATTAAAAGGGGAGATGTACTATAAGTAATCCTGGAAAATTGCAGGATATTTGGGATGATATCAGGATTGTAAGGGGATGACTAGTCAGTACAGTTTTGTACAAAAGTACACGAATCACTATAGATAATAAAATTACAACTGGTTATGGGATACTTACTTATTAATTAGATATATAACAGTACAGGGGTGGGATTCTATAACTTTGGTTGATATCATTTGGACTTGTTATGGTATCAATTCCAAAATTTCAACTACAAAGTATACTTGCTACTCTATAACAATAATGGTTATTTATGGTTGATACGTACTTACATATACTTATAAATATACAAAGAATAATCTACAAGTCTACACTCATGTGGGAATGTCTTAGATTCATTGCAAAAATGAATTTCCGCCATGGTGACATTAGACGTTTGACGTTTTAATTGATATAATAACAAGTACAATTGTTATTTGTAATTGTTATGAGTTATAGAATCCCACCCTACGCCCAAGTTAATTACCGAATGCTAAATTTTTAGCAAGCTGTTAAACCTTTAACACACTGCTAAACGTAAATTAATCTGATATTCTAACATATGAATAATTAAAAGTAACTTAAAAAACAAAAATTGACACATTTAAATACATAACTCAATTATTCTTAGTAACGGAATAATAAATTCAAATAACATATTTAAACAATAGGATATGTAAACAAATTTTAATTTTACATATACTTGGTCTATATCGCGGTTTTATTTCTTGGTTCATTGAAACCAAAGCACATTCTGAAGCAGATAAATCTACTCCAAAATTTGCTCTGGTTTCAACAAGCCAAAATTTAAAGCAAACACTTTAGAATGCTTTAATTCTTGACTCACTGAAACCAGAGCACAATCCAGAGTAGCTAAATCTGCTCCAGAATGTGCTCTGGTTTCAGCAGACCTAGAATTAGAGCAAACACTTTTAAGTGCTTTAATTCTTGACCCACTGAAACCAGAGCACAATCTAGAGCAGCTAAATCTGCTCCAAAATGTGCTCCGATTTCAGCAGACCTAGAATTCTTGACCTACTGAAACCAGAGTACAATCCAGAGCAGCTAAATCTGCTCCAGAATGTGTTCTGGTTTTTAAATGAATTAAAGCAATTTGTACTCGTATAACAAATAAATCATAAAATGAGAAAATATAATTCATCCTTGCATACAACCAAAATAATATTCAAGAATAGATTATTTATGCAATAAAACTAATTTAAAACCGACCTTAAACGTATTCTTAAATATTCTTATATTGTTACAATACATATCCTTCTTGGCCTTTTAACTCTAATAACTTGTTGAACACGTTCAATTCCTTCAATTTTGTACAATGCATAAACTTTTGTCCAAAAAATTATTTGAAATTATCTGTCTGTGAAAACCTTAAAACAAGGTTTAAAACAGCCCTAGCCCTGTTTTAATATAGTGTATTAATTACCACAGCAATAAATACAAGTGTATTAAAATGTGAAAAACAGCTTAAAACAAGCCACTGAATTGAATATTTAATACAAGTCTTAATACAGACCTTAAAACACGCTAATACAACACACTGAATATCACTCATTGATTTTAACAAAGAAAATGTAAGTTTCATAAAGAAAACGTATTTGTTTAAAATTTAAATTAGAACTATAAACAAATTTTAAATCTTTTTTTGTTTGATGCAGTTTTCTTTATCTACTGATTATAATTGACAGAATTGAAATGGCAAATACATGTATCAATTACCTATACCCAAATTACGAAATGAATATTAATTGTATGAACTACATCAACGACTAAAACTAAAGCAACATACAACAATAACTGTTAACCCACCAACAATCATTCACACATCAAAGGACTTGTCCAGACCTGTCCGTTGTGGACTTCGTACAACTTCCGTGAGTATAAATTCCATTAGAGTTAAATGTACACCGACGTTCCATATCATGTCAATAGACTGTATTAGTGTAACGGTCATTTTGAGGCGCCAAATTCAAACTGAAATTTTTTAAATATCGCAAAAAGTGTAGGAAACGTTATATTATGTTAAGCTTAGTTAGGTTTAATTATAAATTAGATTAGATTGAAATAGGGTAAACTGAACTGAGAAATCAACAATCGGATTAAAAAGTCCAATTTTTCTACTATTTTACAGTGCATTTATAGCTTAAATATTCATATATGTCTCTGTCAATACTTTAAGTTAATTTAGTTTAGATTAATGTACGCTAGGTAACATAAGACAAGCTATAAAACAAAAACTTATGTTATGTTCGATAATGGAAGCACTAAGCACGTACTAACATGCAGTAACGAAAAAAAAAAGATTTATCTCGTTTAATTATTGTGTTTTTTTTAAATATCGCAAAAAATGTAGGAAACCTTATATTATGTTAAGCTTAGTTAGGTTTAATTATAAATTAGATTAGATTGAAATAAGGTAAACTGAACTGAGAAATCGACAATCGGATTAAACCGGAAGCTGGATTGTCATGCTTATAACCTTATAAACAAGCACAATTAATATAACGTATAAATATAACTTTTTAAAATATTTCTCAATATTTGTTTACAAATGTCCATTAATATCATATAAATTTACATGAATTATTTCTGCAATTAAAAATTATGCATCAAATTTATTCCAAGTCCAATTTTTCTACTATTTTACAGTGCATTTATAGCTTAAATATTCATATATGTCTCTGTCAATACTTTAAATTAATTTAGTTTAGATTAATGTACGCTAGGTAACATAAGACAAGCTATAAAACAAAAACTTATGTTATGTTCGATAATGGAAGCACTAAGCACGTACTAACATGCAGTAACGAAAAAAAAAAGATTTATCTCGTTTAATTATTGTGTTTTTTTTAAATATCGCAAAAAATGTAGGAAACGTTATATTATGTTAAACTTAGTTAAGTTTAATTATAAATTAGATTAGATTGTAATAGGGTAAACTGAACTGAGAAATCGACAATCTGATTAAACCGGAAGCTGGATTGTCATGCTTATAACCTTATCAATAAGCACAATTAATATAACGTATAAATATAACTTTTTAAAATATTTCTCAACATTTGTATCTCCTAAAGAGAGAACAAAAGGACGCCGATATCAGGTTTATTATCATATCCTTACAATGCATGTATTAGCGCCCTGGATTCTTATAAGTAAATAGTAATACTCTAATACATTGTCTTTAAATGGATTAGTCCTGATCTGCGTGCATCCTGAACATAACCAATGAAAGAAAATTGTATGTTAATTATACTGCCAATAATTTTTGAAAACATTTTTTATCGCTCTTTTATAACTAAAAAGGGATTGTTCCTATATTATTATAAATAGTTTAGAAAATATACACTAGAAGATGTAAAAATATGCATTCATTCCCATGAGAATAGCCATGTTGAGGAGTGCACCATATCCATTACATATTCTCGAGATTTTAAAGGTTACAATTTGAATCAACATGCGAATATAATATACAATTAAAGGCGAAAACACTGTTCGAGTATATCTTTTTGATATATTGGTTAATTAACGTGAAAAATGAGCTCTGGTTATAATCCGTCATCCGAAATTCTTTTCAATTGTTCTCAATAAAATTAAATTAACCCTGTCTGCCAAACAAATGGCGATCAAAAATGGGTCAGTCCCAGTTCCCACCTGAATTAATTCTGGCGTGAGGATATCCCATAAATCCAAAACTTTCAATAACGCACAAAAAGAACAATCGGATTCAATTCATTCCCCGCTAAAATATTAAATAAATTTGAAAATTTACGACCTTTCGTCTACAGCATGAAACCACTCGACCGTTGACGATTTATTGACTTTTAATGAGAGAAAATCCACTCAAATATCTCACCGTTTGAAATAGACGGTAATTAGAATATTATTAAGTCTTTTTTTCTTCTTTTATTTCTACCTTCTATATAATTGTCACATTACAGGCTTCTTGGTAGCTAAGTAAAGGAACAGTTACAGTAACTAACCCGTAAAAATTTACAAGGCTAGCCTTGTCAAATTTTACAATGCTCATAAAAAATTGTAGAAAATAATGAAAGTTTTTTATGCATTTTATTATAAATATTACAAACTTAATTTAATTAGGTTTATGTGAGTAATTACACACATTTATAGTACATTTTGATTCACTGGCGAAACTCATTTGACAACGTCTAGTTATAAATTATTCTACCACCGTCAACTACCTTTGATTCCAAAATAGAGTCAATCTGTGTTTGAAGAATAAAGTAAATTAATAAAAAAAACGCTATGAAGATGGAAATAAAATTTTGTACGCCACACGCGTACAATTAATCTTAACTGGACTCACTGGATTATGAGAGTCCGCTCCTTCGTCGCTCGCCTCACAAATTTACAGCTCGCCCTGTAAAGATTAACTTACGCCGCTGGCCACGTAAGTAACTATTAAAAATAATTTGGAATATTTAAAATTTTGTCGTTTTTTTGTCACATGTAATTCGTTTTGTTTGGGGTTCCTTAGGGTTGTAATGTGAGACCGCGTTAAATAATATTTATTTCATTACATTTAAGAACACAAAATTTTATAAAATGTTTCACTTTTTAGCTAAAATTGTTTGTTTGACTGATTGTTTAGTTAAAAATATCCATTTATAGGTCCAAAATTTTGGTTTTTAATAATAATCAATATTACTAGACCACACTGCGCTGATTTCAAATTTTCAAACGGAATTTAATTATCTCTTCCCTTTCCTGAGATATTTTTTTTCAAAGTTGCACCTCAAAAAATTGTGTTTTTTCACTACATCTTTAGAATGCGTAGAGATACCCTCTCAACGATTAAACCAGTCTATTCTACAAGCAAAGTTACGTAAAGAAATGTTTTGTCCGCATATATGTTCTTTGGAACAATTTGGGGAAAAATGAGAAAAACGAAAAAACAGGAATTTCAGTTTTTCGCTTGGAAACTTTTTTTCTCCAAATTTATTTAGTTTTTGGACTTAAGTAAATATGGATACGCTGATTCTAAATTTTCAAACCGATTTTAAATATCTCTTACCGTTTTCGAGATATTTGCGTTTAAAGTTAGATCTGAAAAATCTGTTATTTCAGGAATAGTCCTGAAATGGGTCGAGATACGACCTCAACGACCTCACCAATCGATTCTACGGGCAAAATTACATAAGTGTACCAATTTTCATATTTTTATTCCAACGGATACAATTTTTAGAACAGAAAAACTGAAAATGGCCAAAATCGAAAAAAATGCCTGATGAACCCCTGACGATTTTTTTCGATTTTGGCCATTTTTAGTTTTTCTTTTCTAAAAATTGTATCCGTTGGAATAATATTATGAAAATTGGTACACTTATGTAATTTTGCTCGTAGAATCGATTGGTGAGGTCGCTGTTGTTGTATCTACACCCATTTCAGGTCTAATCCTGAAAAACCACTTTTTTCAGGTGTAACTTTGAACGCAAATATCTCGAGAACGGTAAGAGATAATTGAAATCGGTTTGAAAATTTGGAATCAGCGCATAGCTATTTACTTAAGTCCAAAAAATAATTAAAATTGGAGAGAAAAAGTTTCCGAGTGAAAACCTGATATTCCCGTTTTTTGGTTTTTCTCATTTTTCACCAAATCATTCCAAAGAACGTATATGCGGAGAAAACATTTCTTTATGTAACTTTGCCCGTAGAATCGACTGGTATAATCGTTGAGATTGTATCTCTACACATTTTAGAGATATGTTGAAAAAACAAATTTTTTGAGGTGCAACTTTGAAGTCAAATATCTCAGGAATGGGAAGAGATAATTAAATTCGGTCTGAAAATTTGAAATCAGCGCATTGTTGTCTATTAATGTGGACTATTTTCAAAAATTGGAAATTTGGACCCAAAAATGGTTTTTTTTTAATTATTTGGGCTGTATATAAAGAATTGTAGAGTGAAAAACCAAAAATTGTAACTTTTTATGTTTAAATATAATTGGAAATAACTTGGAGATGTAAAAAGATAACCATTTTTAATTGTAATCAGTCAAATAGATAATTTTAACTCAAAATACTGAAAAAGATTTTGCTAATTTTATTTTTCGGATTCAACCTTCGATAAAAGTATAGTAACACATATAATTAGCAATAATTTCTACCATTTATTATTCTACTACAATACGTTAAATAGTATATTATTTAACAAGCATAATATGTAGGCTATATTACACGAGGATGTAATTAAAAATACGAGCGGTAGCGAGTATTCTTAATCATCCGAGTGTAATGTAGCCATATTATGCGAGTCAAATACTATACTTTATCTACAACTATCAGGCATATAAAATATCTGATAATTATATGTTAAATATTCAGTTAACTGTGAGTAGTTCATATATAGCTTAACAGATGGCGCCACAGTAGCACTTAAATGTCAAAATAATTATTCAAATTGTATTTATTATACTTTTATAATAATTTATATTGATATTTATAATAAAAAATATATTATTAATAAATTAACAGTTTATTAAAATGTTATGTGTTAAATTATATGCTCTATTTATTACAGAAAAGTGTAGCGTGTAATATAACTTTTCATATTACACTTGTGTAATATGAGTAGTATATTATATGTAGTATCACACGTATAATGTCCCCATATTTCAATAGTTGTAAATAATTTTTTTTTTATAATTATTATATGAGGTCTATTACATTTTTACATTTAGTACCCGAAATAAAGTCTATTTACAATCTCAAATAAGCAAGCAACAAAATAAAGAAAATCTCCATTTAAATTCTCAAACGCTAGGGAATTTCGAATTTTAAATAACCCACAGTTGGTACGCCTGAATTCACGTGTTAAACAGGTGTTACATCTAATTTAATTTGTTTCGTATTAAGGGAGCGAATTGCTTATTTTCTACAGTTGGCAGTCTTTTGGTCGTTAGGGTCTTTTATGTTTTTATGTTGGTGTATATTAGGGTATAATTCTTTTAACTTGCTTTATGATTTCATTTCGGTGGCCCTTAATATCGTTAATAATAAGGGGAGCTGTATTTCCACTGAGAATTAATCTTTTTTACAAAAATGTTCGAATAGAATTACAATTCAATATTGTCCTCGCTCAAAATAATATGCTTAGGAAGCAGGGCATGTAACCGAAAAAAATACTGGTTAACGGTTAACCCGTATAGAGAACGTTATAATAATAACGGTTTTAGTTTAAAAACCGGTTTTTAAAAATTGGAAACCGGTTTAAACCGGTTAATATATCGGTTAAAAAAATAATTAAAATTAATTAAAACAAATTAATTATAAAAATTTGATTAAAAAAAACAGAATAATTTATTTAAAAAAATAATAAAAAATTAACATCTGAGAAAAATGTAACAACTAAAAAAAGCAATTTAATTAATGAATATTCACAAAAAATCCCGTAATATCTTCAGAAAAACGCAGGTCACTTTTCAATTTTAAACTTGCCTGTGTTGACAAAGGCCGTATTTATTTGGGACTTTTTAAGTAACCTTAACGGCCAGAGAGACTACCTACATTTATGACTCTCCAATAAAATGGAAATTGTAAAAACTATCATGACTCATGTTCAAATACAAGTAGAAAACACAGATATAAAAAAATATTTAAAAAAAATTCTTGCTAAATGAAAAATAAAGGTTAATGTTCGCTAAAACCGGTTTATTTTTTTTTTGGTTAACGGTTACCGGTTTTTTCAGCCTTAAAAATATCGGTTAAAATTACGGTTAAAGTTCGCAATTTTTATTCAAAATATCGGTTACCGGTTTTTTGTTAACCGGTTTTTTTAACCGGTTACATGCCCTGTTAGGAAGTCAGTCAGTGTTATTGTCAGTTATAAGAACACTTATTAGATATGGCATACTTCTCAACATGGCATCCCTCATGGGAACGCATGCATATGTTTACATCTTTTAGTATAGGTATATTCTCTAATCTCTTTACACTAATATAAGATTAATCCGTTTAAAGATAATATTATAGTATTTCTATTTATTAATAAGAATCCAGAGCGTTAATACATGCATTGTAAAGATATGATAATAAACCTGATATCGGCGTCCTCTTGTTCTCTCTTTAGGACCCGTTCCTCTAAGTTGTACAAAACACACATTGTCATTCCAGTTACAATTGTCACAAGCATGCACATGAACTCATGACATAGAAAGGAGGTGTGACAGGTGACTCCCAAGTCCTAGACTTGGGGAGGTACTCCGCGAGTAGTGAACGCTAGTATCTACACCCATTACTATATCATCACAGCAGAATGGGCCAGTCAAGCCTAGCTCCTGGCGTGTTCACTCACATCCAGTACTTAGCCCAGTCTCCATAATGAATGCGGCCTAGCACCTCGTCATTACCAATACCCACTATTTGCACACATGGGTACTGTAACCACCTACAGAGTCCCACGACTCTGCCGGAGAGACTTACAACCACGGAAGTCCTACACTTCCTAACACATGTAGATCCCAGATCTACTAATGAATCCTCGATTCATAAACCAGCGCTGCAGACGCTCCTGTGAGTCTCTCTCACCGTAAGTCTCTCCCATGGGTTCCACACCCATTCTGTTAGTAGGTTCCAGGGCGTCCTAGACACCCACCAGGTAGGGGAAGGTATTCTCTACGTTTGGGGCCACAAATAGTACATCTTGATACATTTATACCATGCGAATAATATGTCGACCGTTCAGTAATTCATCCATGAGCATTAACATTACTTATAACTAGAATAACCGTGAATTGCCACTCATCTTTAATTACTTTAACCTGCATATGTTTACTCATTGACATGAGGTCACAAGGCACAGTCTTGAGTTCACTTATCACTGAATACCAACCGCACTATTTGGCACGCACTGACTAACTAACCCCCGGGCCATCGAAAGTTTATGTTTACCACTAGTCTTGAATTCTTCCTCAAGTGGTTTGTATTAGTTCTAAATAAGTTGGACTAAGCCAGAATCTGCATCTTACAGTTATAAGAACACGTAATGGATATGGTACGCTCCTCCACATGGCTTCCCTCATGGGAACGCATGCATATGTTTACATCTTCTAGTGTATATTCTCTATACTCTTTATCCTAATATAAGAACAATCCGTCTTTAGTTATAAGAACACATAATGGTTCCTATGAGGGAAGCCATGTGGAGGAGTGAACCTTTGATTTTTCATACAATTTATTATCAAAACTACATTTTTCTAACATATCCTTTGTGGGTTTTAGTAACAAACAAGTAACAAACGTCGTATAAAACGAGTATAATATACCGAGTGTGTTTCAATATTCTTATAAGGCTCAAAATTATCTTCATTAAAGTTAAATACAGATATTTCTCTTTTCAATGTTATAAAACACATGTACTTTAAAATCTCGAGATCCTAATGGTTAATAAAAACCGGTAACCGATATTTTTAACGAAAATTGCGAACTTTAACCGTAATTTTAATCGATATTTTTCAGGCCGAATATACCGGTAACCGTTAACCAAAAAAAAAACCGGTTTTAGCGAACATTAACCTTTATTTTAATGTCATTTAGCGAAAAAAAAATTTAATATTTTCTTTATATCTGTGTTTTCTATTTGTATTTGAACATGAGTTATGACAGTTTTTACAATTAACATTTTATTGGAGAGTCATAAATGTAAATAGTCTCTTTGGCCGTTAAGGTTACTTAAAAAGTCCCAATAAATACGGCCTTTGTCAACACAGGCAAGTTTAAAATTAAAAAGTGACTTGCGTTCTTCTGAAGATATTACGGGAATTTTTGTGAATATACATTAATTAAATTGCTTTTTTTTAATTGTCATATTTTTCTCAGATGGTAATTTTTTTTTTTAATTAATTATTTTGTATTTTCTTTAATCAAATTTTTATAATTAATTTGTTTTTATTAATTTTAATTATTTTTTTAACCCATATATTAACCGGTTTAAACCGGTTTCCAATTTTCAAAAACCGGTTTTGGAACTAAAACCGTTATTATTATAACGTTCTCTATAAGGGTTAACCGTTAACCAGTATTTCTTCCGGTTACATGCTCTGCTTAAAACGGACAATTTTATAACTCAGTTTTCATTTCTAAGTACTAATTTGATCAAAGTCTTTATAATAATCAACATTTCTTTATTAAAATCAAACTTTTACTATTCTAGTATAATACATTGTCATTGATCATTGAAGATATTTCATTTGTTGTAATAATTGATTTTGTAATTGTTTCTTTATTTGTGCTTGAAGTAGTAACTATTTATTTCAGTGAACTATTTCTATTTTCTGTACAACTGCTGTATTTCATTCTAACGATAATATATTACAATCGTTTCGTTGAAAATTTATATAAATAGCTGCTATATTTTATGTATTTCAGTGAAAAATAAAGACAATTACTAAAGAACTACATTTTCTTACGCTTAATTTGTATATTAGCCTTACAAAATTTATATTTTAGACAAATTTGAGTCATTAATATCTCATTCGTTAACGTCTGCAAGAAAAATTACCTAAAATATATCAAAAAATTAAACCGGGTATATTTCAAGCAAAAATTTAAGGAATTATAAAGAAAAAAACTATAAATATAGTTTAAAATAGAATTATTGTTTGTAATTAAAGCAAAATGTAGATTTGATTAAATGAATTACGGATCAAAAATTCAAACAAACAAAAGCTATTAATCTTGCTATTAAAATACCAGTAATTTAAACATCGAAACGATTTTTCGGTGGAATTTAATTAGTCATGTAATACCCCCAATAATTTATCATTTTTGGCATTACATTTGACTATATATATCCTAGTAATTTAGTTGTATTACAATTATTACATGAATATTTGGCAATACGCATTTTGAATTACATAATCTTTATAAATTACAATAGGACTGTCGCGTTAAAGAAGATTTATTGATAAAACCTTGTTTTTAAAAAGGAAAATGTTGGTAAATTTTATATGGGTTCAAATTTAAAATATTAAAACTCAAAAAATGTTGGTTTTAATCAAGTATAATTTGATAACAACAACTTACAATGTCTTCTTTAACCCAATTCTTGTATACTGACAGAGGGTTTAGACAAATTTAAAAAAAAATCTATTCTAACCAGTAACGGACATCTGGGTCGATATAATTAATATATATATATATATATATATATATATATATATATATATATATATATATACCGGGTGTCCCAGCTCGACCGACACATGGGAGTTTTACATGGGAAATCAGTTAATTATGAATAGTATCTCCCCAGTGCAAGATATTAACTTCAAATTTTGTATACTTATCGGAGAATATTAATTCTATGGATCACACATATTTGAAATACGCAATTTCGTCTGCAGGGCGAGATTTATTAAATTTAAAATCTAACAATTTCGTTTAAAATCAGACAGCCATGGAAATAAAAGAAAATATTTATCTAGCCTGCAAGTGACAATTATATAGAAGGTGGAAATAAACATATAAAAAAATTAACACAACACTAAAACTTTTAAATAACATCAATTTGAATTATTTTCTTTATCATAATCTAAAACTGTAGCTCCTTTTACAAATGTCGTGGCAATAACAACAAAGCACGATATTCTTCATTAACACAAAATGATTTACAATCAGAAATTTCTAATCATAGTTGGGGAAAAATATGGAAAAATTAACACAACACTGAACTTTTAAATAACATCAATTTGAATTATTATGTTGAACATAATCTAAAACTGGAGATTATTTTGCAAATGTCGTGCCAATAATACCAACAAAGCAAACTGATATTCTTTTATTAACACAACATGAATTTTTGTCGTAGCATCAATAAATTAACACAACAATAAACTCTTAAATGGCATCAATTTGAATTACTGTGTTTAACATAATCTAAAACCAGAGGTCCTTTTACAAATGTCGTAGCAATAACAACAAAGCACGATATTCTTCATTAACTCAACATGATTTACAATCAGAAATTTCTAATAAAATTGTTATTTATAATAAAACTGAATTAAAAAAAGTAAATCGAAGGCTGATATGGCAAGTTAATTAAAAATTTTTTGTAAAGTTTTCGCAAATTATTTTCTGTATTTTTAACTTTAATAAACATAAAAAAAAATTAACACAACACTGAACTTTTCAATAACATCAATTTGAATTATTATGTTTAACATAATCTAAAACTGGAGATCCTTTTGCAATTGTCGTGGCAATAATACCAACAAAGCAAACTGATATTCTTCATTAACACAACATGATTTACAATCAGAAATGTGTTTAATTACTCATATAAACCTAATTAAATTAAGTTTGTAATATATTTAATAAAATCTTAAATAAGATCAATTTGAATTATTATGTTTAACATAATCTAAAACTGGAGCTCCTTTTACAAATGTCGTGGCAATAATAACAACAAAGCAACTGATATTCTTCATTAACACAACATGATTTACAATCAGAAATGTGTTTAATTACTCATATAAACCTAATTAAATTAAGTTTGTAATATCTATAATAAACCCTTAAATAAGATCAATTTGAATTATTATGTTTAACATAATCTAAAACCAGAGGTCCTTTTACAAATGTCGTGGCAATAACAACAAAGCACGATATTCTTCATTAACACACCATGATTTACAATCAGAAATTTCTAATCAGCACAGTAATCAAATTCTGCTTACAGAGGCCGTAGGCGATATATCAGGATGAAATACACCACGGCAGTAATTGGATTTTTCCAATAATCAATTCTTGTTGGCTAAATTCATCTTGTGAGCGGGATTATTAAAACTAAACAGCGATTGAGGAGGGATGTTTCTTTCAGACGAGGTTTTACGACGGATTGATCTTTAAATATCACGTTTTATAGCAAAACTTTGTTGGGGGTTTGATATATTTTGTAGAGATGTCAAAGATGTAGTTTAAAATTGAAATAAATCAGAATTCAATACACTTTGAAACATGTTTCGAGTAGTACAGAGTGGTTTATTGGGTATAATCAACAGTTTTTTGTTGTAATCAACATTTGTATCACCATTTCTTTGTTAAATCAATCTTTTACATTTACAAGCTTAGTCATGTTTTCACCTTTTCTTAACTTAACCTAATCTAATCTAACCTAAACTAACCCAACCTAACATAATCTAACCTGATCTAACCTAATCTTACCTAACTTAACTTATTTTAATTTAACCTAACGTAACCTAACCTAATATAATCAAACCTAACCTAACCATACCTAATCTATCCTAATTTAACTAAACCTAATTTAGTCTAATCTAACCTAACCTAACTTAATCTAATTTAATCTCCAAGTCTTCCTCTTTCGTCCCAAATCTAACCTAGTCTTAATCAAATTTAATATAACCTAACCTAACCTTAACTCACCTAATCTAACCTAACCTAATCTAACCTAACTTAACATAACCCAACCTCCAATTAACCTAACCAGACCTAAGCTAATCTAAACCTAACCTAAATTAATCTAACTAGACCTAACCTATCCTAACCAGACCTACCCTAACCTAACCTAACCTGATCTGTAGTAACGATACATAAAATTATTACTTATAATTGCTTCTATGCCTCAGTTTATGACCATCCTTATAATGTCCAACATTTTGTATGAAAGAAAAAACAAACTACTCACTAACAAAACACAAATACATTTCGTACGAATTTAAAACATGGATTTACAAATCTAAACCTATTTATTATAACTTCTACTAGATATGACATTAATTAATTTATGAACATTTCAATTATAAGTTTGGTGCGCTTTTTATGTGTATTTGGTGCACTTTTTACCTCGCATTTTGACTACCTTAAATCAATTTGAAGTGGTAGAATGTTTTCAAAAAAACACTTTTGTCGAAAACATTTGATATCTTGAATAAAACAACTTTTTAGGTTTAGTTCTGTAAATTTACAGAATCTTTTGATTGATTATTCATTTGGTTACTATAACCAAAACCCTTACATAACTACGATATAAACACAACATTTTCCATAGTTCTTATTTTAAATGACCAGCTGTTACACACTTTGTAGTCTCTTGCCAATAATGGTACAGTTCCAAAGAAGTATTCATGACTCATATATTGAAGGGCATTTCCCCTAATAAAATATAAAAGCCCTTTTCATCCCAAGTTACCCTACTTCAGTAAATAATCTTCAACAAGAATCCCTTACTTCAAGTGACACTCTAATGGTTGATTCCACAACGTTATAGGTATAGTAGAAATAGATGTATATGAAACCGACTTATGCGGATTTTACAACCTTTTATGTCTGGGTGGGAAGCTTTGTGGTCAGGAGTTATAAATTATCCCAACTCAAAGGTATCACTTGAAAAGTAACAACAGGGCCATATCATATTCTTCTCACATTGGATACATATTTGCAACGATTTTTCAACGTCGACGGCTGATCTGCTAGATGTTGAACTATTTCTTACGAATGTTGTTTTCAGCATGACTTACGTTCACAAAATGTTATTCCCAGGATCTCCACATATTCGTATTTACAGTTTTAGGCAAGCACTACTAAAAACTGCAAGCATAGAAATAACTTTTTGATGACATGTCCAAAACTGACCGTGTACCTCTAAAAAAAAATTTTAGTAACTAATAATGGATTTCTTAGTATAATTGGAAATTCAAATGAAAAGAAAATCTTAAGAATGAACAACTTGACTTAGTCAAATCTCTGTTGATCACTCCGCTTTAATCCCTTTTAGATTTTCCTACCATTGTAAAGCTAGTTAATACTTAATTTCTGCCTTTGTTCTTCTATGTATAAATACTAAAAATTTTGTGCAAAGTATATTCATTAGTATTTTCTGATAATGACCTTATAAGGCGAAATATAAATAAAAAAAAATTCTCACAACCAAATATATTTTATATTTATGTCAATAACTGTTTATATTTAAAATTAACTCTAATCTCTTCTCAATTTTCAAATTTAAATTAGAAGACGTGCGTTTAAAATGCATTATTATTTGAATATTATAATCTAGATATAAAAGTACAATTAGGAAACATTTTGAAAGAAATTTCTTGTCCGACCCTTAACAGCATACGACAGAAGAAAGTACCTGCCTAAATGAACCATTACCGCAAGTCCCATAAAACTTTATAAGGGTAATCGGCTTATCCGAAAGTGAATTTCATATATCTATGCCTCTACTATAACTTTGATTAGTCCTGTTTTTGTTTTGATACAAAACTATATTTGATACATATTTTGTCATTACAAACAGAATTAATTACACTTTTTATAGTCTGCAAATGTAAAAATAGTTACGCTTAACGAAACATTGACTTTGAAATTCCAAAATGTTTGCATAAGTTACAGAGAGGTTGCCAAATTATAACGAAAACTTGGCAGAATATACAGAGAACTTTTAAAGTGTTTCTAAGTTCAAATATAATGTTTTTCCTTCCATTCAAATCTTATAATCATCCTGATTGTTCACACATCTTAAAGATACAATTTTTAGATAAAAACAAATATATTACATCTTATAACAACTATATATCTGTACAATTTTTAACATGCTTTTCATTAATTCATGATAATAACAATAATAAATTGTTTAAATACATAAAACATTGCATTAAACTTGTATATTTTCACAAAATAACTTGATTAATTGTTTACAACAAGATTTTCATACCAAGTTTGACATTTTTAGTGTATTTAGACAATAATAACAAAAAATGTATTCATATATGAAATAATACAATATGAAATACATATTAAATATATAACACAGTGAAAATAAAGAACAGTTTTCTATATTTAAGCTGACCTAATGAATTGTTTCATAAATGCATTTCATTTTTATGTTTGCTTGCGTTTTCATTAAATATATAATTAAAATATATGAAAAACTTGTTATATTACGATATTTCTGTACAATTTTTAACATACATTTTATTAATTTATAATAATAACAATAATTAATTGTTTAAATACATAAAACATTGTCTTAAACTTGTATATTTCCACAAAATAAATGATTACATTATTACAATAAGAATTGCTTACCAAGTTTGACATTTTTAGTGTATTTAGAGATAATAATAACAAAGATGTATTAATATATGAAATAATACAATATATAACACATATTAAATATATAACACAGTGAAAATAAAGAACAGTTTTCTATATTTAAGGTGACCTAATGAATTGTAGTAGTTTTTATATTATTTTATAGATTTAGTGAAATATTAAATTATACAAGTTAATTTTTTAAGAAAAAACAACAATAATTGGATGTAATATGTTTTTTAATGTACAAAATCATACAAAAATTTATTACAAACACAAAAATTTGTGAATTTTCACAAAAAAGTTATAAATACAATACACTTAAGTGTAAAAATAATATGAAATTATGTGGAATATTACTTTAAAAACAATGAAATTTGATTATAAATACATAATATGCTAATGTTTCATTTCAATCATTGCTGATTACTATAATAATTATGTACAAGATTTGGTTTAACGTTATTGTAAAACAATTTTTCATATTAATTTCAAGATTTAGTGTAATATTAGCTTAAACAAGTTAATTTATTAAGTAAAAATTGCAAAATTGGATAATAATACAATATGTAACACAATAATTATATAACTCAGTGAAAATAACGAAGTTTTCTATATTTCAGGAGTCATAATGAATTCTATTAGATTTTATATTAATTTATAGATTTAGTGAAATATTAGACTATACAAGTTTATTTATTTAGAAAAAAACACCTAAAATTTGTGAATTTCTGTAAAATATTATGATATTATGTGGAATATAACTTTAAAACAATTAAAATTGATTGTAAATACATATTTTGGTGATGTTTCATTACAATCATTGCTGATTACTAATTTACTATAATAATTATGTACTAGATTTAGTTTAACGTTATTGTAAAACAATTTTTCATATTAATTTCAAGATTAAGTGTAATATTAGCTTATAAAAGTTATATTTATTAAGTAAAAACAGCATAAATTGAATAATAATACAATATGTAACACATTAAATATATAACTCAGTGAAAATAAAGAACATTATTCTATTTTTAAGGTGACCTAATGAGTTCTAGTAGAGTATACGAAGAACTCAAGTGATTTAGTTAATATACCATCTGTCATTTCGGCCTTGAACTGAAGTACAGTTTAGATATAAGTTCAATGAAATGAACATTTTAGAATAAAACTTATAAAATTGTTATCTGTTGTTCATACTGCTGATTACTGTAAATATTCATCTTATAATTTTGATTTCTTACATTTATTTTACTTAAATATTATTAATACATAACATAATTTCAATATTCAAACCTTACATGTAATTTAGTTTTAAAATCATAAATAAAGCAAAACAATATAAATAAAAATAAAGTTATTTTATTTCTATTTATTTATAAAGTTATCTATATGTATACAAACATTAATATTTAAATAAATAACACAAACACACCAATATTTTATCAATTTATTTTTATTTTTATTACATTTGTACAAATATATATTTTTATCACCATTTTAAAAACCACAAATTTAGTTTTTTCGTTATAACCATCGTATCTATATACAAAAAAAAAAACATTGAAAAGAGAAAACGAAAAGAGATAATTAAATTCCGTTTGCAAATTTAAAATCAGCGAATCAAAATTTACTAATATCCATTTACAAATTTTTAAAAATTATTAAAATAGGCAATATCCTAAAATTGTTTTTTTTTTCGGACAATTTTTAAATATCCTTATAACTCTTGTATTTCTCAAGATAAAAATTTGAAAATTAGTACACATATGTAATTTTATCTGTAAAATTGAATGGTGAAGTCGTTGATATCTTATCACAACCCATTTTGGGTACAAACCTAATAATACTTTTTTCCAGGTATAAATTTAAATGTAAATATCGCCAAAACGAAAAGAGATAATTAAATTCCGGTTACAAATTTGGAATCAGCGCATCAACATGTACGAATATCCACGAATAAATTTTTAAAAATTATTAATATAGGCAATATCCTAAAATTGATTTTTTTTTTTCGGACAATTTCAAATTGTCATTATAACTCTTGTATTTCTTAAGATTAAATCTTGAAAATTGGTACACATATGTAATTTTATCTGTAGAATCGAATGGTGAAGTCGTTGATATCTTATCACAACCCATTTTGGGTACAAACCCAATAATACTTATTTTCCAGGTATAACTTTCAATGTGAATATCTCCAAAACCAAAACAGATAATTAAATTCTGTTGAAAGATTTGGAAAGAGCACATCTCAAGGTATAAAAATCCAGAAAAGTTTTAAAAAATGATTTATAAATATGATTTTTCAAATTTAATAATTAAATATAAATTATCAATATAAATAACGAATTATTGTTCTATGTATACAGTAAACGAACGAACTATATATACAATGCTTAAAAGTAATGAATATTAAGTTAATTTCCACACAGAAAAGTGTTGATTATAACAAAATTTGTTGATTTTCCCAAATAAAGGATTGATTATAACTCAGCTTATCCGAAAGTGAATTTCATATATCTATGCCTCTACTATATATATACAAACTTATATTTGAATATTTTGAGCGACCGCTGAACTAAGTTATCCCCACTATTCGACGCTAAGACCAGTTCTGACTCAGTAATGGCGGTCACTGGTTGTTAGGTAGTCTCATAAACGAATAAATCGTGAAAAACCGTGTTTATTTAGTGAAAATTTAGTGAATTAGTGCCCCTAAGTGTAGTTTGTGTGTGTGTTTGTGCTTTTGTGTAGTTTAGTGCTGGTTTTTTAGTGGAATTATGTGTTTTTAACCGTTTTTAAAGTTGTGCTACTTCGGTCGCTTTGGAATGTAAGTTGAGTTTTAGTTTACGTTGTTTAAAACTTGTTTGAGACAAGATTTCGTGAAATATTAGTTTAAATAAGTTTGTTTGTTGGGCAAAACTTGAAAAATTGAATGTAATATGATTTTTAATGTAAAAAATATACAAAAATTGATTATAAACACATTTTTTTTTCAAGAAAAACAACGAATAATTGTGAATTTTCCTAAATAAAGTTATTAATACAATGTTTCTGAGCGTTTTTGGTATAAATAATGTGATATTATAAGGAATATTACTGAAAAAACAATTAAATTTGGTTATAAATACATATTTTAATGATGTTTCATTATAATAATCGCTGATTACTATAATAATTATGTATGTAGTTTTGATTAAACGTTAAATATTAGTTTAAACATGTTAGTTTGTTAAGCAAAACTTGAAAAATTGGATGTAATTTGGTTTTTAAGGTGAAAATTAAACAAAAATTGATTATAAACACATTTTTTTTAAGAAAAACAACTAAAATTTGTGATTTTTTCTAAAATAAAGTGATTAATACAATACCCTTAAGTATTTTTTGTACAAATACTATGAAATTTTGTGGAATATTACTTTAAAAACAATTAAATATGGTTATAAATACATATTTTGATGATGTTTCATTAAAATAATCGCTAATTACTATAATAATTATATATGTAGTTTTGATTAAACGTTAAATATTAGTTTAAACATGTTAGTTTGTTAGACATAACTTGAAAAATTGGATGTTATGTGGTTTATAATGTGAAAATCAAACAAAAATTGCTTACTAACACTTTTTTTCAACAAAAATAACTAAAATTTGTGATTTTTTTCTAAAAATAAGTGATTAATGCAATATACTTAAGTGTTTTATGTACAAATACTGTGATATTATAAGGAATATTACTTTAAAAATAATTAAAATTGGTTACAAATACATATTTTGGTGACGTTTCATTAAAAAAAATTCTGATTATTACAAAAATTAAGTACAAAACATTTAAAAATTTGTAAATTTTCCTAAAAAAAGGGATTAATACAATAATATTAAGTGTTTTCTGTACAAAAACTATGAAATTATGTGGAATATTACTGTAAAAACAATTAAATTTGAGTATTAATACATATTTTGATGATGTTTCAGTAAAAAAAAACGCTGATTACTACAATAATTATGTACTAGATTTGGTTTAACGTTATTTTAAAACAATTTTTCATATTAATTCCAAGATTTAGTGAAATATTAGCTTATACAAGTTAATTTGTTAAGTAAAAACAGAAAAAAATAGAGATAATATGTTTTTGATGGAGAAAACATACAAAAATTGATTACAATCACATTTTTTTCAATAAGAACACCTAAAATTTGTGAGTTATCACAAAAAAAGTGATTAATACAATATTATTAAGTGTTTTCTGTACAAAAAGAATGAAATTATATGGAATATTACTTAAAAAAAAACAATTAAAATTCATTACAAATACATATTTACTTGATTACTACAAAAATGATGTATAAGATTTGTTTTGACAATATTTTAAAACAATTTTCATATTTATATCACCAATTTATAATAATAATAACAATAAATAATTGGTTTAATACAAGAAATTTGTGTTTAAACATATGTATTTTTATGAAATTAATTGATTACTACAATATTTTTATATAAATTACTTTGTATTATTATTTTTTCATGTTTATTTAATTAATTCTTTATAATAACAAAATAATTGTTTTAATACAAGGAATATTAGCTTAAACATGTATATATTCGTAAAAACCAAATATATAACCAAAATGTGGAATATTATTGAAATATTCAAATTAATTTAATGTTAATAATAATAAAGTCCATTAATATACGAAATAATTACATGTTTAATTCGTATTAAATTCCCAATATGAAAACACGAACATAATTAAACACGAAACACGAAACAAAAAATGTAAAATCACTTGACTTCGCTTGTTATTTTTAGTTCTTGTTTGAAGATAGATTTATTTTTAGAATTTTCGTCAACAGTTCATAAAGAGATACAAACATGTGTTTTAGGGGTATATTTAAGGAGAATTATAAATAAGTAAACGTAAATATTTTTATAAACGAACTTAAACAATACTATTTCAACATTTCGTTAATTTAAATCAGGGCATGTAACCGAAAAAATACTGGTTAACGGTTAACCCTTATAGAGAACGTTATAATACCGTAATAACGATTTTAGTTCGAAAACCGGTTTTTGAAAATTGGAAACCGGTTAATATAACGGTTAAAAAAATAATTAAAATAAATTAAAACAAATTAATTATAAAAATTTGATTAAAAAAAATTACAGAATAATTAATTAAAAAAAAATTACTATCTGAGAAAAATATAACAATTTAAAAAAAGCGATTTATTTAATGTATATTCACAAAAATTCCCGTAATATCTTCAGAAAAACGCAGGTCACTTTTCAATTTTAAACTTGCCTGTGTTGACAAAGGCCGTATTTATTTGGGACTTTTTAAGTAACCTTATCGTCCAAAGAGACTACCTACATTTATGACTCTCTAATAAAATGTTAATTGTAAAAACTGTCATGACTCATGTTCAAATACAAATAGAAAACACAAATATAAAAAAATATAAAAAAAATTCTTGCTAAATGATATTAAAATAAAGGTTAATGTTCGATAAAACCGGTTTATTTTTTTTGGTTAACGGTTACCGGTATTTTCGGCCTAAAAAATATCGGTTAAAATTACGGTTATAGTTCGCAATTTTCGTTAAAAATATCGGTTACCGGTTTTTATTAACCGGTTCTTTTAACCGGTTACATGCCCTGGTTTTAAGGGTATATTTAAGGAGAATTATAAATAAGTAAACGTAAATATTTTTAAATACGAACTTAAACAATACTATTTCATCTTTTCGTTAATTTAAATTCAGACATTATGTTCTAAATACATACATACATTTAAAATAAGGTGATATACATTCGTCCTCTGTTCCAATTTAAATAATGACGTAATTTAAACATGAAGTACTATAAATACCAGAGTATATATGTCATTAATTACATGTAATTTAAAATGTGAATGTTTTTTCATATGTGGACAATTTTGACAGGAAAAAGCAATAAACTGTTTAAAATTTTGGACCTTTATTTGAACTGGGAAATAAAAAATGTTAAATACGTAATGAAATATTTAATAGGTATATTTATTTTAAATATTAACTATGTCAATGATTCTTACAGTCTTGTTCCTTTCAGGATTGTAGTTTTGTGATAATAACAACTTAACAACATACATATGTTAGAGTTTTGAAGATGATTTTAGTAATAAAAACTTTTGTACAACACAAAATAAATTGATTTTAATAAAGAAATTGTTCATTAAATACCATAAACATTGATTTTAAGTAATAATAACTGATTATTTTAACTAAAAGTTTGATTTAAGTAAAAACAATGATGATTACAACAATAGAATTGTTGATTTTAGTAACGAAAATGGTGATGACAATATAATAAATGTTGATTTTATGAAAAATCATTGATTATATCAACTAGAATATTGATTTTAATAAAGAAATTGTTCATTATATACCATAAACGTTGATTTTAAGTAATAATAATTGATTATATCAACTAAAATATTGATTGTAGTAAAGATAATGTTGATTACAATAACAGAATTGTTGATTTTAGTAACGAAAATGTTGATTGTTATACAATAAACATTGATTTTAGGCAAAAATCATTGATTATACCAACTACAAGATTGATTTTAATACAGAAATTGTTGGTTAATTCAAGAAAACTTGATTTTAGTAAGAAAAACTCCTTAATTATTCAAAATACTTCGTAATGATACGATCATTACAATACTTTTTAACTTAATTTTATACAAGAATCAGTGATTATATCAACTACAAAATTGATTTTAATAAAGAAAACACTTAAAAATACGTTAATTCCTAAAAACAATATACTTATTTTAGTAAATTCAACTTTTCTAGTTAAATATCAAAAAAATATTAGTATATAACTTTATTTTCATTGTTAAAACACTTTATAAAGCATATATTTAAACTTATTTTCTTATAATAATCGTTGTAACTTGAAACAAACATTTGAAATATGATTCCCACAAAAAGTGTTAAGTAAGCAAAGACGTTTTTATCTGTGATTCAAGTTGAAACGTGTCTGTAGCGATAAAAAATTAGCTGTAAAAATAAATATAAACTGTGAATAATATTTGCACACTGCACAATAGTTATTTTGTTAATTTAATGCACAACAACAAAAATTTAACAGGAAATGTTATTAAATTTGATGAAATTTTTATTCTCACGATAAAATATTTAAACTCAGTCGCTGTAAAAAATTATGATTAGGTCACCTATTCTTAAGAAACGATAAGAAATGTAAATAAAACTGTGACAGAATATAAACACGTTCAATATTTACAAAAAGCAAACATTGAGAATAGATAACGATAAATACCTATGAATACTGAAAGTTTATGAATGGAATTTGAATAAAACTTCCAATGAAACAATAATTCGTCATTGTATATCATTGAAGTCTGATGAATATTAATTTTTTAGCCAAGGTTAACTGTTATTTATAAATTGTGAGTTGCCTTCTACATATAATGTTTATAAAACATATGTATATGACACATTTTTTTAAATATTTGTTAAAACTTCAGCCTACATTCTGTTAAAATACAAATTAAATGTAGTTTTAATTGAAACTAATAAATAATTTGTATTTTAGAAGCATTTTTTCTTAAAATTTAGTTACCTTCCATAAATTATGTTTATAAAACCTGTGTATATGACACATTTTTAAATTTTTTTATTGAAATTTCAGCCTACATTCTGTTTAAATACAAGTTAAATGTAGTTTTAATAGAATCCAATATATAATTTACATTTTAGAAGCAATTTTTCTTAAAATTTAGTTACCTTCTATAAATATTGTTTATAAAACGTGTGTATATGACACATTTTTAAAATTTTTTATTGAAACTTCAGCCTACATTCTGTTTAAATACAAATTAAGTGTAGTTTTAATGAAAACTAATAGATAATTTACATTTTAGTTGCAATTTTGTTTTAAATTTGTTGATTTTAGTTAAGAAAAATGTTGACAAGACACCAATGACATTGATTTAGTAACAAAATTGTTGATTTTACCATATTCTTTGTTGATTTTAATAAAAATGTTGATTACAATAAAATAAATGATCATATTAGTAAAGAAAACTTTGAGTAAAAGATAAATAACTTTGGTTTGAAGTTAATTGAAATAAATATTTTAATTAAAATAAAGAACAAATTGATTTTAATCAAGAATTTTGATTAGGACTTTTAAAAAAATTGATTTTAATAAAGAAAAATTGTTTACAACAACAGTACTTTTGATTTTCGTAACGCAATTGGTAATTTTAATAAAAAAATTGATTTTAATAAAGAAAAGGTTTATCATAAAGTAAATATTTATTGATTTTAGTAACACATATATTAATTACAATAAACAGGAAGCTGTTTTTCATTTAAAACTTGGATTACAACAACAAAATGTTGATTACAATAAAATAAATGATCAATTTTAGTAAAAATAACGTTGATTAAATGATAAATAACTTTAATTTTAATTTAATTTAAACGAACATTTAGATTAAAATAAAGAATGTGTTGACTTTAATCAAAAAAATTTTATTAAGACTTTAAAAAAAACTTGATTTTAATAAAGAAAAATTTAATACAACATTAATTCTTTTGATTTTCGTAACGAAATTGTTAATTTTTATTAAGAATTTTTATTACAATTTAAGAATTAATGATTTTAATAAAGAAAAGATTTATTATAACAAGAATATTGTTGATTTTTGTAACAAATATATTGATTACAACAAAGAGCGATCTGTTTTTAACTTAAAAAATTGATTACAACAACTAAATGTTGATTTTAGATCTTAAAACTTTGATTACAATATCAATAAAGTAGATTTTATTAACAAAAATGTAAATTTCAATAAATAATAGTTGATTTTAATTAAAAATATTGTTGAATTAACTAATTCTTTTATATTTATTTAGTCTTCTTGTACTTTACAATAAAAACAATTTATATTAATATAAATTTTATTGAAATTACAACTTGTACAATGCTTAAAAGTAATATAATTCATAAATTTTTCAAAACTAGAAGTCACAAATGTAGTATTAATAAAAATTCATCGTTAATTTACGTTTTATTTGTGCAAAAATTTATTTAGACTATTTATTTTTGGACAGTAGTCAAATTCTAATCATTCCTTAAAATCTACGAATGTTAAATACACACAAATTATAATTTACAATCTTTACAAGTCAGTTTGCAAACCTAAAGAGCCCTACAGGAAAATATTTTGCAAACTGTACTTCCAGGTAAAAGTTTTTCACAAAAGGATCTTTTACCTGACCTTAAAATCCCTTTTTGTATAGATTTTAGTACTTGGAAGGTTGAAGACCTAATATAAATCAAGAATACGACAACTGCAACAAAAATAGTGGTGGTTTTAATAAGAAAACGTAAAGTTTAACAAATGTTTTGATGATTTTAATGAAATAATTGTTGATTACAACTAAATTTTTGATTATAGCAAAGAAAAACAGGTTTTAATTCAAATTATTATAGATTTAAATACAGCAAAAATATTTCTTGATTAATTACAATATAGAAAACATTATTTACAATAAGATTGTAATCGAAAGATTGATAAAATATGTTGATTTTACTAAGAAAAATAGAAAATACGTTGATTACAACAAAATACTTGTTGATTAATAAATAAAAATTTGATTACAATAACACAAATGTTGATTTTAGTGACAAAAACATTTAAATATATTGATTTTATGTGGAAAATATTTAATACAACAGTGTACATTTTATGTGTACTACATTCACAATTCATTGAAATGATTCTAATAAAGAATACATTAATTAGAATAACAGAAACATTGAATTTTAGTAACGAAATCGTTTAAATATGAAGATTTTAGTAAAAAAAATAATAATTACAATGAATTGAGATGATTTTAAGAAAGTCTACATTGATTATACTAAATAAAAAATGATTTTATTAACGAAATTGTTAAAATTTGTAGATTTTAGGAAAAAAAAATAATTTTTAGTACCTACATTGATAATATTATTAATAATGTTTTAGTAATAAAAACGTTAAAATACGTATTTTAATAAAAAAATAATAGTTACATTACATTCAATTGACTTTAAAATAGTATATATTGATTAGAATTAAAAAATAATAATTTTAGAAGCGAAATCGTTAAAATATCTAGATTTTAGTAACAAAAAACAGTAATTACATTATATTTACTTGATTTTAAGAAAGTATATATTGATTAGAATAAAGCAAAAATAGATTTTAGTAACGAAATCGTTAAAATATGTAGATTTTAGCAAAAAAAAAACAATAATTACAATACATTCAGTTGATTTTAATAAACTATTCATTGACTAGAATTAAACAAAAATTGATTTTAGTAACAAAATTGTTAAAATATGTAGATTTTAGTAAAAAAAAAACAATAATTATAGCAAATTGAGTTGATTTTAAGAAAATATATATTGATTACAATAAAACAAAACTGATTTTAGTAACAAAATAGTTAAAGTATAGAGATTTTAGTAAAAAGAAACCTAATTACAATACATTAATTACAATAATACCGTCAATTTTTTAGTAACAACAACTATAAAATAAATATGTAGAATTTAGTAAAAAAAACACCATAATTACAACACATTTACTTTATTTTAATAATAAAAAACATTGATTAGAATAATACTAACAATGTTTTAGTAACAAAAACGGTAAAATATGTAGATTTTAAGCAGAAAACTTTGATTATAACAAATACTTGATTGATTTTAATGAAAACAAATTGATTTTACACAAAAAAAACATTTATTATTATAAATACTATTATATATTGATTTTATAGGTTCTGTACAAAAACAAATACATTATTATTAAAAAACAAATACTATATTAAGAAATCAATATTTATATTACTAAACAATGCATTGTTTTATTACCAATAAAACCTGAAATGGTTATTTAAAAATTTAAGCGCCATTGCATTCCATAGATTAGTTTTGTGTATTTAATTCTTATCTTAAATAAATAAAATAAATACTTTACTTGTGATAAGAATTTTTACAAGGAAATAAAAACAATTAAGTTAAAAACATCAATTCCAAAAGCTACTTAACGTACAATCAAGTAGGCCTTGCTATAAATACATTACTTTTTGTCAGGAAAAAAGTGAAAATCTGTTCTTTACATTGTTTCAATGACACTTCGGAACAGATTACATTGTTTTTGCGCTCGTTTTTGTTTCGCTAAGACTATTAAGTTTTTACGTTGGCAACTGTTAATTACTATTTTTTGTCGGTTGATAATTAGTCTAATTTCTCTATTGATAAGCTGGTTACTGTTATAAATAATAAATTGTATTTTTATCAACAATTTTTATTATTATTAACACTTTATGTCGCTATATATAAATAGTTTTTATCAATATATTCCAATTATAGTTTATTGTAAGTTAAATATATTAATTACAATAAATATTGCGCTATATATAGAAACTTTTTATTAAATATATTCCATTTATAGTTTATTGTAAGTAAAACTTTTAAATATATTGAATACAATAATTATTTACTTCATTGTAATAAAACAACATTGATTTTTATATTAGTTACGAAAAAGTTAAAACATGTAAATTTTAATAATAATAAAAAAAAAAACAATAATTACAGTACATTGAATTAATTTTAAGAACGTAAATAATAAATAACTCCAATACGATACATGTAAAAAATATAATATTTGGTATTTAAGACATATTCAAATATGATGAACTCATTAGATTTTGACTACAATTGGTTAACCGGAAGTAGTACTTCACTTGAAGCTTTAAACCGTTTTCGCTAAACAATACCTCTAAATACCATTTTGTCACAAATTACGGCATTATTAAATATAAAGATATTTTAATTTTGTACCGATCTGCATAATTACGTTTATATACATATAATTTCTAGCTAGATAGAAAAAATATATAAATCACAATAATTTTATATATAGTTTAAGCTGAGAAATTTTTATAAAACATATGAGTTATTCATTATGTTCAAAAATTTGACATATGATGTCAAATTTGATGTAAGTTTAAAAGATAAAATAAGTAAATATGAAGCAGTTTTATTGTAAAATTAAAGGTGGAAGAAATACATAACGAATATATTTGCAAGCGAGAATCAAGTTAAATTCGGTTTCGGTTTTAGTACCGTCAAAAATAGCTGTCATATTGGTCATTCAAATTTAATGAAGAAAATTTTAGGTATGAAATAAATTAAAAGTATTCTGAACTGCAACAAGAATCTAATTATAAAACTACAAATTTAATATACTGAAAAACTTACATAGAATATATTACAACAATGGCGGGAGGTAATGTGTTGGACACATCAGATTTTTTAATACAATTTTTAATAAATAAGTTCTTTTCCTACGACCGTTAAGATATTTGCTTGTTGTATGTTTGTTATTGCTACGGATACATAGTATATTGTAAACATATTTTCATTTCCTACGATAACCATAGACAACGTTAAGGTATAAATTCATTTCTCACAGTTCTGTCAAAAAAAAATTATTCAAAATTTAATTAATTAGAAAATAATATCGTGGTCGTAGAAAAAGTATAGTGTACAACTCGCGTGGAATGTCCATTTCATACTCGTATGAAATGAGTACCATTTCATGCTTGTTGTACAATATACTATTGGACAATCAATGTTTATGACATTTAATCTATAATATCTTTGCTGTTTGTTATTATAAACGTAAAAAACAATCAAAATAATTGTTTATTGTATACGTTTTCGTATATATAAAAGCTATCGATGTTTATTTCTCCAAAGTACCATTCTTTACCGAGAAACTCCCCCTGTCAACTCTGATTCCTCATTCCTTCATCCTCGAAGTTTAATTTCAGCAATCCGATATAATTTAGTAATTACCATCCATAGATTAATGCAAGTTGAACTCAGTGTTGAAACTTGGTAATTTGGAGTTTATCCATCGAGAATCTAGAGCGAGATTCCAGGCAAAACATGTATAAACTTGTTGGACATGCGGTCGACAAAAACACTCACTTGTTCTTACTTGCTTGGTAACCCGATGTGCACTTGTTTGGCTGTTGGACTAAGTTTTATATCGATGGTTCTACATGAGATAGTTTTGGGAAACTTGGTCCTCGAATTGTCATTATTTTTACTTTTTTTTTGGAAAATCAACTAATTTTGTTTTAATCAACACTTTTCTAAATGGAAATCAATGTTTATGTTATTTTAATGCACAATTTATTTACAATAATCTATGGTAATCAACATTTTTGTCAATATTTATGTTATTTTAATGCACAAATTCTTTACTATTTGTTGTAATAAACGTGGAAAATCGTCAAAAATCTATGGTAATCAACGTTTTTGTAACTAAAATCAATATATTTTTATTGTTTTTAACGATTTCATCACTAAATCTATGTTTTTGTTGTAGTATTGTACTTTGTTACTATTAAAATCAATTTATGAATTGTTGTAATCAAATATCCGGTTTAAAATCAAAGTTTGGTTGTTATACTTTACGATAACTTTATTAAAATCAACAATTTTTGTTGTAATTACTGAATTTTGTAAGAAAATCTACATGGATCTTATTGTAATCTAATTTTCTTTACGATAATCAACAAAGCTTGTGTTGTTATCAACTTACTTTTAATAAAAACAACATATTTTCATGTAATCAATACTATTTTATATAAAAATCAACTTAATATTTTTTGTAATTAAACATTATTAACCTACTAGGTTACTTTAAAAGTCCCAAATAAATACAGTCATACAAGACTAGTGAAAACAATCTCCATTATTAGATATTAAAAATTTTCGTTAGAGGTACACGGTCAGTTTTGGACAAGTCATTAAAAAATTATTTCTGTGCTTGCAGTTTTTACTAGCGTATATAAAATTATAAATACGAATATGTGGAGATCCTGGGAATATAATTTTGTGGACATAAGTCATGCTGAAAACAACATTCGGAAGAAATAAACATCTAGCAGAAGATAAGCAATCGACGTCGAAAAATCGCTGCAAATATGTATCCAATGTGAGAAGAATATGATATGGCCCTTTTGTTACTTTTCAAGTGATACCTTTGAGTTGGGATAATTTATAACTCCTGACCACAAAGCTTCCCACCCCTCCATAAAAGGTTGTAAAATCCGCATAAGTTGGTTTTATATACATCTACTTCTACTATACTTAAATAATCCTTATTCTTTTTATATAGCAAGAAATGAATCATGATTATTTTAAAGTTTACCACAATTTTTTATATGGATCATTATAGAATATATTCACGATCAAAGTGAATTGATTATAATTATTTAGCCATAATTAACGAATTCATATAAAAATATTGTCTGATTATGCATTTATTCTATTATTTTTTAAGTGGTTGTACTTAAATAATACTTTTTTAGGCGCTGGTACATAAATTGTTGTTTGTCGTATCTGCTGGCAACCTTAAAGTATCAATTTTTATTTGACATCTGTCAAAGTCAAAATTTTTGGCCGCTAGTTTGTTCATTATTGATGTACATAGTTCATATTAATGTGATTAATTATTTTAGAATATAATAACAAATGTAAGTAAAATTTTGACTATTCCTTTACAAATACTAATGAAAAAGTAATAAATTTGCGAGTAAAAATAGCGGACCTAAAGTAAATGCGGCCGTAAAGTAAATTTTGACGGATGTCAAAAATTGATTTTGAATGAAAATTCATAATTTCTTGTTGTAATCGCCTAAAAAATGTTGTGTGCACCTCGGCTAAAAGTTCTTTTTGGGCCTCATCTGATTTGTAGCCTCGGCTGCAAACTTCGGTTTCGGCCAAAAAAGATTACTTTTAGAACCTTGATACTCAAATAACTGATCTGTAATAAATTCGTATCAAAAGCTGTCTTTTTATACATGTTCTATTATTTTTTAAATGGCTGTACTTATAAAATCCGTATTCAGACAATACAAATTGAAGAAACCTTAAAACTATCGTATCAGCGAAGTCCTTCAACGTTGCAAATCTTACCAGAGACAAACATCCTTTGAAACTGAATACCTCTGTTATAATATCGTCAATCAAGGCTCACATTTCACGTCTGTTCCATACATGTGGTTCGTGGTTAATGGTAATGTTGTGTGACATACTGGAGTGACGTTAGTGATACATTAGTGGGTATCTAGTTGATATCGCACGGTTTACTTGCAAGGAACATGGCTAGTTATATTGTATAGTAGAAGTAGATGTATATGAATCTGACATATGCGGGTTTTTCAATTTTTTATGGAAGGGTGGGAAGCTTTGTGATCAGGAGTTTTTGATGAATTGTACAAAACTGAAGGTGTACCTCTAAAGAAAATATTTAATAATTAATAGTAGAGTTCTTAGAATAATTGGAAATCCAAATAAAAAGAAAAATCTTAAGAATAAACAACGTGACTTAGTCAAATCTCTGTTGATTGATTTTCCTACAATTGTAAAGCTAATTAATACTTAGTTTCTGCATTTGTACTTCTATGTATAAATACTAGAAATTTACTGTAAAGTATATTCATTAGTATTTCCTGATAATTGCCTTATAAGACGAAATATATATTTCTTTAACAACCAAATATTTCTTATATTTATGTCAATAACTGTTGGTATTTAAAATTTACTTTAATCTCTTCTCAATTTTCAAATTGAAATTAGAAGACGTGGGTTTAAAATGCATTATTATTTGAATATTTTAATCTAGATATAAAAGTACAAAATTTGTGGTAGGCCCTTAACAGAATACGACAGAAGAAAGTACCTGCCTAAATGAACCATTACCGCAAGTCCCATAAAACTTTATAAGGACCAATCGGCTTATCCGAAAGTGAATTTCATATATCTATGCCTCTACTATATAATCATTCCCTAAATGTGGAAGGTAAAAACACAAATATAATTTAGAGTCATTATAAGTCAACTTGCAAAGGACTGCTACAGAAAATATTTTGCAAACTGTACTTCCAGGTAAATTTTTTCACAAAAGGACCCTAAAATCCCGTATTGTATAGATTTTAGTACTTGAAAGGTCGAAGTCCTAATTTAAACCTAGAATACAACAACTACAACAAAAAAATCTCATGTACTCAACACATTACCTTCCGCCACTGTAGAAATATATTCTATATAAGTTTTTCAGTACATTCAATTTGTAGTTTAATAGTTAGTTTGTTATTGCAGTTCAGAATATTTTTAATACATTTCATACCTAAAATATTCTTCATAAAATTTGTATTACCAAAAAAACAGCTATTTTTGTCGGTACTAAAACCGGAACCAAACTTACCTTGATTCACGCATGCAAATATGTTTTAATTTTACAATAAAACTACTTCATATTTACTTATTTTATTTTTTAAATTTACTTATATCAAATGTCATATGTAAAATTTAGTGAAAATATTTAAAACTCATATGTTTTATAGAAATTCCTCAGCTTAAACGATATTAAAATTATTATAATTTATATGTTTTATCCGTTTAGCTAGAAGTTATATATAAATGTAATTATGCAGATGGGTACAAAATTAAAAAATCTTTACATTTAATAATAACATAATTTGCAAAAATTGGTATTTAGAGATATTTTTAGGAAAAACGGTTTAAAGCTTCAAGTAAAGTACTGCTTCCGGTTAACAAATTGTAGTCAAAATTTAAACAGTTCATCTTATTTGAATATAACTCTTAAATACCAAATATTATATTTTTTACATGTATCGCAATAATGGGCATTATTGTTTTAAAGTTTTGGTAAACATAGAAATCACTAGTAATAGACAACTGTTTTGGGACGCATTTTAATTAATTTTCAAACGGCAAATTTGCCAAAAAACAGCTTTTAAATTCGGACCACAATATGTCATTTTTCCATTACGTAATTTATCCCTTTATACTTCATTCTCTAGGGATATTTTTTCAATGCAATCTGGCTTGTGGTTTATATTACTGATATTAGTCAGCAATTTGTTTTTTGCTGTAATTTTACACCGTATGTTAAGTGTATATAACTATGAGTTAATCAACTATGAATACAAGTATTATATTACAAAATAGACTAAAAATTATTTTAATAATCAAATAAACAAAAGTTAAAGATAGGAGGACTAAATTTCTATCCTTGGGGAACCCCAAAACGATTAAGAAATTATAAATACAAGTATTATGTTACAAAGTAGACTAAGAATTATTTAAGTAAGTTAACAAAGATTAAAGTTTGGGGGACCTAATATGTATCCTTGAGGAACACCAAAACGATTGAGACAACTGTACTATGTCATCGGACATGTTTTGACTTGATACGTCATCACTCATCGGACATGTTTTGACTTGATTTGAACTTAGGACTGTATTGAGGCAATATACACATGTCCTAAATAACTTGTTATGGTAGAAGTAGATGTATATGAATCTGACTTATGCGGATTTTACAACCTTTTATGGAGGGGTGGGAAGCTTTGTGGTCAGGAGTTATAAATTACCCCAACTCAAAGGTATCACTTGAAAAGTAAGAACAGGGTCGTATCATATTCTTCTCACATTAGATACATATTTGCAGCGATTTTTCGACGTTGACAGCTAATTTGATAGCTGTTAACTATTTCTTACGAATGTAGTTTTCAGCATGACTTACGTCCACAAAATTATATTTCCAGGATCTCTACATATTCGTATTTACAATTTTATACACACTAGTAAAAACTGCAAGCATAGAAATAACTTTTTGATGACTTGTCCAAAACTGCAGTGTACCTCTAAAGAACATTTTTAATAACTAATAATGGAGTTTTTAGAATAATTGGACATCCAAATAAAAAAAAAATCTTTAGAATGAACAACTTGACTTAATCAAATCTCTGTTGATCACTCCGCTTTAATCCCTTTTAGAGTTTCCTACCATTGTAAAGCTAGTTAATACTTTGTTTCTGCCTTTGTTCTTCCATGTATAAATACTAAAAATTTTCTGTAATTATTATTTATTATATTATAATCAATATTCTACATGACTTAATTTTGTTAAATGATTCTATTAAATGTAGAATTATACTGCATTCAAATGTGAGTGTCAATTTTTAAAGAAATATCTATTTTATGTACATAATTAGTGTGAATATTATTTTAAATTTTAGTTTAATACAACAAATACACTTGAGAAACCCAAAATGGCAATTTATAGGGTTTAAACTTGTCATACAAGTAAAGTTTTTGAGGCAAAACTCAACAAAGTTGTATAGCAGTAACATTTCCTCTCTGGTGAAACTTAACTTTGATATACGTCTACAGTGCCGTTTCATACTAGATATTTGTGGATGTAAAATAATAATAAAAGGAATTCAATGTTCTTTATAGTTTTAATTTAAATTTTAAACAAATACGATTTTAATGAAAAATTCGTTGATTACAACAAAATTTTTGATTAGAGTCAAGAAAAATAGGTTTTCAGACGACCACATATGAAAGTAGCTATATTTACACTGTAATTAACACCAGAAAATGTAACATAGCACACGGCGTGTGTTATAGTAACACACTAATGTGTTATATAACCGGATATGACGATTAGTGGTCAATAGATGGAACTTTGATAATGAAATGTAACAAAATTAATGAAAATTTACTTAAAACTACGACTTTAAAATTGGTAGTGAATTAATAACAAAAATAAAGAGCCAAAATGTACTGATAGTTTTATTAATCGTTCAAATAATACGTACTAGACTTCCAAATCAGTTTCCGGTTAACTAGTGATACTTAACCTCAAACCCAAACGTCAATGCTTTCGTGAGTTGTGTTTGACATTGACAATTTTGTATAAACCCTGTTTTTATTATAATATTTTGTGGTCGTCTGAAAAATACTGTACATAACTCGCTTGAAAGTGCAGAGCAACGCTCGTGTATTAAATCACTCAATCTCTACACACGCTTGCTATTTACCACTTTCCACGCTTGTTATGTAAATAACTATTTCATTTTATACAATTAATTACATTAGTAATATTTCTTGATTAATTACAATATGGAAAACATAAATTACAACAAAATACATTTAGATTATAATCAAGAAGAAATTGATAAAATATGTTGATTTTAGTAACGAAAATAGAAAATATGTTTACTTCTGTAAAGATTACGTTGATTACAACAAACTACATGTTGATTATTAATGAAAACTTTGATTACAATAACACAAATGTTGACTTTAGTAACAAAAACATTTAAATATGTTGATTTTATGTGGAAAACATTTAATACAACAGTGTATATTGTGAGTATACTACATAAAACAAAACGAAATAAAGTAGTAATCAATTGTCTTTATAGTTTTACGAAAATCAGTGGCGGATTTGTGGGGGGGGCGAAGGGGCGATCGCCCCCCCTTAGACAGTCCAGCTTTTTAAATTTCAAAAATAATAATAAATAAATATGGAGCGCAAAGGCGTCTCACACACAGACATAATAAACTTTTGTTTGACTTGGAGCAGAAATGTTAACGACAAAAACAATTTGCTGAAATATTGTTGTGGAAAAACTGACTAACTTTTATTGAATCTGATATTCCAGTCAATGCAAATGAAGTTCTGAAACAATTTGGTGCTGATATTTATTTATTAGAAAATAAATTATTAACAATATTAATAAGACTACATGAAATTATGACTACGGCTGAACATAGCTTTTCTATATTAAGAAACTCCTGAAAGGAGTAGGATCCGAAAAAAGTTTTGACCCGATTCGCATCGACGAAAAAAATTATACTGATTATAAACAGACCATGTAACCGAAAAAAATACTGGTTAACGATTAAACCTGATAGAGAATGTTATAATAATAACAGGTTTTTAAAAATGGGAAACCGATTTAAACCGGTTAATAAGTCGGTTAAAAAAATAGAAAAAAGAATTCATTAAAAAAATCTTTAATTAAAAAATAAATAAATAAAAAAAATAATAAAAAATTACCATCAGAAAAATACAACAAATAAAAGAATACACTCTAACGAATATTTACAAAACTTCACTTCAGAACAACGTGGCTCACATTTTATATGTAAATTTTCCTAATGCTGACAAAAAGACTACCTACTTTTATGACTATCCAATAAAATGTAAATTGGAAAAACTGCCATGACTCATATTCAAATATAAATAGATTACACAGATATAAAAAAATTATTAAATATTTTTCGCGGTAAATGATATTAAAATAATGGATAATGTTCGTTAAAACCAGTTTATTTATTTTGTGGTTAACGGTTACCGGTATTTTCGGCCTTAAAAATATCGATTAAAATTGCGGTTAAATTTCGCAATTTTTGTTCAAAATATCGGTTATCGGTTTTTATTAACCGGTTTTTCAACCGGTTACATGCTCTGATGATTATAAGTTTAGTTGTTTTGCACGTATAATTTTAATTTTTAATATTTTTTTCTAATTCAATGCTTATATATTAATTAATAAATTTTGTGGTTAATATTATTATATATTTTATTTTTTATGATTATTTAAAAAAAACTGGAATTCGCCCCCCCTTAGGAAAGTTTCTGGATCCGCCACTGACGAAAATCAATAAATTTTGTCTTGAAATCAACTTATTAATAAATGTCGCACATTCAAATCAATGTTTATGTTATTATAAACAATGTTTTGTTATTAAAATCAATGTTTTTGTAATTATAATCATAGACTACTTTAATAAAATACACATATTTTATTGTAATTATCCATTCTTTACGAAAATCAACAAATCTTGTCTTGAAATCAACTTATTAATAAATATCTCACAAAAGAATCAATGTTTATGTTTTTATAATCAAGATTTAGTTGTTAAAACCAATGTTTCAATTACAACAATCAACTTATTCTTGAATAAAAGTCACTAATCTTGAGAGATATGTCCATTAACAACAAATTTACTTATATTTGAGAAGAATTATAAGTCTTACAATGTCGAATCGTTATTTTTAATAAGTTATTTCTCACTATAACAATCTCTAGAGACAGGGGTCCAAAATCATAAAACTTCACCTATTATCATTTTGAAAACTTTTCTCCAACAAAACAAATAACAGAAACTGTCATCTAGAGGATATCAAAAAAGGGCAAGTTGTCACCAGTTCGTAGAAAGAAACAAGTAATTAGCTAGTTGCCATGGAAATACAAACAAAGGGAAAGAAAGAAAGAAAAAGTTAAAGTGAGAAGCATTTTGTATTGCATGTGTACCTACGTTCTCTTGTCTTTGAAGCCAATTATAACGAATCTTATATCAAGACGTTGTTTTTTTAAAAATTTTCTTATTATAGTTCTTATTATGAAGTCTGATTATGTTTGATTATATTGCTTATTGATATTTTCATTCAAAAGAATAAAAGTGATTAAAAATGTTACTACATTACAAATAAATGTGTTTTATCTACAACTATTGAAATATGGGTACATTATACGTGTGATACTACATATAATATACTACTCATATTACACAAGTGTAATATGAAATGTTATATTACACGCTACACTTTTCTGTAATAAATAGAGCATATAATTCAACACATAACATTATAATAAACTGTTAATTAATTAATAATATATTTTTTATTATAAATATCAATATAAATGATTATAAAGTATAATAAATGCAATTTGAATAGTTATTTTGACATTTAAGTGCTACTGTGGTGCCATCTGTTAAGCTATATATGAACTACTCACACCTAACTAAATATTTAACAAATAATATCAGATTTTTTATATACCTGTTAGTTGTAGATAAAGTATAGTATTTGACTCGCATAATATGGCTACATTGCACTCGGATGATTATATATACTCGCTACCGCTCGTATTTTTAATTACATCCTCGTGTAATATAGCCTGCATATTATGCTTGTTAAATAATATACTATTTTTCATTAAAATAAAAATATATTTTGTTGCAATCAATTGTTATTTGTTAAATGTAAAGTTTTCGTTGTAAAATCAACATTTGTATTGTTCGAATCAACATATTTTGTTGTAATCAACCAAAATTAAAGTATACCTTTACTGAAACCAATTTATTAAGTGTATTATTTAAAGATTGCGTGTATTTTGTAGTAATAAATGTATTAGTATATGTCTCATATTTAAATAACTCTTTGTATTATTATAATCAATATTGTCTTACTTAAATCAATATTTCAGTTTACTTAATGTACAGATTTTTCGTTGTAAATAATGTTTGTGTTCTGTTCAATCCTCTATTTAAAATAATGTTCATAATATTACTAAAATCAATTAATAAAATGTACAAATTTTTCGATGTAATCGAAGTTTTTGGTAAACTTGTCAATGTACTATTTCATCTCCGATTTTGATGAAATTTGGCAAAAAGTTTCTACTAAGCATGATAAATATGGAAAAAGTAATAAAAACTGGTGGTCTGATTTGGTTAACATTAAAATCATTTATTTGTTTTCAAAGTTACTTAATGCAAGAGGTGTACACACACTTAACCTAACCTAACCTAATCTAATCGTACCTAACTTAACCCAACATAACCTTACTAAACCTAACCTGTCTTAATCTTAATCTAAAGTAACCTAACTTAATCTTAATCTAACCTAACCTAACCTAATCGTACCTAACTTAACTCAATATAACCTTACTCAACCTAACCTAACATAATTTTAATCTAATCTAACTTAACTTAATCTGAATATAACCTAACACAACATAATTTAAGCTAAAATAATCCACCCTAACCTAACGTAACTCAATCTTTCCTAATTTAAACTAACCTTACCTAACCTAACTTAACCTAGCCTAACTTAACAAAATCTAACCTAGCCTAATCTAACCAAACTTAACCTTGCGTAATTTAACCTAATCTAACCTAACGTAGCCCAACTTAACCTAGCCTAACTTAACCTAGCCTAACTTAATCTAACCTAATTTAACTTAACCATATCTAACCTAATCAGATTATGTTAGGTTAGGTTAAGTTAGGTTAGAATAGTTTAAGTTAGGTTAGGTTAGATTAGATTAGGATAAGTTAGGTTAAGTTAGATTAGATTGGATTAGATTAGGTTAGGTTAGGTTCGTATATGTGTACACACATTTTGTATTAATAGCTTTAAAATAAATAAACAGTGATATTTCAAGGTCAACCAATTCTGACCGTTACAAGATTTGTTGATTTTCACAAAGAAAACGTTAATTACAACAAAATATGTGTGTTTTACATATTATAGTAATTTTTTCTTAAAAGATACATATATAATATCCTTTTTTGTTTGTAGTATATAATAGAATATTAATCTCTAATATCCTTCTCTGTTTCAGATGTACCAGACAGTGATCAAAAAAATTCAATCATGGATTTTTGTTGAAAATTAAGGTAAAATAATCCGTAGGTTTATAGTTAAACAAAAACATTTCACATGAATAGAAATTCAATACAAAAACTATAGTAAACAAAAGGAGAAAAACAAATGAAACCCACAATAAAACAGATTCACATTACACGCTAGCGTTCTTTTGTTCCATGACAATTATATTTTTTCGCAGCGTAGCCGGTGGTAAAATTTGGTTTTATATTTATTTTAAGGCTATCATTACTTATTTTATTATATTAGTATATGATATGTTTATATCATTGAATTCACAAAAAAATAATCTATCGAATAACCTAAAAATAAACATATGTTCCCATTTAAAATAAGAAAGTTGTGTCCATTATTTTGAGAACCACTGGTGGAAAAAAATTTTTATCTACAACTATTGAAATATGGGTACATTATACGTGTGATACTACATATAATATACTACTCATATTACACTCGTGTAATATGAAATGTTATATTACACGCTACACTTTTCTGTAATAAATAGAGCATATAATTTAACACATAATATTTTAATGAACTGTTAATTTATTAATAATATATTTTTTATTATAAATATCAATATAAATGATTATAAAAGTATAATAAATACAATTTGTATAGTTATTTTGACATTTAAGTGCTACTGTGGCGCCATCTGTTAAGTTATATATGAACTACTCAAACCTAACTGAATATTTAATAAATAATATCAGATTTTTTGTATGGCTGTTAGTTGTAGATAAAGTATAGTATTTGACTCGCATAATATGGCTACATTACACGCGGATGATTGAATATACTCGCTACCGCTCGTATTTTTAATTACATCCTCGTGTAATATAGCCTACATATTATGCTTTTCATTGCCTTAAAATAATATACTATTATTTTAAGGCAATGAATTTATCTGTACGTAGTTTTTCCGAGCAATTTATTTTCAGTAAGTTGTAATAAATCTAGCTTTGCGGTAGAACATCTGAACGTCGGATAAATCAATTTTGGTAAAAATCGAGTGAAACATTTGCCATCGCACTGACAATCAAGTAATCCGTGGCTAGAAACATCTGAATAACGTGGCCGGTTGTGGCTTTTGATTGATCGAGGTATTTCTAAATGGATACGCGTTCGGCTAAAGTCGGAGCGAGTCGGGTAAGTTCGGGTCATACACCGAATATGAATTTCATACCACGATACCAAAGAATAGACCACGTTAGTGAGGTTAAGATTTACATTTGGCGCGAAACCCTAATTCAAATCTGAGTGTATGCATTTCTTATGGCAGTACATTTTCAATTCACGATATTAAAGCATTTTGGAGATTCTTAATATAACATAGAGTTTTTTTATATTCTAAAACATTACTCTTTGCTTTCCGTACAGAAAAAGTACAAATAAATGGAATAAATTAAGAAAAATTTGATTTTAAAGAAAGTAGTATCGCAATTCGTAATATATGTCGTTACTTGGTGCAGTTAAAGTGACAGGTTCAACTGAATACTAAGACAGCTACGACATACGTTTTCAGAAATTTGCACCTACTGTTTAAATTGAAGTTTAATAAATAATATTATGTTTTTTAGAATTACAAGAAAGATAAAACATTAGAGATTAGTATTTATAAGGTTTAATAGTTAAGATTTGCATTTTATAATAGTTTGTAGCAGTTTAAAGATAGCATATTTTGATTCCCATAAGAATAACATGGGCGTATAAATCGGCAGAGGCGAGTTAGGGTTTCAGTTTGAACTTGGCGCCACAAAATGACCGTTACACCAATACAGTCTATTATGTTTTGTATCTAAACATGTGATGAACTTATGCCTCAAGCCCTGCTGCACCTAAAGACAAAAGTTATAATTTAAATATAAATTTTTGCAGTGGGTCAAAAATTAAAGCAAGTATTCAGAATGCTTTGATTCTGAAACCAGAGCATAATCTCGAGCAGACAAAACTGCTCCAAAATGTGCTTTGGTTTTAGTAGGACAAGAATTAGAGTACTCAGAAATATTTGCTCTAATTTTAAGTTTGCTGAAACCAAAGCAGATTTGGCTGCTCTGGATTGTGCTCTGGTTTCAGTAGGTCAAGAATTAGAACATTCTAAAGGATATGTTTTTGTTTTAGTGGGTCAGGAATTAGAGCATTTTGAAATGTTTGATCTTATTCTTGGCTTACTAAAACCAGAGTATATTGTGGTGCAGGTTTAGTTGCTCTGGATTGTACTCTAGTTTCAATGGACCAAAAATTATAGCAAGTATTCAGAATAACTACAAGTTAAATGTATTGAAAAGCTTATATAGAATATATTATTATAATGGCGGGAGGTAATATGATGGACACATCAGATTTTTTTATCTACTGATTAGAATTGAAATTGCAAATACATGAATTATTAAATAAATTCGAAAATATTATGCAGGATGATATGGTAAAGAATATTTGGTGCCTTAAAAACAACTATGAATCTTTTTTATTTTCTTAATCAATATTAATAAACACTTGATTTTAATGAAGAAACAGTATTTCCATGAAAAAACAAGGTAATTACAATAAAAAACGGTTAAATTTAAAACTGAAAAGTTCATTATTAGACAGAAAACTTTGTTTATCACGAAGAAATGGTAATTTTAATTCATTACAACAGTAAAATTATTGATTGCTAGACAAGAATATTGATTTTAACAACGAAAATGTTAGTCTTATAAAGAAAACCTTAATTATGTTAAATAAATGTTCATTTTAATATAAAAAAAACATTGATTATAACAATCCATTTGTAGATTTATGTATAGATTTAGCTGCTATGAGTTGATATTTTTGATTTTATATCGTCTTCCTTCTAGTAATCAACAAATTCTTGTTGTAATCAACACATTTTTGGTTACAATCACTCTTCTTCTGATCTTGCATTGATTACAACAACGAAGTATAATCATAGATTTCTTTAATAAAAAATAAAATACACATATATTTTATAGTAATCAACACATTTTTGATTACAATCCCCCTTCTTCTAATATTCCTTGATTACAACAACCACGTCTGTTAAAACATTGTGTTTCTGTACCTATTATTCGTCATCCACGGTAATAAACTATTCTAATCTACTCTGACAACAAGTATCAACTAAACAATAGCTGTCAGTCGCTCCGGAGTGTTTTATTGTTAATATTAATTATCTGCAAGCTCAACGGTTGCATACTCGTTGCAACATGATAAGACGGGAACGTTCTTGTCTCAACGTGTTTCAGCCTGTGTTTATGTTGCGTGGTAGATGGTGATTAGAGTATTTGCTAAGTTGGGCAACCTGGTAGAACTAATAAGTAAGTTTAGTAGGTAGACATAATACCTGTAAAATCAACTCAAAGGTTTTGTATTTGTATTTCTTGTAATCAAATTGAAATTTTTTTGCCAAATACATGAAATTTTATTTTGGGTACAAATTTTTGAATATAGTCAACATTTTTGTGATAAATAACTATTAATCTAGAATTTGCTCCTTAAAATAATAAATGTTATTTTAGTAAATGTCAAATATTTTGTCAACCATATCACGAATTATAAACCTCTAGACAAATATAAAGGTATAGAAGACCAAAAAATACATTTTACAGCGTTAAATTGTGTTTATAACCCAAAATAATCCAAAAATACTCAATTTTGGGTCCAAAATTTCAATTTTTGAAAGTAGTCCACATTTTGCTGTTAATCGTGCAACTAGAAGTTATTTTCAATCACAGTTGAATATAAAAAGATACAATTTTTAGTTTTTCTCTATAAAATTTTTCATATACAACCGAAATAATAAAAAAATACCCATTTTTGGGTCCAATATTTCAATTTCTGAAAATAGTCTTCATTTATACACCACATTGCGCTGATTTCAAAGTTTCAAACCGAATTTAATTATCTCTTCCCAATCCTGAGATATTTGGCCTCAAAGTTGCACCTCAAAAAAGTGTGTTTTTTCAACATATCTCTAAAATGTGTAGAGATACAATCTCAACGATTAAACCAGACGATTCTACGAGAAATGTTACATAAAGAAATGTTTTCTTTGCGTATACGTTCTTTGGAACGATTTGGCGAAAAATGAGAAAAACGAAAAAACCGGAATTTCAATTTTTCGCTTGGAAACTTTTTGTCTCCAAATTTACTTATTTTTTGCAATTAAGTTAATAAGAATGCGCTGATTCCAAATTTTCAAACCGAATTCAATTATCTTTTACCGTTCTTGAGATATTTGCGTTCAAAGTTAGACCTGAAAAATACAGTTTTTCAGGAATAGTCCTGAAATGGGTCGAGATACGACTTCGGCGACTTCACCAATCAATTCTACGCGCAAAATTACATAAGTGTGCCAATTTTTAGATTTTTATTCAAACGAATACAATTTTTAGAAAGGAAAAACTGAAAATGGCCAAAATCGGAAAAAATCGCAAGGGGTTCATCAGGCGTTTTTTTCGATTTTAGCCGAATTTGGTTTTTTCGCTCTAAAAATTGTATTAGTAGGAATAAAAATCTGAAAATTGGTACACTTATGTAATTTTGCCCGTAGAATCGATTGCTGAGGTCGCCGAAGTCGTATCTCGACTCATTTCAGTAATATTCCTGAAAAACTACATTTTTCAGGTCTAACTTTAATCGCAAATATCTCGAGAACGGTAAAAGATAATTGAATTCGGTTTGAAAATTTGGAATCAGCGCATTCATGTTTACTTAAGTCCAAAACATAAATAAATTTGGAGAAAAAAAGTTTCCAAGCGAAAACCTGAAATTCCGGTTTTTTCGTTTTTCTCATTTTTCACCAAATCGTTCCAAAGAACGTATATGCGGAGAAAACATTTCTTTATGTATCTTTTCCGGTAGAATCGACTGGTACAATCGTTGAGATTGTATCTCTACACATTTTAGAGATATGGTGAAAAAACACACTTTTTTGAGGTGCAACTTTGAAGCCAAATATCTCAGGAATGGGAAAAGATAATTAAATTCGGTTTGAAAATTTGAAATCAGCGCAATGTTGTCTATAAATGTGGACTATTTTCAAAAATTGGAAATTTGAACCCAAAAATGGGTATTTTTGTATTATGTTGGCTGTATATAAAAAAATTAAGAGTGAAAATCTAAAAATTGTAACTTTTTATATTCAACTGTGTTTGGAAATAACTTCCAGTTGCAAAATTAACACTAAAATGTAGATTATTTTCAAAAATTGAAATTTGGACACAAAAATGGGTATTTTTGAATTATTTTTAGTTATAAACACAATTTAACGCTGTAAAATGTACTTTTAAGGTTCTTTTTGGTCTTCTATATCTTTATATTTGTCTACAGGTTTATAAATCATGAAATAATTGACAAAAAATTTGATATTTACTATAATAACATCTATTATTTTAAGGAGAAAATTCTAGGTTAAAAAATATGGATTTCTTTAGTTAAATATATATAATAAAGTGAAAATAATTTATGTATAATTTCAATAATGTGTTTACCAATAATAAGTTATTTAACAAGCATAATATGTAGCCATATTATGCGAATCAAATACTATACTTTATCTACAAATATCAGGCATATAAAAAATCTGATATTATTTGTTAAATATTCAGTTAGGTGTGAGTAGTTCATATATAGCTTAACAGATGGCACCACAGTAGCACTTAAATGTCAAAATAACTATTCAAATTGTATTTATTATACTTTTACAATCATATACATTGATATTTATAATAAAAAATATATTATTAATAAATTAACAGTTTATTAAAATGTTATGTGTTAAATTATATGCTCTATTTATTACAGAAAAGTGTAGCGTGGAATATAACATTTCATATTACACTTGTGTAATATGAGTAGTATATTATATGTAGTATCACACGTATAATGTACCCATATTTCGATAGTTGTAGATAAAATTAATTTTTTCAATAGAATGTTGCACATTTTTATTATTTTAAGGAGAAAATTCTGGATTAAAAAATATCTGTTTTTGTTTAGTGAAATATATTTAATAAAGTGAAAATAATTTATAATTAACTTCAATAATAACAATAAATAAAATCAATTTTTTTAATAAACTAGTACGTATTTGATTTTGATTATAGTCGAGTAATGAATTTATTAAATTTATTGTTCAGTGAAGTGTATTTGCATATTTTCATGGGTGTTAAAATATGTAAAACAACAATTCTACTTTATTACTCGAACCTTTGTATATAACGCATTCGCTTCATATATTTATCGCATATTTAATTTAATTTCGACGTTTTACTGTTTCATAAAGCTATTTTATGATTCGTTTTATTCAAAATATAAAACGTCTATTTCAAAATTTAAGCAAATTTTCAAATATGCACGCGAGGAAATATAAAATTTTACTACAAAATTCACGTATAATTGTTTATATAATTAAAAGAACGTTTTATTCTTTCTGCTGTTTGATTATTACAAAGTTTTAATACAGAATCTTTAATTATTTACAATAATTTTTGTAAGACACAAAATAAATTGAATAGTAAATTTCAGACAGAAAACATAGATTATAAAAACTAAAAATTGATTTTAATAAACATAATTTTGATTACAATACGAAAAACATAGATTGTAGTAACGAAATCTATTGTAGAAGACATAATAAGATGATTTTAGTAATGAAAATTATGATTACTACAATATTTCATTAAATCTAGTTCTACTTCTTGACCCACTGAAACCAGAGCACAATCCAGAGCAGCTAAATCTGCTCCAGAATGTGCTCTAGTTTCAGCAGATCTATAATTAGAGCCAACACTTTAGAATGCTCTAATTCTTGACCCACTGAAATCAGAGCACATTCTGGAACAGATTTAAATGTTCTGGATTGTGCTCTGGTTTCAGTAGTCCAAGAATTAGAGCATTCTGAATACTTATTCTATTTTTTTTTTTGTTTTTACATTCCTTTTCCAAGAATATGTATTTATAATACTCTTAAATTTTAATGTAATAGTACATGTTCATTATTAATTTAAAGTTAAACATCCTTCATATTCAAATTCATATTAAACGCTGTTTTTTATACATGTTCTATTATTTTTTTAGTGTCTCTACTCAAAAAATCCTTTTCTTTCATAAATATCAAGAAATGAATGATGATTATTTTAAAGTTTATCAGAATTTTCTATATAGAATATATTCACGTTCAAAGAGATTAGACAATAATTATTTAACCATAATCGTTTATTGAAAAATATATAGATAGGCAAGCTTATGAGAAAATTCGTTTCACCTACATAACGTTGTTGCTTGTTTGCTTTTGGGTTAATATCAGGTGTTTCTGTCAAATATTATAACAAAAACACCAAACCTCAAATAATGAATAATACAAATTAGTTCTATTTTAAAATATACCAATGAATGAAAGAACCATTTTAATAGATACCAAAAAAAAACAGTAAATATGTAAAACATGTTTATTTATCTGATATTTTTGTCTGTGTAATTCCGCAAAGTAGTTCTTGGAATCATGAACGAGATGGCTCTGTCGAATCTGATTCCAAAACAGAGGTACGCAAAAACATACAGGCTTGCCTATCTATATATTTTTCAATCAACGCCATAACTAACAAATTCATTTAAAAATGTTGTCTGATTATATATAGAGTATCTTATTTTTTAAGTGTCTGTACTTAAATAATCCTTATTTTTCAAACGTATCAAGAAATGAATGACGATCATTTTAAAGGTTACCACAATTTCACGTTCAAAGTGACGTTTACCACAATTTTCTATATTCGTTTCTATAGAATAAATCCACATTCAAAGTGCCCAAACAATAATTATTTCTCTGATCTCCCAGTCAATCATTTCTATATCCAAAACACATACAATACAATACATTCAGCTTCCAGTTTCCAGCCTCCGTTTCCAGGCAGGTATGTGCGAGCACTACGTCTCTCTTATCCAATATCCAGGGACAAATTTATAGTTTCCGATGGTTTTTGTGTCCCACATTGTGATTGCCTTTACCAGACGTTCTCTCGAACAATGAAACTGGAGAGCAGTGGAGTTTTATAGCGTTCGATAACGCCTTTAATTCTTACACCGCTGTCGATTTACTGATACTCGTATTACGGAATTAAGTGCTTGATTAAAATTTCAACTAATTGCTTTATATACGGGGCAGGAATTACAACTAGCTTAACGCAGTTTCGTGAATAAACTTGGAATAGGGAATTATTGCCTATACAGTGTGTGCAACGAAATGCGGAACATAGGACTTTAACATGGTATTTTAAAAAAATGCGAATACTCTCTCTCCTGATTTAGAACAAAATTGCAAGAGTACAAAGTTGTTCAAAATTATATTCTACATTAGATAAGTTCAAAACTGATGTAATACCACGTCTGCAGTACGAGATTTATTAAATATAAAATGTAACATTTTCTTTTAAAATCAGACATCCATGAATATAAAAGAATATATCTATGTGTCAGTTGTGGCAGTTAATGAGATGTCATTATAAATTATATAATTTGATATTAATTATTAAATTATAGTTATTTATGGTACAAGTGTGTTACATTACAGATAAGTCATGTGGGAAAAGTTTAGCTCACGAGGCCGTTTTGGTATTTTTTCAAGTGACTTAGGTAATTAACACACGTGTGCCATACAACATTTTATCCAACACATTTTAATCATTGACATAAAATACATATAAGATTTTTGACAGATGGAATTTTGAAATGACATTTAGGAACAAAATAGTGTAGAGAAGGTTTTATAACGTAGTTACTGTGATACGAACCAAAAAACAGTGAGCTAATATATTTAGCTCACTAGTGACTTATGACCTACTTTATTTATCTAAAAACAGCATACTTATATCGTTATAATTACACGGTGTTGGACAAAATACATAATAAATATTAGTATAAAAATGGATGTGTCGTCCGTAAATATGTTAAAAATTTGTTTTTTTTACACTAAGAATTACAATCAGTGATACTCATTTAAACTGACAGAATGATATTTTCGTTTATTTTTATGGCTGTCTGATTTTTAACGAAAATAATACATTTTATATTTAATATATCCCGTACTACAGACCTGCTGTTGCAATAATTATGATCTTGTCTAACGTAGAATTTTAATTTGCACAACTTTGTACTCTTGTAGTTTTGCTCTAAATTTATCAGGAGAGAGAGTATCCGCAATTTTTTTAAATCCAATGTTAAAGCCCTATGTTTCGCATTTCGTTGGACACACTGTATCTTTATAGGACATGTTTTTACTAGTCTTGTATGTTTTATGATGAAAATAGTCGGTATCGTAAAAACATATTGGTTTATTACTGATTTAATGTTGATTACAATAAAAAAATATGTCCAATACAATACCTCCAGCCACTGTAGTAATATATTCTATATAAGTTTTTCAATACAATCAATTTGTAGTTTTAAATGTTGATTTTAAGAAAAAAGATTTTGATTACAACGAAATATTTGTTGATTTTAGTAAAGAAAACAACAACCTTGAATATAACAAGTAATGTTTCAGTTTTAATAAAGAATCAGTGATTATTTTCCAAGTTATTTTTCCTTTACACAAGATTAGAAATTAACTAAACATAAAACTTATTATCTCTTATAATTCCGGTCCAAAATTTCATTTATAATGCACACATCAGCTCTCTAATTCCACACTAATCCTGCTTATTTTCCTACTTGTATAACAAGATAAATTTAGCTCACATGTGGTAGATGATGACATAAAATATACTGCTCTTTTCCTAGTGATATTTTGCAGATAGCTCTTAAAATAGATAAACAAATATACGTAGATTGTTTACACATACAGTATGTGATCCAAAAAGATGTTGTTTCATTAATCATTTTATAATAAAATTATTTTATAACTTAATCAATCAATAGACTATATATAAATAAAAATTATCAGCGCAATTTTTGGCCACTTAACATCAATTTTGCAAAAAACGCTCGAAAATGTCAATTTTAGTATAAAGGGGGACACCTGAATGGATTTCCAATGGCATAACTTCAACCCTAAAATGGGGGTAGACTGCACCTCAAAAATTTTTAATGGAAAAGGGTGTCAAACATGACACAGATCGAAAGGACTTTCAATTCTCTTTCCACAGTATTTTTATTTTTCAAGTCCGAACATTAGTTCCAGAGAAATATTGTTTAAAACAAATTTTATCAGGTGTTCAAAATTGCAATCAAATAGGCTTAAACAAATGACAGAAACTCAAGTATGAGTTTATAAGGTGTTTAAAATGACTACCACCAATTTCCATACAATTATAAAGATTTTTGTGGGGTTATAGAAATCTAAAGTTTATGCCACGCTACCTGAATCTTTAGCAGATTTACGGCAACATTTTACATTTTGAGCAAAATCTCCAGTTAATGTTTTGTTATTAAAAATGAAATTTAAATATGTTTATCATGTTTTCTTTCTTAAAATCAACATTCTTGTTTTTGCAGTCAATTTAATGTAATATGTGAAGTTTGTAGATTATAAAACTAATATATTTATTGTTGCATTAAATACTTATAGTTATTTATGGTACAAGTGTATTACATTACAGATAAGTCATGTGGGAAAAGTTTAGCTCACGAGGCCGTTTTGGTATATTTTCAAGTGACTTAGGTAATGAACACACGTGTGGCATACAACATTTTATCCAACACATTTTAATCATTGATATAAAACACATATAAGATTTTTGACAGATGGAATTTCGAAATGACATTTAGGAACAAAATAGTGTAGAGAAGGTTTTATAACGTAGTTACTATGATACGAACCAAAAAACAGTGAACTAATATGTTAAGCTCACTAGTGACTTATGACCTACTTTATATATCTAAAATCAGCATACTTATATCGTTATAATTACACGGTGTTGGATAAACTAATATATTTATTAGTGAATTGAATAGATAGTGTAAGTATTAAAAAAAATGAATATGTTTATCATGGTTTCTTTATTAAAATTAACATTCTTATTTTTGCAGTCAATTTAATGTAAAATGTAAAGTTTGTAGATTAAAACTAATATATTTATTGTTGCATTGAATACTTAACATATTTATTAGAAAAACCAGAAAGTATAAAATGATTCTTAGCCCCACAAACTTGGAAAGTAACATACACGTCCTTTGTAATTCAATCTGCAACACTGTATTATTTTATGTCAAACGGAATTGAATTTTTGATTTGAGAATTGTGTGGTTATTAAGTGGTACATTTAGTTTTATTGATATAAAATGCCAGGAAAGAGGAATAAGGAGTACAATTATTCATTATTTTAGAAACATAAAATAAGAATCCCTTTTTAAAACCAAATAGTGACCGAAATATGCATATTTTGCGTTTATTCTTCGAGGGAATGACAATTTACATGTGCTCCGTGAAGAATCTACTTTTTACAAAGAAATACAGGAAACAAGTTGGTTGAAATCATGTTTAACATATTTACGTCAAAGTATAATATAAATATTTATATTTATATAAATTGTTCATTATTTAGATGTAGCATGTGTTGATTATCAGTCCAGGATTAATCTAAAGATTTTAAATGAATTGAAGCTCTCTGTACTCGTATAATAAATAAATCATAAAAGGAGAAAATATAATGCATCCTTGCATACAACCAAAATAATATTCAAGAATGCATTATTTATGCAATATAACCAATTTAAAGCCGAACTAAAATGTATTCTTAAATATTCCTATATGAACGTATAAGTTATTGTAATCAACTTATCTTAATTGTAAAGATCATTTTCGTTGTTAAAATCATCAAAAACAGTAAGAACTTTGCAAGAACTGATATTTTCCATTCAAAGTAAAACTGTAGTTTTAATCCTATTCCTATACCTAATTAGTTTAATTGAGGCGTTAGTTAGTATTTATAAACAAAACCAGAAGATATAAAATGATTCTTAGCGCCACAAACTTAGAAAGTAACATACACGTCTGTTGTAATTCAATCTTCAATCCACAAGCGTCATATCTCATACACAATAAGCGGATAACAGTACCTACACAGGCTACGGCACGTCTTCTAGAGGTCAAGGGTCAATAATACCGAACAGCAGAACACAACTGAACTCAACAGAACACAGCAGAATACAACAAACACTTGCAGAACTCAAGAGACTCATTATACCTCTCCTAAAATTCCAAATTTCTCTCCTATGTCCACTATAACAATAATGTACCTGCCCTATACGGTTTGGGTAAGTTCTGTGGATATAAAGATGTTGTAGACATTTGGAGAATGTTTGTACATCATAGGGTTATAGTAGAGACCTTTATGTAGAGAATTTATTTGAGAAACTAAATTAAATATAATGTAATGTACGCGAAACTATTAGTGTAGTACATTTTTAGTATTTAAAATGTAAATTACATTACATTTTTAAAATTTTTTTGATTACAATGTACGAATCTTATTTTAGTAATCAAAATTTTGTTGAACCAATAATTGCAGTTGATTATTATAATTATTATTGTGGAAAAAAAATATTTATCTACAACTATTGACATATGGGTACATTATACGTGTGATACTACAAATAATATACTACTCATATTACACAACTGTAATATGAAAAGTTATATTACACGCTACACTTTTCTGTAATAAATAGAGCATGTAATGTAACATATAACATTTTAATAAACTGTTAATTGTAACGTTGAGATCGAAAGACATATGAAAAAAGAAGAATATGACAGAATTATGATCTGTCAGTCAATTATAATGTTCATTTTGCTTTTCATAGTTTCTTGAAATATTTTTACTTTGTTTGGTTAAACCCATTTATCATTGTAACTACAATTATATTAAATAAAAACAAATTGCGTTACATAATTTATTAATAATATATATTTTATCATAAATATCAATATAGATGATTATAAAAGTATAATAAATACAATTTGAATAATTATTTTGACATTTAAGTTCTACTGTGGCGCCATCTGTTAAGCTATATATGAACTACTCACACCTAACTGAATATTTAAGAAATAATATCAGATTTTTTATATGCCTGATAGTTGTAGATAAAGTATAGTATTTGACTCGCATAATATGGCTACATTAACTCGTATGATTAAATATACTCGCTACCGCTCGTATTTTTAATTATATCCTCGTGTAATATAGCCTACATATTATGCTTGTTAAATAATATACTATTATAATATAGTGCTCTCTCCTCGACAATTCACTGTAGTAGTTGCTTATCAAACTGAAAACACAATTGCAGTTGATTATTACAATTATTATTGTAAAAAAAACTTCTAAAAGTAATCAAATCATTTATTTGATTACAACAAATTCATATTTTTCGTTGATTATCTCAACTATATTGATTGTAACAACTCTTTAAGTAAGATGAGATGAATGTATAGTAGAAGCATAGATATATGAAATTCACTTTCGGATAAGCTAATTGGTCCTTAGTTTTATGGGACTTGCGGTAATGGTTCATTTAGGCAGGTACTTTCTTCTGTCGTATGCTGTTAAGGGCCTACCAGAAATTTTCTTTCAAAATGTTTCCTAATTATGTACTTTTAAATCTAGATTCAAATATTCAAGTAATAATGTATTTTAAACGCACGTCTTCTAATTTCAATTTGAAAATTGAGAAGATATTAACATGAATATAAGAAATATTTGGTTGTTAAAATAATTTTATTTATATTTCGTCTTATAAAGCCATTATCAGGAAATACTAATGAATATATTTCACAGAAAATTTTTAGTATTTATTATACATAGAAGAACAAAGGCAGAAACTAAGTATTAACTAGCTTTACAATAGGAAAATCTAAAAGGGATTAAAGCGGAGTGATCAACAGGGATTTGACTAAGTCAGGTTGTCCATTCTTAAGATTTATCTTTTTATTTGGATTTCTAATTGTTCTAAGAACTCCATTATTACTTATTAAAAATTTTGTTTAGAGGTACACGGTCAGTTTTGGACAAGTCATCAAAAATATATTTCTGTGCTTGCAGTTTTTAGTAGTGTGTGCATAAAATTGTAAATACGAATATGTGGAGATCCTGGGAATATAATTTTGTGGACGTAAGTCATGCTGAAAACAACATTCAGAAGAAATAGTTCAACATCTAGCAGAAGATCAGCCGTCGACGTCGAAAAAACGAAGCCTCAAATATGTATCCTATGCCGAGAAGAATATGATACGGCCCTGTTGTTACTTTTCAAATACTTTGAGTTGGGATAATTTATAAATCCTGACCACAAAGCTTCCCATCCCGTCATAAAAGGTTGTAAAATCCGCATAAGTCGGTTTCATATACATCTACTTCTACTATAACTGAAAAACGATTAGCCGTAGAATGTTGAAATTTTGTATATGGGATTAATATAATATCTAATTATGCACCTCCGTTTGTTATTGCAATCGGCAGTGCCAAAAGGGCACTTTGCTTGAAGCATTTTTTGAATATTTCAAATAACTCAAAAACTATTAGTCGTAAAATATTGAAATTTTGTATTTTTAACTTTTGTAACATCTACTTGTGCACCTTTTTTTGTAGCAATCGGTAATGCCAAAAGGGCACTTTGCTCGAAAGGTTTTTTTGAATTTTTCGCATAACTCAAAATCAATTAGCCGTAGAAAGTTGAAATTTTGCATATTTGACTGCTGCAATATCTAGTTGTAATAGCCAGTGCCAAACGGGCACTAACTCAAACTGGGAACTGGTACATGGTTTTGTGAAGAATGAATTAACTATAAGAGAACTGAGGAGACGTTTTTCCATATTGAAAACATATGAACTAATATATTCTGAAAACAAACTTTTTCTGCAGAGTAATATATCGTTGTCGTTTTTCTTTCACTTAGAAAGAAACCTTCGCGTCCCAAATAAAAGAAATCAAAACGCAAGTTAAAAAATCGTACCTGGAAACTACTTAGAGCAAATAAATCCTACTATTCCTCTTATAAATCCAGCTTCATCTGTCTACCGAGGATTTGTCATTCGTAAACATATGAAAAATGGGGCGAACAGAATCGATTTCTCACAGGGCTACGGTCTGTACAGGTCTACACAAGTCTACACAAGTTTGCACTTGTAAAACGGGTGGTAATAATAGCCTCATAAACAACTAAATATATTTATAATATAGTGCTTTTTCCTCGGAAATATAATGCAGTAGTTGGTTATCAAATTGAAGACAATTTCAATTAGTTTTACAACGAAGACATTTATGATTTTAGTGGTAATGTCTAATAACATGTCAAAAATGTTTGTGTAACATATAATTAATTGATTACAATAAATAAAATGTTGATTTTAATACAAAAAGCTTCGATTGTATCAATTACAAGATTGTAAGACAGAAAAGATTGATTCCAGTTCAAAAAATCTTGATTAACATAATAGAAATGTTGATTATAGTAATAAAAGCGTTGATAAAACACATATTAAGTTGATTTCAGTTAAAAAAATCTGATCTGATATTTATAGTAGAAGTAGATGTATATGAAACCGACTTATGCGGATTTCACAAACTTTATGTCGGGGTGGGAAGCTTTGTGGTCAGGAGTTATAAATTATCCCAACTCAAAAGTATCACTTGAAAAGTAACAACAGTACACTGCAGTTAGTTATCAAATTTAAAACATTTTCAACTAGTTTAACAACGAAGACATTTATGATTTTAGTGATGTCTAATAACATGACAATAATGTTTCTACAACATATAATTAATTAATTACTATAAATAAAATGTTGTTTGCAATACAAAACGATTTGGTTATAACAATTACTAGCATTTAATACAGAAAACATTGCTTATATCAACTACAAGATTGATTTTAGTACAGAAAATCTTGATTAATATAACAGAAACATTGATTTTAGTAAAAAAACGTTTATTACAATAACATACATGTTAATTTTAATAAAGAAAACATGGATTATAATAACAACAAGTTTGATTACGACATACACGTTGATTTTGGTTAAGAAAACGTTTATGAAGCACATGATAAGTTAATTTTACTACAGAAAATGTTGATTATAACAACATAATCGTTGATTTTAATACAGAAAATCTTGATTAACATGACAGAAACATAATTTTTAGTAATGAAAATAATAATACAACATACAATTACGTAAATGTTGATTTTAAAACAAGAAAAATTGATTATATTAATTACAAAGTTGAGTTTAAGACAGAAAATAAGTATTAACATAACAGAAACGTCAATTTTAGTTCCGAAAACGTTTATATAATACATAAAAAGTTGGTTTCAGTAAAAAAAAGTTGATTACCTTAACATAAACGTTAATTTTAGTAAATAAAACGTTGATTATAGTAACTCTACCGTATGGATCATACCAAAAACTTGTTTTACAACTAATAATTGTAATTACTATAAGAACAACGTTGATTTTAGTAACGAATAGTTATATACAAGACATAATAAGTTGATTTTAGGAAGAAAAACGTTTATTAAAATAACATACATATTAATTTCATTAAAGAAACCATTGAGTAGATTCACAAGATTGATTTTATTGCAGAAATTTTTTTATTACATGCTTATTAAACTTAATATTTTCTATAATTTTCTTTATCTATTGTCTCATTACTGCATAATATAATGGATTTATGAAAATCTTCTTGATACCCTTTAAGGAATTTGAAATAAAGTACTTCATCTTTCCTGTTATTATGTCTCGTGAAAAATATCTGTGAAAAATAACAGGAAAAGTGAAAAGGAAAATGAAATGTCGGTGCAAATGTGTAAGATTTGTCCTTGCAAGTCCTTGCAATTCCTTGCAAGTTCATGCAAGTTTATGCAAGAGTTACATCCTTCCTTACCATTTCCTGACAAATGTAACGAGGTGCATTATTTTATGGAAACTGAGAAAGAATATTTCTTCAAGATAATAAAGACTTTTATTACTTGAACTTGCTTGGCAATGAAGTTACTGTTGTTCTATTAGTATTTGTCTGTTTTGTAAGTTAAAAGATTCTAAAAACGTTGCTTGAATAGACCACGTTAGTGAGGGTAAGATATACATTTGGCGCGAAACCCTAATTCAAATCTGAGTGTATGCATTTCTTATGGGAGTACATTTTCAGTTCACGATATTAAAACATTTTGGCGATTCTTAACTATAACATAGTATTTTTTTATATCCTAAAATATTACTCTTTGTTTTCCGTACAGAAAAAGTACAAATAAAAGAATAAATTAAGAAAAATTTGATTTTAAAGAAAGTAGTATCCCAAATAGTAACATATGTCGTTACTTGGTGCAGTTAAAGTGACAGGTTCAACTGAATACTAAGACAGCTACGACATACGTTTTCAGAAATTTGCACCTACTGTTTAAATTGAAGTTTATTAAATAATATTATGTTTTTGGGTGTGTATATTACATTAGAAGATAGATAAAACATTAGAGATTAGTATTTATAAGGTTTAATAGTTAAGATTTGCATTTTATAATACTTTCTAGAAGTTTAAAGATAGCACATTTTGGTTCCCATAAGAATAACATGGGCGTATAAATCGGCAGAGGCGAGTTAGGGTTTCAATTTGAATTTGGCGCCACAAAATGACCGTTACACTAATGCAGTCTATTAGTATTTGTCTGTTTTGTAAGTTAAATATTCTAAAAACGTTGCTTGAATCTCATAAATAATTTGTTATTTAAAATCAACTTGTATTTTGTTTTAATCAACTAAAACTCAACAATAAAGTTAATATTTTGTTGTTAACAATTATTTACGTTTCAAAATATATTTCTTTTTATTGCAGTCAACATTATCTGAACTTAATTCAATAATAAATTAATATATTTTATGAATTGAACTTGGCAATGAAAGTTACTGTTTTTGATATTTAAATCGTACTGTAATTTGTTGTAGACATTGTTATGGGTATTAAAATTAACATATTTTGTACTTTTTCTATTAAAATCAACGATTGTGTTATTATAATTAATATTTTCTACACTAAAATCAAGTTGTACAAATGTTGTAGTTTACACAATCAATGTTTAGTATTAAGTACTGTTTAAATCGCAAAGGATTTTGTTGTAGACATTATTATTGTTATTAAAATTTTTTATATTTAAAATATTTTATAATTTTACTATTGAAATCAACGTTTGTGTTATTATAATCAATATTTCTACACTAAAATGAAGTTATACAAATGTTGTGGTTGTTACAATCAATGTTTATTATTAGAATCAACGTTTCTTCTTAAAATCAACTTATTATGTGTTATATAAACGTTTTTGATACTAAAATCACCTGTTCTATTATGTTAATCAATATTTTCTTTCTAAAAGTCTGATACATAGTGGATGTACTGGTGAGGGAGACCCAGTATAATAGAAATGATCAGCAGGTTACAGGTTAGGTGAGGTAAAACATAATAAAAAATCTGATGTGTGCAACACATTACCTCCCGCCACTGTAGTAATATATTCTATATAAGTTTTTCAGTACATTCAATTTGTAGTTTTAAAATAAGTTGGTTATTGCAGTTTACAATATTTTTAATTCAGTTAATACCTATAATTTCTTTTATACAATTTGTGTAAACAAAAAAAAACTGTAATTTTTGGCGTTACTAAAACAGGAACCGAACTTACCTTGATTCACACATGCAAATATATTCCTTATATATGTCTTCCAACAAAACTACTTCATATTTACTTATTTTATCTTTTAAACTTACTTACATCAAATTTGACATATATTATATTTTGTGAACATATGAATAACTCATCTATTTTAAAGAAATTCGTCAGCCTAAACGATATGTAAAATTATTATAATTTATATATTTTTTCTGTTTAACTAGAAGTTATATATAAACGTAATTATGCAGATCGATAGAAAATTAAAAAATCTTTATATTTAATGTAATTTGCGAAAAAATGGTATATAGAGGCATTTTTAGGAAAAACGGTTTAAAGTTTCAAGTAAAATACTACTTTCGGTTAACCAATTGTAGTCAATTATCTATATATTGATAGGCGAGAGGTAGAAAGAAAGAACCAGATTTTTGGTTGTACCGACAAGAATGCTTTGTCTTTTTTTCCGTGTTTGCTGTTTGCGGACGATCATGGTGAAAAAATATGAACTAAAACTATTATTTTTGATTACAACACAAATATGTTGATTAAGAGAACGAAATTGTTGATTTAAATAGCAAACTTGGTTATTTGAAGGTTGTATTGCTGATTATAACCAAATATGAGTTGATTTTAATAAAAAAACTGGTGATTATTTCACATTTTCAACTTATTGTGACAACAACAGACAAATTCGTGAGCCAAACAGCTTTATTTCTGTTTGAAACGAAATAAAAAACTTATTTATACATTTTTACATAGCTATAAAGATGATTACTCCAAAATATTTGTAGATTAAACAAATTAATCTACAGATATTTGTAAATTAATCAGAATAGAATGTTATTTGAATGAAGTTATTGGAATGAAATAAAAATTTTTGATTACAATACAAATACATATATTGATTCCGAGAACGAAATTGTTGATTTAAATAGCGAATCTGGTAATTTCTATATCGTATCGTTGATTATAACCAAATATGAGATGTTTCTAATCAAAAAAATGTTGATTATCTCAATTTCTCAACTTATTGTGACAAAAACAGACAAATTAGTAAGCCAAACAGGTTTATTTCTGTTTGAAACGAAATAAAAAACTTATTTATACATTTTTACATAGCTAAAAAGATGATTACTACAAAATATTTGTAGATTGAACAAAACAATCTACAGATATATATATATATATATATATATATATATATATATATATATATATATATATAAATTAATCAGAATAGAATGTAATTTGAATAAAGTTATTGGAATGTTTAAACAATTTATACGAAAGTTATTTCCACTATCAGCTAAATGCGCAATTAAAACAATTAACAAAATTAGTTACTAGCACTACCAACACGAAAACATAATAAAATTAAACGCCCTGTAATCAGAACTTTACACCAAAGCGAAAAAAATATACAAAAGAATAAACGATTGTATCTACTACATTCAAAGCTGAAAATTATCCATGAAGTCAACATAATTATCCGCGATAACAAAAATACCTTTCCACGAAAAATACACACACGGAAATGTATCGTGTTGGTCGGTAAAACAGATTTCGCTGTTATCGGCTGAACGCAACTCAAAAGTTTTAATTTACCATTGACGTCAACGTTATTGATAAGCAAACTGTGTGTGTAGGTATATTATAGTATATTACATGTGAGGTGGGAAATGTTTCATTACAGCCGAGGGCTTATTATATGACCGAGAGGCTCAGATATAGCGCAAGGCTGTAATGAAACTCCCACCGAACTATGTATACTATTTTATTCACAATTATCCAAATTAACTTCTACTCGTATATCGCCTTTTTCCAATAAACTAAATGAATGTACGGTAGTAGTCTATGAAAACAAATGTTTAAATTTATTTTAATATGTTTGGCAGCACTGATCACCTTTTTTAGAGATTTATGACAGTATTACTAGGCAACCATAGTAAACACTTCCCCCCCAAAGTATTTCCCACCCGTGAGATTGTCATTGCAGTTAAAAATGACATACGTTTCCAACCTTTGACAGGTTAGGAATTGACATATTACAATAGTGGTTGTGAATAAATAGTTTTTCAGACGACCACATATGAAAGTAGCCATATTTACACTGTAATTAACACCATAAAATGTAACGTAGCACACGGCGTGTGTTATATTAACACTCTAGTGTGTTATATAACCGGATATGACGATTAGTGGTCAATAAATGGAACTTTGATAATGAAATGTAACAAAATTAATGAAAATTTGCTTAAAACTACGATTTTAAAATTGGTAGTGAATTAATAACAAAAATAAAATTTCGAAATGTACTCATAGTTTTATCAAATGTTTAAATAATACGTACTAGACTTCCAAATCAGTTTCCGGTTAACTTGTGATACTTAACCTCAAACCTAAACGTCAATGCTTTCGTGAGTTGTGTTTGACATTGACACTTTTGTATAAACCCTGTTTTTATTATAATATATTGTGGTCGTCTGAAAAATAGTGTACATAACTCGCTTGAAAGTGCAGAGCAACGCTCGTGTATTAAATCACTCTTCAATCTCTGCACTCGCTTGCTATTTGCCACTTTCCACGCTTGTTACGTAAATAACTAATAAGACTTTAATCAATCAAAAATATGTATTGTTATAATTGTATTTTAATTTTAAAACAATGTTTTTAACACAATTTATTTGAAAATAATTTCACGAACAAAATTAAACCATAAAAATTATAAAACTTTATAAACTAGAAACAAAAATGTAATAATTTCATCACACTGAACAAAATAAACTGTAATTGACGTGTTCATTATATTTGCAAAATGTAATTTAGTTTTTAAATTTAATTTGCATGTAATGAAATAATAAAATCTAACAATTTATATTTCTGTTGAAAGCGTATAGTTGACAATGATTAAATGTTTATTGTGTGTAACGAAATATAAAATTATTCCACATATTACAGTTATAATAGTTTTTTAAAAATAGTTCATTTATCCAACACCGTGTAATTATAACGATATAAGTATGCTGCTTTTAGATAAATAAAGTAGGTCATAAGTCACTAGTGAGCTATTTATATTAGCTCACTGTTTTTTGGTTCGTATCATAATAACTACGTTATAAAACCTTCTCTACACTATTTTGTTCCTAATTGTCATTTCGAAATTCCATCTGTCAAAAATCTTATATGTATTTTATATCAATGATTAAAATGTGTTGGATAAAATATTGTATGGCACACGTGTGCTAATTACCTAAGTCACTTGAAAAAATACCAAAACGGCCTCGTGAGCTAAACTTTTCCCACGTGACTTATCTGTAATGTAACACACTTGTACCATAAATAACTATTATTACCATGATTGTTACTTACTTGACTCATACAGAATTGAGATTTTACTGTCGAATAATGTATAAGATTTGTCAATGTTTTTCTTATTGTAATCAACTTTTTTCTTTACCAAAATACTAATATCAGCGTATAAGTTGTTATAATCAAAATTTTTTGTATCAAACTGTATCTATACGTCAAAAACTACCTAATTTGAACATAAATAATCCACATAAAAAATTCTTACATTTTAATAAAAAAGGACATTGATTTTAGAAATAATTACAATATGTTGATTTTACTAATGAAAATGTTTATTACAACAAATAATATGTCAATTTTAATTAAAAAAAGTTGAATACAAAAACGGGAACATAAGTTATGGTAACAAAATGTTGATTGCCTTAAAAATATATTGAATTTGGTAAAGAAAATTGTAATTGTCTTAAAAATATGTTGTTTCTGAAAATAAGAACGTATATTACCTTAAAAATATGTCGATTCTAAGAAGAAAAACGTTGATTGTCTTAAAAATATGTTGATTTTAGTAAGAAAAATCCTAATTGTCTTCAAAATATGCTGTTTCTTGAAATAAAAACGTACATTACCTTAAAAATGTATTGAATCTAACAAAAAAAATATAGATGTCTTAAAAATATGTTGACTTTAGTAACTAAAAAGTTGATTGCATTAAAAATATGTTGATTTTAGTGAGTAAAATCTTAATTGTCTTAAAAATATGCTGTTTCTTGAAATAAAAATGTACATTACCTTAAAAATACGTTGATTCTAGTAACATAAACATTGATTGCCTTGAAAATATGTTAGTTCTAGTAACAAAAACGTATATTATCTTAAAATAAGTTGATTTTTATTTTAATTTAAAAAAAGTTGATTAAAAAACGAGAACATTTGTTATAGTAAAAAAACGTTGATTGAATTAAATAATGCGTTGATTATCGTAAAGAAAATCTTAATTGTTTTCAAAATATGTTGTTTCTAGAAACAAAAACGTACATTACCTTAAAAATATGTTGAATCCAACAAGAAAAACATAGATGCCTTAAAAATATGTTGACTTTAGTAACTAAAACGTTGATTGCCATAAAAATATATTGTTTTAGTAAAGAAAATCTTAATTGTCTTAAAAATATATTGTTTCTAGAAACAAAAACTTACATTACCTTAAAAATACGTTGATTCTAGTAACAAAAACATTGATTAATTTAAAAGTATGGTGATTCTAGTAATTAAACATATATTATGTTAAAAATTGTTGATTTTAATAAAAAATACATTGATTACCATAAAAATATATTGACACTAGTAACAAAAACGTTTATTTCCTTAAAATCATTTATATTTTGGTAACGTAACATTGATTTCTTTAAAACTACGTTGATGTTAATAACAAAAAGTTAATTTTCTTACAAATATGTTGATGTTAATAAGAAAAACGATGATTACAACAAATTATATGATGATTTTAATAAAAATAAGGTTGATTACAACAACAAAACATTGATTTTAGTAACAAAACATTGATTACAATAAGCTCATTCATCAGACTTGATGCCGGGATTTTTCACTTGCCAGTCAAAACATTCATACAGTTTAAAGTCGCCAATCAAAAGATACAATTCATATAAGAGATGACACGCTATAACAAAAAGCCACCGTATTTCAGAAGTCTTTTAATTGTATCATTTAATTTCTTTCTTAATATTTATTATTATGCATATTTTTCTATTTTTTAAACTAATTTCTCTAAATTCAATTGAGCTAGAATTCCCCATCTTATTGTTTGTTATTTTAATTCATAAAACTAGTTTAACATTAGAATTTATCACAGGGACAACTAATATACATGTACACAAAGACTAGAACACTCGTGATATATTTACGACTAGAATGAGGAACATTTCATTATGATAATAACATTTTTGAAATTGTAAATTTAAAATATTCTCTTTAACGTATTACCCCGGGCTAGAGAGAATACATTTACATTTATCTAAGATGTAGCTTGATGTAGGAAATTAATTCTAGCAAATAAACCTTACTTTCGTAGAATTTACATAACAAATATACGTTTTCCCCTCAATAAATGATATAATTTCCTGTACAGTACATAGAAATTTCAACAACACAAACATATAGAACAAACTTGCATTCTGTTTGAACTTGTGCTTAGTTAGATAGTATTTTGTCTTTGCTAGAAATTCGTATATTTGCGTGAATAGTTGTCTAGTATAGTAAAAACACGAAACTGTAATAGAAGTAGATGTATATGAAACCGACTTATTTTGTTGTTTTGACTTGATACGTCATCAGACATGTTTTGACTTGATTTGAACTTGGCATTGTATTGAGTCAACATACAGAGTGTCCTAAATAACTTTTTATAGTAGAAGTAGATGCATATGAAACTGACTTATGCTGATTTAACAATCTTTTATATTTGGGTGGGAAGCTTTGTGGTTAGGAGTTATAAATTATCCCAACTCAAAGGTATCACTTGAAAAGTAACAACAGGGCCAACATCGACAGCCAATTTGATAGATGTTAAACTATTTCTTGCGAATGTTGTTTTCAGCATGACTTACGTCCTCAAAATTATATTCCCAGGATCTCCACATATTCAATTTTACAATTTTATACACAGTAGTAAAAACTGAAAGCACAGAAATAACTTTTTGATAATTTGTCCAAAACTGACCGTGTATATCTAAAGAATTTTTTTAATAACTAGTAATGGAGTTCTTAGAATAATTGGAAATCCAAATGAAAAGAAAAATCTTAAGCATGAACAACTTGACTTAGTCAAATCTCTGTTGATCACTCCGCTTTAATCCCTTTTAGATTTTCCTACCATTGTAAAGCTAGTTAATACTTAGATTCATTAGAATTTCCTGATAATGGCCTTATAAGACGAAATATAAATAAAATATTTTTTTAACAACCAAATATTTCTTAAATTTCTATCAATAATTGTTTGTATTTAAAATTTACTCTAATCACTTCTCAATTTTCAAACTGAAATTAGAAAACGTACGTTTAAAATGCATTATTATTTGAATATTTTAATCTAGATTTAAAAATACCTGCCTAAATGAACCATTATCGCAAGTCCTATAGAACTTTATAAGGGCGAACGAATTTCATATATCTATGCCTCTACTAATATACCGAGAGTTTCAGCTAAGATGCAACATATTCCAATCTGTCATTATGATTAGTGAAGGGAAAGAAAACTACTGGAATTCAGTCAATGGGATAAAATTTTATTTCCTCTCCTACCGGTTTCGACCCCACATGGGTCTTCCTCAGGGAGTGAAAGTCATTTTATAGATTATACCCATGTGGGGTCGAAACCGGTAGGAGAGGGAATAAAATTTTATCCCATTGACTAAATTCCAGTAGTTTTCTTTCCCTTCATCAATTTACCAGTCAAGAAAAATCCGTCTACCATTATGATTAGTCAGTACTATGGATAGCACTTGTTATATGGCACCGTATCGTTCCAGATAAAATGCAACATAGGGAACATAGGTTGTCAATGTCAAATGCACTTGTCATCATCATCATCATTTACTCATTTTTAAATCATGTAAAGTACCAAATTACAATATCTTTATTCTAGGAAAACTGATACCGAACTAATGTAACTACATTGAAATTAACAAGAAAACGGCAAACTTTCAACTTTTGAAATCATAATTTCCCCCAATTACAAAAGAAATAAAAGTTGTTCGCTTAAATTTCCAACAATAGCGAGTTCAATCTGCTTTTAATTTCCTGTGGACTTGTTATAACTTGTACCAACATGCAACTTCCAGATAGGTTAAGGATTTTCTTGTAAACATACAGAAATAAAATACTTTTAAATATGCTTCTACGATAACATGCAACCTTCTCATATTTGTGACACTTTTCTGATTTATTTTCACGAGAGAAATTTGTCGAACAAATAAAGCTTCTTGCTGTATATAAACTACGTGTTGTAGTCAGTTTTTTATGATAAAATATAAAATTATTCCGTACATTACAGTAATAACCAGGGCATGTAACCGAAAAAAATACTGGTTAACGGTTAACCCTTATAGAGAACTTATAATAATAACGGTTTTAGTACGAAAACCGGTTTTTACAAATTGAAAACCGGTTTAAACCGGTTAATATATCGGTTAAAAAATAATTAAAATTAATTTAAAAAAGTAATTATAAAAAATGATAAAAAAAATTACAGAATAATTATTTAAAAAAAATAATAAAATATTACCATCTGAGAAAAATATAACAATTAAAAAAAAGCAATTTAATTAATGAACATTCACAAAAATTCCCGTAATATCTTCAGATAAACGCAGTTCACTTTTCAATTTTAAACTTGCCTGTGTTGACAAAGGCCGTATTTATTTGAGACTTTTTAAGTAACCTTAACGGCCAAAGAGACTACCTACTTTTATGACTCTCCAATAAAATGTTAATTGTAAAAACTGTCATGACTCATGTTCAAATACAAATAGAAAACACAGATATAAAAAAAATATTAAAATTTTTTCTCGCTAAATGATATTAAAATAAAGGTTAATGTTCGCTAAAACGGGTTTATTTTAATTTTTTTGGTTAACGGTTACCGGTATTTTCGGCCTGAAAAATATCGGTTAAAATTACGGTTAAAGTTCGCAATTTTCGTTCAAAATATCGGTTACCGGTTTTTATTAACCGGTTTTTTTAACCGGTTACATGCCCTGGTTTAGATACAAAGCATAATAACAGGACAAGATTAAAACCAGTGCGAAATGAAGAGCAATAAAAGAGGTGAACCAAACCACCGTATACGAATTTATAACTTTTGTCTTTTAGTGCTGCAGGGCTTAAGGCATAAGTTCATCACATGTTTAGATACAAAACATAATAGGCTGCATTAGTGTAACGGTCATTTTGTGGCGCCAAATTCAAACTGAAACCCTAACTCGCCTCTGCCGATTTATACGCCCATGTTATTCTTATGGGAATCAAAATATGCTATCTTTAAACTTCTACCAAGTTTTATAAAATGCAAATCTTAACTATTAAACCTTGTAAATATCAAGCTCTAATGTTTTTTTTTTAACCGGTTACATGCCCTGGTGGTAATAAACGTAAAATAAGCAATAATCTATGGTAACCAAGGTTTTTATATTGAAAATCAATATATTTTTATTGTTTTTAACGAATTCTTTACTACTATATACATTGCTGTATATATTTGAGATGACTTATAAGCAGGGCATGTAACCGGTTAAAAAAACCGGTTAATAAAAACCGGTAACCGATATTTTCAACGAAAATTGCGAACTTTAACCGTAATTTTAACCGATATTTTTTAGGCCGAAAATACCGGTAACTGTTAACCAAAGTAAAAATAAACCGGTTTTAGCGAACATTAACCTTTATTTTAATATCATTTAGCGAGAAAAAAATTTAATATTTTTTTTTATATCTGTGTTTTCTATTTGCATTTGAACATAGGTCATTTCAGTTTTTACAATTAACATTTTATTGGAGAGTCATAAATGTAGGTAGTCTCTTTGGCTGTTAAGGTTACTTAAAAAGTCACAAATAAATACGGCCTTAGTCAACACAGGCAAGTTTAAAATTGAAAAGTGACCTGCGTTTTCTGAAGATATTACGGGAATTTATGTGAATATTAATTAATTAAATTGCACTTTTTAATTGTTATACATATTTTTCTCAGATGGTATTTTTTATTATTTTTTTTAATTAATTATTCTTAAATTTTGTTAATCAAATTTTTATAATTAATTTGTTTTAATTAATTGTAATTATTTTTTTAACCGATATATTAACCGGTTTAAACCGGTTTCCAATTTTCAAAACCTGGTTTTCGAACTAAAACCGTTATTATAACGTTCTCTATAAGGGTTAATCGTTAACCAATATTTTTTTCGGTTACATGCCCTGCTTATAAGCATTAATATTTAACGAATTATTAATATCGTTAAACTGTAACACAAAGAATTCTTCTGGTACATTTGTAGAAAACATATTTATCGTTGAAAAACTAAAGAAATATATTGTCTTTTCTTAAAAGTATGTTCTCCATTGAACGCGGAAATCCTAGTGTTTTTTTCTTTTCTTGTTGGTAGCCTGTGATTGAAAGTAACTGCTATTGTGTCACTTTGTCTAGTGTTAACTTGATCGTTCACAACTTAAGATATTGTGAACTTTTGTTTGTTTTGTTGCTAGGTGAATTAAATTTCTGTCACCTTTTGTTAACTTTGATGAGAAAATCTTTCTAAGGAAAGAATTTTCTTAAAGAATTTTAAAATTTGGAATGTCTTCCTCATATGTGACCTGGAGGCTTTAAAAAACATGTTACCTGCTGTTGTTATGTGTTTAATTTTTTAGTTAATACAAGAAATCTATAAAAAGTTCAAAATTAATTAACTAGCAAAAAAATAGTATATTATTTATCAAGCATAATATGTAGGCTATATTACACGAAAATGTAATTAAAAATACGAGCGGTAGCGAGTATATTTAATCATCCGAGTGTAATGTAGCCATATTATGCGAGTCAAATACTATACTTTATCTACAACTAACGGGCATATAAAAAATCTGATATTATTTGTTAAACATTCAGTTAGGTGTGAGTAGTTCATATATAGCTTAACAGATGGCGCCACAGTAGCACTTAAATGTCAAAATAACTATTCAAATATAGTATTTATTATACTTTTATAATCATTTATATTGATATTTATAATAAAAAATATATTATTAATAAATTAACAGTTTATTAAAATGTTATGTGTTAAATTATATGCTCTATTTATTACAGAAAAGTGTAGCGTGTAATATAACATTTCATATTACACTTGTGTAATATGAGTAGTATATTATATGTAGTATCACACGTATAATGTACCCATATTTCAATAGTTTTAGATAAAATTATATTTCATATCATGAATTAAGTATAATTTTAGGTGCAAAATTTTTGTTTCTGAAAATAGTCCATATAGATAGTCGCTAATGCGCTAATTTGAAATTTACAAACAGAATTTAATTATTTCTTCCCGTTCCTAAGATATTTGGCCTCAAAGTTGCACCTTAAAAAAGTGTGTTTTTTCACTATAACTCTAAAATGGGTAGAGATACAATCTCAACGATTACACCAGTCGATTCTATAGCCAAAGTTACATAAAGAAATGTTTTCTCCGCATATACGTTCTTTGGAACGATTTGGCGAAAAAAGAGAAAACGAAAAAACCGGAATTTCAGTTTTTCGCTTGGAAACTTTTTGTCTCCAATTTTTTTCATATTCTAGACTTAAGTAAATATGAATACGCTGATTCCAAATTTTCAAACCGATTTTAATTATATCTTACCGTTCTTGAGATATTCGCGTTCAAAGTTAGACCTGAAAAAAGTGGTTTTTCAGGAATAGTCCTGAAATGGGTCGAGATACGACCTCGGCGACCTCACCAGTCGATTCTAAAGGCAAAATTACATAAGTGTACCAATTTTCAGATTTTTATTCCAATGGATACAAATTTTAAAGCGAAAAAACGAAAATCGACGAAAATTAAAAAAAAATGCCTGATGAACCCCTTGCGATTTTTTTCGATTTCGGCCATTTTCAGTTTTTCCTTTCTAAAAATTATGTCCTTTGGAATAAAAATCTGAAAATTGGTACACTTATGTAACTTTGTCCGTAGAATCGATTGGTGAAGTCGCCGAGGTCGTATCTTGACACATTTCAGGACTATTCCAGAAAAACTTATTTTTTCAGGTCTAACTTTGAAGTTAAATATCTCTAGAACGGTAAGAGATAATTAAATTCGGTTTGAAAATTTAGAATTAGTGCATACATATTTACTTAAGTCCAGAAAATGAAAAATTTTAAAGACAAAAAGTTTCCTACTGAAAAAATGGATATTCCGGTTTTTTCGTTTTTCTTATTTTTGACCAAATCGTTCCAAAGAACGTATATGCGAAGAAAACATTTCTTTATGTAACTTTGTCTGTAGAATCGACTGGTATAATCGTTGAGATTGTATCTCTACACATTTTAGAGATATGGTGAAAAAACACACTTTTTTGAGGTTTAACTTTGAAGCAAAATATCTCAGGAATAGGAAGAGATAATTACATTCTGTTTAAAAATTTAAAATCAGCGCAATGTGGTCTATCAATATAGACTATATGCAAAAAATAAAATTTTGGATCTGAAAATTAGTTTTTTTTATGATATTTCGCCATAAAAATAAGTTATGTTTACAAAATTTGACAAATATTTAATCGACATTTTTCCAGGCGATTGTTTTTGTCTTTTCGATTATTTTCAACCAATTTATTTCAAATTTCCCGGGTATAAACGAAAGAAAATACTTTAATCTATGTGTAATTTCCTCTAATTCACATCGCATTTCCCAATTTTCCATAAAATCGTGAAAATCCATTTCCAGTTTCGAAAAAAATTGCTATCTATTTCCTGCCAATATCGCAAATTCCTTCTTGGAAAGATTTGGAAGACTATAAAGGCAGAAAATACGATATATGTTACATACGATATATGCTCTCAGTATGTAATAAACGACAAATATGGAAGGAACGCTTGTGGTGGTTAAAATAAATAAAAACCATACTTCTACTTCACTAGCAAAATAATAATTTAGTTCAAACATTTGATATCTTGTTAATTAATTGAAGCAGAATATATTTCGTGAGAAATATGTACGAAATAAAATATATAGTATATTATTTAACAAGCATAATATGTAGGCTATATTACACGAGGATGTAATTAAAAATACGAGCGGTAGCGAGTATATTTAATCATCCGACTGCAATGTAGCCATATTCTGCGAATCAAATACTATACTTTATCTACAACTAACAGGCATATAAAAAATCTGATATTATTTGTTAAATATTCAGTTAAGTGTGAGTAGTTCATATATAGCTTAACGGATGGCGCCACAGTAGCACTTAAATGTCAAAATAACTATTCAAATTGTATTTATTATACTTTTATAATCATTTATATTGATATTTATAATAAAAAATATAGTATTAATAAATTAACAGTTTATTAAAATGTTATGTGTTAAATTATATGCTCTATTTATTACAGAAAAGTGTAGCGTGTAATATAACGTTTCATATTACACTTGTGTAATATGAGTAGTATATTATATGAAGTATCACACGTATAATGTACCCATATTTCAATAGTTGTAGATAAACAATATTTCTTTGCAAGTACCTGAGCGATTAAAATAAGTTTGTGTAGTGCAATAAGCAATAGTGATAAACATTGATGATTCATTATAGTTAAGTAAAACTGTTGAAACATCTCTCTAAAAGTTTTGTTTGTGATATACCGTGAGTTTCAGCTAAGATGCAACATATTCGAATCTGTCATTATAATTAGTCATTACTATTGATAGCACTTGTTATATGGCACCGTATCGTACCAAATAAAATGCAAAATAGGGAACACAGGTTGTCAATGTCTTAAGATTAACTGTCAAATAAACTTATAATACAATGTTTATCAATGAAGAAAACATTAAAATGGTTATATGGTACAATAGTGGGTACAGTTTAACAAATGTTTGTGACATGTTCGTTCATTTATATTCTGTCCTAGACCAAATCCTACCACAGTTTCATCAATATATACAAAATATAGAAGTAGTAGTTTAGATACAAAACATAATAACAGCGGAAGATTAAAACCAGTGCGAAATGAAAATAACAGAGCAATAGTAGTAAATAACCAACTTTCTACAAAAGCTTACTTCAAAAGAAATAAGTATATAATTTAGAGTACAAAGAAATCACGTGGTGTTCAAATCAGATTTTTTTTATAAAACAACATGATAACAATAATGAAAAAAAAAATAGAATGAAAATGCTATTAAATACAATTTGCTGTTATTGCCAAAGTTTGTGATAAATGTATAAAAAATAGTTGCATAATGTCCTGTCTCATTTTCATGCAATCAAAATAGTTTAGAACCGCAACAAAATAGTTCTAAAAGTTTTCAACGCGCAAAACATTGTCACATTAACGTACACTTGCATTATAATTAATTCGATAAATAGTTCACGAAATAACAATAACTTTGCATACTGAAACTGCTTGAAAAACACCACTGTAAAAATTGAAACATGAATAGAATTTTTATTTCCACCTTCTATATAATAGTCACTTTAGAGATAAAATGTGTGGATGATAAAATGTATACGCCCCAATTTTTTTTATGTTAGAAGTTTTGGAGACACTGTTTGAGAATTTCTGTATTTTGTTGGAAGTCATATAAACACAGGTGTTACCTAATGTAATGATACAGCAAATATCAGTTCGTTTAATAGCGACATTCGTGCTCAGATGCTTCGTTTGAAATTTACCAAATTTCTATACAAGGTTTCTCTACAACTTCGTAACAAAATGTTTCTCAATTTAATAACTATTGCTATTAAATATTTACGTTAACAATAGAACAACGACATTAATTAAAACATCTAATGTGTCCCACACATTACCTTCCGCCACTGTAGTAATATATTCTATAAAAAATATCTTTAATACATTATATATTTATTTTGTTTAGAATATTTTTAATTCAATTCATACCTGAAATTTTCTTGCATCAAATTTCTAATACTGTATCGGAAACAGTTATTTTTTGCGGACTAAAATCTATTCCTTGTGTATTTCTTCCATCTTTTTGTATTTTACAATAAAAACTTCATACTTACTTATTTTATCTTTGAAAATTATTTACGTCAAATTTGACAACAGTATATGTTAAAGTTTATGTATGAATAACTCTGTTTTATAGAAATTCCTCATCTTGAACGATGTGTAAAGTTAATATTTAGACAGAAGTTATATATAAAGTGTAATTATGCAGGCCTGTAGAAAATTAAATAATCTTTATGTTTACTAATAACGTAATTTGCGAAAAAAAAAAAGATTTTAGAAGCGTTTTTTTAGGAAAATCAGTTCATCCTATTTGAATATAACTCTTAAATACAAATATTATATTTTTTATATGTATCGTATTAAACTGTACACACCTAATTGATTGCAATTTTGAACACCGGATAAAATTTGTTTTAAACGATATTTCTCTTTAATGATCGGATTTGAAAAAAAAACTGTTGAAAAGATAATTGAAAGGCCTTTCGAACTGTGTCATATTTGACACCCTTTTCCATTTAAAATTTTTGAGATGCAGTCCACCCCCATTTTAGGGTTAAAGTTATGCCATTGTAAATCCATTCAGGTGTCCCCCTTTATACTAAAATTGACGTGTTCGATCGTTTTTTGCAAAATTGATGTTGTGCCCAAAAATTGCGCCGATAATTTTCGTTGGGCCACCCTGTATATTAAAAATAAGGCGTAGTAGATGTGCTGGTGAGGGAGACCTAGGATAATAGAAATGACCAGGAGATTGCAGGTTAAGTGAGGTCAAACATAATAAATAATCTTGATAATATTCATTGGGCCACCCTGTATGTCAATTTGAATTATTTTGTGAATCTGTCTGTTAATCATTTTCCTTTGTACATTTTTTTTTATCTCATTCGAACAAGATTAGGAATCTCTGGTTTCTAAAACTTCATTTGCCATCGTTTCACATTTCGCGTGAAATTTTCCCTCTAGTCCGACCCTGGAAACAATTTCCGTTCGATATACATTCCCTGCCAGGAATGTATTAAGGCAATATTGACGCTTTTACTAAGGTTAGGAAGATTACGGGAATTTAGATAGTGTTGCAAGATTTTCTCCGTAAATATAAACCCACATATTTGCCAGATATTACAGGGAAAATTCTGTGCATGAAGACGTTTTCGGAGACAAAAATTTAGATGGGTCAATAATTTATAATAGGTTCTGAAATTAAATGTGAATGAAGTTGATATATTGAACTATTTCAGTTTAAAAATAGAAAGAATGTGCATAATAATGAATATTACTAAAAATAGTTATTTATGGTACAAGTGTGTTACATTACAGATAAGTCACGTGGGAAAAGTTTAGATAGGTATTTTTTCAAGTGACTTAGGTAATTAACACACGTGTGCCATACAACATTTTATACAACACATTTTAATCATTGATATAAAATACATATAAGATTTATGACAGATGGAATTTTGAAATGACATTTAGGAACAAAAAAGTATAGAGAACGTTTTATAACGTAGTTACTATGATACGAACCAAAAAACAGTGAGCTAATATATTTAGCTCACTAGTAACTTATGACCTACTTTATTTATCTAAAAACAGCATACTTATATAGTTATAATTACACGGTGTTGATAAATAAAATTATATATTTTTATTAAAAAGTTTGTCATTGTTCCTTATTGCACTACACAAAATTATTTTTATCGCTCAAAAACTTCTAAAGAAGTTAATATTTCCATTAATAAAAGATGGTCCAATTACATGATACCCAATTAAGCCAGCCCAAACATGAACTTTTATTAGATATTGAGTCCTACTTTCTTTAAATAAATGTAAATTATGCCTGCTTCAATATCTACAATTTTGCGAATTTAGTTCTCATGTTGTAAAAAAAAATCTGATGTATCCAACACAATACCTCCCGCCACTGTAGTAATATATTCTTTATAAGTTTTTCAATACATTCAATTTGTAGTATTAAAATTAGTTTGTTATTGCAGTTCACAATATTTTTAATTCATTTCATACCTAAAATTTCCTTCATAAAATCTGTATAACCGAAACAAAGCAGCTATTTTTGACGTTACTAAAACCGGAACCGAACTTACCTTAATTCACGCATGCAAATATATTCCTTATATATTTCTTCCACCTTCTTAATTTTACAGAAAAACTATTTCATATTTACTTATTTTACCTTTTAAACTTACATCAAATGTGACATTATATATCAAATTTTGTCAACGTATGAATAACTCATCTGTTTTGTAGAAATTCCTCACCCTAACCTATAGTAAGATATTATAATTTATATATTTTTGCCGTTTAGTTAGAAGTTATATATAAACGTAATTATACAGATCTGCAGAAAATTAAAAAATCTATATATTGAATAATAAAATAATTTGCGAAAAAATTATATTTTGAGGTATTTTTAGGAAAAACGGTTTAAAGCTTCAAGTAAAGTACTACTTCCGGTTAACTAACTGTAGTTAAAATCTAATCAGTTCATTGTACTTGAATATAAATCTTAAATACACACACATAGTTCTAAGACTATGTTGGGCACAATTCAATAAAAAATTGTGTTCTGTACAATTAGTAATACCTTATAAAGTATCTGTGCTCGTGCTTCAATTGTTATACTCACTAGTATGTGATAGTACTTGTATGCAAAGATATTTTGTTGTTAAAATAGCTTTTAAATTAGTTCTGAGGCTATGTTGGGCAACAATTCTTAGTAAATAATTTACTGTATTCTTTTTAGTTGTAAAGTAGCTATTCTCGTATTCTAGGGACCCTAATCCGTGCTCTTATGTTGAAAACCCACACTCAAGAAGACCAAAACCATACCTCCCTTATCTTTATACAGGGTGAGTCTGGGAAGACGCCCCCCCCTTTAACTTTTTTATTATAAGTAATAGAAAAAAATGGCTCTTATAAAAGTTTTATTATTTTACATATACTAGTTGATGGCAGATGTAGATATTTTTTATAAAGTCAGGTTTACAAGATACGACTATCAACTTTTATTTTTCAAATGGCAACCTATAATTATTTTAATAAAATAGAAACCGCCATTTTTTTCTCTTTTCAACGATGTATTAACTTTTATTAATGTATTTGAAAAATTTCGAGAAAAATGAGATCATTTAGAAATGTCAGAAATAATTTTTAAACAAATATCATAGGTGGCTATGTTTCTCGAAATCGGGTAAACATCCTTTTCAGTAAGTAACAAACAAATGTATACATTTTTGACATTAATTTAATTGTTTTACATTGTTATGTTTTGTTTATTTTCATATAGCCGCCTATAATATTTATTTAATAATTATTTCAAATATTTTTAAATATCTCATTTTTCTCGAAATTTTTCAAATACATTAATAAAAGTTAATACATCGTTGAAAAGAGAAAAAAATGGCGGTTTCTATTTTATTAAAATAATTATAGGTTGCCATTTGAAAAATAAAAGTTGATAGTCGTATCTTGTAAACCTGACTTTATAAAAAATATCTACATCTGCCATCAACTAGTATATGTAAAATAATAAAACTTTTATAAGAGCCAGTTTTCTCTATTACTTATAACAAAAAGTTAAAGGGGGGGGGGGGGGCGTCTTCCCAGACTCACCCTGTATATTGAAAACTCACACTCGAGAAAATCATAAACAATACCTCCCATATCCATATATTGATAGGCGTTATCAAAAAAACTAAAATTGACTTATAATTTTTTATATATAACATTTTACAAGTGTTTTTCTTTTGTTTCTAATTGGTTTTTCTTTTGTTTCAGATGGAATATGTCGCCTAAAACGTCTCAAAATGCAGCGAATCGTCGCTTCGTTATCATTTCTTATCATTTTACGCTATTCATTTGCTGATAAAAACATAGATTTTCGTTTTACCAGTAACTATTACAATGTAACCATACCGGAAAATAGTGTTGGAAAGACATACACAACACCAGATCCTGGTTACGAACGGATTGGTATATTCTTACCAGAAGGTCATTCATTAACAGATTTGAGATTTAAAATAATAAGTGGGGATAGGGATAAATTTTTCAAAGCTGAAGAAAACCTTATAGGGGATTTTTGTTTTTTGTTTATTCGCACTAGAACTGGCAACACTGCGGTTTTAAATCGTGAAAGAAAGGACAGGTATGATTTAGAAGTGAGAGCAACTGCAAACAGAAAAGATGGAAAACATAAATACGTATTAGAAGCAGACACCAATATCAGGGTTACAATTTTAGATACCAATGATTTAAATCCATTGTTTTATCCAACAGAATACCAAGTTTTAGTACCAGAGGATACTCCAATTCATCAAAGTATTATACAAGTCTTTGCTGAAGATGCAGATTTGGGTAGAAATGGTGAAATCTATTATAGTTTTTTAGACGAAACAGACCAATTTGCTATAAACCCGATATCAGGTATAATTTCCTTAACAAGACCTTTAAAATTTACAGACGGATCATACCACGAATTAGTTGTCTTAGGGCAAGACAGAGGTTTTAATTCCAGATCTATAACCCCTAGTAAAGCTCGTGTCAAAATAAGAGTCAAACAAGTGAACCTATACTCACCTGAAATACGTATACATAGATTACCTCATATAGTAGAAAACTCAAACGCAGACATCTATGCCATTGTAAATGTATCAGATAAAGATGTAGGTATACACGGTGAGATAAAAAATCTAGAAATCGTCGACGGTGACCCCGATGGTCATTTCAGAATACGGCCAACACAACAAAAAGGCGAATTTACAATCGAAGTCTTAAAATTACTAGACAGGGAGACGACACCTCAAGGGTACCAACTCAAATTACGAGCAACTGATCAAGGTATACCACCACGAGAGAGTTACAAGTCTGTACCTGTTCAATTAACAGATTTGAATGACAATTCACCTGTTTTTAACAAAGAAATCTACGAAGTGAAAGTCTCCGAAACGGTACCTGTGAATACACCCTTAATTAGACTTAAAGTAACTGACAAAGATGATGGCAAAAATGCTCAGGTTTACTTAGAAATTGTCGGTGGCAACGAAGGTAATGAATTTCACATAAACCCAGATACTGGAGTATTGTACACAGCAGTTAAACTAGATTATGAACAAAAGAACTTCTACAGTTTAACCGTCTCAGCAATTGACCAAGGCAATACAGGCACACGAAAACAATCATCAGCAAAAGTCAAAATCAACGTAGTGGATGCGAATGACAATGATCCTACGTTTGAAAAATCTGACATAACAATTTGGATAAACGAAAATGAACCATCGGGAACATCAGTGACAAAAGTCACTGCCAAGGATAGAGATGCAGGTGAAAATGCATACATATCGTATAGTATAGTCAACCTAAAACCAGTTCCTTTTGAAATTGATCCGTTTTCAGGTCTGGTCAAAACAACACAACTAATTGATTATGAAAGTATGCGTCGTGAATATGTCTTACGGTTACGTGCGAGCGATTGGGGACTCCCTTATCGTCGTCAAACAGAAATGCAGTTAACCATTAAAATAAAAGACCAAAACGATAACAGACCTCAATTTGAAAAAATTGATTGCACAGGACATGTTCCCCGTTATGTCCCAATCGGTTCTGAGATTATAACCCTCTCTGCTATTGATTTTGACGCTGGTAACATAATAAGTTACCGCATCGTATCAGGCAACGACGACAATTGTTTTACATTGGATGCAACTTCAGGTACTTTAAGTGTCAGTTGTGACTTAAACGACCTTAAAACAAACGAGCGTGTCATAAACATAACTGCAACTGATGGTACACACTTTGCTGATACTGTTAGTGTCAATTTCCAACTTGTAAATTCAAAAAGAAACTCTGTACGTACCGGTCGTATACTTACAGATGAGTTAGGTGCATTTGATTGTAAAGATACTGGGGTGGCAAGAAGACTAACAGAAGTTTTAGCTAGCGCAGAGAGAAACAACGATGAAAAACATACCAGGGAAGACTTTTTAATGATGCCTACTAGATATGGACAAAATGTGCACTCCCCAGAGTTTTTAGACTTTCCTATTGAAATAAAAGTCAATGAATCTGTTGATTTGGGTACAACTTTAGTCAAAATTAAAGCCAGAGATCGCGATTTGGGCTATAATGGCAAACTTATTTACGGAATTTCTGGGGGTGACGACGATTCTGTTTTTTGTCTTGATACAGACAGTGGCGAACTAAAAATAATTGGATATCTTGACCGTGAACGTGAAAACGAATACTTGTTAAATATAACAGTCTACGACTTGGGCAAACCTCAAAAAAGTGCATCAAAAATATTACCAATCACAGTGTTAGACGTAAATGACAATAGCCCAAAATTTGAAAAAAGTTTAGCCAGTTTTCGCGTTACAGAAAACGCTTTAAACGGTACAGCAATCTTCAGAGCAAACGCAACAGACTTAGACAGTGGTGACAATGCCAAAATAACCTACAGCTTACAAACAGACACCCATGACTTTATGGTTGATCCTTATTCAGGAGTCCTTTTCGTGTGTAACACCCTAGATCGAGAACGACAAGACCTATACGAGCTCAGAATCAGAGCAACGGATAACGGCGGACGAAGTTCAGATACTATTTCCCTACATTCTGAAGCACTAGTGAGAATCAGCATAGATGACATTAACGATAATAGTCCTACCTTTTCCCTTCAACATTATAGTGTTAAAGTGAGGGAGGATATTCCAGTAGGGACTGTCGTGGCGACTATAACTGCTATTGATCCTGATATTGGGCCCGAAGGTGACGTGGTTTATAGTATGGTTGATGAAGATGGGACTGGCGCTTTCAAAGTTGATCGTCTGTCTGGTAAGTTTATGTATTATTATTGTTTATTGTACAAATAAGTCATCGAAATATCGGTCTTCGATAACTTCCTTGTCGTTTGAAATACAGCATAAATTAAATGTAATTGCATAGGATATTCAATGAAGCGAATCAAATTTACTCAACTTCAAAAGACTATAACTCGACCTTTTCAAATGGAACACTTATATTTTATAATTCAGTTGGATGTTTTTTCGTATTATCTTCATATGTTATTAAGGGTATCTGTTACATAATCTGCAGAGTTTGTATTAATATTAAAGTTACATAGAAGAAGAACGGAGAACATAGAGAACGAACAAGTTTTATTTTCTACTTGACAAAATTCAATACGAACTGTACATATCAATAAACATGACAAAAAATAAACAATATCAACAATATTTGTATACATACCATACTAATTCTAATTATAGTTACAATTTTAAGGCTACCTCTGATATAATAATCTAGAACTAATTATTTAATTGTGACAACAGTATCCTATGCCTAAATCAATAATTTCAGAGTTTTTCATCATTAAAAATTAATTTTTGAAAATTATATAACTCCTAACCCGCAAACTGTTGTGAGCTGGTGCACCATCATGTTGGAACTACAATCTTTCGATGATATCCATGGTATAGTAGATTTAATTTTTAAATGAATAAATAATGTTAGAAAAAATACTGAAACTCTCCAAAATTATTAGATTTAGACATAATATATGAAGATAATGTAAAAAGACACCCAATTGAATTATAAAAATTAGGGTGTTCCATTTGAAAATGACGAGTTATAATAATCTGAAATTGAGTAAATTTAAATCGCTTTATTTAACAGTCTGTATAATTAAATTTTAAAAAAATATGTGTAAACATAGAGTACAGTACGGAAGGGTAAAAGGGCCATACGCAAAATATTTTAATGTTAAAATTTCATCTTTTCTCTTGAAATTTCAACTTTCAAAAACTTGAATTTTCAACATTTAAACTTGAAATTTCACCTTTTTAACTTGAAACTTCAACTTTTTAAAACTTGAAAATTCAACCTAACTTAGGTTAGGGGAGGTAGAAACCTAAGTTAGGTTAAGGGAGGCACTAATATAAGTTTAGGTAGGGTTAGGTTAGGTTAGGTTAGGTTAGGACAAAAGGTGAAATTTTTTGATTTTAAAAGTTGCAACTTCAATAAAAAAGGTGAAATTTCAAGTGTTAATTTACACTCCACATATATAAGACTACCAAAAACTTATACTATTCATCATCTCTTCCAGGTACAATTCGCGTTGCAAAGCCTCTAGACTTCGAGTCCCTGCAACTGCACACCCTAGTCCTAACAGCAAGAGACCAAGGAACGCCGTCTCTAGCAGCACAATGCCGAGTAACAGTGGGCGTGGTGGACGTGGACGAGAACCAACACGCGCCTCAGTTCCCGTCAGGGGCTGTAAGGGGCGCGTTGAGCGAGAGCGCGGCGCCGGGCGCCACGGCGCTCAGGCTCTCGGCGCCGGACGGAGACGCCCCTGGGGACGACGCTCGGGTGGGGTTCGCGCTGGCGGGAGGCGACGGCGTCGGCGTCTTCGAGGTGGACCAGCAAGGTGAGACACACAGGGGGAGGGGGGAGAGAACAGGGGCTACACACACAGAGGAGTCATAGACAGAGGCGACACTAATAGAGTCACTAATACACAAGTATATCTCTTATTCTGTGCAACATGGTACTATTTTGATAATGGTATAAGAGTAGGATGCTTTAAGTATTGTCACAAATAGTTATATACAGAAGCGACACAAGCAAGGTGAGGTACACTTAGGGATGTTGTCGATAGAACAGTACCTACAGACAGAATAGTTACAGAAGCGACACTCCGTGTCGATAAAGCATTGTGTAGACCTTTAAATTTATTGACTTCCTCTATCTCTCCTTAAGATGAGACCAAACTTTCCGATTTTAAACAATGCGCCTTTTAAATTTGTTTGCTTTCCCCATGTCTCTCTAATTTTCGTTTCTCTGTCTTACTGTCACTTCTGTATTAACCTATTCTGTGCTACAGATGTGAAGGTTATTTGAGGTGTGGTTTTCTAATAACGAGACTCACGGTTCTATAGAAGAAGTAGGTTTGTGTCAAACAACAACGTGAAACCTTCTCTTTCCAATGTGGTACCTATCGCTTCTGTAATCAAATTCGTATAGCCATAGCGCTAGTTCGCATTAGAGTTGTGTTATTTTACTTGTCTGTGCTGTATCTTTATAACTATTTAGCTGTAATCCTTGATTACAAGAAAGATATTGGCGATTTTGATACTGGCTTAGTCCAACTTATTTAGAACTACTTGAGAAAGAAACCCAAAGGTAGTGGTAAACATAAACATTCGCTGGTCCGGGGGTTAGTTAGCCAGTACGTGCCAAATTGTGCGGTTGTTATGCAGTGATAAGTGAACTCAAGACTGTGCCTAGTGACCTCATGTCAATGAGTAAACATATGCAGATTGAAGTAATTATAGATGAGTGGCAACTCACGGTTATTCTAGTTATAAGTATTGTTGATGCTCATGGAAGAATTACTGAATGGTCCACATATTATTCCTATTTGTTTGTGGCATCAAACGTACAGAATAGCTTCCCCTATTTGGTGGGTGTCTAGGACGCCCTCGAACCTACTAACAGAATGGGTGTGGAACCCATGGGAAAGATTTACGGTGAGAGTGAGACTCACAGGAGCGTCTGCAGCGCTGGTTTATGAATCGAGGATTCATTAGTAGATCTGGGATCTACATGTGTTAGAAAGTCTAGAGCTTCCGTGGTTGTAAGTCTCTCCGGCAGAGTCGTGGGACTCTGTAGGTGGTTACAGTACCCATGTGTGCAAATAGTGGGTATTGGTAATGACGAGGTGCTAGGCCGCATTCATTATGGAGACTGGGCTAAGTACTGGATGTGAGTGAACACGCCAGGAGCTAGGCTTGACTGGCCCATTCTGCTGTGATGATATAGTAATGAGTGTAGATACTAGCGTTCACTACTCGCGGAGTACCTCCCCAAGTCTAGGACTCCTTTCTATGTCATGAGATCATGTGCTGCTTGTGACAATTTTTGTAACTGGAATGACAAGTCGTGAAACCTCTAGACTTCGAGTCCCTGCAACTACACACGCTAGTCCTAACAGCAAGAGACCAAGGAACGCCTTCTCTAGCAGCACAATGCCGAGTAACAGTGGGCGTGGTGGACGTGGACGAGAACCAACACGCGCCCCAGTTCCCGTCAGGGGCTGTAAGGGGCGCGTTGAGCGAGAGCGCGGCGCCGGGCGCCACGGCGCTCAGGCTCTCGGCGCCGGACGGAGACGCCCCTGGGGACGACGCCCGCGTGGGGTTCGCGCTGGCGGGAGGCGACGGCGTCGGCGTCTTCGAGGTGGACCAGCAAGGTGAGACACACAGGGGGAGGGGGGGAACAGGGGCTACACACACAGAGGAGTCACAGACAGAGGCGACACTAATAGAGACACTAATACTTAAGTATATCTCTTATTCGTTGCAATATGGTACTATTTTGATAATGGTATAAGAGTAGAATGCTTTAAGTATTGTCACAGAATAGTTATATACAGAAGTGACACAAGCAAGGTGAGATAAACTTAGGGAAGTTGTAGATAGAACAGTACCTACAGATACAGAATAGTTATGCACAGAAGCGACAGATAAATCTGCTCCAGAATGTACTCTGGTTTTAGCAGATCTAGAATTAAAGCAAACACTTCTAAGTGCTCTAATTCCTGACCCACTGAAACCAGAGCACAATCCAGAGCTTCATTGCTCCAGAATGTGCTCCGGTTTCAACAGCGGCTACACACACAGACCAGTCATATACAGAAGCGACACTAATAGCTTCACTAATACTTAAGTATATCTCTTATTCTTTTGCAACATGGTACTATTTCGACAATGGTATAAGAGTAGGATGCTTTTAAGTATTGTTACAGAATAGTTATATACAGAAGCGACAGTTAAATCTGCTCCAGACTGAGCTCTGGTTTCAGCAGACCTAGACTTAGATCAACCGCTGAATCGTGCTTCAATTCCCGGACGGCTGAACTATACCACCTTCAGGGCACCAGATGCCCTGGAAGGCGGTCTAGACAGACCACCAAGCGATGGTACTATTTCGACAATGGTATATGAGTAGGATGCTTTTATGTATTGTCACAAGATAGTTATATACAGAAGCGACACTACGTGTCAGTACCTTTCATGTTACTCTAGTCAGTTCTATGACCCTTAGAGCATAGTGTAGACCTTTAAATTTGTTGACTTCCCCTATCTCTCCCTAAGATGTGAGGAAACTTTCCGATTTTAAACAATGAGCCCTTTAAATTTGTTGACTTTCCTCATGTCTCTCTAATTTTCGTTTCTCTGTCTTACTGTCACTTCTGTATAAACCTATTCTGTGCCACAGATGTGAAGATTATATAAAGTGTGGCTTGTTAATAACGAGATTGACGCTGCTTTAGAAGAAGTAGTTTGTGTCAAACACCAACGTGAAATCTTCTCTTTCCAATGCAGTACCTATCGCTTCTGTAATCAAGTTCGTATAGCCATAGCGCTAGTTCTCATTAGAGTTGTTTTATTTTACTTGTTTGTGCTATATCTTCATAACTGTCAGTTGTAATCCTTGATTACAAGAAAGATATTGGCGATTTTGATACTGGCTTAGTCCAACTCATTTAGAAGCACTTGAGAAAGAAACCAAAGGCGGCTGCAAACATAAACATTCGTTAGCCCGGGGGTTAGTTAGCCAGTGCGTGCCAAATAGTGCGGTTGTTATGTAGATTTAAGTGAACTCAAGACTGTGCCCTGTGATCTTATGTCAATGAGTAAACATATGCAGATTGTATTCATTAAAGATGAGTGGCAATTCGCGGTTATTCTAGTTATAAGTATTGTTGATGCTCATGGATGAATGACTGAATTGTCGACATATTATTCCTATTTGTTTGTGGCATCAAACGTAGAGAATACCTTCCCCTACCTAGTGGGTGTCTAGGACGCCCTCGAACCTACTAACAGAATAGGTGTGGAACCCACGGGGAAAGACTTACGGTGAGAGTGAAACTCACAAGAGCGTCTGCAGCGCTGGTTTATGAATCGAGGATTCGTTAGTAGATCTGGGATCTACATGTGTTAGTTCCGTGGTTGTAAGTTTCTGCGGCAGAGTCGTGGGACTCTGTAGGTGGTTACAGTACCGATGTGTGCAAATAGTGGGTATTGGTAATGACGAGGTGCTAGGCCGCATTCATTATGGAGACTGGGCTAAGTACTGGATGTGAGTGAACACGCCAGGAGCTAGGCTTGACTGGCCCATTCTGCTGTGATGGTATAGTAATGAGTGTAGATACTAGCGTTCACTACTCGCGGAGTACCTCCCCAAGTCTAGGACTTGGGGTTACCTGTCACACCTCCTTTCTATGTCATGAGTTCATGCATGTTTTGTACAACTTAGAGGAACGGGTCCCAAAGAGAGAACAAGAGGACGCCGCTGTCAGGTCAAGGAATGTGAAATGTTTATTATCATTTCTTTATAATTATTATGTTTTGTATCTAAATATGCACTACTTCTAAATTTTGAATATATTGTTGAAACTGTGGTAGGATTTGGTCTAGGACGGTCAGGATATAAATAAATGAACATGTCTCAAAAATTTGTAAAACTGTACCTACTATTGTACCTTATAAACATTTGTTGTGTGTTTTCTTCATTGGTAAACATTGTATTATAAGTTTATTTATCTCATGACATTAACAACCTATGTTCCCTATGTTGCATTTTATGCCGATATCAGGTTCATTATCATATATTTATAATGCAGTACTAACGCCCTGGATTCTTATTAATAAATAGTCCTACTGTAACGCATTGTCTTTAAATGGATTAGTCCTGATCTACGTGCATCCTAAACATAGCCAATGAAAGAAAATTTTTATAATAATTATACTGCCCATAGTTTTTGAAATAATTTTTATCGATCCTTTACATACAAGGTGTCCCAATGAAAATTATCAGCGCAGTTTTTGGCCACTTAACATCAATTTTGCAAAAAAAAAGGCTCGAACACGTCAATTTTGGTATAAAGGGCAACACCTAAATGGATTAGTACCAATGGCATATTAATTATACTGCCCATAGTTTTTGAAACACCTCTATCGATCCTTTACATATATTGAAGAGACCGCCAATAAACCTTCACAATTCATGCAAGTAAACCAGCCCTGCTATTTTTCACTACATTATTTCATATTTATATTCCCTCCACGGTATTCGAGTAACGTTTTCACCATTTTTAATTTTAGAACAAAACGGCTTCATATTTACTTATTTTATGGTTTAAACTCACTTACATTATATTTGACATCAACGTATTTGAAAAATAAAAAAAACTGTTGAAAAGAGAATTGAAAAACCTTTCGAAATGTCATGTTTGACATCCTTTTTCATTTAAAATTTTTGAGGTGCAGTCCACCCCTACTTTAGGGTTGAAGTTATACCATTGGTACTAATCCATTCAGGTGTCTCCCTTTATACTAAAATTTACATGTTCGAGCGTTTTTTGAAAAATTGATGTTAATTGGTCAAACATTGCGCTGATAATAATCATTGGGCCACCTTGTATTTTTACAATGCATGTATTAACGCCCTGGATTCTTATTAATAAATAGTAATACTGTAATGCATTGTCTTTAAATGCATTAATATATTAATTACACTGCTCATAGTTTTTGAAATCACCTTTATCGATCCTTTACATACCGGTGTCCCAACTCGACCGATACATGGGAGTTTTACATGGGAAATCAGTTAATTATGAATAGTATCTCCCCAGTGCAAGATAGTAACTTGAAATTTTGTATACTTATCGGAGAATATTAATTCTATGGGTCTCACTTATTTGAAATATGCAATTTCGTCTGCAGGGCGAGATTTATTAAATTTAAAATCTAATATTTTCGTTCAAAATCAAACAGCCATGGAAATAAAAGACAATATTTATCTGACAGTTAAGTGAAGTATCACTGATTTTAATTCTTATTTCCTGTATTTTAATATTATTTAAGTTGAATTTAGTTTCTTTTTATTAAATAATATACCAATATTACAAAAATATAAATATCTACAATGGCATGTCATTAACTGTCAGAACTGTAACATAGATATTTTCTTTTATTTCCATGGCTGACTTAGAACGAAAATGTTAGATTTTATAATTTAATAAATCTCGCCCTGCAGACGAAATTACATATTTCAATTAACTGTAATCTATAGAAATAATATTCTCTATAAGTATACAAAATTTCAAGTTAATATGTTGTACTGGGGAGATACTATTCATAATTAACTGATTTCCCATGTAAATCTCTCATGTGTCGGTCGAGCTGGGACATCCGGTATATTGAAGAGACCGCCAATAAACCTTCACAATTCATGCAAGTAAACTAGCCTTGCTATTTTTCACTACATTATTTCATATTTATATTCCCTCCACGGTATTCGGGTAGCGTAGCCGCTGCACATTTGTATGACTACGTGATGTGGCTGCAAGTTCGCAAGACTACATAGTGCGGGAACTATTCCGCTGAATTATAGACTATAGAAGCGTTATCATTGACGTATGTGATTGTTTATTACGTTATTGTCGCACGAGGTATGGTTTCTCACTAGTTTAGCATTCATGCAAGAAATGCGATGGGTGGTTTGATTTGTGAACTAAAACATTGATTAGAGCTAAGTATTTAAGGTCTCAAATAAAAATGAACAAACAAGTTAAAGAACACACGTTATTGTCGCACGAGGTATGGTTTCTCATGCTAGTTTAGCATTCGTGCAAGAAATGCGATAGGTGGTTTGATTTGTGAAGACAAACATTGATTAGAGCAGAATTTAAGGTTGTCTCAGGTAGAGATGAATAAATAAGTTAAAGACTGCAACGAATATATCATTATAGATAAGGAAGGTATTGTTTTTAAAATTTCTCCAAAGGGAGTTTTCAATATGAGCACGAATTAGGGTCCTTAAATACGATTTTGTTATTTTTACTGTGATGTCTGTATGTCCATGTATAATACTTATAACTAGAATAACCGTGAATTGCCACTCACCTTTAATTACTTCAATCTGCATATGTTTACTCATTGGTATGAAGTCACAAGGTATACCTTCAATTCATTATTAATCTTTTCTCTGCTACATCTAAAATTTGAATCATTACTGCCTAGCCTAGCACACATTGTCATTCTAGTTACAATTGTCACAAGAATGCATATGTATTCATGACATAGAAAAGAGGTGTGACAGGTGACTCCCAAGTCCTAGACTTGGGGAGGTACTCCGCGAGTAGTGAACGCTAGTATCTACACTCATTACTATACCATCACAGCAGAATGGGCCAGTCAAGCCTAGCTCCTGGCGTGTTCACTCACATCCAGTACTTAGCCCAGGCTCCATAATGAATGCGGCCTAGCACCTCGTCATTACCAATACCCACTATTTGCACACATGGGTACTGTAACCACCTACAGAGTCCCACGACTCTGCCGGAGACACTTACAACCACAGAAGTCCTACACTTCCTAACACATGTAGATCCCAGATCTACTAATGAATCCTCGATTCATAAACCAACGCTGCAGACGCTCCTGTGAGTCTCACTCTCACCGTAAGTCTCTCCCCATGGGTTCCACACCCATTCTGTTAGTACGTTCAAGGGCGTCCTAGACACCCACCAGTTAGGGGAAGGTATTCCCTACATTTGCGGCCACAAACAAATAGTACATCTTGATACATTTACTCCATGCACAATAAATACACAAACAGTGAATAATATGTCGACCATTCAGTAATTCATCCATGAGCATCAACAATACTTATAACTAGAATAACCGTGAGTTTCCACTCACCTATAATTACTTTAATCTGTATATGTTTACTCATTGACATGAGGTCATACGTTATATAACAACTATATATTCGGACACTCAGTGATATACCGTGAGTTTCAGCTAAGATGCAACATATTCGAATCTGTAATTAGACATTACTATGGATAGCACTTGTTATATGGCACCGTATCGTTTCAGATAAAATTTAACATAGGAAACATACGTTGTTAGTGTCTTGAGATATACCTAAATAAAATTATAATTTAATGTTTAAGAATGAATAAAAATTTAAATGGTTATATGGTACAATAGTGGGTACAGTTTAACAAATGTTTGTGACATGTACGTTCATTATATCCTGACCGTCTTAGATCAAATCCTACCACAGTTTCAACAATATATACAAAATTTAGAAGTTGTAGTTTAGATACAAAACATAATAATAGAAGATTAAAATTCATTATTAATCCTTTTTCTGCTACATGTAAATTTAGAATCATAATTGCAATAAAAGATTATTACCTGTTAATACATTGGTCGACAAATCCTGTATTGCGTTTTTTTTTATTGCATTTTCTTGCTTTTAAATCTTAATTTCTAACTAATAGAGTTTCCCCATATGAAGTGTAATCTAAGTACATTACTATAATAGCACAAACTTCAAAATCAAAAACCAATGTTTTACGTAAGTCTTTTCTATATAAGTCGAACTAATAGCATATTATTCAATGAGCATGTAATGTGTGCTATTACTTATGAGAATGAAGTTTGCCAACACGAGCAAAAACGAGTGTTGTAAATCATCCGAATGTGTAATAGCCATTACATGCGAATAGAACACTATACTTTATCCACAACTATAACAGGAAAAATATATGTTTATTATAACCAAATATGCCATCATACTTTGACAAATAAATAACAATAGCTCGCGTCACTGTTTCACAGCATACTTAACACAATATAATTATTTCTAGTGTTATTTAGCTACAGTTTAAGCTTATATAGAAAAGGAAAGTATGAAAAATGACAAAACTTTGGCTTTTTATGTAGAAAAACTTATTTAATAGTAATTTGGTTTTTACTCTTTTGCCAGGTAAGATTTAAATTTGACATAACGATTGAATAATATTATTCCATCGAACTGTCAATATTATTCAATTAGCAACAATAATGAAGGTCATTAATTTATAAAAAACGATTGAATTCTAGATATGTTACTTGACAGTTGTGGATAAAATTCATTATTAACCCTTTTTCTGCTACATGTAAATTTAGAATCATAACTGCAATAAAAGTTTATTACCTGTTAATACATTGGTCGACAAATCCTGTATTGCTTTTTGTTTATTGCATTTTCTTGCTTTTAAATCTTAATTTCTAACTAATAGAGTATCCCCATATGAACTAGAAACTAAGTACGTTACTATAATAGTACAAACTTCAAAATAAAAAACGAATCTTTTACGTAAGTCTTTTCTATATAAGTCGAACTAATAGTATATTATTCAATGAGCATGTAATGTGTGCTATTACTTATGAGAATGAAGTTTGCCAACACGAGCGAAAGCGAGTGTTGTAATCATCCGAATGTGTAATAGCCATTACATGCGAATAGAACACTATACTTTATCCACAATTATAACAGGAAAAATATACGTTTATTATAACCAAATATGTCATCACGACAGATAAATAACAATAGCTCGCGTCACTGTTTCACAGCATACTTAACGCAAGACAATTATTTGTAGTGTTATTTAGCTACAGTTTAAACTTATATAGAAAAGGAAAGTATGAAAAATGACAAAACTTTGGCTTTTTATGTAGAAAAACTTACTTAATAGTAATTTGGTTTTCACTCTTTTGCCAGGTAAGATTTAAATTTGACATAACAATTGAATAATATTTTTCCATGAAACTGTCAATATTATTTAATTAGCAACAGTAACGAAGGTCATTAATTGATAAAAAACGATTGAATTCTGGATAAGTTACTTGACAGTTTTGGATAAAATTCATTATTAATCCTTTTTCTGCTACATGTAAATTTAGAATCATAACTGCAATAAAAGATTATTACCTGTTAATACATTGGTCGACAAATCCTGTATTGCTTATTGTTTATTGCATTTTCTTGCTTTTAAATCTTAATTTCTAACTAATAGAGTTTCCCCCTATGAACTGTAAACTAAGTACTTTACTATAATAGTACAAACTTGAAAATCAAAAACGAATCTTTTACGCAAGTCTTTTCTATACCGGGTGTCCCAGCTCCCAGTATCTCCCCAGTGCAAGATATTAACTTCAAATTTTGTATACTTATCGGAGAATATTAATTCCATGGATCACACTTATTTGAAATATGCAATTTCGTCTGCAGGGCGAGATTTATTAAATTTAAAATCTAATATTTTCGTTCAAAATCAGACAGCCATGGAAATAAAAGAAAATATTTATATGACAGTTTAGTGAAGTATCACTGATTTTAATTCTTATTACCTGTATTTTAATATTATTAAAGTTGAATTTAGTTTCTTTTTGTTAAATAATATACCAATATTACAAAAATATAAATATCTACAATGGCATGTCATTAATTGTCAGAACTGTCACATAGATATTTTCTTTTATTTTCATGGCTGACTGATTTTGAACGAAAATGTTAGATTTTTAATTTAATAAATCTCGTCTTGCAGACAAAATTACATATTTCAAATAACTGTAATCCATAGAAATAATATTTCCCAATAAGCATACAAAATTTCAAGTTAATATCTTGCACTGGGGAGATACTATTTATAATTAACTGATTTCCCATGTAAAACTCCCATGTGTCGGTCGCGCTGGGACACCCGGTATGAGTCGAACTAGAAGTGTTTAATTTCTTGAGAAATAAGACGAAGAATATATTAATAAGTGTTTTTTTGTTCTATCTACATAGACAATGAAACACAAGTCAGGTTTACAATAGCAAAGACACACAACTTTGGCTATTATTCTGTGGATGATTTTTGCTCTATTCTATACGATGTCATTCGGCTCTGACAGTTGAAAAGCGGGAATTATTAACCCTTGGTTTATGTGTCACCAGCAGAATCTCGCAATTTTTAAATGCAGAGAATTTAAAATCACTAAACAGGACTCATTGTCGCTTTAAATAGAAGATTATTAATATTAAGATGTGATTTACTAGCCCTGTCCAAGTACCATACTTGAGACTGATTCTTGGTTACTGCAGAGTACTATGCAAGCACTACATACAAACAACTAGAGTTAGTGAGTTGTTTGGCTTTACTAGCCCTGTCCAAGTACCATACTTGAGACTGATTCTTGGTTACTACAGAGTACTATGCAAGCACTACATACAGACAACTAGAGTTAGTGAGTTGTTTGGCTTTACTAGCCCTGTCCAAGTGCCAAACTTGAGACTGATTCTTACTTGGTTACTACAGAGTACTGTAACACGGTCGCTTGGCGGCTGTGTATTTTTGTAAAATTTTGATAGTGCAGTACTCCAAATGTTACGAAATGGACAGATTTATGGAGACAGACGCACATTTTGCGCCTTCAAGCTTGTTTCAAAGAAATAACTTCTGGATTTTTACCAATGATGCTCCAAAGTTTGAAATCTCTCTATCTTGTTGTAATGTTCGACTGTTGTGGATGTCTTGACTGAATCGTCAGACATACCTTGGTATTTCTTTGTAAAATAACTAATTAGTTGTTTTACTGTGTGTAAAGGCTCTCTCATCATGGTGTAAATTTGTAAGTAGTTTTTATTATATTCTGTGTAGATTAATATTGATTTGTAGATTGATGTAAAAAGGTTTTCCAAATTGTTTGTAAATTAGAAAAGTAAGAATTTAGAGTTTATATAGAATCAAGTTACACGTTGTAGTTTATTTGAATTATATAAAGGTTTTTAATCGCGGTTGATTATTAAAATTTATATAATTTTGTTATTATGGGAATATCGTGTTTCATTCAGTCCATCCTATTTCAACCCCTGTCTTTGTGACGTGGTAGCCCAACGCGTAGGTAAAACTCTATTCTTCTAAAATTACTACTCTGCACCAATTTGACTATATAGTAAACCGCGTCTGTTATCATTATTATCATTCCCTTGTCTGCTTCTATCACGGCAGACTTTTAAATAAAATGATAGTGGTGGCAGCGACTATCGTTACCCTTGTCTCGTGTAAAAGTTGTTCATTAACATAATTCTTGGATTACTTTTGAGCCAAGTAAAACTCATAAATTAAAACCCTTGTATGTCAGGTACTAGATTTCGTCATAGGCAACCGTACCTGTTACAGTATTATGTAAGCACTACATACAGACAACTAGAGTTAGTGAGTTGTGTGGCTTTACTAGCCCTGTCCAAGTACCATACTTGAAACTGATTCGTACTCTACATGTTTCTGTGACCAAGTGTTATGAAATGTCTGGTATTCACTACAGATATATAAAGTACAGCAAGGTATACACAAGACGTGATGTTCCTTCTAAGCCTAAGACAACTGTAAGGCGGAACCGGAAGTGGATTATCCTGTCTCATCGGAAACAAATGACAGTCGGGTGGTGTTTGATTGCTTAAGATTAGAGCAGCCTGTAAATAAGGACCTATAACGAAGGAGATTTAGAAATAATGGATTTGTTCAGAGAAAATTGGAGCGATCGATACAACAACACGCGATACAATACGGTGATGCCTGGCTGAAAATACATAAATATAACACGATACAACTCATATACGAATCAGTCTCAAGTGAGGTACTTGGACAGGGCTAGTAAAGCCAAACAACTCACTAACTCTAGTTGTCTGTATGTAGTGCTTGCATAGTACTCTGTAGGAACCAAGTACGAATCAGTCTCAAGTATATAACAATTATAGTAACAATTATGGTAGAAGTAGATGTATATGAAACTGACTTATGCAGTTTTTACAACCTTTTATGGAGGGGTGGGAAGCTTTGTGGTCAGATGTTATAAATTATCCCAACTCAAAGGTATCACTTGACAAGTAACAACAGGGCCGTATCATATTCTACTCGTCATAGGATACATATTTGCGACTCCGTTTTTTCGACATCGACGGCTGATCTTCTGCTAGATGTTGAACTATTTCTTCCGAGTGTTGTTTTCAGCATGACTTACGTCCACAAAATTATATTCCCAGGGTCTCCATATAATCGTACTTACAATTTTATGTACACACTTCTAAAAACTGCAAGTTCAGAAATAACTTTTTGGTGACTTGTCCAAAACTGACCGTGTACCTCTAACGAAAATTTTTAATAACTAATAATGGAGTTCATAGAATAATTGGAAATCCAAATGAAAATAAAAATCTTAAAAATGAACAACTTGACTTAATCAAATCTCTGTTGATCACTCCGCTTTAATCCCTTTTAGATTTTCCTAGTATTTTAAAGCTAGATAATACTTAGTTTCTGTCTTTGTTCTTCTATGTATAAATACTAAAAATTCACTATAAAGTATATTCATTAGTATTTCCTGATAATGACCTTAGAAGACGAAATATAAATAATTTTTTTTTTAACAACCAAATATTTCTTATATTTATGTCAATAACTGTTTGTATTTAAATGTATATAATTAGGAAACATTTTGAAAGAACAGAAAACGACAGAAGAAAGTACCTGCCTAAATGAACCATTACCGCAAGTCCCATAAAACTTTATAAGGGCCAATCGGCTTATCCGAAAGTGAATTTCATATACCTATACCTCTACTATAAGAATCAGTCTTACAATGATTTGTAATATTAAAATTGTAAATAGCATATGAAATTTTCTCATTACATTAATTACTACATAATTGTAATTGTAATAACAGCTACATATTTGTATGTATCTATAATACAGCCAAGCACGCATCTAATTATTATAAGTGCTGTAGTCTTCTCTCATTTTATGCCATCATATTTTACCTCAAGTTAGCAAATATAACATTTATAATATAGAACATGCATGACATAAATACGAGAGAGAATATGGAGTATATTACCTGGTGCATTACCTGTAGTATACTGCTTATTATCTTAGTAATTAACCAGCTATAAAAAGAGATAAACGTAAATATTTTATGAATAAACACACTTTAGATATTTACGAATGCGGTATCCAATTTTTACCTGCCTATCAATATAGATAAGGGAGGTATTGTTTTTTGGTGCTCTCCAGTGTGAGTTTTTAACATATGAGCACGAATTAGGGTCCCTAGAATACGATTGCACTATTTTTGCCGTTTCTGTATGTCCGTGTGTGTGTGTCTGTGACAATTTTTCGTCCACGATAACTCCAATACGATACATGTAAAACATATAATATTTGATATTTGAGGCTTATATTCAAATATGGTGAACTGATTAGATTTTGACTAAAATTGGTTAACTAGAAGTAGTACTTTACTTGAAGCTTGCTCAACTGCAATAACAAACTAATTTTAAAACTACGAATTAAATATACTGAAAAACTTATATAGAATATATTTCTACAGTGGCGGGAGGTAATGCATTGGACACATCAGACTGTCATTTGTTTAAGGCTACTTGATTGCAGTTTTGTACACCTGATAAAATATATTTTAAGCGATATTTCTCTGGAACTAATGATCGAACTTGAAAAATAAGAAAACTGTTGAAAAGAGAATTAAATGGACCTTTCGAACTGTGTCATGTTTGACACCCTTTTCCATTTAAAATTTTTGAAGCGCAGTCCACCCCCATTTTAGGGTTGAAGTTATGCCATTAGAAATCCATTCAGGTGTCCCCCTTTATACTAAAATTAACGTGTTCGAGCGTTTTTTGCTAAATTTATGTTAAGTAGCCAAAAATTGCGCTAATAATTGTCATTGAGCCAAACTGTATAATCATTTTAAAATAACACATTCTGTCAAATTATCACAAATCGTCCACAGAATTGTAGTATTATTTATATTTAAAGTTAAGTACAGTACGATAACTTATTAATAGTTATTTATGATATAAGTGTTAAAAGTGACATTTTATGAGTGAGTGGGGAAGTTCATGAAACGAGGCAAAGCCGAGTGTAACAAACCCCACGAATGAAATAAAATCACTTTTAACACAAATATTATACACTATTTTTCCTACGATCCTAGTTTGCATAAGTAAATAAAAACTAAGCATTATAGAATGTCATTTATGACAGGTCATGATGTATTTGTTATGAACAACTGAACATAAGAAGTGTTAAAAGTAAATTTGTTTTTTACTTTTAATTCGTTGTCAATGACAACGTTTTAAAAGTATTTACTGTGTTATAAACTGTTATTTTTAACTTGCTAAGCAACCGTTAAAAAGACTATTTTTAACAGTGGTCGTAGGAAAAATACTTTTTATCTGCAACCCTAAAAACCATAAATACAGCGATAGATAAAACTTCATGCGAGCATACAGACATCTGACGTTAATCTTCCGAGTGATATGATTTGGCACGCATGCTGTGAGTATTATCTTGCTACTTACGCATACAAGTAACGTGTAACGTGACACATTACAAGCCACACATGTGTAGAATCACAATTAGCCGACTAAACTGCAATTCTGCTTGTTGGACAGCTAGAATGTTCACTGAAGATTGTTGTGGTTGAAAAGAGATATTGTTTTTGTTGTTTAACTATAGCAGAAGTAGATGTATATGAAACCGACTTATGCGGATTTTACAACCTTTTATACAAGGGTGGGAAGCTTTGTGGTCAGGTGTTATAAATTATTCCAACTCAAAGGTATCACTTAAAAAGTAACAACAGGGCCGTATCATATTCTTCTCACATTGCATAAATATTTGCATCAATTTTTTGACGTCGACGGCTGATCTTCTGCTAGAGTTGAACTATTTCTTGCGTTGTTGTTTTCAGCATGACTTACGTCCACATAATTATATTCCCAGGATCTTCACATATTCGTAATTACAATTTTATGCACACTACTAAAAACTGCAAGCACAGAAATAACGTATTGATGACTTGTCCAAAACTGACCGAGTACCTCTAAAGAAAATTTTTAATAACTAATAATGTAGTTCTTAGAATAATCCGCTTTAATCCCTTTTAGAAATTTACTACCATTGTAAAGATAGTTAATACTTAGTTTCTGCTTTTGTTCTTCTATGTATAAATACTAAAAAATTTCTGTAAAGTACATTTATTAGTATATCCTGATAATGGCCTTATAAGCCGAAATATTATTAACAAATGTATTTATTAAATGCACGAACTTTCAACACTTTGAATTAAACCGAAGACCTACGATTCTGTAGGCCATTATTTTAACCCTATACGAACTGACAGAAATAACACTTTGCCTATTAGCAATAAAAACATCACCCAATAAAAGTGATTCTTTTATACAAATTTCATTGAATTATGCTATTAAAATGAAGTAATCTGTATTAGATAACATGTAGGAATACATGTAGTATTGTCCTGTACATTATGGTTACTTAGTTATTAGCCGGACAGTTTTTATGTACTAAAAACTGTTTTCCCATGTTAAACCCCTATGTTCTGAATTTCAATGAACACACTGTATAACTTTGATAGATAAATTGTTTATATGATCAAATTAAATATTACATTTCGTTCCCTATTAGGAAGCTTATAAAACTTGAACTAGATGTCACTACTCGTATATACTCTCACATTGCCATCTATTGATCGCTGAAGGAACTAGGATAGAAATTAGTCTATGCAGACGTCTTTGAAATATTCTTTTTAAGTCCTTTGAATCTCCTTATGGAAAACTTGTCCTCACATCTCACAATCCTTTCTCGTCCTTTAGATCTCGTGTTGTTTGCTCTTTACCGGAAGTGCATGAAATATCCTGTAAAAACAAGCGACATATCCGGTTATGTTTTAACCAAAGTAAGCAACGACCTACGTCAATATTTGACGGTAAAATCTACAAAAGTGTTTCTCTGCGAATAAATATTTGGTAACATAATTACATATGAAAAGGTTCATTAAATATGAGAAGGTATATATGAATTATAATTGAAAACATAAAACATAAAAAATATGTTTAAAATGTATAGGTAACAAACATTTTTACCTCCCGCCTATCAATACAGGGTGAGTCTGGGAAGACGCCCCCCCCCCCTTTAACTTTTTTATTATAAGTAATAGAAAAAAATGGCTCTTATAAAAGTTTTATTATTTTACATATACTAGTTGACGGCAGATGTATATATTTTTTATAAAGTCAGGTTTCAAGATACGACTATCAACTTTTATTTTTCAAATGGCAACCTATAATTATTTTAATAAAATAGAAACCGCCATTTTTTTCTCTTTTCAACGACTTTTATTAATGTATTTGAAAAATTTCGAGAAAAATTATTATTTTTTGAGTGTGAGTTTTCAACATATGAGCACGAATTAGGGTCCCTAGAATACGATTTTACTATTTTACCGTGATGTCTGTATGTGTGTGTGTGTGTGTCTGTGACGATTTTTCGTCCACGATAACTCCAATACGATTCATGAAAAAATATAATATTTGGTATTCAAGATGAACTGATTACATTTTGAATACAATTGGTTAACTGGAAGTAGTACTTTACTTAATGCTTTAAACTGTTTTTCCTAAAAAATACCTCTAAATACCATTTTTCGCAATTTACATTATTAATAAATATAAAGATTTTTTCATTTTCTACCGATCTGTGTAATTACGTTTATATATAACTTGTGCGTAGATAGAAAAAAAAATGTAAATTATAATAATTTAATGTTAGTTTTAACTCGGATATAGCGACATTGTAGACACTTTTATAAATACTTTAAAAATAATTTTGCAAAGCAATAAAACATTTATAAATATTCAACAACTTTTACAATCAAATTTAAAAATTTCAAATTATATCACTTCCGCAATATTAAATCAAGATTTCCAATATTCTGCAGGCATCTTTTATGCATTTTGATTTGGAAAATCACTGAGGAATCTAATTTAAATGCAATTTAATATCTGTTTCTTCCAGAATTGTGTATTCTGCGAATCCTGGAATTTCTGTAAAATAATTGTGTAGAGATTTTTGTACTTTTGTGGAAAAGACATCTTTATAAAATACAAGCGAGTTTTTTTAGTGATATTTAATTTTGAATACGTCTGAATTTGATTTTGAAAAGTTTTAGTTTAAGAAAATTTCTAAAAATTGTGTCTGTTGGAATAAACATCTGAAAATTTAGATATTTTTTTTTAGTTAAATTTTGAACGCAAATATTTTAAGAACGCTAAGAGATAATTTAATTCTGTTTGAAAATTTGGAATCATCCGAGTGTAATGTAGCCATATTATGCGAGTCAAATACTATACTTTATTTACAACTAACAGGCATATAAAAAATCTGATATTATTTGATAAATATTCAGTTAGGTGTGCGTAGTTCATATACAGCTTAACAGATGGCGCCACAGTAGCACTTAAATGTTAAAATAACTATCAAATTGTATTTATTGTACTGTTATAATCATTTATATTGATATTTATAACAAAAAATATATTACAAATAAATTAACAGTTTATTAAAATGTTATGTATTAAATTATATGCTCTATTTATTACAGAAAAGTGTAGCGTGTAATATAACATTTCATATTACACTTGTGTAATATGAGTAGTATACTATATGTAGTATCACACGTATAATGTACCCATATTTCAATAGTTGTAGATAAAAAATTTAATTCTAGATATATTACTTGACAGTTGTGGATAAATTCTGTTTTTAAAGTAAAAAAAAAACTATTTTTATCAGGAAATATACTTATAGAAATATTGGATTTATATTAGCGTATGTGCTACGTTTTATTTGAATACTCGATGTTCTATTTTCTAGTTTATTTCTTCTTGTATTGGATTATAGATAATTAGGAATTGTTTGCGAACTTCGAAACTTTCGTTGTACTCGATGTAATTAATTATGCATTAGTTTTAATGAGTTGAAAATATTCCACTGCTATTTAATGGAATTTGTTTTTTTGTTTACTTTGACTAATTATTAAATGTACGGAAGACATTGATATTCAAAGTTTTGTAATTACAAAGTTAAAAATAACTAGCATAAATAGTTATTTCTTGTTTGACACAAATATAATTAGTGATATTTTATGTTTAATGTTAATTGTATGCTTAAAAATAAGTAAACATTTGTATTTTTGTTTAAATCCATAAATGTTCACGAAAAGAAGCTTTAAAGCACAGGTACCAACAAAATAGACTAACAGTTGTTATTATTATGGATTGTATTACAAGTGTCTGTATTAAAATCAATTAATTACCACAAAAAAAGCATACATATGTTTTCCGTTTATGAAATATAAACTATCTACAGTCCATTTTTTTCAAGAATGCAATAACTAGAAACCTGATTTACACTATGACAAATTGACAATCTAGTTACAAAATTTGACGCTAAATTCAAATATAGTTACTTGAAATAAATGAAGATAAATGTCAAATTTCCTTTTTAAAATACTAATTTAAAATGAGAAATTAAATAAATTATAATTATTAAAAAAGCATATGGAAACGCATATATTTCAATTTAAAACATATTTAACTTTATTATAATAAAACTGCATTTAAATAAATATGTAATACTTTCACAAAGATATGATAATAATAATAAAAAAATATCTTATTATGTGATATTAGTCTGAATCTGTAAATTCCATTTCACTGGACGAGCCAGTATTTACAACAAATTGCATTTACATTGCTTCAACGGTATTGACAAGTTGGTATAATTCATTTTTTTCTTTTATAATATGAGCAATGCAATTTGACCACTTCTCAGCTGTAACTTGCGCTAAGCCATCATGAAATAATTTGGATACGTCGGACATTCTAAATGTTTTATTATTTTATACATAGATCTTTTAGTGATTCCAACAACTGCTGCAGTGAGTGCTACAGCTTCAGTTTTTGTGGCACTCTTCCTTTTATGAACCAAATAACTGTTGTAGGCCATTATTTTTTGTCCACTATTCAAAAGTTTTCCATTCGAATTTTTTTATATCCATGGAAGTACTGGGCGCCCCGTTATCAGCCATGGTAGTATAAAAATCAAAATTATACGACGCCGACGGTGCACACTTTCTTCAAAAAAATAAAACAACAAAACCAGAAACAACGAACGAATACACCAAATGACAACAATAATAATCAAATGCAAAAAAATAAATGGAGAAAAACGCAAAAATCAAAATGATACAAACAGATTAGATGAAACTTGAGAATTGACACTTCAACAATTGACAGCTGACAGCTCAATATGCAATGGTGTACAAACAAAAATATATTTGGAGTTAATGAATTATTTGGTCTTTAAATTTTAAATTGAATATTAAATTATATATAAGACATTATTGCGTATAGTAGTTATTAGCCGTAATATAATTTAACGGTCTATTATATATAGAAATTATTCGTAGTATTATATTCATTTAATTACATAATTATCACCAAATTCTGCGCCAATGACTAAAAATTTATGTGAAAAGAGAGAGATGAGTAGAGAAAAGGCTGAGATGGAGAAGTAAATATCGTCGGTGTAAACTTCTCCTCGATTTAAGCCAATCAGAGACCAAGGTCAAATAAGCCCTATCTTCCCTGTACTGCATGCTTAAAAAAAATGAACTTCATAGTTATAAAGATACAGCACGGCAAGTAAAATAAAACATGTAACATGTTCACGAAAAGAAGCTTTAAAGCACAGGTACCAACAAAATAGACTAACAGTTGTTATTATAGTAACTTTTCTCTGACGAAGTTGAAAGATAACTTCGGTGACACCTTTTCTAACAAAAGAAATTTTTTCAGCGCTGCGAAAGAAAAATCTGGGAAGTTTTCTTTAGAAGTTTTTCTTTTATTATTTCCCTATTTCTTTCGAAGCTTTCTTTCAATTTCCACACTGCGGATTAAGCATTTTATTTTTAATTCTCTTTGCATGTGTCATCCTAAAGTTTGATTTACTCGTAGGGTTATCTCAATGATTTACTGCTTTGATTTTGCGTGAAATTTACTTCAATATTAGTTTTTGACTTTCGTAAATCATTCATAAAATGTTAGTAATATTCCATGATGTAAATTGGTTCAATATTAACTTTAATCTAAGTAAATTTAAGTTAAAGTTTCAAGAAATATGTTACATATTAGTTTGATGACGTATATATGCATTTTAAAAGGAAACCTTTTAAAAACAGCAAAGTACATTACATAAAATTATCGATTCTTGTTATAATATGAGCTAGAAACTAACGAACTAACTATAATTGTGATTATAACTAACGAAACTATCTAAAAAGAAGTGTTTGTTGATTCTAATAACGAAACAGCAGATTAAAATAATCAGCATACCAATTTTAGGTACGAAACTAATTACAATAAATAATTAGCTGATTTTACCATAAAATTTTGATTAAAATGAAATACATATTGATTTTAATAAATAAACGGTGTACAACTAAATATTTGTTAACTTTAATAAGCAAACAGTAAGTTACAATAATACACCAATCAATATTAGTGAAGAAAAGTTGATTAAAACAAAATATATGTGATTTTTGTGATCATTGCAAGATATAAGTTCTTTTTAAGAAGGAAATCGTTAATTCAATAAGAAATATGTTGAATTTCCTAAAAGGAATGATTGTTTTAATAAATAAATAGTATATTATGATATTTGAAATAACGATTTTAGTGAAGAAAACGTTACAACAAAATCTAAGTGAACTCAGATGAAGAAATCGTTTTCGATAACAATATTAATGAAGACAAGGTTAAATACAACATAATATATATTGATTTTGTAAAAAAATCGTTGATTATAATAAGGAATGTGTTAATTTTAATAAGAACTTACAAGTAGTTGATGAATTTTATTCAAAAGAAGGTTAATTATAGTTAAGTTTTGATTTCATCTCAAAATCGTTGATTAAAGTATTGGGTATATTGATTGAAAGAAACAAACATTAATTTTAACAAGTAAAATCTTGACTACGTTAAAGAAAACCTTGACTACTCTAGAAGAACATACACTATAAAAAATGTTAATTTCAATAAATAAATGTTGATTAAATCAATAAATACTTAGATTCGTAGACGAAAAACATTGATTATGACAAATAAAGACTTGGTTGTAGCAATCAAGTAACCAGCTATATTAGATGAGTATTTTTGTTGTCTTTACATGCCACAACCCTAGTCTATCGTCAAAGAGAATGATTTTAATAAAGAATTATTAGATTATAATAATAAGAATGACGATTTTAACAAAGAAAAAGTTGAATGCAACAAAATCTATATTGATTTTGTAAAGAAATGTTTGATTATAATAAAAAATGTGTTTATATTAATAAAAACTTACTATTGGGAGATGTATTCTATATAAAAAAAAATGTTAATTATAGTTAAGTAAGTTTTGATTTCATCCCAAAATCGTTGATTAAAGTATTGGATATATTGATTGACAGAAACAAACATTAATTTTAATACATAAACTCATAACTACGTTAAAGAAAACCTTGATTACTATAAAAGAACATACACTAGCTACATCAGATGAGTATTTTTGTTGTATCTTTATGTGCTACAACCCTAGCCTATCACAAACGCGAAAATGTTGATTAAAGTATTGTATATATTGATTGTAAGAACCAAACATTAATTTTAATACATAAACTCATAACTACGTTAAAGAAAACCTTAATTGCATTAAAAGAACATACACTTAGCCCGGGTTGCACAAAGCTTCATCATTTCTGATTAATGATTAATTTTTTGACAGCAATGTATTTTTAATACGTGGCCATGGTAACAAAGTCAAATTATTCAGTGATTTTTTTGATTAGAGGCTGATTAGCCTTTTACTATAAAACAACCTACACTAACTACACCAGATGAGTATTTTTGTTCTGTCTTTACATACTACAACCCTATAGCCTATACTCTACTCTATCAAACCCGTAGTATAAATCACAATGACAGACAAGTGACACATCCAGTTCAAATACAATAACACATACATTACAGGCGTGGTTCATAACTCATACACGAGGCATGAGTGTATAGAATGCTGCATTCGACTGCGTACATTACCGCCTCTAAAAATATCTCTACTGCTTGCATCGTTACAGATGCGTTTCTCAAATGTAGAATAGAGGCGTATTGGAAGTTGGAATTAATGTGTGAATTGGAGATAGTAATGGTTTGTTTAGTGAAATTGCGGTTTAAAACATTTTCTTTATTAAAATCAATCTTACTTCATTGCAGCAATTTATAACCTCGAATTTCAATGACAGGAAAATTTTCATCCCATTATACTTTGCGGCTGAACGGTGCTTTTAAACCATGTAGTTTAACATATATTATATTGTATTCCATATTTTCTTTATTAAACTCAACGATTTTCTTTTTAATATCTACGTATATTTCATTGTAAATAATGTTTACGTTTATAAAATTAATATATTTATAAAATTATTGTCAGAGTCAATTAAAAAGGGAGGTATTGTTTTTGGTCAAATTCCTCCAGTGTGGTTCACGCGCTTATATTGTCCTGTTATCTAGAGGGTTGGAGAACATTTCCGAACTTTATTGTTCTACTATATAAACCCCGAGCAGGAGATCGCGAGGACAGTTTGATATTTTTTTACCTAAAAAACAAATACTCATATAGCTTATATAAGTTTTCGTGTATGTGTATTATACCGTTGTTTTTTTGTTACAGGTAAGCTGAATTCAATTCGTCTTTTAGTTGGTAAGCCACAATTAATTAAGAATTACAACACAAATCAAAAACTCACTGACAATGTGTCATCGTCCATTTCTATAAATGAAATTGAAAAGTAATTGTCGTTGTTGGAAATAAATAAAAATTTGACTATATATACAAGCATATATGAGGAATCAAATAAAGTCAAGAATAAGTTTCTATCACTTACAGTTTTTGACGTACTTCTTTCCAAAGTTACTTAACTTTAGTATGTGGTAATTAAAAAAGAATTTTCTTGCTATTTACCTATCTGTTATTCAAAATATATAAAAGAAATCGTTTAATGTGTAGCACAGGTGTCTAATCTTTTTGAAAAATAACAAAATCTAAAAGTTTATCTTTACACATCCAAAACTATTATTAATTCTTATTGTAAGGAACGATTTTTTTTAAGAAAAATAAACATACATTTTGTATTCTCCCTTATTAAAATCATCAATGCAAATATCACAATCTAATATATCTTTATTAAAAACATCATTCCTGTTTATTTATGTGGTGTCTTTAATAAAATTCTACATATTTCTTATTGAAATCAACGATTTATTTATAAAAATCAACATAGATTTTGTTGTATTTAATCTTTTCTTCATTAAAACCGTTATTTCACATATCACAATCTACTATTTGTTTATTAAAACAATCATCCCTTTAAGAAATTACAACATATATTTTATTGAAATTAATTATTTCTTTCTTAAAATGAACTTATATCTTGTTACAATCTATTTATTCACAAACATCACATATATTTCGTTTCAATCAATTTTCTTCAATAATATTAATTTTTGTATTATTGTAACTTACTGTTTGTTTATTAAAATCTATAAATATTTAGTTGTACTATCGTTTTATTTATTGAAAGCACCATATATTTCATTGTAATCAAGTTTTTATAGTAAAATCAACAAATCATTCGTTGTAATCAAACACATAAAATGCCTTGGTATAACTGTTGTTCAGTTAAAAAGAATTTGTATATAATTCATTTCAAGATATCAGCAATAACTCCATTCAAAACCCTCACCCCTCTAGGCTAATTGGCATCAGACCTGGAACATTCTTTCCATATATCACCAAACTTGTCTCCCTTGAGAGCTGTAGTATTTTGAATGATAACGTTGTTCCATAATAGACGACGCCCGGCGGCAAAGTACGAAATCAGGCTGGAAAAATTACCTCCTGGCGTGCGGCATATGTAATCAGCGGCTGTAATGACGGATTGGGGCGGATTAGGCGGGTCATTACAGCGAGGTATTACAATGGAAATGAGGGTTTTCAAGGAAATCGCCAGTGCATTAACCCAATTGCTAAATCTGAAGTTGGGGACAATATGTTTAGGATTAATACATTAATACAATCGAAGTGTGAACTATTCGGTAGTTTAAAAATATGTATAGAGAAACTATTCAAAATGGTGCTTACTTATTTACTTATTACTTCCTGCCTACCAATATACAGTGTGTGTAACTAAATACGGAACATAGGACTTTAACATGGGATTTCAAAAAATTGCGGATACTCTCTCTCCTGATAGATTTAGAGCAAAACTGCAAGAGTACAAAGTTGTTCAAAATTAAATTCCACATCAGATGAGATAATTTATCCAATTGCACGTCTGCAGTACGAGATTTATTAAATATAAAATTTAAAAGTTTCATTCAAAATGAGACAGCTATGGAAGAAAATATCTATGACAGTTTGATAATATAACACAAATTTACTTTTTCTTCAGACGTCATAAAAATGACATCTTCTGTGACGTGATTGATAAGGTTGAAGTTTAAGTAAAACAAATATTTGACGTAAAATGATTTTAAATTAAAAATGAAATTTATTTTTTAAAATTTCTACATTTGAAGAAAAAATATCATGTGTTATTCAGAGTAAAAGTGTATTTGTTTGCCTCGCATGCAATTTTCCATGCTCACCACACAAAGTATCACTTTTAGACTTAATAACACAATATACTATTATTGTTCTTGATAGCGATTTCGACTATCAAGTCATCATAAGAAGATTGATAAATTTTCGTAAAAGGGTAAAAAAATAAAAAAAAACTCTATTTTTTACCAAAAAGTATATACACTTAATAAATCGATTCTCTACGTTACAAGAAAAATATAGAAAAAAATTCCAGACCGATAGTTTTTGAGTTGGATCATTTTTAAGTTAGATAGATTTACGTAAAATGGTGAAAAAATAAAAACCTCTATTTTTTACAAAAAGTATATAGACTTACTAATTCAATCCTCTAAATTACGGGAAAAATAAAGAAAAAATTCCCAGACCTATAGTTTTTGAGTTGGAACATTTTTAAGTTGGATAGATTTACGTAAAATGGTGAAAAAATAAAAACCTCTATTTTTTACAAAAAGTATATAGACTTACTAATTCAATCCTCTACATTACGGGAAAAATAAAGAAAAAATTCCCAGACCGATAGTTTTTGAGTTGGAACATTTTTAAGTTGGATAGATTTACGTAAAATGGTGAAAAAATAAAAACCTCTATTTTTTACAAAAAGTATATAGACTTACTAATTCAATCCTCTATATTACGGAAAAAATAAAGAAAAAATTCCCAGACCTATAGTTTTTGAGTTGGAACATTTTTAAGTTGGATAGATTTACGTAAAATGGTGAAAAAATAAAAACCTCTATTTTTTACAAAAAGTATATAGACTTACTAATTCAATCCTCTACATTACGGGAAAAATAGAGAAAAAATTCCCAGACCGATAATTTATGAGTTGGATCATTTTTAAGTTGGATAGATTTACGTAAAATGGTGAAAAAATAAAAACCTCTATTTTTTTACAAAAAGTATATACACTTACTAATTGAATCCTCTACTTTACGGGAAAAATAGAGAAAAAATTCCCAGACCGATAGTTTTTGAGTTGGAACATTTTTAAGTTGGATAGATTTACGTAAAATGGAGAAAAAATAAAAACCTCTATTTCTTACAAAAAATATATAGACTTAATAATTCGACTCTCTACATTACGAGAAAAATAGAGAAAAAATTCGCAGACCGATAGTTTTTGAGTTGGATCATTTTTAATTTGGATAGATTTACGTTGAATACAACTTTATTTTGATTTTAGTAAAGAATAATCAATATTTCATGCTTATTCTTACAATTCATTATTTGTAGAACTGTAGTAATGGTAGTTAAAGTATAAATAAATAACTAGTATTATTCTCTGTAAACAAAAGCACAAAAGCACTCATTAAACTTGGAGACTGTTTCATTTCGTAATAAAAGCTCTATTTATATGAGTCTTACGTCTAATAGAAGATAACTTCATTCAAAATTGTCAAAAGACTCATAAAAATACTCATTAAAGTCTTAGATTCCCCAGGTTTACAACGCATTTTATGTTGATAGTAAAGCTGAACAACTTTTTTAATATTTCTCTCGCAATTAGAAAATAAAAATAAGTAGAATACTGCATAAAGTGTAGCTTTTGAAATGTTATTGTCCATTTTTATATTTACGTCTTCATAAAGAATTATATTACGCCAGGTTTTAATAAAATTATTTAATTAAATTTAAGAAAATCTCTTCATAAAATCTTTATTTTACAGGAACAGACGTTGTTATAATAATATTGACTTTGGATTTACTTGTTTTTTGATGATTTATAATGAAAAAAACTACTGAATTATAAAAAGTACTTGTATCTTAGAATGTTGTTATTAAATAAATATCTATCAGCAGTTATTTATTTTTCAAGAATTTATTGTTTGTTTACTTCAGAATTAAACATATTATTTTTTGCAAGCTATTATATGTATTTAAAATTACATAACAGTTCAAAATAATGTAGAAAAACAGATATTTTTTTTCCTTTTGCGTAAATGTATCCAAATTAAAAACAATCCAACTCAAAAACTATCGGTCTGGGAATTTTTTCTCTATTTTTCCCGTAACGTAGAGGGTCAAATTAATAAGTGTATACACTTTTCGTAAAAAATAGAGGTTTTTATTTTTTATCATTTTGCGTAAATCTGTCCAACTTAAAAATGATCCAACTCAAAAACTATCAGTCTGGGAATTTTTTCTTTATTTTTCCCGTAACGTAGAGGGTTGAATTAGTAAGTGTATACACTTTTCGTAAAAATAGAGGTTTTTATTTTTTACCATTTTGCGTAAATCTATCCAACTTAAAAATGATCCAACTCAAAAACTATCGGTCTGGGAATTTTTTCTTTATTTTTCCCGTAACGTAGAGGGTTGAATTAGTAAGTGTATACACTTTTCGTAAAACATAGAGGTTTTTATTTTTTACCATTTTGCGTAAATCTATCCAACTTAAAAATGATCCAACTCAAAAACTATCAGTCTGGGAATTTTTTCTTTATTTTTCCCGTAACGTAGAGGGTTGAATTAGTAAGTGTATACACTTTTCGTAAAAATAGAGGTTTTTATTTTTTACCATTTTGCGTAAATTTATCCAACTTAAAAATGATCCAACTCAAAAACTATCGATCTAGGATTTTTTTCTCTATTTTTTCCGTAATGTAGAGGGTTGAATTATTAAGTCTATATACTTTTTGTAAAAAATAGAGATTTTTATTTTTTATCATTTTGCGTAAATCTATCCAACTTAAAAATGATCCAACTCAAAAACTATCGGTCTGGGATTTTTTTCTATAATTTTCCCGTAACGTAGAAGATTAATTTAGTAAGTCTATATACTTTTCGTAAAAAATAGAGCTTTTTATTTTTTACTCCGTTGAATGAAGTTGAAAAATAAAATGGTGGTTCTTTGCTAATTTAACCAACCTCGTAGCTCTTATAGTTCTCGAGATAGCAATGGTGGCACACTTAAATGGAACACCCTGTATAACACAAAATTTAACATATGATGTCAAATTTCATGAAGTTAAAGATAAAATTAGTAAATATAAAGTAATTTTATTGTAAAATTAAAAATGCGTTAATCAATGTAAGTTCGGTTCCAGTTTTACTAACGCCGAAGATAGCTGTGTTTTTTTTTGGTCATACAAATTTTATGAAGGAAATTGTAGGTATGAAATGAATTAAAAATATTCTGAACTGCAATAACAAACTAATACTAAAACTACAAATTGAATGTACTAAAAATATTATATAGAATATATTACTACAGTGGCGGAAGGTAATATGTTGGACACATCATATTTTTTATTTTTAAATATTAGAAAGAAATGTTGAACATGCAATTCATAACAATTTATCCACCTAATGCAAATATAAACGAATCTAACGCGATATTGATTACAATTTTTGTTGGTTTTGTTAGTATACATGTTCCGATGAAAATAACACTTTTTCATTCGCTAAATCTAGTTACTAATAAAACAAAAAAGGATTAAATAACAGTTGAAATGAGTATTTGTTGCCACAGAAACGCTTTTAATGTATTGTTGTTTAGTTCAAATTCATAAATCTACAAAATCTACTATTATTTAATATCAGGGCATGTAACCGGTTAAAAAAACCGGTTAATAAAAACAGGTAACCGATATTTTTAACGAAAATTGCGAACTTTAACCGTAATTTTAACCGATATTTTTCTGGCTGAAAATACCGGTAACCGTTAACCGAAAAAAAAATAAACCGGTTTTAGCGAACATTAACCTTTATTTTAATATAATTTAGGGAGAAAAAATTTCAATATTTTTTTTATACGTGTTTTCTATTTGTATTTGAACATGAGTCATGACAGTTTTTACAATTTTATTGGAGAGTCATAAATGTAGGTAGTCGCTTTGGCCGTTAAGGTTACTTAAAAAGCCTCAAATAAATACGGCCTTTGTCAACACAGGCAAGTTTAAAATTAAAAAGTGACCTGCGTTTTTTTGAAGATATTACGGGAATTTTTGTAAATATTCATTCATTAAATTGCTTTTTTTTAATTGATATATTTTTCTCAGATGTTAATTTAAAAAAAAAATTAATTAATTATTCTATAATTTTTTTAATCAAAGTTTTATAATTAATTTGTTTTAATTAATTTTAATTATTTTTTTGATTATATTAACCGGTTTAAACCGGTTTCCAATTTTCAAAAACCGGTTTTCGAACTAAAACCGTTATTATTATAACGTTCTCTATAAGGGTTAACCGTTAACCAGTATTTTTTTCGGTTACATGCCCTGGTCTAAACATGTGATGAACATAATGCCTTAAGCCCTGTTGCACCAAAAGACAAAAGTTATAAATTCGTAAACGGTGGTGCGAAAACTTCTTCTTTTGTGAATATTCATTAATTAAATTGTTTTTTTTTTAAATTGTTATATTTTTCTCTGATGTCAGCCAGTACGGTTGTGTGCTCGTGGCGTGTCTTGTCTGATCGTGTAGATAAGCAACATAGCCCGCCCTGTCCAATTGGATGGGTTGCCGCACAACGGCTCGGTGTGTGCTGGCCTTGCAGAGACTGTAGGCTGACAACCTGCATCTCTACAATGCAAGTAAAACATGTCACGAAACAAGTACTTCAGGTACTTGAGGCCTTGTTCCACATAGGAATGTTGTGCCATTGATGATGATGATTTTTCTCTGATGGTAATTTTTTTTAATTAATTATTCTGTATTTTTTTTAATCAAATTTTTAGATTAATTTTTTTTAATTAATTTTAATTATTTTTTAACCGGTTTAATCCGGTTTCCAATTTTTAAAAATTGGTTTTCGAACTAAAACCTTTATTATTATAACGTTTTCTATAAGGGTTAACCGTTAACCAGTATTTTTTCGGTTACATGTCCTGCGTAAAACCCTATGTTCTGAATTTCGATGAACACTGTAGACTGTTCCTGCATTTATTTATTTAAATTGAAAGCGAAATAAAGACATCAAAATCCCTTAGGAATACGATTCTTGTAATTAACTACGAAAGTAATTTATGTCGTGCAATTTATTTGGATAAATTTCAAATAAATATTCCGTGAACTCAAATTAAATTTCAAGAAGTATTCAATAAATTACAAATTCCAAGTTTAATAAATTTCAAATTAATTAATAACAAAACAGCATTCAGGGCTTAATAGAATTCGAAATTCATTCAGAATTCTCAACAAATTTAACTCAAGAAAGAAAAATATCCCTAAATCACCAAGTTGGCAATTCTGTCAAAACCAGTTACCAAGTTGCATGTTACCAACCCAGCAAAAGTTCATAGTAATTAAAAGAATATTTAAAGCAATTAAAAATTGCTTGAAAAATTTTATTTTTATTTTTTCATTTTTATGTTTTTAATTAGAGTTGAAAATTATTTAGAGTTCTGTTCCTTGTAAAAATGTTGTGAATTCTATGTTTCTAGTAATAGGTACTTTAATTATAATATAATATATGTTAGTATGTATAGAAATAACATTTATTTTAGCAATAAATACCTGAAAACAATAAAAATGTATTGATTTTAATAATAGTATATTGTGTTATTAAGAGTAAAAGTGATACTTTGTGTGGCGAGCATGGAAGTTTGCACGACGAGCGAAGCGAGTCGGACAATTGCATGCGAGGCACACAAAGACACTTTTACTCTGAATAACACATGCTATTTTTTCTTCAAACTTAGAAATTTTAAAAAATAAATTACTATTTGACGTTTAATATGTAGGTTACCTGTCAGTTATTCATAATTTTTAGTAATTTTATTCTTAGGTTATCTAGTTTTTATAGTGACATTTAGGGCGATATTACAGATTTCTATTGTACAAGTTACTTCTTATTGGCTATACGGCGGCGACAATATTATAAGGCGCTTCTTATTGGCTATACGGCGGCGACAATGTTATACGGCGGCGACAATATTATACGGCGGCTAGAATAAAAAATTATATTACGTTGGCATAGAAATTAAACTTCAACCTTGTCAATCACGTCACAGAAGATGTCACTTTTATGACGTTTGAAGAAAAAAATGTTGATTCTAGTAAGAAAAACGTTGATTACAACAAGAAAAACGGTGAAGTTAGTTAAAAAATCGTTGATTACTTTAAAATATATTGATTTCAGAAACCGAAACGTTGATTATAATACATAAAACTTTAAATACAACAAATCTTAAGTTGATTTTACTAAAGAAACATTGATTACAACAATGATACAATAAAAATATATTGATTTTAAAAACCGAAATAATAATTTTAATACATAAAACTTTAACTACAGCAAATCATAAGGTGATTTTAGTAAAAAAAAATTAATTAGAACAAAAAAAATTGATTCTAGTAACCAATATATTGATATATAAAAAATAAAAACGAATTAATATAAAGACAGAAAATGTGAAATACAACAACATTTGTTTAAGCCTACTTGATTGCAATTTTGAACACCTGATTAAATTTGTTTTAAATAATATTTCTCTGGAACTAATGATCGGATGTGAAAAATAAAAAAAATGTTGAAAAGAAAATTGAAAGGCCTTTCGAACTGTGTCATGTTTGCCATCCTTTTCCATTTAAAATTTTTGAGGTGCAACCCCCATTTTAGGGATTGGTACTAATCCATTCAGGTGTCCCCCTTTATGCAAAAATTGACGTGTTCGAGCATTGTTGTAAAATTGATTTTAAGTAGCCAAAAATTGCGCTGATAATTTTTATTGAGCCACCCTGTATGATTGATTTGCACAAAGTTTTTGTAGAGGGTTAGTTAACCTCTTCTATTGCCCTTCATTTCGCACTGGTTTTAATCTTCTCCTGTTATTATGTTTTGTATCTAAACATGTGATGAACTTATGCCTTAAGCCCTGCCGCACCAAAAGACAAAAGTTATAAATTCGTAAACGGTGGTGCGAAAACTTCCTTATTTATAAATTAAATGGTACTTTATAAAAATGTCTATATATACGTTTATTCAAAAACGAAATATTCTACAAGAAATTTTAAATAGCATTAGTGTAACGATCATTTTGTGGCACCAGATTCAAACTGAAACCCTAACTCGCCTCTGCCGATTTATACGCCCATGTTATTCTTATGGCAATCAAAATATGCTATCTTTAAATTGCTAGAAAGTATTATGAAATACAAATCTTAACTATTAAACCTTATAAACACTAATCTCTAATGTTGTATCTATCTTCTAATGTAATATACACACCCAAAAAACATAATATTATTTAATAAATTTCAATATAAACAGAAGGTGCAAATTTCTGAAAACATATGTCGTAGCTGTCTTAGTATTCAGTTGAACCTGTCACTTTAACTGCACCAAGTAACGACATATGTTACTATTTGCAATACTACTTTCTTTAAAGTCAAATTTTTCTTAATTTATTCCTTTATTTGTATTTTTTTGTCCGGAAAGCAAAGAGTAATGTTTTAGAATATAAAAAACCATATGTTATAATTATCGTCAAAATGCTTTAATATCGTGAATTGAAAATGTACTCCCATAAGAAATGCATACACTCAGATTTGAATTAGGGTTTCGCACCAAATGTAAATCTTAACCTCACTAACGTGGTCTATTATAAAGGAACATTCCAAAAGAAATTTTAAATAGCTAAAACAAGTTTTTTCTTGTAATATCCTTCTGTAGCGTGCAAAACTTACAATACCGCATAAGGAAGTTAAGTACAGATGCATAATTTACCTGCAGTAGCGTGATCAGAGAAAATATACCAGCTACTAAATTATTTCTTGATTCTAGGATATTTTTTTGGATTTATACTTCTTTAAGTAATGGATCTCACATTAGAAACGTACATTAAATTATAATAGAGATATATCGCCATATTATACCATAATGTAGATATTAGTGTTAAGTGTCCTTTTTATCACGAGTGTCGTTATCCAAAAATATACTTCCGGTAGTTATTTTCTTCAGAATTTAATGCAGATTTCAAATTTTCAAACCGCATGTTTATAACTTTAGGGGTTAAGGAGTTATTGAACAAAAACTAAAAAATTAGGTTGAGACAAAAAATATTTTTGAGATATCTCAAAAACGAGAAAAGATATTTAATCTCTGTTTAAAAATTTGAAATCAGCGCATCGAGATTTACATATAAACTTATTTTCCAGACTTTGAAATTGGGAACTTACATACTTTTAAGTTTAAAGATTATTATTTCCGGTACCGCCTATCAAAAAATACACTTCCGGTATTCATTTTGTTCAAAATTTAATGTAGATTTCAAATTTTTAAACCAAAATTTCTTATTTCTAACCGTTAAGGACTTATTGAACAAAAACCAAAATCATATTTTTTTAGAACATACTTTAAGTTTAGAGTTTATTATTTGAAGAACAACTTATGAATTATTGAAAGGACCATTTTAATAGAAACCAAAAAATTCAGTAAATATGTGAAACATGTTTATTTATCTGATATTTTTGTCTGTTTAATTCCGCTTAGTTCATGGAATTATGATTCCAAAACAGCGGTGTGCAAAAACATACAGGCTCGCCTCTCTATATATTTTATTTCCACCTTCTATATAATTGTCACTTTACAGGCTTCTTGGTATCTAAGTAAATAAACAATTACAGTAACTAACCTGTAAAAATTTACAAGGCTAGCCTTGTCAAATTTTACAATGCTTAAAAAATAATAGAAATTAATGAAAGCTTTTTATGCATTTTATTATAAATATTACAAACTTAATTTAATTAGGTTTATGTGAGTAATTATACACATTTATAGTACATTTTGATTCACTGGCGAAACTCATTTGACAACGTCTAGCTATAAATTGTTCTACCACCGCCAACTACCTTTGATTCCAAAATAGAGTAAATCTTTTTTTGAAGAATAAATTAATAAAAAAAAACCGCTATGAAGGTGGAAATAAAATTTTGTACTTGGCACTTGTGCAAATAATCATTACTGGGCTCACTGGATTATGAGACCTCGATCTTTCGTCGCTCGCCTCACAAATTTCCAGCTCGCCCTGTAAAGATTAACTTACACCGCTGGCCACGTAAATAACTATTTCAATCAACGGTTCTGTTCAACAATTTTAATTCAGCGCATTATGTAGTTTATATAATTGTCAATTTGCAGTTCTAATCCTATCTTAACCAAGTATAATGTGTGCAATAAGAATCTATTTCACAAAACGCCAAATCAACTTGTATCAGTTTAAGTCAATGCCTAATTCCCGGAAATGCGAGCTTTGTAAGCGGTTCAATTTCGTTGAACCCTTTGATAAACGTGTCCCAATTTAAAGTAGCTTCGCCAATGTGACGACTTTCTTTCGAATGCAACGGCCCGATTTATTTGAAGAACGAAATAGAATTGTCAAAAAAAGTCAATATTGCCTAAACTGATAACAAGTTGAATCTGACATTACTATAGTATTTATTTTTATCATGCACATTCAAAGTATTATTTGTTTTTGTCTTACTCATTACAGTCCTATAAGTCTATGACTTGAAGTTTGTTTAAGGGGCGGGGCTTATTTGTTTTTAAGATTATGTGTATTTCTTTTAATTAATAATAACAATATTTATACCTAAAATATACTAATTTTCATTTATTTTAGTAAAAATGCCGAGAAATATTATTAACAGCACGTGTCAGCAGTTAATTTTAAATATTTTTGAGTTTCTTTATTTATGTCAATGTGACAGTTCGGTTATTTATTTTGTTTTACATTGTATATTTTTTTAATAACCTATTTTATTGCTTTTTAAATGAAATTATATTTCTGTTACTTCTAACTACTAATAATTATTACAATTTAAATATTTAGAATGAAGTATAATTATATCTAATAATGATAGTGCCATGTTTGAAGTTAATTGTAAAAAATCTAATGAATCAATGTTTCCGTTACTAAAATCAATGTTTCTTTACTAAAATTATTATTTTAGCAACCAAAACATTGATACAATAAAAATATATTGATTTTAAAAACGTAAACTTTGATTTTAATACATAACATTTTATTTAGAACAAATCATAAGTTGTTTTTCGTAAAGAAACATTACTTACAACAACAAAAAAAATGATACAATCGAAACGAATTGATTTCAAGGAAGAAACACATTAAATACAACAACAAAATCGTTGATATTAGTAAAAATATTATTAACTACAGTAAAATAAAGTGATTAACGTAAAAAAAATCGTTGATTACAATAAAAATATCTTAATTTTAACACAAAAACTTTGATTACAAGAAATAAAATGTTAATTTTGATAAAGAAAACTTGAATTCAACAAATCATAAGTGGATTTTATTAAAGACTCATTAATTGACAACAAGAAAATATTTATTTTAGTAATTAAAACATTGATGCAATAAAAACGAATTGATTTAAAGAAAAAAAACTTGAAATACAACAACAAAACTATTGTTATTAGTAAAGATATTGTGAATTACAATAATATAAGTTGATTAACTTAAAAAATTCTTTGATTACTATAAAAATTTCTTTCGAATACAACTGCCCGGTTTATTTGAAGAACGAAATAGAATTGTCAAAAAAAGTCAATATTGCCTAAACTGATAACACACATAGTAAAAAATGTGGTGTGTCCAACACATTATCTTCTGCTACTGTAGTAGTCTATATAAGTTTTTCAGTACATTCAATTTGTAGTTTTATAATTAGTTTGTTATTGCAGTTCAGAATATTTTTAATTCATTTCATACCTAAAATTTCTTTAATATAATTTGTATGACCAAAAAAAAAACAGTTATTTTTGACGTTACTAAAACCAGAACTGAACTTACTTTGATTCATGCATGCCAATATATTGCTTATATTTCTTTCACATTTTGTAGTTTTACAATAAAACTATTTCTTATTTACTTATTATATCAAATTTGACATCGTATGTCAAATTATGTGAACATATGAATAACATCTGTTTTATAGAAATTCTTGTTGTAATCAAAGTTCTTATTAATAATCAACATGTATTTTCTTGTTTCATGCAGTGATTTTATTTACCAATTTCTGGATTACAATTAAAATTATCTTATTGTAATTAATGTTTTGTATATTGTAACTTAATCAAGAAATATGCTTTAATTAATTCTATTTTAATGAAAACTAGTTTTTCTTTATTATAATCAAGAATTCTCTTGAAATCAACGATGTATTTATTAAAATTAGTTAAAAAAATTGTTGTATTTTACGTTTTACTTGTTGTAGTTGTTGTATTCTTGGTTTATATTAAGACTTTAACCTTCCAAGTACTAAATTATATATAACAAGAGATTTTAGGGTCACATAAAAGATCCTTTTGCGAAAAAATTTACCTGGAAGTACAGCTTGCAAAATATTTTCTGATGCGGTCGTTCTGTTTGTAACTGACTTATAAAGACTCTACATTATGATTTATGTGTTTTTAGATTATATTTTGACTACAATCCAAAAAGTAGTGGCATTTTCAAAACTTTATGTAAGAAGCAACTGAATTTTTGATTGTAAAAAGAAGAATGCTTTGTTGTTTCCGTATTATACCATAATCAATATATTTTTTGGATAACAATAAATAATTGCAATATAGTATATAGTATATTTTTATACAAGTTTTATAAAACGGTATATTGTTCCAAGAGTTGTTTGGGGCACGGAGTGCTCCAAAAACACGAATGGAACAATACGTCGTATAAAACCAGTATCATATACTATTTTGTATACCTTGTTTCCCTTTTTTAATAAAAATCTTAAAATTTTCAATTAAAAAAAAACAAATTGTAATCTAGGGATATATAATTATGAAATATGGTAACTCTGTTAAATGAAATTGTAAATATACATTTAAAATATTATGAAAATATTTATAAATCTATACATTATGAGTTATGAATTTTTAATATTCTTTTAAATTAGTTTTGTTTATTCAGTTTTTCTACTCAGAAATAATATAAATTGTATTAAAAAACATTTAAAAATAATTGAGGTTATCAATTTGGCATTTAAAGTGGGGTGCAGTTGTTAGAAGTACCAATTTTACAACAACAAAAATACCAAAAACAGTTAAACAATATCTTATATTATTAAACTGTTTTCGTTATAACAATAGGGCAATTGTTAAGGCAAAGTATAAAAACATTATTTTAGACTAGCGAAATGTTCGATATTATTAAATATTTTGGACTAGTGAAATGTCGACCTGGTTGAAATATCCCCAGGTAGTAATATTGATTTTGTGTATTATTAATATTGTTAATGGTTTTAAACAAATAAGTCTCATGGATATTGTAAAATATCTAATAATAAAATGGAATTGCGCTCATAAAATATGTATCATTGAAGTTTTAGCGCCGTCGTAAAAAGGTCCTTAACACATATACAGGACTTTACTCGTCCTTGCTGTTTATTACAGGCAACAGTTGCTAAGGAATCTAAGGACGAGATGACATTTTATTAACAGTTACTTTTATTTATTTCTTGGACATTTACTAGAACTTTGGACGATATTACTGTCATAATTACTTATTATTATAGTAGAAGTAGATGTATATGAAACCGACTTATGCGGATTTTACCACCTTTTATGGAGGGGTGGGAAGCTTTGTGGCTCAAAGGTATCTCTTGAAAAGTAAGAAAAGGGCCGTATCATATTCTTCTCACATTAGATACATATTTGCCGCGATATTTCGATGTCGACAGCTAATTTGATAGATGTTAAACTATTTTTTCCGAATGTTGTTTTCAGCATGACTTACGTCCACAAAATTATATTCCCAGGATCTCCACATATTCGTATTTACAATTTTATACACTTTTTTTTAAATAATTTTAATTATTTTTTAACCGATATATTAACCGGTTTAAACCGGTTTCTAATTTTCAAAACCGGTTTTCGAACTAAAACCGTTATAATTATAACATTCTCTATAAGGGTTAACCGTTAACCAGTATTTTTTTCGGTTACATGCCCTGATTAGAACAAATATATTTTATATATAACATTTTTTATTTGGTGAACGAAATAAAATACAGATATTAACTGATTTTACATTTATTTTTACATCAGCTAATGACAACGGTAATAAAACCTTTATGTATAAATATATGTATGTAAATTCCAAATTGAATATTGTCATATATTATTCAGAGTAGGTTAAATTAACAAATTCAGAATTCTGCTAACCATATTGTTATGTATTACATCTATTATATCGGTTTACATTTTGAGTACTCTACAGCGTTTGACATTTTAATATCATATGCAATTTTAATTAGGTTTGTAATATACTACGGCAGTAGTTCACAGAAACGTTGAACATAATGCAATATGACGTAAATATGGTACATTTACAAATTATGTATTGTCCGTTTTAAGCAAATATTAATGCAATTTAATAAGAGATGCATTATATTATTGTATTTCAGTGTATTTACTTTCAAAAGTATATTATTAAAACATATGTAACATTCAAAATCAAAGACAACAACAAAAACGATGATTATGAAAAAGATTTGTTGATTTTAATTGAAAAATTGTAGTTATATGTACATAAAATTATGATTTTACTAATAAAATTGTTTGAAACAAAATACATATTGATTTTAATAAAGAAAATATTAATTTTAATAACAAGAATATTAAATTTAATAAATAAAACAACAAGAAAATCATTTAACTTAAACCCAAATATTGTCTATTGATTAATTATGAGTTCTGAAAGCTTCTTTCAATATTAAGAAAATCATTAATTTTACTAACGAAAATATTGAATATACTAAATGATAGATGTTGATTTCTTTAATGCATACATTTGCTCATATTACGAACGTACTTTTATAAAAAAAAACGCATTTGGGAAGTGTGCTTTTACTTTATAATAAGATATCAAAGACCTCTGTCACTTTTAACAAAAGCGCTTTCAAAGAAATATTGTAGATAAAATTATGATTTTACTAATAAAATCATTGATTACAACAAACTGCATATATTTTAATAAAGAAAACATTAATTTTAATAACAAGAATAATGAGTTGAATAAATAAAATGTTAATTACAATAATTAAATACTGATTTAACTGCAGAAAAGTCAAGAACAATAACAAAAACGTTGATTATAAAAAATATTTGTTGATTTTAATTGAAAAAGTGTAGTTATATGTAGATAAAATTATGATTTTACTAATAAAATCCTTGCTTAAAATGAACTATACGTTGTTTTTAAGAAAGAAAACATTAATTTTAGTAACAGGAATATTGAATTTAATAAATAAAATGTTAATTACAATAATTAAACACAAAAATTTATTGATTTTAATTAAAAATTTGTAGTTATATGTAGATAAAATTATGATTTTACTAATAAAATCGTTGACCAAAGCAAACTACATATTGATTTTAATAAAGAAAACATTAATTTTAGTAACAGGAATATTGAATTTAGTTGATTACAATTATAAAACACAAAGATTTGTTGATTTTAATAGAAAAATTGTAGTTACATATAAAGTTTAAGAACAAAATACATAAATATTTATATTTTACGAAGCATAAGTTTGAAAACAATTGCAATGCGCTGTCAAAGCACAAACAAGAGAATTGTCAAAGCCACCTGTTAATATCCATAACACGGTTGAGAAATGTCAAATAAGGCAGAAATCGCGTATGAATTAAAAGCCGAAAAGCTTCCTTCACCGTTCGTAAAGCACACCACAAAGCTCTGATGTGATTTGCAGTCATTTTGCAGCTTTGAAGTTTGCTAATTTTTTGTTTCAAACAAGGTTCAGTTTTTGAGGTTATTGAATTTGTTTAATTTACTTTTTTATGAAGTTAAGTACGGAATAATTGCTTTTTTAAGGGAGATTACAGCGAACTTAACATTATTTTATTTTTTATAATCTATACAGTGTGTGCAACGAAATGCGGAACATAGGACTTTAACATGGTATTTCAAAAAATTGCGGATACTCTCTCTCCTGATAGATTTAGAGCAGAACAGTAACAGTACAAAGTTATTCAAAATTAAATTCTACGTCAGATACATTAGATTACAACAAATTACAATAAATTGTATGTCAATTTTAGTAAATCAAACGTTAATTATAAAGAATACCCAAATTACCATAACAGGAACATTCATTTTATTAATGAATATATTGATTTCTACAAAAGAAGTGTTCAATTTAATACAGAATAAGTTGATTACAATAGATTATACTTTGATTTTAGTAAATATAACGTTTATTATAAAGAAAACAATGGTTACAATAACAGAAACATTGATTTTATTAACGAATTCATGGATTATAATTAAAAGAATGTTGAATTTAATAAAAAATATGTTGATTACAATAAATTTTTTGTTGATATTACTAAATACAACGTTTAATATAAAGAATACCCAAATTATTATAACAGGAACATTGATTTTATTAATGAATTTATTAATTTTTACAAAAGAAGTGTTCAATATAACAACAATAACAACAAATAAAATCATGATTTTATTAAAAAACGTTGATTACAGCAATCAAACATTCATTTAATTGAAGAAACCGTTAAATATTGTTCTACAGATAGTCATACAGTGTACAGAATATAAACCATGTGTCTTTAAAAGCCATAACAATTGTTATCAAACGAAGTATTAACCACATTCACACATATTTCAGTTTATATCAGTAACATACTCGGTGTAGTTTTTAATAAAGCTCAACTCTTTTACCGAGTATAAATAACAGCATATCTACCACGACCGATGTATAAATTCCGTTATAAAAACCAGATCCCTAGATATTTCTCCTGCCAACCTTGCTGCCCAAAACCCCTACACATCACTGTCAGGAGATTTAGGGATTTTGCTCTCGTCACGTTGGTCACAGCAAGATTGTTATTGTTATTTTAATTCCCAAATCGTATTCTTTAAGTGTCGCTAATTTCTTTAACGGTTTGCTTATCGGTCACTTTAAGCGTTGGAAATAAAACATGAGATTCTTAAGACCTTTGAATGCTAAGACGGGAAATTCAGAAACGGTGAACGCTTGTAAAGGAAATGTTTAGATAAAAATCGTATAGGTGTTTCCAAAGATACATGCATTTGCCAATGGTAATTTTAGTAAAAATGTTCTTTACAATATTTCAGTTCTAGGTTTTTAGGAATTCGTTATTAATTCAATGTTTTCTTTATTGTTGTTTACGTTTAAATAATGTATTTTATTGAAATCAATGTGTTCCTTATTTAAATAAAACATTGTCTTTATAGTAATTAATGTTTTATTTATAATAAAGTATGTATTTACTAAAATCAACGTGTAGTTTATTGTAATGAAAATATTTTTTATCAGATTTAACATTTCTTTTCTAGTAATTAGTGATTTCGTTTATAAAGTTAATATTTTCTTGTTTTAATCATTGTTTTTTTATAATAAACTGTAAATTTACTAAAATCAACGTATAATCTATTGTAATCAAATTATTGTGTATTAAATTGAACTTTTTTTTTCTAAAATCAATGATTCTTTAATAAAATCAATGTTCCCGTTGTCCTAACCATTGTTTTCTTTATAATAAACGTTATATTTATTAAAAACAACGTATAATTTATTGTAATCAACTAATTCTGTATTAAATTAAACACTGCTTTCCCAGAAATCAATAACTTTGTTAATGAAATCAATGTTCTTGTCGTCGTAATTAGGTTTTTTTTTATAATTTCTATAAAAAGTGATAGTTTTATTTATTGACCATGATTAATAATAATTTAATCACGCCCAAATTACTCAAAATAGATTCAAGGATGGTAAAAACGTACATTTATCTTGAAATCTGTAAACAATTACGATTACAATACTTGTTTTTAATGTGATTAACGTTTTCTTCAACATTATCTGTACTGCAATCAACACTGTGTTGTCATATATTTCCAATGTGTTCAAATCGTGATTATAACACTATTTACTTATAATATCCTTACCACAAATCTAAACTTTTTCATCATCAGGTCGATGAATCTTTATTTTCATCACACCTTTTGTTGCTAAAATTAATGTTGTCTTTGTAATCAACACTTTTTTGTCAATTTTTATTAGTATTTATTATAATGTGACATACATACAGTATTAAATTTTTCTGAAGATAAAATGCGTCAAAGTGGAAGATAAAATGAGTGGATGATAAAATGATTTGGAAGATAAAATGTGTGTAACATAACTGTTTCCGTTGATTAAAAGAGTACACAATAAAAGGTATGTAATATTGAAAGTGTGCAAGGTACAATGTCAAGCAATATAACATGTGTGGAGGATAAAATGTATACACCCCTTTATTATAATGTGACATACTTATGATATCCACTTCTATCACAAATCTAAACTACCAATACACAATCCCAAAGCCCAATTCGCTTATTTTCGCCGTTTAACTATGACAGTATCTCCGCATCTATCCTCTCTATTGTTGAAAAGAGAATTGAAATACCTTTCGAACTGTATTATGTTTGACACCATTTTCCATTTAAAATTTTTGAGGTGCAGTCCACCCCCATTTTAGGGTTGAAGTTATGCCATTGGTACTAACCTATTCAGGTGTCCCCCTTTATACTAAAATTGACGTGTTCGAGCGTTTTTTGCTAAATTGATGTTAAGTGGCCAAAAATTGCGCTGATAATTTTCACTGGGCCATCCTGTATATATATATATATATATATATATATATATATATATATATATATATATATATATATATATACAGTACCATTTCATTTATAAAGAAGGAAGTTTTCGCACCACCGTTCACGAATTTATAACTTTTGTCTTTAGGTGCAGCAGGGCTTAAGGCATAAGTTCATCACATGTTTAGATACAGAACATAATAGACTGCATTAGTGTAACGGTCATTTTGTGGCGCCAAATTCAAACTGAAACCCTAACTCGCCTCTGCCGATTTATACGCCCATGTTATTCTTAGGGGAATCAAAATATGCTATCTTTAAACTGCTACAAAGTATTATAAAATGCAAATCTTAATTATCAAACCTTATAAATACCAATCTCTGACCAAAAATTGCGCTGAAAATTTTCATTGGGTCACCTGTATAGAATATATTACTACAGTGGCGGAAGGTAATGTGTTGGACACATCAGATTTTTCCAATGTGTTCAACTCATGATTATCATATGTACTATAGTCTTTTTCACGAAAATGTGATCGTACGTCATAATGTTCCCTGATGCAACGTTGCCAAGTATTTGTAGGGTACATTCAAGTGTTGATGGTTGCATAGTATACCATATGTGTATATATCATATTGTCAATTATTTACATAAAATAAATTAATTTTATTCAGCATCCCCCTCTGTATCTTCGTTTGTCACGTTCTTGTTCGAAATACCTTATTACAGAATTCACCATATTTTGTGCACAACTTCCTAAATTTTTTGCTCGATTTTTTGACATTTTTCAAAAATAATATTATTTTTTGACATTTCGAGAATGGCAACGTTGTACAGGATTACCAACCATTTATTAGTAAAAGACACTAAGTTCCGTGTATTTTACTGGGTATATGCTAGGGATAGTAACATTGCTGTTTTGGCTACAATTTTATTATTAGGTATGACGTACGATCACATTTTCGTGAAAAAGACTACATTTACTTATGATATCCCGTTCTATCACAAATCTAAACTAGCAATTCACAATCCCAAAGCCCAATTCGCTTATTTTCGCCGTTTAAATATGACACTATCTCCGAATCTATCCTCTGTATCCTCTCTATTGGCCACGGTTTCTCGGTTGGGTTATTTATTTACCTCTGTGTTCTGTGGAAGAATCGTCCATCTGACCGTCATTTGTCTCTCCGGGCTGAGTAAACACAGAACACGCCGACAGAGGGCAGAGAACCACAGACAACAACAAGGGTTGTGTGTCTTTATAAATCACAGGGAAACCATAGAAAGATGGGGTGGTTGTGGTTGATTATGATATGCTGAATGGTGGAGATTCTTATGGTTTTATAGTTTGGCACGGTATTTTGATAATGATAAGTAAAACTGATTACAAATACCCCAACTGCACCAATAAAAGAAGTGTGAATGTCCGCGGCACACAAAATAAATATTCTTTTAGTTTTCTAATAAAGTTTCGTGTGAAAAAATATATTCACAACAGGTTCACGGCGCTTCTATTATTCCGCTTTCCAGAAGATAGGAGAACATTGCCGAAATTAATTGATCTACTATAACCCTGAACAGAAGATCGCGAGGACAGTCTAATATTGATACATGTAGTGAATGTGAAAGTTGGTGATATAAATAAATAGTTGGTGCTATAAATATTGTGGAAATAAATATTGCGTAGGTTTAAGTATTTAAATAAATAAGTGTGTTTAAGTTTTTATTAATAATTGTTAGTCTTAAAATAGTGTTTATGTTTGTTTAATCGTAGTGTTAGTTATTTTAATTATATTTTATAATTCATATTTCGTTAAACTTAAATTCATGTTTGAAAATGAATGTAGTTTTTCAAGTATTCAAGTTTTAGTTACGAAAATTAACATTTCATCAAAATTAAACAACATTTACTAGAATCATCATATGTTTAGTTGATATTAATAATTTCTTTATGAAAGTCATTTATTTTATTGCAATTAACATTTTCTTTACTAAAAAATTAACATTTCTTTAATTAATCATAAGTAAGGAACGTATTCTCTACTGAAATGAACATTTCACTTATTAAATCAACAAATTATTATATTTTTCATCATATAATCAAACATTTTATAATGAAAAATCATAATTTTGATATTGTAAACAATATATTTGTTTTCAAAATCAAAGTTTATGTCACAAGTAAAGTTTTCTTGTTTAATTTTGGTACAACAAATTGTGAACAAGGCCTCAAGTTTTGTTCAGGACATAATTGGCAAAGTCAAGTATTTCTAATTTTTCAACTCATATTTTTTTCTGCTTTATATAATTGTAAGCTGTATTAAAATATATTCAATAAACTTTTTAGTTTAAATGTAGCTAATATAGACGACTATATACTAGTATAGTTCACAATTGAGTCACGTTTTAATATAACCAGACTTGAAAACCACAATCCCTGTAAAATAAAACTTTATCAATACAGCCAGCTGTAAACTTGGCATCAAACGTGTCAGTACAGGTCGGTATAAACTCCGCAAATGCCAACCTCAAAGCACAAAGTATCCCTAACAAAACACCAGCCCTCAACTGGGGAATTTTTGTTTATTTTACAGGGTTTTATATCTTTTTCCACAGCTTAATTTGGGGGAATATTCCGTGTCACTAACGGCACGAGATAAAATTATATTTTCTAATTTCCTCGGTCGGTACAACAAACTCTACGTTACCGACAGAGAGAAGGGTGACGCTTCGTTGTTTTTCCCGGATTACAAGGACTATAAAAGATGATGAACGAATTTACTAAGATTATATATTGTACGGTGAAAGATATGAACTATTACACTAGATTTAAAATTTATATACTATAGACAGCACTAGACGACAGCGTTAATGAAATACTAGTAGTTTTGAAAACAACTGGTTTTAATCGTGAAATATCATAAAAAGAGAAATGAAGCAAGAAACACGTGCAAATTCAGCAAGTGATTTGACAACTACTGAGAGTTTGACGTTTCAATTACGTTTGAGAAGCTTAACTTGAAATTTTGTCTGGTTAAATGTGGTTTCATGAAATGACGCAGTAGCCAATCATAGGCTTTGATTTTCTCACTAGAACTTCTAGTTACTGTCTATAGTTTAAAAACAGAGTATAGGAGAAATAGATGTACATGAAACCGACTTATGCGGATTTTACATTTTATGGAGGGGTGGGAAGCTTTGTGGTCAGGAGTTATAAATTATTCCAACTCAAAGGTATCACTTGAAAAGTAACAACAGGGCCGTATCATATTCTTCTCACATAGCATACATATTTGCAGCGATTTTTCGACGTCGATTGCTTATCTTCTGCTAGATGTTGAACTATTTCTTCCGAATGTTGTTTTCAGCATGACTTACGTCCACAAAATTATATTCCCAGGATCTTCACATATTCGTATTTATAATTTTATAAACACTACTAAAAACAACAAGCACAGAATTAATTTTTTGATGACTTGTCCAAAACTGACCGGGTACCTCTAAAGAACATTTTTAATAACTAATAATGGAGTTCTTAGAATAACTGGAAATCCAAATGAAAAGAAAAATCTTGTGAATGAACAATTTGACTTGTCAAATCTCTGTTGATCACTCCGCTTTAATACCTTTTAGATTTTACCATTCTAAAGCTAGTTAGTACTTAGTTTCTGCCTTTGTTCTTCTATGTATAAATACTACATTTTGCTGTAAACTATATTCAATAGTATTTCCTGATAATGGCCTTATAAGACGGAATATAATATAATAATATTTATGTCAATTATTGTTTGTATTTAAAATTTACTCTAATCTCTTCTCAATTTTCAAATTGAAATTAGAAAACTTGCGTTTAAAATGCATTATTATTTGAATATTTTAATCTGGATTTAAAAGTACATAATTAGGAATCATTTTGAAAGAAAATTTGTGGTACGGCTCTTAACAGCAAACGACAGAAGAAAGTACCTGCCTAAATGAATCATTACCGCAAGTCCCATAAAACTAAGGACCAATCGGCTTATCCGAAAGTTAATTTCATATATCTTGCCTCTACTATAAGTATTAATTATTATGTATTGTACGGTAAAAGATTTCAACTATTATACTAGATTTTATATTTGTAGGTAGCATTCACTGGTCAATACGAATTTTCCAAACAAAACAAATCTTTTCTTTGCATACGTAGCGATTCCTTGTCTCAACGAGTAACTTCTGATACGACCAGTTCTAGAGTGGACAATAAACATGAACAGACCTGAACCAACCAATCGTGTCTGGAATTTCAAACGGAAAAGTACGGGAAATTCTCCAACAAATTTTGTGGTTGTTTCATAATGTTTTATATCTGGTTGTATATTAATTATAAAACAGAAAAAAAGTTTAATGAATCAAATATTAATTACAACTAAAAAGTAAAACTTTTACATAAAATTAGACATACTTAACTTCGTCAATTATTTCCTACACAAAAGTTATATTTTCAATAAGAAAACAATCTTTACTTATAACGAAAAAGATGTTGTTTACTATATCAGAAATGAGTTTTCATTAAGAAATCATTGATTATAACAAGCGATATGTCGATTTTAGTACAGAAAATGTTAATTACAGCAAAAACTATAACGATTTGTTGATTACAATAAAAGAAATGTTCATTTCCGTAAAGAATACGTTGATTACAATTAAATAATGTTGATTTTTCAGTAAAGAAAATGTTTATTACAATAAAATATATGATTTATATAATGAAAATATTGTTTATAACAAGCAATTTGGGTTTAGTTAACAAAACATTGATTATAGTAAATAAAACTTTGATTTTAATAACGAAAATATGAGTTACAGTCAAAATATAATGATTTTCATAAAGAAATAGTTGATGATAACCAGAAATATGTTGATTCCAATAAAGAAATTGATTTTTCGTTAAGAAATCATTAATTATGACAAGCGACATGTCGATTTTAGTAAAGAAAGCCTTAAATACAGCAAAAAATTTAATGATTTGTTGATTACAATAAGTAAAATGGTCATTTCAATTCAGAATACGTTGATTACAATTTAATAATGTTGATTTTTTAGTAAAGAAAATGTGTATTACAATCAAATATATGATTTTCATAATCAAAATATTATTTATAACATGCATGTTGTGTTTAGTTAACAAAACATTGATTATAGTAAATAAAACTTTGCTTTTAATAACGAAAATTAGAGTTACAATCAAAATATATTGATTGTCATAAAGAAATAGTTGATGATAACTAAAGATATGTTGATTCCAGTCAAGAAATTGTTATTTATTCTTGATAAAAAGTTGATTTTGGTAACGAAAACGTTGTTTAAAATAACAAAAATAATTATTTTCATAAAGGAATCGATGATTACAACAAGCGATATCTTGATTTGACTTAAGAAAACTTGTATTACAATATAGATAGAACAATGATTTTCATAAAGAAATTTTAGTACAGATACATTTAATATAATCATCTTAATAATGTACTTATATGAATAATTAATTAATAATTTGGTTAACAAAACATTGATTATAGGAAATAAAACTTTAATTTTAATAACGAAAATTAGAGTTACAATCAAAATATAATGAATTTCATAAAGAAATAGTTGATAAGAACTAGAAATATGTTGACTCCAGTAAAGAAATTGATTTTTCATTAGGAAATCATTGATTATAACAAAACGTTCATTACTTTTAATAAATATAGATTCACCTAAAGCAAACGTTAATTACAATAACGAAACCATTAGTTTTTGTTATAAAAATTTTGATTACAACAAATAAGTTAATGATTTTAAATAAGAAATTGTGGATAATAATGAAAGTTTTGTTGATTTAGTAACTAAAACTTTGATTCTTCTAAAAGATATATTGTTATTAAGCCACAATATCATGTCAAATAAACAAGTAATCTTGTTATTTGATTGTTACATATATTTTAATAATGTACTTATATAAATAATTAATAATGCACATTTTTATTTACAAAAACACGTTGATTACAACAAACTTTATAACAAAAAACTTTCAATTTCAAATAAGTTATTTATTTTAACATTTTAAGTAAGAAATTGTGGATAAAAATGAAAGTTTTGTTGATTTAGTAACTAAAACTTTGATTCTTCTAAAAGATATATTGTTATTAAGCCACAATATCATGGAAAATAAACAAGTAATCTTGTTATTTGACTGTTACATATATTTTAATAATGTACTTATATGATTAACAAATAATGCGCATTTTTATTTAAAAAAAAACACGTTGATTACAACAAACTTTATAACAAAAACTTTCAATTTCAAATAAGTTATTGATTTTAACATTTTAAATAAGAAACTGTGGATAATAATAATAGTTTTGTTGATTTAGTAACAGAAACTTTGATTCTTCTAAAAGATATATTGTTATTAAACCACAATATCATGAAAAATAAACAAGTAATATTGTTATTTGATTGTTACATATATTTTAATAATGTACTTATATTATTCATTAATAATGCGCATTTTTATTTAAAAAAAAAAACGTTGATTACAACAAACTTTATAACAAAAAACTTTCAATTTCAAATAAGTCATTGATTTTAACATTTTAAGTAAGATATTGTGGATAACAATGAAAGTTTTGTTGATATATCGTTATTAAGTCACAATATCATGAAAAATAAACAAGTTATCTTGTTATTTGACTGTTATATATATTTTAATAATGTACTTATATAATAAATTAATAACACACATTTTTATTTAAAAAAAACGTTGATTACACCAAACTTTATAAAAAACTTTCAATTTTGTAAAAGACACATTAATTACCATCAACAACAGAAAAAACCTGAATGATAGACTATTTTAAAGAGTAGCATCATCAAAAAATAATTCAACTCAGGCAAACCAACAAAATAATGCCCCAATAAATCCCAACCTGCGGGATACTTGGCAACGCTGTAGAATCTCAGCAAATAAGCTGGCAGGGTTGCCAGGTTGAGTTACTGCGTCGGAAAGAATATATGTAAGTAGAAAACAAAACTACAGCGGAATACGGGTCGTATATTATCCCAGAACTGCAGAATGAACAGATTCTAGCTGTGACCGGACGGTTTTTACTCTACTTCATACAAGTTTTTATTACACATATTTTGACAGTTTATTAGGTCTCATGTTAAGAAAGACTCAATTTTCGCTTTTAAACAGTAGTATTACTAATTATCTACAAGTTTTTAATAATTGCGAATGTCGGATTGTGTTTACTGGTCATATTTTGACAGTTTATTAGGTCTTGCTTTTAAGCAGTTATTTCATTTTACCTCTTGAATTGATAAAGAATGCGTACGGAAAATTTTATGACAATTTTAATATACAAAAGGTGTTTGTACAACAAGAAGCTCACAAAAATGTTTGTAGTGACTCCATTGAAAACGACCCAAAATATATTTTGACAGTTTATTAGGTCTTATCTTAAGGAAGACTCAATTTACGTACATGTAATATTATACTATAATAGAAGCATAGATAAATAAAATTCACTTTTGGTAAGCCGATTGGTCCTTAGTTTTATGGGACTTGCGGTAATGGTTCTTTTAGACAGGTACTTTCTTCTTTTGTATGCTGTTAAGGGTCGCACCAGAAATTTGCTTTCAAAATGTTTCCTAATTATGTACTTTTATATCTAGATTAAAATATTCAAATAATAATGACTTTTAAACGCACGTCTTCTAATTTCAATTTGAAAATTGAGAAGAGATTAGAGTAAATTTTAAATACAAACAGTTATTGACATAAATATTAGAAATACATAGAAGAACAAAGACAGAAACTAAGTATTAACTAGCTTTAAACTGATAAGAAAATCTAAAAGGTATTAAAGCGAGTGATCAACAGAGATTTGACTAAGTCAAGTTGTTCGTTCGTAAGATTTTTCTTTTCATTTGGATTTCCAATTATTCTAAGAACTCCATTATTAGTTATTAAAAACTTTCTTTAGAGGTACAAGGTCAGTTTTGGACAAGTCATCAAAAAGTTATTTCTTTGCTTGCAGTTTTTAGTAGTGCTTGCATAAAATTGTAAATACGAATATGTGGAAATCCTGAGAATATAATTTTGTAGACGTAAGTCATGCTGAAAACAACATTCGGCAGAAATAGTTCAACATTTAGCAGATCAGCCGTCGACGTCGAAAAATCGCTGCAAATATGTATCCAATGTGAGAAGAATATGATACGGCCCTGTTGTTACTTTTCAAGTGATACCTTTGAGTTGGGATAATTTATAACTCCTGACCATAAAGCTTCCCACCTCTCCATGAAAGGTTGTAAAATCCGCATAAGTCAGTTTCATATACATCTACTTGTACTATATGTAAGTAGAAAACAAAACTACAGCCCGGAATACGGGTCGTATATTATCCCAGAACTGCAGAATGAACAGATTCTAGCTGTGACTGGACTATGGTTTTTACTCTACTTCATACAAGGTTTTATTACTTGTGAACATTGGATTGTGTTTACTGGTTGATATTTTGACAGTTTATTTGGTCTTGCTTTTAAGCAGTTATTTCATTTTACCTCTTGAATTGATAAAGAATGCGTACGGAAAATTTTACATTACAATTTTAATATGCAAAAGATGTTTGTACAACAAGAAGCTCACAAAAATGTTTGTAGTGACTCTGAATTCCATTAAAAACGACCCAAAATATATTTTGACAGTTTATTAGGTCTTACCTTAAAGAAGACTCAATTTACGTTCATGTAATATTACTGTAGTAGAGGCATAGATATATGAAAGTCACTTTCGGATAAGCCAATTGATCCTTAGTGTTATGGGACTTGCGGTAATGGTTCATTTAGGCAGGTGCTTTCTTTTGTGAATACAGTTATAGTAGAAGTAGATGTATATGAAACTGACTTATGCGGATTTTACATTCTTTTATGTCTGGGTGGGAAGCTTTGTGGTCAGGACTTATAAATTATCCCATCTTACAGGTATTACTTGAAAAGTAACAACAGAGCCATATCATATTCTTCTCGTCATAGGATACATATTTGCCACTACGTTTTTTCGACGTCGACGACTGATCTTCTGCTAGATGTTGAACTATTTCTTGCGAATGTTGTTTTCAGAATGACTTACGTCCACGAAATTATATTCCCAGGAAGTTTAAAGTTTATTACAATATTTTATATAGATTATTAATTTTGCCAGAATATTTTATATGGGTTTTTATAGAACATATTCACGTTTAAAATGAACTGACTATCATTAAAATAATTATTTTCTTTATAATCAACATTATATTTATTAAAATCAACGTATAATGTATTGTAATCAACTAATTTTTTATTAAATAAAACATTCCTTTCCTAGAAATCAATGATTTTGTTACTAAAATCAATATCCCTGTCATTGTAACCATTGTTTTCTTTATAATAAACTTTATATTTACAAATATCAATATATGTTCCTGTTTTGCTAACCATTGAAATCTTTACAATAAACGTTATATTTACTAAAATCAACGTAGAATCTATTGTAATGTACTTATTCTGTATTAAATTGAACATTCCTTTCCTCAAAATCAATGATTTTGTTAATAAAATCAATGTTCCTGTTGTCATAATCGCTGTAATAATTAATAATTTATAATCCTGGGAATAATTTTGTGGACGTAAGTCATGCTGAAAACAACATTGGGAAGAAATAGTTCAATATCTAGCAGATCAGCCGTCGACGTCGAAAAATCGCTGCAAATATGTATCCAATGTGAGAAGGATATGATACAGCCCTGTTGTTACTTTTCAAGTGATACCTTTGAGTTGGGATAATTTATAACTCCTGACCACAAAGCTTCCCACCCTTCCATAAAAGGTTGTAAAATCCGCATAAGACAGTTTCATATACATCTACTTGTACTATATGTAAGTAGGAAACAAAACTACAGCACGGAATACGGGTCGTATATTATCCCAGAACTGCAGAATGAACAGATTCTAGCTGTGACTGGACTAGTGGTTTTTACTCTACTTCATACAAGGTTTTATTAATTGGGAATGTTGGATTGTGTTTGCTGGTCATATTTTGACAGTTTATTAGGTCTCATGTTAAGAAAGACTCAATTTTCGCTTTAAGCAGTGATTTTTTCCTCTCGTCTATCAATATATAGATAAGGGAGGTATTGTTTTTGGTCAGATTTCTCGAGTGTGGGTTTACAACATATGAGCACGAATTAGGGTCCTTAGATTTTTCGTCCACGATAACTACAATACGATACATGTAAAAAAATTTAATATTTGATACACTGATTAGATTTTGACTACAATTGGTTAACCGGAAGTAGTACTTTACTTGAAGCTGTAAACTATATTAATTACGTTTATATATAACTTCTAGCTAAACGCAATTTCTATAAAACAGATGAATTATTCGTATGTTCACAAAATTTGAGAAAAGAATGATGATTATTTTAAAGTTTACCGCAATATTTTACATGAATTATTATAGAATATATCCCCGTTCAAAATAAACTGACAATCATTAAAATAATTATTTTCTTTAACGTTATATTTACTAAAACCAACGTATAATGTATTGTAATCAACTAATTCCGTATTAAATTGAACATCCCTTTCCTCAAAATTAATGAATTCGTTAATAAAACCAATGTTTCTGTTATGGTAACCATTGTTTTCTTTATAATAAACGTTATATTTACTACAATCAACGTATAATTTATTGTAATCAATTTATTTTGTATTAAATTGAATATTCCTCTCCTAAAAAACAATGATTTCGTTAATAAAATCAATGTTTCTGTTATTGTAATCACTGTTATTTTTATAATAAACGTTATATTTACTAAAATCAGCGTATAATCTATTGAAATCAATTTATTTTGTATTAAATTAAACATTCCTTTAATCAAAATAAATGAATTCGTTAATAAAATCAATATTCCTGTTGTCATAATCACTGTAATCTTTGTAATAAACGTTATATTTATTAAAATCAACATATAATCTATTGTAATCAACATATTTTGTATTAAATTGAACATTCCTGTCCTTAAAATAAATGATTTCGTTAATAAAATCAATGTTCCTGTTGTAATAATCACTGTAATCTTTATAATCCTGGGAATATAATTTTGTGGACGTAAGTCATGCTGAAAACAACATTCGGAAGAAATAGTTCAACATCTAGCAGATCAGCCGTCGACGTCGAAAAATCGCTGCAAATATGTATCCAATGTGAGAAGAATATGATACGGCCCTTTACTTTTCAAGTGATACCTTTGAGTTGGGATAATTTATAACTCCTGACCACAAAGCTTCCCATCCTTCCATGAAAGGTTGTAAAACCACATAAGACAGTTTCATATACATCTACTTGTACTATATGTAAGTAGAAAACAAAACTACAGCGGAATACGGGTCGTATATTATCCCAGAACTGCAGAATGAACAGATTCTAGCTGTGACTGGACTGTGGTTTTTACTCTACTTCATACAAGGTTTTATTAGTTGGGAACATGGATTGTGTTTACTGGTCACATATTTTGACAGTTTATTAGACCTTACTTAAGGAAGACTTAATTGAAGTACATGTAATATAACTATAATAGAGGTATAGATATATGAAATTCACTTTCGGTTAAGCCGATTGGTCCTCAGTTTTATGGGACTTGCGGTAATGGTTCATTTAGGCAGCTACTTTCTTCTGTCGTATGCTGTTAAGGGCCGGACCACAAATTTTCTTTCAAGATTTTTCCTAATTATGTACTATTAAATCTAGATTAAAATTCAAATAATAATGCATTTTGAACGCACGTCTTCTAATTTCAATTTGAAAAATTAGAAGAGATTGTTATTTTTATAATAAACTTTATATTTACTAAAATCAACGTATTATCTAATGTAATCAACTTATTCTGTATTAAATTGAACATTCATTTCCTCAAAATCAATGACTTCTTTAATAAAATCAATGTTCGTGTTATTGTAATCATTGTTATCTTTATAATAAACGTTATATTTACTAAAATCAATGTATAATCTATTATAATCAGTATATTCTGTATTAAATTGAACATTCCTTTCCCAGAAATCAATGATTTTGTTACTAAAATCAATATTCCTGTTATTATAATCATTGTTAGTTTTATAATGAACATTATATTTACTAAAATCAACGTATAATCTATTGCAATCTACTTATTCAGTCGACGTCGAAAAATCGCTGCAAATATGTATCCAATGTGAGAAGAATATGATACGGCCCTGTTGTTACTTTTCAAGTGATACCTTTGAGTTGGGATAATTTATAACTCCTGGCCACAAAGCTTCCCACCCCTCCATGAAAGTTTGTAAAATCCGCATAAGACAGTTTCATATACATCTACTTGTACTATATGTAAGTAGAAAACAAAACTACAGCACGGAATACGGGTCGTATATTATCCCAGAACTGCAGAATGAACAGATTCTAGCTGTGACTGGACGGTTTTTACTCTACTTCATACAAGGTTTTATTAGTTGTGGACATTGGATTGTGTTTACTGGTCATGGTCACATATTTTGACAGTTTATTATAAAAGTAGATGTATACCGGGTGTCCCAGCTCGACCGACACATGGGAGTTTTACATGGGAAATCAGTTAATTATGAATAGTATCTCCCCAGTGCAAGATATTAACTTCAAATTTTGTATACTTATTGGGAAATATTATTTCTATGGGTTACACTTATTTGAAATATGCAATTTCATCTGCAGGGCGAGATTTATTAAATTTAAAATCTAACATTTTCGTTCAAAATCAGTCAGCCATGGAAATAAAAGAAAATATCTATGTGACAGTTCTAACAGTTAATGACATGCCATTGTAGATATTTATATTTTTGTAATATTGGTATATTATTTAACAAAAAGAAACTAAATTCAACTTAAATAATATTTAAATACAGGGAATAAGAATTAAAATCAGTGATACTTCACTAAACTTGTTGACTTGTCCAAAAACTGACTGTGTACCTCTAAAGAAAATATTTAATAACTAATAATGGAGTTCCTAAAATAATTGGAAATCCAAATGAAAAGAAAAATCTTATAATGAACAACTTGACTTGGTTAAATCTATGTTAATCACTCTGCTTTCATTCTTTTAGATTTTCCTAGTTTACCACAATATATTATATGGATTATTGTAGAATATATTCACGTTCAAAATGAACTAACTGTCTTTAAAATAATTATTTTCTTTATAATAAACGTTACATTTACTAAAATCAACTTATAATCTATTGTAATCAACTTATTTTGTATTAAATTGAACATTCCTTTCCTCAAAATCAATTTTCGTTAATAAAATCATTGTTCCTGTTGTCATAATCACTGTAATCTTGATAATCCTGGGAATATAATTTTGTGGACGTAAGTCATGCTGAAAACAACATTCGGAAGAAATAGTTGAACATCTAGCAAATCAGCCGTCGACGTCGAAAAATCCCTGCAAATATGTATCCAATGTGAGAAGAATATGATACGGCCCTGTTGTTACTTTTCAAGTGATATCTTTGAGTTTGGATAATTTATAACTTCTGACCACAAAGCTTCCCACCCCGTCATAAAAAGTTGTGAAATCCGCATAAGTCAGTTTCATATACATCTACTTCTACTATACGTAAGTAGAAAAAACTACAGCACGGAATACGGGTCGTATATTATCCCAGAACTGCAGAATGAACAGATTCTAGCTGTGACTGGACTGTGGTTTTTACTCTACTTCATACAAGGTTTTATTACTTGTGAACTGGTCATATTTTGACAGTTTATTAGGTCTTTACTTAGGAAAGTACCAGAATTGGAAACTAGAATGTACCACAACTAGAATATGATTTTTACATAAATTTTTTTAGTAAAAATAACGTTGATTAGAATAACACACATAATTGATTTTAATGATAAATGATTTTAACCATGAAAATATAAATTAGAACCATGGGATTATGTTTTCTTTTTATAAAATTGTTGAATTTAATAAAGAAAATAATAATTAATACAAATTATAAGTTGATTTTAGAAATAATAATAATTATTCTAGAATAACCTATCGGAAAAAAAAATAGTCAGTAAGTAAAAACTCTTAGTAATCAATGATATTGATAATAAAATCAATAAATCCATTATTGTAATCAAGGTTTTTTTTACTAAAATCTACAGCACAACATAATTATCTCAGACTTATTTTATACAGTGTACATCTTATAGTGATTCATTATTTTATTTGTTTTAATGCATGAAATTTCAACTCTACTATCGGAGATATAATTATAATCAGTCGGAAATAAACATCAATAACTTTTACACCAGGTGTTAGATTTTTAAAATTCATACATCACATTAAAGCCTGAATATTCCTCTTTAACATATGTAAAAACAAACCTATAATACACAGTGCAATTTTTAAATAAGTAAATATTCAAAATGATCAGCATTTTATATAACTTTTTCTTACATGCATATTAAACTTAATATTGATCTTAAACGGCCTAAAAATTTGATTTTTACATGAATGATGATCATTTGAAGTTTAACGGAATATTTTATATGGATTATTATAGAATATATTCGCGTTCAAAGTAATGAATGAATATCATTAAAATAATTGTTTTCTATATAATAAAAGTTATATTTACTAAAATCAACGTATTATCTATTGTAATCAACATATTCTGTATTAAATTAAACATTCCTTTCCTCAGAATCAATGATTTCGTTAATAAATTCTATATTCCTGTTGTAGTAATCATTGTTTTATTTATATTAAACGTTATATTTACTAAAATAAACGTATAATTTATTGTAAACAACTATTTCTGTAATAAATTGAACATTTATTTTTCGTTGTAATCAAAATTTTCGATTGTAATCATTATTTTTCTTATTATAATCATCGAATGATGTTGTAATCAATGTATTATTATCATTTTCCAAATAAAAATCAAAGTTCCTGTTATTGTAACCATTGTTTTCTTTATAATAAACGTTATATTTACTAAAATCAACGTATAATCTATTGTAATCATCTTCTTTGAATTAAATTGAATATTTCTTTTTTTCTAAATCAATGACTTCGTTAATAAAATCAATGTTTCTGTTGTGGTAACTATTGTTTTCTTTATAATACACGTTATATTTACTAAAATCAACGTATAATCTACTATAATCAATATATTATGTCTTAAATGAAACATTCCCTTCCTCGAAATAAATGATTTCGTTAATTAAATCAATATTTCTGTTTTGCTAACCATTATTTTCTTTGTTTCCAGTTATTGTAATAAATATTTTCTTTATAATAAACGTTATATTTACTATAATCAACGTATAATCTGTTGTAATCTATTATAATGAACTTATTTTGTATTAAATTGAACATTCCTTTCTTCAAAATCAATGAATTCGTTAATAAAATTAATGTTCCTGTTATGGTCATGATTATTTTCTTTATAATAAACGTTATATTTACAAAAATCAACGTATGTTTCTCCAATAGTAAAATCCAAACTCAATTTTCGTCAATTATAATCAATGTTTTCTTTATGAAAATTAATATATCACTTCTTATAATTAACATTCTCTATTAAAATCAAGTTTAAAAGAATTCTTTATAAAAATCATGCAGAAAACAATAAATTAGTTTGCTGCAATTCATATATTTATTTGCCACTTCATTCTGATTAATTACTAGTCTTGTATTTCACGTTTTCATGAAATGAATGCTTGAAATAAACTAACGTGAAATGTTGAAGTTAATAATATTCAGGAGTGAAGCTATCATACGTATTTAACACGAAATAAATTAAATTCCGTGTATTTCTAACTTTATTTCAAAACAAAAACAACGATTCATCTCTACTGAAACTTGTATTTATTTTAAATACAATATTTACTCCAATTTCATTAGTGAAATTCATTGCGAACTTACTTGATTTTGATGAATAAACATCTATAAATAGTTTTAAATTAAGACATTTTGACATTTTTAATAAAGACAACGAAGATGACACCAAAAAAAAGGTGATATTTTAAAGAAAACATTGATTACAAGAACAATATTGATTTTAGTAACGAAAACTTTGATTAAAACAAAGATATATTACGGCTGATCTTCTGCTAGATGTTGAACTATTTCTTCCGAATGTTGTTTTCAGCATGACTTACGTCCACAAAATTATATTCCCAGGATCTCCACATATTCGTATTTACAATTTTATACACACTACCAAAAACTACAAACACAGAAATAACTTTTTGAGGACTGACCGTGTACCTCTAAAGAAAATTCTTAATAACTAATAATGGCGTTTTTAGAATAATTGGAACAACTTGACTTAGTCAAATCTCTGTTGATCACTCCGCTTTAATCCCTTTTAGATTTTCCTACCATTGTAAAGCTAGTTAATACTTAGTTTCTACCTTTGCTCTTCTATGTATAAATACTAAAAATTTTCTGTAAAGTATATTCTTTAGTATTTCCTGATAATGGCCTTATAAGACGAAATTTAAATAAAATTATTTATTTTAACAATCAAATATTTCTTATATTTTTGTCAATAACTGTTTGTATTTAAAATGTACTCTAATCTCTTCTCAATTTTCAAATTGAAATTAGAAGACGTGCGTTTAAAATGCATTATTATTTGAATATTTTAATCTGAATTTGAAAGTACATTTTTGGCACGGCCCTTAACAGCACACGACAGAAGAAAGTACCTGCCTAAATGAACCATTACCGCAAGTCCCATAAAACTAAGGACCAATCGGCTTAACCGAAAGTGAATTTTATATATCTATGCCTCTACTATATCTGAAATTTGATTTTAATAAAAAAAAAATGATTACAACAAATGAAATGTTAATTTTAGTAAATTGTAGTTTGATTTATTTCGTTTTTGTCATGAAACAAACCATAAGTGTATTGATTAAATTACACCTTAAGGATCAAATTGTAAATACTGTTTTAAGATTTGTAACTTATATTTGTACTTAATCAATAAATTAACTATTACGATTAATTTAACAAATATATAATCAAATATTTTGATTTTAAGCAAAATAGTACCTTGGAAATCTATGATATTTTATATAAACATTATTTTATTATATATTTTATTTATATTTAACCAATAAACTAAATGTTTAGATGAATTTAATAAATATATAATCAAATATCTTGACTTTAAGCAAAATAGCATCTTGGAAAACTATTATATTTTATGTAAACTTTGTTTTTATTATTTATTATTTTTATATTTAACCAATAAACTAAATGTTTAGATTAATTTAACAAAGATATAATCAAATATCTTGACTTTAAGCAAAATAGTACATTGGTACACTATGACATTTTATGTAAACATTGTTTTTATTTTATTTTTAATTATATATTATATTAATATTTCACCAATAAACTTAATATTTAGATTAATTTGACAAACATTATAATCAAATATCTTGATTTTAAGCAAAAGAGCAATAGCGAAACCTAAGATATTTTATGTAAACATTGTTTTTGAAAGTGTTTACATTTAGGTAGCACTTTACATTCTAATCTTCTGCGCTAGCATCCAATGCATTTAAACCATGCTACCGTTAAGATTCAACGAAAAACAAAACAGTTTACAGTGTAGAAAATTCCCTATTTATTTTCGCTCTAAAATCGTTTACGACTTGAGAATTGGAGGTACTTTGGAGTTGGACATAGCGTTCGAATGTGTAAGTTTATAGTCGTGTATTAAATATAACCTTACGTTATAAAGTTATAACTGACATTTAGCTGGGCTTTAAAACTTACAAGTGTTAATGCTTGAATCAAAAATAACTTTCACTGAAATATAGTTCTATATTTGGAATTGGGATAAATGTTGTTTCATTCATAAAAAGATGAAAAACATTAAATATTGAAAGAAGCTTTCAGAACTCATAAAAATAAAAAATAAATAAATGAAAAACTTTGATTACAAAAAAGAAGTGTACTAGCAAAGTACTTGTTTTCCTTATTAAAATCAACGATGTTCCATAAAGAAGATAATGTTTTCTATATTAAAATAGTTATTTTCTTTATAATCAATGATATATTTTTTAAAATCTATGTATAACTTATTGTAATCAACTTAATCTGGTATTAAATTAAACATTCCTTTCCTAAAAATCAATAAATTAGTTAAAAAAAATCAATATTTCTGTTGTGGTATTCATTGTTTTCTTTATAATAAACGTTATATTTACTACACCTATATTTGGAATTGGGGATAAATGTTGTTTCATTCATAAAAACATGAAAAAAGTTTGATTACAAAAAGAAGTGTAATAGGAAAATACTTATTTTGTATTAAATTTAACATTTCTTTTGTAAAAATCAATGATTTAGTTAATAAAATCAATGTTCCTGTTGTGTTAACCATTGTTTTCTTTATAATAAACGATATATTTACTAAAATCAACGTGTAATCTATTGGAATCAACTTTTTCTGTATTAAATTGAACACTTCTTTTGTAAAAATCAATAAATTCATTAATGAAATCAATGTTCCTGTTATGGTAATTTGGCTATTCTATATAATTTATGTTTGATTTACTAAAATTGACATACAATTTATTGTAATTTGTTGTAGTCAACATTTTTTTTATTAAATTCAACGTTTCTTTCGTGAAAATCTATTTCGTTAATGAAATTAATGTTCCTGTTGTAAAATCAACATATTCTGTATTAAATTGAACATTTCTTTTCTGGAAATCAATGATTTCGTTGATAAAATCAATGTTCCTGTTGTTCTAAACATTATTTTCTTTATAATAAACATTATGTTTACTAAAATCAACGTATAATCTATTGTAATCAACTTATTCTGCATTGTACATTCCTTTCCTAAAAATCAATGATTTTGTTAATAAAACCAATGTTGTTGTTGTCGTAATCAACGTTTCCTTTATTATTAACGTTTGAGTTACTAAAATTGACATCCAATTTGTTGTAATTTGTTGTAATCAACATTTTTCTATTAAATTCAACAATCTCTTTGTGGAAATCCATGATTTCGTTAATAATATTAATGTTCCTGTTCTGTACTCAACATATTCAGTATGAAATGGAACAGAAATCAGTAAATACGTTGATAAAATTAATGTTTCTTTTGTGACAAACATTGTTTTCTTTATAATACACGTTATATTTAGTAAAATCAACGTAAAATCTATTGCAATCAAGTTATTCTGTATTAAATTGAACATTTCTTTTCTCAAAATCAATGATTTCGTTAATAAAATAAATGTTTCTGTTATTGTAATAAAGTTCTTCTTTACTAAAATCAATATTCCTGTTGTAGTATATTTCATTTTCTTTCATTAACCGACAATACTATAATTTTATTGGTAAATAACTTGAATTTCATCCCTAGATCTCACAAAAAGAGTTAATTTAAAATTATTAATTATTTCAGCCTTTACTTTGTGATACATTGTCTGATGATGACCGTAATGGTTGAAACTAGTAACAAAATTTGTAAATAAAAAGTGATTTTAACAAAGTTACTGTTTTTATTAAACTACTTATAAAAGAGTTAATTTAATTTTTTTGACACATAATTTCTCTTTATGATTGATATTTGATTGAAATTGTTACCAAAAACAAACATACTTGAAATATCAAAATACTTTCAAATACGCCATTTAAAAATTTAATTAAATTATAAACCAGCGAAAGAAAAGCCTGAATTTAATTACAAAGAGTAATGAAATTAATTAACACCTTTAATTTTTAAGCCTTAAGCTCTGAACGAAACAAAGTTTCCCGTGAAAATTATTTAAATTCATTTTCGAACTAACGGCAAAGTTTAACCGTCATTTGGGATGGAATATTCTACACACGAAACAACTGAGGGTTACTCTGTTTTATATGCAAGACGAGTTTCAGATTTTTCACGTTGGATTTATTATATAAAAATGTCATATTTTAACAATTTAATAATATACAAACACGCGCGAAAACAAGCAGAACTATTATATTATATTATATTATATTATATTACATTATATTATAGTCGTCGCCAGCCCATATAGGAGTGACTTCACTAGAAAGATGTTTATCTACAACTATTGAAATATGGGTACATTATACGTGCGGTACTACATATAATATACTACTCATATTGCACAAGTGTAATATGAAATGTTATATTACACGCTACACTTTTCTGTAATAAATAGAGCATATAATGTAACATATAACATTTTAATAAACTGTTAATTTATTAATAATATATTTTTTATCATAAATATCAATATAAATGATTATAAAAGTATAATAAATACAATTTGAATAGTTATTTTGACATTTAAGTGCTACTGTGGCGCCATCTGTTAAGCTATATATGAACTATTCACAGTTAACTGAATATTTAACAAATAATATTAGATTTTTTATATGGCTGTTAGTTGTAGATAAAGTATAGTATTTGACTCGCATAATATGGCTACATATTATGCTTGTTAAATAATATACTATTATCATGCTCATTCAAAGTATTATATGTCTTTGTCTTACTCATTACAGTCGTATAAGTCTATGACTTGAAGTTTGTCTAAGGGGCGGGGCTTATTTGTTTTTAAGGTTATGTCTATTTCTTTTAATTAATAATAACAATATTTATACCTAAAATATACTAATTTTTATTTATTTTAGTAAAAATGCCGAGAAATATTATTAACAGCACGTGTCAGCAGTTAAGTTTAAAGATTTTTGAGGTTTTTTAACTATTTATGTCAATGTGACAGTTCGGTTATTTATTTTGTTTTACATTGTATATTTTTTTAATATCCTATTTCATTGATTTTTGAATGAAATTATATTTCTATTACTTCTTACTACAAGTAATTATTAAAACTTATAGTTATTTATAGTACAAGTGTATTACATTACAGATAAGTCACGTGGGAAAAGTTTAGCTCACCGTTTTGGTATTTTTTCAAGTGACTTAGGTAATTAACACACGTGTGCCATACAACATTTTATCCAACACCTTTTAATCATTAATATAAAATACATATAAGATTTTTGACAGATGGAATTTCGAAATGACATTTAGGAACAAAATAGTGTAGAGAAGGTTTTATAACGTAGTTACTATGATACGAACCAAAAAACAGTGAGCTAATATATTTAGCTCACTAGTGACTTATGACCTACTTTATTTATCTAAAAACAGCATACTTATATCATTATAATTACACGGTGTTGGATAAAATTAATTAATATAAAGTTATTTGCATAAACATTGTTGCAGTTTGTAAAAATGTATCTTGCAATTAAATTTGAATGAAAACTTCGTTTAGACAGATGTTACAGACAAACGGTAATAGATAGTTTACAGATTTTATAAATGTTTTATTTTCAAAAATCAATCGACTAGTTATAAAAATATCTTGTTTTGAAATTTTTGATCGGTCGCCATTTTATTATTTGATAAAATAGAAAATAAATCTGATTACAAATGTTTTAGAGAACCAAAAACAAATGTTGAAAGTTTTTGTATATTTTAAATATTCCTTAAAATAAGGGAGCAATGACGATTTTTATATATATATTAACTATGGGGCTCCAAATAAAAAATTTGATGTAAGAAAAGTTCTAATTGCTGCTTTCAGAAGTTATTATTTTAATCAAGATTTCACTTCAAGTAATCAACTTTTTTGTTAAAATTGACACTTTCTTTCTTGAATATTCCTTGTCTGTAGCAAATACTGTGGATAACAAGTTATACACTGCGAGATTTGGCATTTTTCAGATACAGTAGTGATTTAAATTTCTGCTCCCTTTTCTTGTCTGAAACCTTTGCATATATATGTCTTTGGTAGATTGCTTTGAAATTTAATATCATCGCGAAAACGAATACGTTTTGTTCTTTTTCGATTCATATTGTGTTGTATTTTTTCAGGTATTGTAATGTTTTATATTGTATTGTTGATTATAACGAATTATAAGGTGATTTCTGTAAAGAATGATTTGATTACAATTAATAAAAGTTGATTTCCATACTAAACGTTGACTGTTAGTTGATTTTTTCAATGATTACAACAAATAACATATAGATTTTATTTAGAAAAACGTTTGTTACTATTAACACATTGTTTTTAGTACCAAAAGTTGATCAGTAAATTAGTAAATAAAACATATTTAATAAATATAACGTTTATTATAAAGAAAATAATTATTAGCACAACAGGAACATTGATTTTATTAATGCAATCATTGATTTTGAGGAAAGAAATGTTTAATTTAATACATATTAAGTTGATTCTAATAGATTATACGTTGATTTTAGTAAATATAACGTTTATTATAAAGAAAACAATGGTTTCCAATACTAGAACATTGATTATATTAATGCATTCATTGATTTTGAGGAAAGCGATGTTCAATTTAATATAGAATAAGTGATTGTAATAGATTATACGTTGATTTTAGTAAATATAACGCTTATTATAAAGAAAACAGTGAGTACAATAACAGGAACATTGATTTTATTAACGAAATCATTGATTTTGAGGAAAAGAATGTTCATTTTATAACAAAATAAGTTGATTAAAATAGAGTATACATTGATTTAAGTAAATATAATGAAAACCTTTTCATTTCTTAAATCAACTTATAATTTGTATTAATTATTGTTTCTTAATTATATTCAACATTTCTATACCAAAATCATAATTCAGTGGTTCTAATTTATATTGTCCTGATTAAAAACATTATTCTCGTTGTTATTATGAAGGTTTTGGTACTAAAATCAATGTATTTCTTGTTCTACTCAATGTTTTCTTTACTTAAATCAATTTGTAACTTCTTATAATTAATCCTTTATTAATAATCAATGATTTTTAATGAAAAAATAATGTTCTAGTTGGGATACATTCTATTTATATTAGTTATTTTATTTGGTAATTACTGGAATTTCAACTAAATGTAAATTTACGTTGATTTTAATAAAGAAAAAGATGATTACAACAACATATCTTTAGAAAACAACACTTTGTAGTAAAAATCCTGACTAGAAACACTCCAAATTCTACTTAGAAACAGTTAACTAATCTCAGTCTGTAGCCCTCTTCGTTGGAAACAGCAAAACAAACAACCTTGCCTCACACCAAATTAATTCTCTTTACAGAGATATTACTCTGGTTACCGCGTACCAACCTAAAATAAATAAAATCCCTGCACCGGAGTAAAAATCGTAAATAGAAATGGAATCAAATTCTAAAGACAGTTACTAACAAAAATCATTGATTATTACACACAGTACATGGTTTTTATTTGGAGAAATGATGATAACGTTTATTTTAACATATAATTCATTGATTACAATTAATTGTATGTCGTTTTTAGTGAATCAAACATTTTTTATAATTTAAACCTAGATTACGACAACAGAAACATTGATTTTATTAAAGAATTCATTGGTTTTTACAAAATAATTGTTCAATAATACAGAATAAGATGATTGCATTAGATTATTCGTTGGTTTTAATAAATACAACCTTTATAATTCAGAAAACAATGAATTCAATAAGAGGAACATTGATTTTATTAACGAATTCATTGGTTTTTAGGAAAGGAATGTTTAATTTAGTACAGATTAAGTTGATTACAATAGATTATACATTGATTTTAGTAAATATAACGTTCATTATAAAGAAAGCAATGGTCAGCACAACAGGAACATTGACTTTATTAACGAAATCAGTGGTTTTGAGAAAAGGGATGTTTATTTTAATACAGAATAAGTGATTATTATAGATTATACGTTAATTTTAGTAAATATAACGTTTATTATAAAGAAATTAATGGTTACCAAAACAGAAACATTGATTTTATTAACGAAATCATTGATTATGAGGAAAGGATGTACAATTCAATACAGAATAAGTTGATTACAATAGAATACATTGAATAATAGATTATACTAGAATACGAAGGAAAAATCGAAATGTTTTCATTTGTAAAATCAACTTATAATTTGTATTAAGTAAATTTTATTTATTTAATTTGATAATGACTGGAATTTCAATTAAGTGTGAATTTACGTTGACTTTAATAAAGAAAAAGTTGATTACAACAACTTTTCATAAGAAAACAACACTTTATAGTAAAAATCGTGAATAGAAATAGTCCAAATTCTATTTAGAAACAGTTAACTGTTAACTACTCTTAGTCTTAGTCTGCAAACCTCTTCGTTGGAAACAGCAAAACAAACAACCTTGCCTCACACCAAATTAATTCTCTTTACAGAGATATTACTCTGGTTACCGCGTACCAACCTAAAATAAATAAAATCCCTGCACCGGAAATGCTCCCCACTGCCGGAAGGCAAATATATCAAAGGAAACGGAGCGATTACATCCGGTCTGACACTGTTTCCAGTAAGGGCTGCCAACATGAGAGTCTTACTGCATGTTGAGGAATTTTTAATATCGGATTCGATTTCGTTTTGAAATGCCATCTATCGGGACTTATTGAAGTATATTTTGTCGGAATTTACCTTTGAAGAATATTTATATCTATTGCATATTGATTTTAGGAAGGTATTGCTTTGTTGTTAACTATTTTGTTGCTTTTTTTGTCTAAGTGAATGCAATTCATAAAAAATTAATATCTATTTACGATGTTTACTATAAAGTAGAAAGAATATGCATAATAATGAATATTATTGAAGAAATGAAATGCTTGGTTCTTAAAATCAACCTTTTATCGATTAAAATTAATACCTTACTTATTGTATTAACATTTTCATAATTAAAATCTTTTTTTTTTATGTTGTATCTAACATTTTAATTCTTATAATCAACATATTTGTATTTGTAAACAACCTTTCTTTAATAGAAATCATCAATTTTCTTATTGCAACAACATTTCTTTGATTATCGACATTTTGTAGGTTAATTTGTTAAACAGAACGAAATTTCTACTGAGAGATTCTAGCTATGTCGAATTTAGACAAATTAGTTTAAAAATAGAAGAAATATGCATAATAATAAATATTAATAAAGAAACAAAATGATATAATTAAAATATTTCCGAAATACCTAATCTGGTATAATCTAATCCAACATAAACTAATCTAATCAAACGGAACTCAACCTAATCTTAATCTAACCTATCACAATCTTATTTAACCTAATCTAACGTAATATAATCTAATCTAAACTAACCTAACCAAATTTAATGTAATCTAACTTAAACAAACACAATTTAACTTATTCTACCCTAACCTAATACAACCTAACCTAACTTAACTGAACCTAATTTGATGTAACTTAACCTAATTTAACCTAATCTAATATATCCTAACTTAACCTAAACTAATCTAACCTAATCTAACCTAACCTGAACTAACCTATCCTAACCTAAGTTAATCTAATCTTATCTAACCTAACAAAATCTAACATAATAAGCCAATATAATATATTTTAAACTAACCTAACCTAACCCATCTTAACCTAACCTAATATAATATAAAATAATCAAACACAATCAAACTAATTTATAAAATTAACTCAACTTAATTTAAATCTAACTCAACGTAACTTAACCTAATGTAACATAACCTGACCCAATCTAATCTAAATTAATCTAACTTAACTCAATCAGATTAGGTTAGGTTTGATTAGTAAAATACGTTTCTTTACTAAAATAAACATTGATTTTGTAGTAATCAAAAATCATCGATTGTAATCATAATTTTATTTATTAAAATCATCATATGATGTTGTAATCAATGTATTATTGATTAAAATCACTCTTATTATATTTACTGAATTTTTTGGTATCTATTAAAATGCTTCTTTCATTCATTGATATATTTCAAAACAGAACTAATTTGTATTATTAATTATTTGACGTTTGCTCTTTTTTTATAATATTTGACAGAAACGTCTGATATTAACCCAAATGCAACCAGACACACAGTTATGTAGGTGAAACGAATTTTCTCATAAGCTTGCCTATCTATATATTTTTCAATAAACGTTAATAGTAAACAATGTTGATATTTAAATCCTAGATTTCACACTGAATCCAATAGATAATCAAAGATAACAATTCTACTGTACCGATTATAGTGATTTATAACTATAGTTATTTATGGTACAAGTGTGTTACATTACAGATAAGTCACGTGGGAAAAGTTTAGCTCACGAGGCCGTTTTGGTATTTTTTCAAGTGACTTAGGTAATTAACACACGTGTGCCATACAACATTTTATCCAACACAATTTAATCATTGATATAAAATACATATAAGATTTTTGACAGATGGAATTTCGAAATGACATTTAGGAACAAAATAGTGTAGAGAAGGTTTTATAACATAGTTACTATGATACGAACCAAAAAACAGTGAGCTAATATATTTAGCTCACTAGTGACTTATGACCTACTTTATTTATCTAAAAACAGCATACTTATATCGTTATAATTACACAGTGTTGGATAAGGATATTAATTGATGTTGAATTCAGTAAAGCATAGACATAGACATAGACAAAATGTTTCCGTCAAGATGTTATTATTCCTACAGAGATGATATCTAAACTAAAACACTTTGAAGACAAAACATCTGAGACCAACAGAAGTAGTCAACAAGTTGAACTTCTTCTACGTTTGTTTTGAGTTGAATTGTTGAAAAGTTTCCACAAAATAAAACAACTTTCGAGGAGGAGAAATATAAGTTGTAAACATAATACGATTGTGTTCGCTTAATCAAAATAATTATTTTACAACGTCTGCTACATTTTCATTCTAATTTCTTAAAATGTAGAGAAATTTGTGTAAAATATAGAAAGATTATGCATAATAATTAATATTAACAAAGAAATAAAGTAATATTATTAAAATACTTCTTAAACTTAATCTAACCTAACTTAATGTAACCTAACCAAACCCAAACTAACCTAACATAACTCAATCTAACCTAACCTAACACAATGTAACATATAGACTGCATTAGTGTAACGGTCATTTTGTGGCGCCAAATTCAAACTAAAACCCTAACTCGCCTTTGCCGATTTATACGCCCATGTTATTCTTATGGGAATCAAAATATGCTATCTTTAAACTGCTAGAAAGTATTATAAAATGCAAATCTTAACTATTAAACCTTATAAATACTAATCTCTAATGTTTTATCTATCTTCTAATGTAATATACACACCCAAAAAACATAATATTATTTAATAAACTTCAATTTAAACAGTAGGTGCAAATTTCTGAAAACATATGTCGCAACTGCCTTAGTATTCAGTTGAACCTGTCACTTTAACTGCACCAAGTAACGACATATGTTACTATATGTGTTACTACTTTCTTTAAAATCAATTTTTTCTTAATTTATTGTTTTATTTGTACTTAGTCTGTACGGAAAGCAAAGAGTAATGTTTTAGAATATAAAAAAATCCTATGTTTTAATTAAGAATCGTCAAAATGCTTTAATATCATGAATTGAAAATGTACTCCCATAAGAAATGCAGACACTCAGATTTGAATTAGGGTTTCTCGCCAAATGTAAATCCTAACCTCACTAACGTCGTCTATTCTACCCTAACCTAACACAACCTAACCTAACTTAACTTAACCTAACATAATTCAATCTAATCTAATCTAATCTAATCTAACATAAGGTAATTTAACCTAACACAATCTAACCTAACCTAACCTATCTCAATCTAACATAATCTGATCTAACACAATATAACCTAACCTAACATAATCTAACATAACCTAATTTAATCTAACCTAACCTAACCTAATACAATCTAACCTAAACTAACATAACTCAATCTAACTTAACCTGATGTAAGCCAATATAATCTAATCTAAATTAAAGCAACCTAACTTAACCCAATCTAACGTAATCCAACCTAAACTCACCTAATTTAATGTAACCTAACACAATCTAACTTAATTTACCCTAACCTAGCACAATGTAACCTAACTTAACTCAACATAAATTAATCTAATTCAACCTAACTTAACCTAATCTAATCTAATTTAACCCAACCTAATTAAATTTAACCTATCCTACCCTAATTAGAATAGGTTAGCTTAGGTTAAATTTGGCTGGGTAGTTAGTTGATAAGTTGACCTAATAAAAAAACAATAATATAATGACATTATGTATACAAAATTGGTACACATTTAAAATGTATTCTAAAACATTCATACATAATTTTCAATTAATTTAAATTCACAAAATAACAATCAAGTAACAAAAATTTAAATTGGAATAACATTAATAATAAATAAAAATGGACCAATATTTTACATCAATATTTATTATTTTAAATTTATTTAAATACATACTAGAATCAATTAATTATATAAGTACATAATTTTAAACAATTTAATCACTCTTGTTAAGCATAATAAATAAAAATATGTCTCAATTATTGCTTCAAAATCAAAAAACGATACTGACAGAGTCATCTCTTGACACATTTTGAACTAAATTACACTTGACAAGTCAAATAATCACATTGACTCTTAACAATATTTGTTTGGACAAGTGTTGACAAATCTTTGAACTAATTTAATTTTAATATGAATTTTAACATCAATATTTATTATTGTAAATTTATTTAAATACATACTACAATCAATTGATTATATAAGTACTTAATTTTAAACAATTTATTCACTATTTTTACGGATATTAAATAAAAATATGACTAAATTATTGCTTCAAAATCAAAAAACGATACTGACAGAGTCATCTCTTGACATATTTTGAACTAAATTACACTTGACAAGTCAAATAATCACATTGACTCTCAACAATATTTGTTTGGACATATGTTGACAAATCTTTGAACTAATTTAATTTTAAAATGAATATTTATTATTGTAAATTTATTTAAATACAAACTAGAATCAATTGTTTATATAAGTACATAATTTTAAACAATTTATTCACTCTTGTTAAGTGTATTAAATAAAAATATGTCTCAATTATTGCTTAAAAATCAAAAAACGATACTGGCAGAGTCATCTCTTGACAGATTTTAAACTAAATTACACTTGACAAGTCAAATAATCAAATTGATTCTTAACAATATTTGTTTGGACAAGTGTTGACAAATCTTTGAACTAATTTAATTTTAAGATGAATATTTATTATTGTAAATTTATTTAAATACTCGTACATACTACAATCAATTGATTATATAAGTACATAATTTTAAACAATTTATTTACTCGTTTTAAGCATATTAAATAAAAATATGTCTCAATTATTGCTTCAAAATCAAGAAACGATACTGACAGAGTCATCTCTTGATACATTTTGAACTAAATTACACTTGACAACTCAAATAATCACATTGATTCTTAACAATATTTGTTTGGACAAGTGTTGACAAATCTTTGAACTAATGTATTTAATTTTAATATGAATTTCGAATTGAAATAATTATTAATAATTAAAAATGCAAGCATAAATACAAATATTTACCATAAAACATTTATTAAATTTTAATGAAATTGCAAATACATTTGCAGAGATTATAAATTTTAATTTCTGAAAATCTATACAAAACAAAACTATAAATTAAGCACTACAATAAATAATATTAATGGCATTTTCATGTATTCATTTCATTTGTTATTTACGTGTTATTTATTGATTAATTAAAATATTTTACATATTTAACAAAAGCCAATTTAAGAAATTATGATAAAAAATATATATTTATCTACAACTATTGAAATATGGGTACATTATACGTGTGATACTACATATAATGTACTACTCATATTAGACAAGTGTAAAGTGAAATGTTATATTACACGCTACACTTTTCTGTAATAAATAGAGCATATAATTTAAAACATAACATTTTGATAAACTGTTAATTTATTAATAATATATTTTTTATTATAAATATCAATATAAATGATTATAAAAGTATAATAAATACAATTTGAATAGTTATTTTGACATTTAAGTAATACTGTGGCGCCATCTGTTAAGCTATATATGAACTACTTACATCTAACTGAATATTTAATAAATAATACCAGATATTTATATGGCTGTTAGTTGTAGATAAAGTATAGTATTTGACTCGCATAATATGGCTACATTACACTAGGATGATTAAATATACTCGCTATCGCTCGTATTTTTAATTACATCCTCGTGTAATATAAGCTCTGTTCGTTGACATGCACTAGGTGGTTCTAATGTACACTTTATTACACTTGTGTGTTTTATGACAAAAGTGTAAGTTAGGACATCGTGTTCGTTGACAAATCATTTTTGAACTAACGTGCACTAATATGCACTTTTCTGAACTACCTCTTGAGGTAGTTCCCGATAGTGCAGGCAGTAGTGGGGATGAAATCTAATGTTGCAACTGTATTTGAAGTGGTATAATAAATCTTAACCTACAAAATGAGTGATTCAGATGTATCAAGCAACAACCCAATTATTTGTTTATACATTTCTGTAATTTTGCCTTTTCTGAAATGAGGTTATAATCAAAGTTGCACTTCTTTGTTTTTTGAATATCTTGCACTAGATTCAGTAAGATGCACTAAAGCGACCCCGCACTGTACTGCACTGAACTAGTTTGCACTTATTATAATTGTCATCGAACAGAGCTATAGCCTACATATTATGCTTGTTAAATAATATACTATTATCTGTAGTAATGTGCTTTAAAATTTATTAGAAATACCAAAGTAGTAACTAATGACAAATTACTGTTATTTTTTGTACAAAATAAAGACTGGTAGTACAGTTAGGATTAAAAGTATTATGAATATTATGAATATATTAGTGCTGCCATCTATTGAGAGTAGTTGGAACAAAACTGTATCTCATTTCACACTAGTTTAGTTGCAAATCATTTCATGTCAATTTAAGTGAACTTTGCACCCAAGCCAAAAAGTCAAATGTTTTTAATAACTTTTTGTGAGATTTTAAGTGTTTTTCAGCTAAAAATATATCTTTAGTGTTTTAATAAGTGTAGTGAAATAGTTTTTGTGAAGTGTACAACATAATTTAAGATCTTTTGCTGTGTTTCTTGTCTTGATTATTGTGCTACATTTTAAGGTTAACATATATTTATTTTGGGATTTATTTATGTATTGTATTGGGTTTTGTCATGTATTGTTTTTGTTAAATGTTTAGTATATAAGTTTGATGTGTAATGTTATATGTTTTTGTAAACAAATCAAAATATTTACATGACTAAATTTTGTTTCATATTCGTAGTTTTTAGGGTATTGTTTGTTATAAACAATATTGGTATAAATATTATTAAATGTAGTAATATTTTACCGTTTGCATGAGATATGTCATTGTATAATAAATGTTCATATATTTTCTGACCCAAAACAGAGACGCCAGATAAAAATTGTTGAAACTAAATATGAATTATAATCTAGCTGGTAAAAGAAATACTGGAAACAAAGAAAAAAGCTTAAAAACACAACTTTTAAGGTTTTGAGCGTAAAATTGTGTGTTTAATCATGAAAAATTCTCATTTTTCAGTCCAAAATTTCAATTTTTGAAAACAGTCCATGTTGATAGACCACATTGCACTGATTTCAAATTTTCAAACCGAATTCCAGTTTTTTCGTTTTTCCCATTTTGCACCAAATCGTTCCAAAGAACGTATATGCGAAGAAAACATTTCTTTATGTAGCTTTGAACGTAAAATCGGCTGGTATAATCGTTGAGATTGTATCTCTACTCATTTTAGAGATTTTTGAAAATCCTCCATATTAATAGAAGTTATGGGTGTTCTGAATTATAGAAATAATCATTTAAACTTTGTTCGATGTTTTTCTCTACATCAAGTCAGATATGGGTACTTTGCAACCCATTTTAAGGTGTGCCAAACATCCAAATTTACTGTACAATATGTTAAGACACTTTTCAACCCATTTTTGGGCATAAAATGAAATACATAATCGTGTTAAACTTATTTATTTTTAGTTTTGTACACCTAAATCTGCTTTAAGCACTTAAAATAATTTTTAGGGTGTGATATAGCCCAAATATACCCATTTTTGGGTAAAAATTTTGATTTTTTTGGAAAAACCAAATAAATAGATCACTCTTCGCTGATTTCAAATTTTCAAACCGAATTCAATTACCTCTTCTCGTTCCTGAGATATTTGGCCTCCAAGTTGCACCTCAAAAAAGGGTGTTTTTTGAGTTTATTTCAAAAACGGGTAGAGATACAATCTCAACGATTACACCAGTCGATTCTACGCGCAAAGTTACATAAAGAAATGTTTTTTCCGCATATACGTTCTTTGGAATGATTTGGTGAAAAATAAGAAAAACGAAAAAAACAGGAATTTCAGTTTTTCGCTCGGGAACTTTTTGGCTTCAAAATGTTTCATTTTCTGGACTTAAGTAAACAAGAATGCGCTGATTTCAAATTTTCAAACCGATTTCAATTATCTCTTACCGTTCTCGAGATATTTGCGTTCAAAGTCAGACCTGAAAAAAATCGTTTTTCAGGAATAATCCTGAAATGGGTCGAGATACGACCTCGGCGACCTCACCAATCGATTCTACAGGCAAAATTATATAAGTGTACCAATTTTTAGATAATTATTCCAGCGGATACAATTTTTAGAGCAAAAAAACGAAAATCGCAAAAATCAAAAAATCGCCTGATGAACCCCTTGCGATTTTTTCCGATTTTTGGCCATTTTCGTTTTTTCGCTATAAAAATTGTATCTATTGGAATATAAATCTGAAAATTGGTACATAAATCAATTTTTGCCTGTAGAATCGATTGGTGAGATCGCCGAGATCGTATCTCGACCCATTTCAGGATTATTCCTGAAAAACCGCTTTTTTCAGGTTTGACTTTGAATGCAAATATCTCGCGAACGGTAAAAGATAATTGAAATCGGTTTGAAAATTTGAAATCAGCGCATCCATGTTTACTTAAGTCCAGAATATGAAAAATTTTAGAGACAAAAAGTTTCCGAGCGAAAAACTGAAATTCCAGTTTTTTCGTTTTTCTCATTTTTCACCAAATCGTTCCAAAGAACGTATATGCGGAGAAAACATTTCTTTATGTAACTTTGCACATAGAATCGACTGGTGTAATCGTCGAGATTGTATCTCTACTCATTTTAGAGATATCGTGGAAAAATACACTTTTTTGAGGTGCAACTTTGAGGCCAAATATCTCAGGAATGAGAAGAGATAATTAAATTCGGTTTGAAAATTTGAAATCAGTGCAACGTGGTCTATCAATATAAACTATTTTCAGATATTGAAATTTTGGACCAAAAAATTTAATTTTTTTGGATTATTTCGGCTGTATATGAAGAATTTTAGAGTGAGAAACTAAAATTTGCAACTTTTTATGTTTAACTATAATTAGAAATAATTTGGAGAAGTTCAAAACTCAAAAATCTCAGCTGAACTCACATTAAACTCACTTTAAACTAAATTAAAGTGAGAAATAAACAAAATAGTTTGAGAAATTATTTTTATGTGCATTTCAAAACTCAAAAATCTTAGCTGAACTCATGTTTAACTCACTTTAAACTGTAGTGAAGTGAGAAATAAAAAGAATAGTTTGAGCGATTCTTTTTCTATGGATTTCAAAACTGACAAATCTCAGTTGAACTCACAATAAACTCACTTTAAACTGAAGCGAAGTCAGAAACAAAAAGAATATTTTAAAAGATTCGTTTTATGTGCATTTCAAAACTCAATGAACTCACATTAAACTCACTATAAACTGAAAAGAAGTGAGAAACAAAAAGAATAGTTTAAAAGATTCTATTTATGTGCATTTCAAAAGTCAAAAATCTGAACTGAACTCACGTAAAACTCACTTTAAACTAAAGTGAAGTGAGAAACAAAAAGAATAGTTTGAGAGATTTTTATGTGCATTTCAAAACTACAAAATCTCAGTTGAACTCACATTAAACTCACTTTAAACTGTAGTGAAGTGAGAAATAAAAAGAATGAGAGTGTTGCAACAAAAAATAGTTTGAAAGATTCTCTTTATATGCATTTCAGAACTCAAAAATCTCAACTGAACTCACATTAAACTCACTTTAAACTGAAGTGAAGTGAGAAATAAAAAGAATGAGAGTACTGCAACAGAACATAGTTTAAGAGATTCTTTGTAGTGCATTTCAAAAGTCAAAAATTAATCAGTTTAAACCGGTTTCCAATTTTCAAAAACCGGTTTTCGAGCTAAAACCGTTATTATTATAACGTTCTCTATAAGGGTTAACCGTTAACCAGTATTTTTTTCGGTTACATGCCCTGCTTTAAACTGAACTGAAGTGAGAAATAAAAATAATGAAAGTGTTGCAACAAAAAATAGTTTAAAAGATTCTTTTTAGTGCATTTCAAAACTCAAAAATCTCTACTGAACTCACATTAACCTCACTTTAAACTGAACTAAAGTGAGATATAAAAAGAATGAAAGTGTAGCACCGAAATTATTTTTAATTTCCCAACAGTTCCATTTTAGAGAAGCACTTTGAACAGTAATTGACACACTAAAGGACGTGAATTAAAACTGACCATCCTTCCGTCCATGTGTCTATTAGCGATATCAGCAACATTAATTTACCGTGTGGCTGTCAGAGAAATACCTGGCTCCCAGAGGACTGAGAACGCTTTAAAAAGATGACAAAAGAAAATTGAAATTTAATTTAAAATCGCCCTGAGAGAAATATATTCTTTAGAAAATGAAAAATGTAAATAAATATACCGGAGTTGTAAGATTTGAAATAGTATTAAAAATATTATCTGTGTCTTTTCTTACAGACAACTGTAGTTACTAAGTTTGGCTTTACTAGAATGGTCCAAGTACCATACTTGAGACTATACTATGCAAGCACTACATATAGACAACTAGAGTTACTGAGTTATTCTGTCTAAGGACAATACTTGAGACTGATTCTTGGTTACTACAGAGTACTATGCAAGCACTACATACAGACAACTAGAGTTACTGAGTTGTTTGGCTTTACTAGCCCTGTCCAAGTACCATACTTGAGATTGATTCTTGGTTACTACAGAGTACTATGCAAGCACTACATACAGACAACTAGAGTTACTGAGTTGTTTGGCTTTACTAGCCCTGTCCAAGTAACATACTTGAGACTGATTCTTGGTTACTACAGAGTACTATGCAAGCACTACATACAGACAACTAGAGTTAGTGAGTTGTCTTGTTCAAGGACAATACTTGAGACTGATTCTTGGTTACTACAGAGTACTATGCAAGCACTACATACAGACAACTAGAGTTAGTGAGTTGTTTGGCTTTACTAGCCCTGTCCAAGTACCATACTTGAGACTGATTCTTGGTATTACACAGTACTAAGCAAGCACTACATACAAACTTGTCATATTTACTGAGTTGTTTGTCTTTACTAGCCCGATCCAAATAATAATATCGAAAAAACTGCTATTAAAGATAATATCCTCCAAAACGCGGCTGAATTACCCCACTTCCCCTCTTGTCCAGTGACGTATCAAGGTTCTTACCAACTTCACTTCGTTTTAAACTTCAAATATAATGTTTTAACTTCCAAACTAACAAATTGAAAATAAACTTAATTAAATTAAGTTTGTAATATTTATAATAAAATGCATAAAAAACTGTCATTATGTTTTATGATCATTGTAAAAATTTTACAAGGCTAGCTTTGTAAATTTTTACAGGTTAGTTACTGTAATTGTTTATTTACTAAGCTACCAAGAAGCCTGCAAAGTGACAATTATATAGCAGATGGAAATAAAAAGTTAAATACAAAGATAAATGTTGCTACAAAAAAAAAAAATTCCCTAGTTTTATGAATGACTAGAAAACACAAGCTACCAACCTAATAAACAAAATTCCACCAGACAATATATCACAGCACCATTCAGCAATTAAATTCCCCCAGATAAGCAAATGTCATATCTGAAGTGAAACTTAATTTCAACTCCATCTGTCGGGCAAACAAAGAACTAATCTTATTACAGACCAACAAAGCCGAACCGGGCACATTGTACTTCGGGATTATCCGTCACTGTTCGGCTGAGTCCGGGAAACAAATTGCAGTGATATATGATCATATGAGCAGCGAATCATGGAATTTAGTTAGGACGTACGAAACAATTATGTTGGCAACACTGAGAATTAATAGACGAGATTGCAATGGGAGTTGAGGTTATGAAATAAAATGGCGACGAAGTGACAGTAGTTCTCCAGGGAATTTTGAACTCATTTAGTTACTTTTAGTGAGTTATATCCAGGGCATGTAACCGAAAAAAATACTGGTTAACGGTTAACACTTATAGAGAACGTTATAATAATAACGGTTTTAGTTCGAAAACCGGTTTTTGAAAGTTGGAAACCGGTTTAAACCGGTTAATATATCGGTTAAAAAAAAATTAGAATTAATTAAAACAAATTAATTATAAAAATTTGATTAATAAAATTAATAATTAATAGAATTTTTTTTTAAAAAATTACCATCTGAAAAAAATATAAAAATTAAAAAAAAGCAATTTAATTAATAAATATTCACAAAAATTCCCGTATATCTTCAGAAAAACGCAGGTCGCTTTTCAACTTTAAAATTGCCTGTGTTGACAAAGGCCGTATTTATTTGGGACTTTTTAAGTAACCTTAACGGCCAAAGAGACCTACATTTATGACTCTCCAATAAAATGTTAATTGTAAAAACTGTCATGACTCATGTTCAAAATACACAGATATAAAAAAAAATATTAATTTTTTTTTCGCTAAATGATATTAAAATAAAGGTTAATGTTCGCTAAAACCGGTTTATTTTTTTTTTGTTTAACGGTTATCGGTATTTTCGTCCTGAAAAATATCGGTTAAAATTACGGTTAAAGTTCGCAATTTTCGTTAAAAATATCGGTTACCGGTTTTTATTAACCGGTTTTTTAACCGGTTACCTGCCCTGCTTATATCACAGAATAGGTTTATACAGAAGCGACAGTAAGACAGAGAAACGAAAATTACAGACAGATAAAGAATGTGCACAAATTTAAAAGGGTCATTGTTTAAAATCGGAAAGTTTCCTCACATCTGAGAAAGAGATAGGGGAAGAGCACAAATTTAAAGGTCTACACAATGCTTCAAGGTCATAGAACTGACTAGGGGAACATGAAAGGTGCCGACACGGAGTGTCGCTTCTGTATAAACCTCTTCTGTGGTTATATCACGAAGTCATACAGTAAATATAATGAGGTCTTAATTAAGTGAACCTTATTCTATTTAAATCGAACCTGCAATGTTAAATAGACTGCATTAGTGTAACGGTCATTTTGTGGCGCCAAATTCAAACTGAAACCCAACTCGCCTCTGCCGATTTATGCATGTTATTCTTATGCGAATAAAAATATGCTATCTTTAAACTGCTAGAAAGTATTATAAAATGCAAATCGTAACTATTAAACCTTATAAATACTAATCTCTAATGTTTTATCTATCTTCTAATGTAATATACACAACCAAAAAACATAATATTATTTAATAAATTTCAATTTAAACAGTAGAAGCAAATATCTGAAAACGTATGTCGTAGCTGTCTTAGTATTCAGTTGAACCTGTCACTTTAACTTGGCGTTTTTTATTTCTTTAAAATCAAATTTTTCTTAATTTATTCTTTTATTTGTACTTTTTCTGTACGGAAAGCAAAGAGTAATGTTTTAGAATATAAAAAAACCCTATGTTATAATTAAGAATAGTCTTAACCTCACTAACGTGGTTTATTTGTTTGTGTAACTTAAATGGGTTACATTGGGCTAGTTTTGTCATGCCATCTTTTGGTTGCTCCCTAGAAGCTTAATACAAAACATAATTTAATTGGCTTTCATTTTTATACAAAACATTTGATTTCTTGTTAATAAATTGAATTCCCATTAACAAAATTGACAACGTTAAAATATATATTCGGTGAGAAATATGTAGCAACAAATCTTTCTTTGCAAGTGTTTGAACGATAAAAATAATTTTGTGTAGTGCAATAAGGAATAGTGATAACCTGATAACCATTTTAATAAAATTTTGCAAAAAATAATAATATATAGGCAAATATGTGTAATACTTATATTCTATTTTTTGTTACAGGTACGTAATGTTTTGTTCATCTGCAATCAGTAAGTCAAACTATAGAGCGTAAAAATATTTGTATACTAGTTTCTATGTATGTTTTTCATTTTATATATTCTCTTTTATGTTTATTATGGATGGTACCAATAAGCTAATGCATGTTCATTCATTAGTTAACTATTTTACATATTTGAATACAGAAAATTAAATATTCCGTAGGTAAACAAAATAGAAATATTTAAATATACTACAGAGTAATGTAAAGTCATACATTATTCAGTTTTATAATGAATATAAAAATTTGTATTTTAAATATTATTTTTCATGATATTTTGTGTAAATATATTGCAAAAAATGTAGACAGGACTAAATATCCTGCATATAATCCTTTTATTAACTGTTCGTTGCATTTTTATTTTTATAATTAAAAATGTTACAATTTTTTAAAATTTCATAAATTTTTTATTTATATATTTTATCAATATATAGATATAGTAGACGAATACATATATGAAATTAATTTTCGGATAAGCCGACTGCCCTTTATAAACTTTTATGGGACTTGCGGTAATGGTTCATTTAGGCATATAGTTTCTTCTGTTTTATGCTATTAAAGCCATACCGGAGATTTTCTTTCAAAATATTTTTTAATTGTATACTTTTAAATGTATATTAAAATATTCAAATAACAATGCATTTAAATGCACGTCTTCTAATTTCAATTTGAAAATTGAGAAGAGATTAGAGTAAATTTTAAATACAAACAGTTATTCACTTAAATATAAGAAATATTTGGTTATTAAATATTTATATTTAGTCTTATAAGGCCATTATCAAGAAATACTAATTAATATACTTTACAGAAAATTTTTAGTATTTATACATAGAAAAACAAAGGCAGAAACTAAATATGAACTAGCTTTACAATAGTAGGAAAATCTAAAAGGGATTAAAGCGAAGTGATCAACAGAGATTTGACTAAGTCAAGTTGTTCATTCTTAACATTTTTCTTTTCATTTGGATTTCCATTTACTCTAAAATCTCCATTATTAGTTATTAATAATGTTCTTTAGAGGTATACGGTCAGTTTTGGACAAGTTATTACTGTGCTTGCAGTTTTTAGTAGTGTGTGCATAAAATTGTAAATACGAATATGTGGAGATCCTTGGAATATAATTTTGTGGACGTAAGTCATGCTGAAAACAACATTCGGAAGAAATAGTTCAATATCTAGCAGAAGATCAGCCGTCGACGTCGAAAAAACAGAGTCGCAAATGTGTATCCTATGACGAGAAGAATATGATACGGCCCTGTTCTTACTTTTCAAGTGATACCTTTGAGTTGGGGTAATTTATAATTCCTGGCCACAAAGCTTCCCACCCTTCCATAAAAGGTTGTAAAATCCGCATAAGTCAGTTTCATATACATCTACTTCTAGTATAAAGGAGTGTTAGTTTTCAACATATGAGCACGAATTATACCGTGGACACATGGTATAAATAATGATCATTAAGTAAATTCTCAATTGAAGTTAATGTTCATTAGAAAAATATACAGACACACGGACATTACTTGAAATTTGTTGCACATGCGCAAATGTAATGTACCCTTGACAAAAAAGAAGATAGAGAGTCATTAAAGACATTGTAGTAGTTTCTAAATTTAGAGTATTATGCATGCCACTATACTTCATTGGCAATCGTTAACCCAAATAAGAATAATTTAACTAGATATTAACATTAACCTCAACATCAACAATCTCAACTGTCATTCGAGTTGCGATGACAACCGAACGCTTCCGATCATCGGTTTTTTTCACGTTATCACGTTTGAAATGATTATTACCTAAATGATCATATGACACACGGCAACTAAATTAAGTATTAACCATTAATGTTCATTAACGTTCGTCGTGTGTCCCGGGTATTAGTGTCCCTAGAATACGACTTTACTAATTTGATTTATTTTTGTAGTTAATACATTGAAGTTTCTATAATTTTCTACTGAATCTATGTCTTATTTAACTGATACTTAGAATGATACCTAGGAGACAGAACAAGGAAAAGATTTAAATGGAACTAAAATTTATTACATCTGAGAAACGGCGTAAATAGGTTTTCTTTTGTTTGTCCGTCTTTTTAGTTTTATTTATGAAGTAGATATATTATGTCTACGTATAGAATAAGAAGAGTGGTTCTTTTGGTTTACATTTAAATAGATTCTTTAAAGAGAAAAATACTCTAACATGTAGAATAAATTCCATATGCATAATAAAAAAATATGTTTTAGTCCCTTGATATATAAATAAATATTTTTTGCACGTTTTTGATCAAGTAAAATCATTTTGTGAATGCAATAAAGAATAGTGATAAATATTTTAAGAGAATTTTATAAAAGATGATGCATTTCGAAAAACATGAAATGAATAGAAGTTGAAGAATGATTTGTCGTAGAATGATCTCACTTTCAAGTGAAGTAATTTTAAATGAATAACAAATACTTTGATGAAAAGAAAGACATATCGATTTGATAGATGAAAACGTTGATTAATACAAATAAAATTGTGATTTTATCAATATCAATATCAAAATCAGTAAATAAATTTTTAATACAATAAAACATACATTCGAAAAATATATTTGTAAATTTTAGTAACAAAAATGTTAATTACTACAAATATCATGTTAATTTTAAAGAAAAAAGCGATTGTTTCAAACTATTTTTGTTGATTTTTATAAATAAAATTTTAATTACAATAAAAGATATTGTAAAGTTTATTTCTTTAGGTGAAGTGTAAAAAATGATTTAAACACGAGTATTTATATAACTACGTTTAATAAAGGAAATGTGAATTATAAAAGATAATTAAAATAAGTAACACCATGAATAAACAAACATAAACACTATTTTAAGACTAACAATTATTGATATAAACTAAAACACTAGGATTATTAATTTAAACAATTAAAACTACGCAATATTTATTTCCACAATATTTATATCACTAACCATTCATGATCACTACACGTATCAATATCAGACTGTCCTCGCGATCTCTTGCTCGGGGTTTTTATAGTAGAACAATTAAGTTCGGGAATGTTCTCTAACCCTCTGGAAAACAGAACAATAGAGGCGAGCAAACCTGTTGTGATAAGTCCGCTAGCGACGTGACCTTGGGATCGCTACAATATGTTGGTTTAAGTACCATTTTAGTTATTACTGTAAACGATAGATTGATTTTAATAAATCGTTGGTAATAACAGATAAATTCATGATTATATTTACGAAATCCATTTCGAAAGGAAGTTGGAAGAATGATTAGTTCTATAATGATCTCACTTTCAAATGAAATAAGTTTAAATAAAATGCAGCAAAATGTATATAATTTACAATACAAGGAAGCCATTTCAACAGATATTTTATTTTAAAAATCCCCATCAAAAGAGCAGCAGAAATTGATGACATGAAGATCAGATTAAATTTGTACATTTTATATCTTGTTAGTCGATACTTGGAGGCCGTGTTCCTCCTGGGATTACCGTGCCGATGAAATTTGAGCCCGAGTTCATTTTCCAGTTTATATTTCGTTACTTTACGACTGCATGAGCTGCTAATTTAATTTCGTTCGGGCAGTTTCGTAGTCGTACGGTATTTTAATAAAGATTTCTTATAAAAAATGAATTTTAATTTACCACGTCCGATTATCTTGCCAGAGCTGTAAAGTTTAATCGTGGAAGTTTCATTTCGTTCAACTTGGAGTTTTATTCTAGGGACTTTTCATTCTGCAGAAAACTTCATTATGAATATTATGTAGGGTGTTTAAGTTTTTAAAGTTGGTAGCAGGTACAATTGAAAGCTGGAGAGGTTATTTTATTTTTTCACAACTTTAACAAAGTTTGAAGCGTTTTAATTATTAAAACGTACTTTGCATTTTGTTCAACACTGCATTTAAATTATTTTCACTTATTTTCTCGCTAAATGTATGTGTCGTGTAATATTACAGTTTGCAATGGCGTTGATTGAAAATTATATAGATAGGCAAGCTTATGAGAAAATTCGTTTTATCTACATAATTGTGTGTCTGGTTGCATTTGGGTTAATATCAGGCGTTTCTGTCAAATATTATAAAAAAAGAGCAAACGTCAAATAATTAATAATACAAATTAGTTCTATTTTAAAATATACCAATGAATGAAAGAACCATTTTAATAGATACCAAAAAGTTCAGTAAATATGTAAAACATGTTTATTTATCTGATATTTTTGTCTATTTAATTCAGTAGTTGATGGAATCATGAACGAGATGGCTCTGTCGAATCTGATTCCAAAACAGCGGTACGCAAAAACATACAGGCTTACCTATCTTCATATTTTTCAATCAACGACTTAACCTAAAAATTCAATGCGCCATCGAACAGTATTAACAGTGCCAATAAAACAAAATCAGAAACCTGAATTTTCATCATTTTAGTGTATTTTTATAATACTACCTAGTTTATAAAGACAAGATGTAGGCTGTACAGATAATTATATTATATTATCCCTTGAAAACTCGAGAAATCTCGGTGAGATTCGAGACTGAGACGAGATAATAATATTCGAGGCGAGAACTAAACGAGACGAGATAAAATATTTTATATTTAAAATGAAATTATACGAGAAAAAATCTCGTCTCGTCTCGTCTCCCAGAATCACTAGAGAAGATATTGAGATTTTTAAAACTAAGAATATTAATCTTAATCACAACGATGGTTTGGAAATTAGTAAAGCATGGCTTCCTATATTAAATATGGTATAATTCGTTAATTGTTAACTTGCTTTGTTGTAATTGCCCTTACCCTAAAGAAGGCAGCAGTTTATGTTGCCGAAACATTGGGTTTATTAAATAATTACAGAACTAAAACTAAGAAATCTGATGTTCTCAAAATTTGACATATTTTGAACTGCAATAACAAACTAATTTGTAAACTACAAATTAAATGTACTGAAAAACTTATATAGAATATTACTACAGTGGCGGGAGGTAATGTGTTGGACACCTCAGATTTTTTCATTATTGAAAGTCAATTTGAGGCAAAATAAAAAATACGGATCTAATATTTTTCATTATTTTCTTAATTAAATATTAAAGTATAGTCTTTTTCACAAAAATGTGATCGTACGTCATACCTAGTAATAAAATTGTAGCCAAAACAGCAATGTTACTATCCATAGCATATACCCAGTAAAATACACGGAACTTAGTGTCTTTTACTAATAAATGGTTGGTAATCCTGTACAACGTTGCCATTCTCGAAATGTCAAAAAATAATATTATTTTTGAAAAATGGCGGGAGGTAATGTGTTGGACACATCAGATTTTTTCATTATTAAAAGTCAATTTGAGGAAAAATAAAAATACGGATCTAAAATTTTTCATTATTCTCTTAATTAAAATTAAAGTATCAGGTATTTTGTTTTAAATAACAGTTATCGAATTGTTGCCCACCCTGTATATAGCTATTAAACCCTTGTAAATGTTCCCCGGGCTTTTATTTTGAAGTAGTCTGCAAATTTTAATACAGATTACCCCCAACCAATATTATCTCAGCTAAAACAAAATAAAAACGCATTGGAGACCCCATTACGATTTAACAACCTCATGAAGAGTTTCAACGACCTTTCGGGTGACTCCGGTAGCCTTCGGCCATCTCCGGCAGAGAAAAAACCCTTCGCTTGGGTGACCGAATGAATTAGCGCATTTGGAAGGCAAATTTCCATGCAAAATGTTAATAGAATTTTTTAATTAGTTTTAATGGATGTGCATCAGACTTTAGGAGATTTTGTTTATTGAAACGGACTTTAAAATGAGATTACTCTTACGAAAAAAGATGGGTAATAGCTGTTTTTATACTGTGGACTCTTAATGCGCTTTACTTTGGTAATTATAAGAGGGAATTGTAAAAGCTATGGCATTCTTACTTGTTCTGAAGTTGATTCGTATTTAGACAGTTAAGGTGCAACAAATTCGAATCTGTACCACAGAATAGGTTTATACAGAAGCGACAGTAAGACAGAGAAACGAAAATTAGAGAGAGACGGAGACTGTGTACAAATTTAAAGGGCTCATTGTTTAACATTGGAAAGTTTCCTCAGATCTTAGAGAAAAATAGGGGAAGAGCACAAATTTAAAGGTCTACACAATGCTTCAAGGTCATAGAACTGAATAGGGAAAGATGAAAGGTACCAACACGGAGTGACGCTTCTGTATGTAAGTATTCTGTGTCTGTACTATGGATAGCACTTCTTTTATGGCACCGTATCGTTCCAGATAAAATGTAACATAGGGAACATAAGTTGTCAATGTCATGAGATTAACTCTCAAATAAACTTATAATACAATGTTTACCATAGTTGTGTAACTTTGCAAATTTTTGAACGATAATAGTATATTGTGTTATTAAGAGTAAAAGTGACATGGAAGTTTGCACGACGAGCGAAGCGAGTCGGACAATTGCATGCGAGGCACACAAAGACACTTTTACTCTGAATAACACATGCTATTTTTTCTTCAAACTTAGGAATTTTAAAAAATAAACTTCTATTTGAAGTTTAATATGTAGGTTACCTGTCAGTTATTCATAATTTTTAGTAACTTTATTCTTAGGTTATCTAGTTTCTATAGTGACATTTAGGGCGATATTACAGATTTATATTGTACAAGTTACTTCTTATTGGCTGATTCTACATACGGCGGCGAAGAAATTAAACGGCGGCTAGAATAAAAAATTATATTACGGCGGCATAGAAATTAAACTTCAACCTTGTCAATCACGTCACAGAAGATGTCACTTTTATGAAGTTTGAAAAAAAAAATTATTTTGTGTAGTGTAATAAGGAACACTGATAAATATATAATACAGTTTTGTAAAGATGATCCATTTGGAAGGGAAGTTTGAAGGTATGAAACGAATGGAAGTAGAAATGTTGAAACATCTCACTAAAAATTTTGTTTGTGATTTACAGCAGTCACGTGATAATATGACTGAACCAACTGATCTACCTCGACGAGTGGATTACTTAGGATCAGTCGTTCATTAGAGGGAGTAAAGGGATCCAGTCAGTTTAAAGTGGCAAATGGAATACTCCTATAGACTCACATTAGAAATCAAAATCAGAAGTAATTAGAACATTTATAGTTATTTATTATGTGTAATTATAACGATATAAGTATGCTGATTTTAGATAAATAAAGTAGGTCATAAGTCACTGGTGAGCTAAATATATTAGCTCACTGTTTTTTGGTTCGTATCATAGTAACTAAGTTATAAAACCTCCTCTACACTATTTTGTTCCTAAATGTCATTTCGAAATTCCATCTGTCAAAAATCTTATATGTATTTTATATCAATGATTAAAATGTGTTGGATAAAATGTTGTATGGCACACGTGTGTTAATTACCTAAGTCACTTGAAAAAATACCAAAACGGCCTCGTGAGCTAAACTTTTCCCACATGACTTATCTGTAATGTAACACACTTGTACCATAAATAACTATTGTGTAACATATCCAATCTCGTAATTCGTACCGTTCTTAGAATCCCTATACTTTGCAAGTAATTTGAGACAGCCTGTATAAATTTCAGGTAATAATCTATGATGTCTAGTCTAAAAACGTAATGCTTCATAGCCAATCCAGCCATAAACAACATTGACATCCCAGCAATAGTGTATAATGGGGAAGTTTAGTGTATTTTTTTTATTTATTCATTTTATCAAGATTGCCCTTAAAAGTGATATTCTACATTTTATTTCACCCAAAGATGCCTAGATTTCTCAAAAAATAAAATTTGATACAAAAATGACGTCAGAGTGACTCGCGGAGAACGTATCGTCTATCTTAACCAGCGCGCGCTGGGTTCCCATGGCAACATAGAAGCGTGTAGTGTAATGCCGCAATATACAACCTACGTTCAAAAAGTCAAGTCTCACCATCCCTTCTGCGCAAGCGCATAACTCACTTGGGACGTCAGAGTGGCTCGAAGATAAATCATTAATTATAAATAATTGGCAACATAATTTTAACTTTCAAATACAATTTAAGTTATAATTATTCATGTACTTACGACTAAAACATATTTCACATGTAATTTCAACCACCCTAAACTTCTCCATTGATTTTTATAAAAATATCAATGAATTAATCAACTAAAATACTGATTATAACAAAAAGTAGTAGTGATAAACATGTTAATATAATTTTTGTGTAATATATCCAACCTCGTATTTCATACCGTTCTTAGAATCCCTATACTTTGCAACTTATTTGGTACACCCTGTATAAATCAAGGTAATAATCTATGATGTCTAGTCTAAAAACGTAATGTTTCATAGCCAATCCAGCCATAAACAACATTGACATCCCAGCAATGGTGTATAATTCACGTAGTTTGAATCAATGTATCTGCACATACGCCAGCTTACTCTACAGTGACACACTACCACCAACACCACTACCAACACTAACGTCCACATCCAGGCAGCGTAACTCCCCTACAGAGGACGCATTACCCGCGTGACAAATGGCATTATCATACCGCTACTATCCGGGATCACGTGACAACCAGTGTTTGTCACTTGTCATATTAAACAAAGACAAAGTGACACGCTGAATGTTTTATAAGCGGGAAATGGAATGAAGTTAGGCACAGGACTCGGAGTTTTACATTTGCAGAGTGATTAGGACTTGATTGTGTTTTTGTTTTTGTTTTGATGGGAATGTGAATATAGCGGGGAATTTGGAATTTGGAATTTGAATTTGGAATTGTCACGATGTACAGCAAATTGTGGATTGATAAACTGAATGTCAAACTGTGTTACCTACAAAATCTACTTACTAATATACAGGTGAATACTGAAAACCTTGAAATAGGGAAGTAACATGGGAAAACAGTTTTTTTCTGTTTCCATCTGTCCTGCTAAATAAAATCGGGTATATATGGTATTGTTAGTTAGATTACTTAATTTTGCATCTAATAAAACCAAATGTTGTGTAATATGGCCTTTTCTAAATGAAATATTTGATAAAATAAATTGTATTTTGAAGGTTATCCTTCATATTTTCGAATAAGAAATGTCTAAAACAAAATGCTCCATAGCCGAGTGGATAAGTGGGCGGATTCATAATATAAATAATCTACAAGACCTGGTTCGAGACCACCTCGACCCTATTTTTATTAAAATAGTCTGATATAATAATAGTTATTTGTATATCAAGTGCTGAAAGTCTATCTTTGTCGAACCAAAACGAAAGTTGCAGCCTGAGCGAAGCGAAGGTTGCAAATCGTTTGTGTTCGACAAAGGACTTTCAACATGTGTTATACACACTATTTTTTCTACTCCTGCAAGATAAAAAATAAGGAAATAAAAAAATATTTTTTAAACATAATTTGACATTTATTGCAAATTTTGTTTTTGTGATGCGTATCCATGGCAGCAACAATGCAACAAACATTTATTAGTGCTGCAAAGTTTTGCAGCACTGCGTGCTGCAAAGAGTCACTTTCAGCATGAAAAACAAACCAGAAAATTGCATTTTCAAAGCAGGAGTAGAAAAAGATATTTTAAGTATAATTTAATTAAAAAAATTATTCCTGCTCCAATATCTACAATTTTGCGAATTTACTTTTCTTGTACTTGAAATTTGGATCGTTATTAATTTTCTCAAAAAGTAGTTCATAAAGGGCAATTCTTTTTTCATGGTCATTGTTTCTTAACTCTGATATTTGGTCTGTTAGTAATAAATATACAGATGTTTTGCTGATATTTAATTGATTTGCCAAAGCTTTTGTAGAAGGTTGGTTAATCTCTTCTAGTGCTCTACATTTTGGACTGGTTTTAATCTTCTCCTGTTATTATGTTTTGTATCTAAACTACTACTTCTTAATTTTGAATATATTGTTGAAACTGTGGTAGGATTTGGTCTAGGACGGTCAGAATATAAATGAACGAACATGTCACAAACATTTGTTAAACTGTACTCACTATTGTACCATATAACCATTTGAATTTTTTCTTCATTGGTAAAAATTTCAATAATACCTATAGTAGTAAATAAAAAGGTGATATAAAAAGGTAAAGTAAAGCAAATGTTAACAAAAAAAGTGATGAATGAATGCCTCTGTGTTGTGGAAATGTTTCATTTTGCAAATTCTGCGAATTAAATTTCGCGGTATTGATCCCGCCATAGACAAATGACGTCATTTCCGAAACCGCTTATGTTCCATCTCTGTCTTCTTTACATTTACATATCTCATTATCTCTCTCCTACATTCACAGATCTTTCATTGTGTAATATTAAAACCGGTAATAAAATTTAATAACAGTAGGGAAACTTAGTATTAATTATGAAATGGTGGTAGATATGATTCGGACTTAGTCGGGTCGTTTCGCCTTTGTTCGGGATACGAACGATTAATATTGAAGAGAGCAGATTAATTTTAGACATATGCTAATATTTCATTGTATGTTATTCTTGAGACTGATTCGTACTTAGATACTACAGAGTACTATGCAAGTACTACATACAGACAACTAGAGTTAGTGACGTATTTGGATTTACTAGCCCTGTCCAAGTACCATACTTGAATGGTTACTACAGAGTAGTAAGCAAACACTACATACAGACAACTAGAGTTACTGAGTTGTTTGGCTTTACTAGCCCTGTCCAAGTACCATACTTGAAACTGATTCTTGGTTACTACAGAGTACTATGCAAGCACTACATACAGACAACTAGAGTTAGTGAGTTGTTTGGCTTTACTAGCCCTGTCCAAGTATCATACTTGAGACTGATTCTTGGTTACTACAGAGTACTATGCAAGCACTACATACAGACAACTAGAGTTAGTGAGTTGTTTGGCTTTACTAGCCCTGTCCAAGTACCATACTTGAGACTGATTCTTGGTTACTACAGAGTACTATGCAAGCACTACATACAGACAACTAGAGTTACTGAGTTGTTTGGCTTTACTAGTCCTGTCCAAGTACCATACTTGAATGGTTACTACAGGGTACTATGCAAGCACTACATACAGACAACTAGAGTTACTGAGTTGTTTGGCTTTACTAGCCCTGTCCAAGTACCATACTTGAGACTGATTCTTGGTTACTACAGAGTAATATACAAGAAATACATACAGACAACTAGAGTTAGTGAGTTCTTTGGCTTTACTAGCCCTGTCCAAGTACCATACTTGAGACTGATTCTTGGTTACTACAGAGTACTATGCAAGCAATACATACAGACAACTAGAGTTAGTGTGTTGTTTGGCTTTACTAGCCCTGTCCAAGTACCATACTTGAGACTGATTCTTGGTTACTACAGAGTACTATGCAAGCACTACATACAGGCAACTAGAGTTAGTGAGTTGTTTCGCTTTACTAGCCCTGTCCAAGTACCATACTTGAGACTGATTCGTGGTTACTACAGAGTACTATGCAAGCACTACATACAGACAACTTGAGTTACTGAGTTGTCTTGTCCAAGGACAATACTTGAGACTGATTCGTACTTGGTTACTACAGAGTACTATGCAAGCACTACATACAGACAACTAGAGTTAGTGAGTTGTTTGGCTTTACTAGCCCTGTCCAAGTACCATACTTGAGACTGATTCTTGGTTACTACAGAGTACTATGCAAGCACTACATACAGACAACTAGAGTTACTGAGTTGTTTGGCTTTACTAGCCCTGTCCAAGTACCATACTTGAGACTGATTCTTGGTTACTACAGAGTACTAAGCAAGCACTACATATACAGACAACTACAGTTACTGAGTTGTTTGGCTTTACTAGCCCTGTCCAAGTACCATACTTGAAACTGATTCTTAGTTACTACAGAGTACTATACAAGTACTACATACAGACAACTTGAGTTAGTGAGTTGTTTGGCTTTACTAGCCTTGTCCAAGTACCATACTTGAGACTGATTCGTAACTAGTGTTATTTTAAGATTCCTACACTTCGGGAATAGATAAAAACAAATTTTTATGCATTGAAACAGAGTTGTATATCAAAATATGCTGCGAGGAAGCTTACAATCTTTCTCACTTGTCTTTTTGACTCGTATGAGAAAGGTTTTCTATGTTACAGATTTTTTAACACTTTTGTTGTATTATTTGTCGTCTTGTGTATTCTCGAATGAAAAGAAACTTACAATAACTTTGTAAGTCTTCGTATAATATAGTTGTAAAATCAGGCGTAAAATGATTATTTCAAGTAAAATAAGTTTAAATAAAGTACAGCAAAAAAAAAAGTAAAATTTAGTGTTCAAGGAAGTCATGTGGTATCCACATCAGATTTTTTTTACTCAAATTGATATCACAAGCATGCACATGAACTCATGTCATAGAAAGGAGGTGTGATAGGTGACTCCCAAGTCCTAGACTTGGGGAGGTACTCCGCGAGTAGTGAACGCTAGTAACTACAATCATTACTATATCACCACAGCAGAATGGGCCAGTCAAGCCTAGCTCCTGGCGTGTTCACTCACATCCAGTACTTAGCCCAGTTTCCATAATGAATGCGGCCTAGCACCTCGTCATTACCAATACCCACTATTTGCACACATGGGTACTGTAACCACCTACAGAGTCCCACGACTCTGCCGGAGAGACTTACAACCACGGAAGTCCTACACTTCCTAACACATGTAGATCCCAGATCTACTAATGGTTCCTCGATTCATAAACCAGCGCTGCAGACGCTCCTGTGAGTCTCACTCACCGTAAGTCTCTCCCCATGGGTTCCACACCTATACTGTTAGTAGGTTCGAGGGCGTTTAATGCAAAGAAACTTACAAAAACTTTGTGGTTAAGTCTTCGTATAATATAGTTGTAAAATCAGCCGTAGAATGATCTCACTTTCAAGTGAAATAAGTTTTTCCGTATCTATGGTATGTAATTGACAAATTGTTTACTTCATTTGAGGTTAACAATATTAACAGCGGGATGATATGAACAGCTGTGGGTTTTAGCGGTGCAAGCATACGACGTGCCATCTACCGACAAAATTTAAAATTATAATAATTTGATTACAACAAAATACTATTCAAGTTAACTCTAAATTACATGATAATTTTAATAATTTGCAATTTTCGCATAAATTTATTACAGAAACTATCATTTAAACCAAAATTAGACATTTATAATTTGAGGTTGTATGTCAAAATATCTTTTGGAACGACGTTTGCATTAGGTATTGTTACCTGTTACCATAGTTTCAGTAGTAAATAGAAAAGCGACACATGTTTTTGTGTTTTACATTAAAAAAATTGTGAGGTACATTTAAAAATCAAATCTTAGTTAATGACAATTGTTATCTTTCAAATCTAAATTAGTTTGGCTGTCATTTTTGTGAAATATAATCAAAAATTTGACAATTTCAAAGTTTGGTTTAATAAACAATTGACAGTCGGGTCACGTTAGGAAGTTATAACCAATTTATAAACCGGAAATTAAAAAATTTACGCGGGAAAGTCAATTTAAACTGCAATGAATTTTTTATGATATTGTTTGCGTTCTGTAATCGTATTTTTATTTATTACTTCTTTTTACTTCCACAGTAACTTTTTCTGAATTTACACCACTTTATTTTTATTGGGTACATCCAATTGAGTAAATAAATCTGATCTGGACATATGACTTCCTTGTACGCTAAATTATACATATTTTTTGCTGCACTTCATTTATAGTACATTGCGTCATAAGGGAAGATATAGGCATATTACATCCCGAAGATTTCTGATACACGAGCGAACGTAGTGAGCGAGAGCAACAAAAACCGAGGGATGTAATTATGCCGTTAGATTCCCGTAGGGCACAAGCTATTTTTCCCTTTCCGCGAGAACCATCTTTTAAATAAAATAGTTATTTTTTTAATGTAAAATACAAAAACATGGGACGCTTTCGTATTTACTACTGAAACTATGGCAACAGGTAACAAAATACCTAATGTAAACGTCACTCAAAAAAATTTTTTGACATACAACCTCTAATTATAAATGTCTAATTTTGGTTTAAATGATAATTCCTATAAAAAATTTATGCGAAAATTGATAAATAATTAAAATTATCATGTAATTTAGAGTTAACTTGAACAGTATTTTGTTGTAATCAAATTATTATAATTTTAAATTTTATCGGTAGATGGCATGTCGTACCCACAGCTGTTCATATCCTCCCGCTTTTAATATTTACCTGCAATTGTTAACCTCAAATGAAGTAAACAATTTATCAATTACATACCATGGATACGGAAAAGATATTTATCTACAACTATTGAAATATGGATACATTATACGTGTGATACTACATATAATATACTACTCATATTACACAAGTGTAATATGAAATGTTATATTACACGCTACACTTTTCTGTAATAAATAGAGCATATAATTTAACACATAACATTCTAATAAACTGTTAATTTATTAACAATATATTTTTTATTATAAATATCAATATAAATGATTATAAAAGTATAATAAATACAATTTGAATAGTTATTTTGACATTTAAGTGCTACTGTGGCGCCATCTATTAGGCTATATATGAACTACTCACACCTAACATTTAACAAATAATATTAGATTTTTTATATGCCTGATAGTTGTAGATAAAGTATAGTATTTGACTCGCATAATATGGCTACATTACACTCGGATGATTAAATATACTCGCTACCGCTCGTATTTTTAATTACATCCTCGTGTAATAAAGCCTACATATTATGCTTGTTAAATAATATACTATTAATTTTTTTAAATATTTCGGAAGTATTTTAACTGTAGCATTTTATTTCTTTATTAATATTCATTATTATGCACATTTTTTCTAGACTCCCCCATTCTTTGAAGTATTTTACAGTTAATAAACATTTCTTGTCATGTGAGGAATTCCTGCCCTTTCTAAATGTCATACGACCAAAGTATGTCGCTTGTCTTTGAAATGTGACTCAGTTTCTTGTGGCTTCAGAGGTAAAATTCTTTCGAAACGTCTGTTTTAGACGGGAATGCAACAAAAAGAAATCCCTACATTAAAATCCACATGGCCATGGCTACTTTATTGAAATAGTTGACCAGGTCCAAAACATTCACATACGTGAAACTTTACCCTAATTCTCTATTCAAATTTTCGGAGTATTCCCAGTACTCTGATTTGCAAGGCCTAAATGTTTTACAACTTCAAATAGAATCGGAATTGTTAACTTTCAGGAATTTTAGCTTTGCACGACATTGCTCACAGGAACCGTTACAAAATACTTATAGAATATTACTTTTGAAATATTTTATAATATGATTTTATTCAGAATTTAGTATAGAATTCAACAGTGTAAAAATATATTTAGCGTTATATTTAAACTAAGAAAGCTGACATCATTTCCGGTTAAACCGGAAGTGGTTTGTATTACATAAAAATGATACTAAGTGTGTTAGATTTACAAATATAAATTTTCAATTAGATATCTTTATTAATAAAAAAGTTATTTATGGTGCCCTTTTTTCCGGTTAAACCGGAAATGACTTGTTTATTATTTATATATAAAAGTGATGTCCAATATGTTAGATTTACGCATATAAATTTTCAATTAGATATCTGTATAAATAAAAAAGTCATTTATGGTGCCCGTTTTTCTAAAGACCCGATATACAGCAAAAATGTTTCATAATTTAATGTAAAATTTAAAAATGTAAAAATATACCTAGTGTTCTATTTAAATTAAGAAAATTAATGTAATTTCCGGTTAAACCGGAAGTGATATGTTTATTATTTATACATAAAAATGATGTCAATTATGTTAGATTTACGTATATAAATTTTCAAGTAGATATCTTTATAAATAAAAAAGTTAATTATGGTGCCCCTTTTTCTAAACACCCGATATAAAGCAAAAATGTTTCAGAATTTAATGTGAAATTCAAAAATGTAAAAATATACTTAGTGTTCTATTTAAACTAAGGAAGCTGATGTCATTTCCGGTTAAACCGGAAGTGATTTGTTTATTATTTATACATAAAAATGATTTCAAGTATGTTAGAATTTTACATTTACGCATATAAATTTTCAATTAGTTATCTTTACAAATAAAAAAGTTAATTATGGTGCCCTTTTTATAAACACCCATATATAGCAAAAATATTTCAAAACTAATTGTATTTTTTTGTTCTAGGTATGTGAATTTATTCAGTACATCTATAATCAGTAAGTTAAACATATCTTTCACATTTTGTTTTCATATTTTAATATTTCATATTTATTACAATAATAAAAATATTTTATAAATTTCTTGTTATTATTAACAATAAATAAAATTTATATTTAAAATATACGTTAAAGGTGTCACAATTAACGTTGTCTTAATTAAAATCAACATATTTTTATAGAAATGGATTTTTTCTTTATTAAGGAAAGGGAGTATTGTAATCACGAAAAATGTCGGTGTTCAAATTTCACTATAAATATCCATTTTGACTAGTTTCGGCGTGTAGATGCAAGCTGGCGTGTAGAAATGACAAAAATTTGCCATGTGGATCGGCTTCTGTTTTTCGCAAAAAGTTGTCGGGTCGTGTTTGGTATCAAATGAAAGGACTCGATGAGGGCTGTAATACAGATATGACAAAATTATCCATGATAAGCTTTTGTTTTCGTAACAAGTTGTTAGGAGTATGTCGTGTTTGGTATCAAATGTAAGAACTTGGTGAGGGCTGGCGTGCAGATATAACAAAAATGTTCCATACTGACCGGCTTTTCTTTTTTGTAAAAAGTTGTCAAAAATATGTCGTGTTTGATATCAAATGAAAACACTCGATGATGGCTGATATGTAAATATGATAAAAATTATCCACGATGATAAGCTTTTGTTTTTCGTAAAATGTTGTTAGGAGTATGTCGTGTTTAGTATCAAACGAAAGGACGCAGTGAGAGCTGGCATGCAGAACTGACAAAAATATTATTGATTGGCTTTTTTTTTGAAGAGTTGTCAGAAGTATGTCGTAAGCTATTGCTACATATTTCTCACCAAATATATTTTTGTTGTCAATTTTGTTAATTGTACTAAGTTTATTAACAAGAAATCAAATGTTTTGTATAAAAATTAAAGTCAACTAAATTATTATCTGTATTAAGCTTCTGGAGAGTAATGTCACCCATTAAAGTTACACAATCCAGGTATCTATATACGTAAAAAATCACTAATGCATTCTAAAAATGAAGAATTTTACTTGCGGTAATTTTTGGTGCCCTAAATTAACGACACCCATTTCCGCGTAATTACAAATTCATAAGCATACGCATAAACATTTATCATAAATGGTATTCCACATCTGTAGTAATTCTGTAGTAATAATATTAAATCGCTAATACCTAATTCACAGCGTACGTCTTGCATATGAAACGATTCCACCAAAGTGAAGTTGAAGCGATCTGAGTTCTGCAACTAGCTTCGCTTCAGACTTCGTGTCTCAACCGCCGGTACCGCCATCTACGAATCGCGTAATTTAATGCTTTAATGTTGATGGCGTAATCCAGTTAGCTAAGATGGATTTTTGGTTGGGATGTTTAGCTGGTTTAAATTGAGTTAATTTGGACTTGGATTGAACTGAGTAAATAGTGTTTGCTTCGTATTTGTGTTGGTGTATCTGAAGTTATCCTTTAATAGAAATGTGGATATATTTATTTCAATCTGTTTATTAGCACAATGTTTTACGCAAAAAGGGCAAATCATTGGAATATAGCCTTGTTAACAATATCAAAACATAAGGTTTTCGGTACATTTAATATGTAGTTTTATCCAACACCGTGTAATTATAACGATATAAGTATGCTGTTTTTAGATAAATGAAGTAGGTCATAAGTCACTAGTGAGCTAAATATATTAGCTCACTGTTTTTTGTTTCGTATCATAGTAACTACGTTATAAAACCTGCTCTACACTATTTTGTTCCTAAATGTCATTTCGAAATTCCATCTGTCAAAAATATTATATGTATTTTATATCAATGATTAAAATGTGTTGGATAAAATGTTGTATGGCACACGCGTATTAATTACCTAAGTCACTTGAAAAAATACCAACGGCCTCGTGAGCTAAACTTTTCCCGCGTGACTTATCTGTAATGTAACACACTTGTACCATAAATAACTATTCAATCTGTTTATTAGCACAATGTGTTGCACAAAAAGGGTTAATCATTGGAATATAGCCTTGTTAACAATATCAAAACATAAGTTTTTCAGTACATTTAATATGTAGTTTTAATTCATTTCATACCTAAAATTTCCCTCATATAATTTGCATGACTAAAAAAGAAAAACAGCTATTTTTGGCTTTACTAAAACCGGAACCGAACTTACTTTAATTCACACATGCAAATATATTCCTTATAGATTTCTTTTACCTCCCGCCTATCAATATATAGATAAGGGAGGTATGGTTTTTGGTCTCTCCAGTGTGAGTTTCCAACATATGAGCACGAATTAGGGTTCCTAAAATACGATTTTACTATTTTTACTGTGATGTCTGTTTGTCCATGTGTGTGTGTGTGTATCTGAGACAATTTTTCGTCCACGATAACTCCAATACGATACATGTAAAAAATGTAATATTTGGTATTTCAGAGTTTTATTTAAATATGATGAACTCATTAGATTTTGACTACAACTGGTTAAGCGTAGTACTTTATTTGAAGCTTTAAACCGTTTTTCCTAAAACTAAATATTATTTAAAAAAAAAAATTTTCTACCAATCTGCATAATTACGTTTATATATAACTTCTAGCTAAACAGAAAAAATATATAAATTATAATAATTTTACATATCGTTTAGGCTAAGGTATATCTATAAAACAGACTGGTTGTTAATATGTTCACAAAATTTGACATTTGATGTCAAATCTGATGTAAGTAAGTTTAAAAGATAAAATAAGTAAATATGAAGTAGTTTTATTCTAAAATTAATAAAGGTGGAAGAAATATATAACAAATATATTTGCATGCGTGAATCAAAGTATGTTCAATTCTGGTTTTAGTAACGTCAAAAATAGCTGTTTTTTGTCATACAAATTTTATGGAGAAAATTTTAGGTATGATATGAATTAAAAATATTCTGAACTGCAATAGCAAACTAGTTATAAAACTACAAATTGAATGTACTGAAAAACTTATATAGAATATATTTCCACAATAGTGGAAGGTAATATGTTGGACACATCAAATTTTTTTGTACTGAGACTAATTTGTTTGTCTTTAACTGTGTTGCATTATATACACCACAAAGATTGACAGCTCCATTTCTATTTCGACTTATACCAACACCCTAAACATGAATATGTACCATAGTTGCTCTATAACCTCTGTACTTTTCAGGCAGCGTTTAATTTTGATGAGCGTATCTTATGCAAAACGGTTCTTGGTTTAACTTTACCTTTATTGCATTACATACACCACAATGATTGACAGCTCCATTTCTATTTCGACTTAAACCGACACCCTAAACATGAATATATACCATCGTAGTTCTATAACCTCTGTATTTTTCAGGCAGCGTTTAATTTTGATGAGCGTATCTTATGCAAAACGGTTCTTGGTTTAACTACCTTTATTACATTACATACACCACAATGATTGACAGCTCCATTTCTATTTCTATTACCGACACCCTAAACATGAATATATACCATCGTAGCTCTATAACCTCTGTATTTTTCAGGCAGCGTTTAATTTTGATGAGGGAATCTTATGCAAAACGGTTCGGTTAGAGTTTAATTTACCATAATTCCCGTTACCGACCGCTTTCCATTCGTATGCAAACTAAAGATCGCCCGAAAAACAAATGAACCGATGCTGAAGCTGAGTACCCCAGAGAACGCGCTGTTGCCAAATAAGACTACTCTGAGCTCCGACCATCTACATTGCTGCGATTTGTCAACAGTGGTTTGCTGCTTTGTTTTTTGTTGTTTTAATTTATGGCAACACGGCAAATACTAGGGGGAATTTCTCAGCTAATGTTGGCCGTATTTGTTTAATTGAACCGAGGAGATGAATATAAATATACAAGGTTTTTACCTTAAAAAAATTAATTGCGTTTCATTAGGTTTATTCGCAGGGGTGTTTGTGTGGTTAGATTTGAAATGTGACAGACGAAACTAATTTTGTTGATTTGTAAAATATACGCTTTAGTTTGCATATTAATTCACAATGTATCAATGTTTATATGTATATGGACACCACATGACTTTCTTGTATACTTATAATAGCTGTTTATGTAATAAGTATATAATGTAGGTGCTTATTGGCGAGTTCTACAGTTTATGGCAGAGTGAGCGAAGCGAACTAGGTAAATAAATTGGGCGAGTCAATAATGCCTAATTATATACGAATTGCATACAAAACTTTATGTAGGACTGCGAAAATCGGTTTCTTTTAGAGAAAAAGTAAAATGTTCATGATTTTAAAACAATGAATCAAGTGTTTATTTCTGTTGTTTGAATACAAATTTGTTTGGTCCGGTGTCAATGTCAAAATTTTGTTTGAAGCAAGATACAAGCGTGTCGGTCTCAGAGTTCTAATAATGAAAAAATACTAAAGATTAACTATTTCCTCACCCAAACTTATGTACGAAGAGACATACAATGAGAATCAGAAATGGTGTTCTAGTAAGAATGTTGAAAGAACTTCTGAAAATTACTTTATTTTACTAGTACTATAAAGAGGTACTTTATGGCCGTAAAACTATGATATAAATCAAACTTTAACGTGCAGTCCTACATAAACATTTTTTCTACACTTTATTTAAACTTATTTTACTTGAAAGTGAGATCATTCTAAGGCTAATCATTCTTCAACTTCCATTCGTTTCATATCTTCCAAATTTCCTTCGAAATGGATCTTTTATTATTCCTTATTACATTACACACTTATTTTAATGATTCAAAAGTTTGTAAAGAAATATACTGTTTCAGTTTCGATGTTAGTAACGCCAAAAATAGCTGCTTTTTTGGTCATACAAATTTTATGACGGAAATTTTAAGTATGCAATTAATTTAAAATATTGTGAACTGCAATAACAAACTAATTATAAAACAACAAATTGAATGTACCGAAAAACTTATACAGAATACATTACTACAGTGGCGGAAGGTAATGTGTTGGACACATCAGATTTTTTCTGGTGTGGATAACATATTGCTCGACATTGTATCTTTCAAACATTTAATCTTGCACACCTTTTGTCGTGCACACTTTTAATCCACGAAGAAAAGTTATCTTACACACATTTTATCTTGCGCACATTTTATCATCCACACATTTTATCTTTCATTCATTTTATTTTCCACACATTTTATCTTCGCCAACGTTTGATTTTTAGAACATTGTAATTGTACCTGCCATTTATTATATTGCCCATGTAATTAATATATTTATAATTAGATGAAATATTCAGTACTAAATTTTTCGGAAGATAAAATGTGTAAAAGATAAAATGTGTGGAACATAAAATGAGTGGAAGATAAAATGTGTGGATGATAAATGATTAGGAAGATAAAATGTGTGTAAGATAACTTTTCTCGCGGATTAAAAGTGTGGAGGATAAAAGGTGTGCAATATTGAAAGTGTGCAAGGTATAGTTTAACAAGAGATCTCAAGTTGACGTTTAAATTGTTTTATGGTTGTGGTATCTATTCAAAGTTTTTCCCTGAGTGAAAGAATTGAAAGAAATGTGACCTTTATGCATTCTGCTATGGGGTATAGAATTGTACGAAAACCATTACTATACACTATTTGTTCCAGGTACCCAACTAAGTACTGGATTTGGAAATCACAAAATAACATTAGCATGCCTAACTAAATATAGATGGATTACAGTACAACATGGAAATAACTAGACAGGGATGTATTAAAAATTTTAGTACCGTGTTTTATGAAAAATACTCTAATAATTGTCACAAGTTGTGGTAACGTTGATGTACACTTGGTAATATGAACATTATGTTATAGCAGTTTCGCTTTTATGCAAAAAAATTGGCAATTCCACGAAGATAATAATTATTGCTAATAAATTAACGGTATTAAAATTTTAAATACATCCCTGTCTAGTTATTTCCATGTCGTACAGTAATCCATCTATATTAAGTTAGGCATGCTAATGTTATTTTGTGATTTCCAAATCCAGTGCTTAGCTGGGTACCTGGAGCAAAACTTTGAATAGATACCACAACCATAAAACCATAGATTAAGGAAATATATTTGTAGAAGATTGGATATCTACCTTATCATCTGTGAAAACAAATTTTAGCGCCCCTTAGGATCGGCTTCGGGAACTAAATTTGACAAGCTCGGTAATGGCGGGAATTTTAAATACATTTTATTTTATATTTATAAAAAATATTTCTTAATATTATAATTATGGAAATACATATATAAATGCTTAAACGTATATTTCCATAATTATAATTATATACAGAAATTAAATGAAAAAATGTAACATTTGTTAATAATATTTTTATTTATACTTGCTTTAAATATATACAAAATGATAATTTTCAAAATGTATTTCGCATACTATAAAATTGTTTTTAAATTGTTCTGTGCTAAAATTGGCCAAATCCGTTCTGTTGAGCCTCTCCAGCCAGATATTTCTCAATATTTCCTGTTTTGGAAAATAAAATAATCGTCCATGGGGATTAGGACATACCACACATAATTTAGTTGACTGAAAATGACATTAAGAAATTGAATTAAAATTTTTATTTTAATATAATCTGGCCAACAGATAGAAGTCCAGTTTAAAGACATGGGAATTTTGAATGAAAACTGTATTACTTACTTGATACATTTTAAGTGCTTCTTTCTTCAATATTATTAATCTTGTTTATGAATAAAATTATGACACTGTCACAAGTCCCAATATTCAATTATTAAATAGGTATAGGTATCCACAAACCACTACATAGGTAGGAATATCTAAATGAGCATAGACCACTAAATTCAAATTTATTGAATTTTGATTTTTATAGAGCTATCTCGGTACTACTAACGACATCTATGATCGGCTTCGGAAAAGTTTTTCAACGAGATCTAGATTGAAATTTGGTTTCACGCATTGCAATACTGTTTCAGCCCCCTGCATAAAACAATTTAAACGTCAACTCGAGATCTCTTGTCAAACTATACACTGTTAAGCAATATAACATGTGTGGAGGATAAAATGTATACTCGTACGTCTCAACATAGAGATATCTTGGTTAAAGAAGAACTCTGAAAGAATTGTTCTCTTTAACTCATTGTTATGCGTCAACTTGTATGTCCGAGTTCAAATATTTAATTTCGTAGATCCACAACTAGGATTGCAAATAATAAAACCAGGATTCAATTGGATAAAGGACGAAACATCAACCGTCTTGTTTTGAATTCCGCTGAAACGAAGCTGTAACTCAGTTACACTTTCTTTCTTTCGTTTTTGACGCTGAATAAATAGAAGGTTTCCATGTTTCTGCTGATGTGGCGAACAGTATACCGATAGAATATTCCTTAAAAATTTAAAAATATATATTATTTTATCTACAACTATTGAAATATGGGTACATTATACGTGTGATACTACATATAATATACTACTCATATTACACAAGTGTAATATGAAATGTTATATTACACGCTACACTTTTCTGTAATAAATAGAGCATATAATTTAACACATACCATTTTAATAAACTGTTAATTTATTAATAATATATTTTTTATTATAAATATCAATATAAATGATTATAAAAGTATAATAAATACAATTTGAATAGTTATTTTGGCATTTAAGTGCTACTGTGGCGCCATCTGTTAAGCTATATATGAACTACCCGCACCTAACTGAATATTTAACAAATAATGTCAGATTTTTTATATGCCTGATAATTGTAGATAAAGTATAGTATTTGACTCGCATAATATGGCTACATTACACGCGGATGATTAAAAATACTCGCTACCGCTCGTATTTTTAATTACATCCTCGTGTAATATAGCCTACATATTATGCTTGTTAAATCCTATATACTAAACGATTAGATTCACTATATATCTATATATCTATATATCTATATATCTATCTATAGATTCATCACGAGCATCGAGTAACTTTTGTAATCGCCTACAGCCTGAACCATGCAAGTGATTGTTATAAATATTTTTTTAATATGTGGGGGCTAATGAGATCTGGTGCCTTTTGGGTGTCTCATATTTTTACTATTAGTAGTTTTCGTGTAAAAAATTAAAACTTTTCACAAATGCTGCCTTGAAACAATGGATCCCAGAGGCCATGTCTAACTTTAAGAAGAATCACGCCGTCATCCGTCACTTTTGACAATCTGTCTATGAACTTTAAATGATTATATCTTTTAATAGAACATTGATATCAAAGATTTAAAAACAATTTCATGAATAATAGACTTGAGCAAAGGTGTTACAACTAATTTAAGTTTAAAACATAACGTATTTAATTAATATAAATTTTGACGTTTCCAATGTCAAAAGTCAATGTTGCCAAATGTGTGATGAAGTAACTAAATTAAAACCAAATATTCCTAAACTAACTTCACTGAAGACGGTGGCAGTTGTATTAGGGTTGACAATATTAATTTATAAATTTAAAAATTAACTACTATTTTTTAATGCAAACAGTGTTGCCAAATTATAAAGTAACTAAACAAAATCAAATATTCCTAAATAAAATAAATTGAATACTTTGCTGTCAAAAGAAAGGAAACCATAAGGGCCAGTTTTAAAATGACAAAAAAAATGTGTCCTGTCGATGTGCATTTGTTTTCCGTAAAAAGTTGTTAAAAGTAGGTCGTCCTTGGGTTTTAAGGAAACGACACAATACGAACTGGTGTGCACGAATGACAAAAATGTTCTATGTAGATTAGAATTTGTTTTTGCATGTCAGAAAAATGTCGTGTTTGGGTATTTTCGAATTACAAAAGTCAATGTTGCCAAATGTTTAATAAAGTAACTAAACAAAGAACAAATATTCCCAAATGAAAGGTTACTGAAGACAGTGAATGTTATATTAGGCTAGGTCACGATGAGGGCCAGCGTGCAAAATGAACAAAAAAGTTCTATTTCGAACGGGTTTTGTTTTTTTGTAAAAAGTTGTGAGAAGTATGTGGTGTTTGGTATCAAATAAAAAGGCTCGATAAGGGCTGGCGTGTAGAATTAACTAAAAAGATCAATGTTGATCGGCTTTTGTTTTTTGCAAAAATTTCTCAAAGGTATGTCGAGTTTGGTCTCAAATGAAAGGTCTCGTTGAGGGCTGGCGTGCAGAATTGACAAAAATGTTACATGTCGATCGGCTTTTGTTTTATGCAAAAAGTTGTCAAAAGTATGTCGTGTTTGATATCAAATGGAAGGTCTCCGAGAGGGCTAGCGTGCAAAATTGACAAAAATGTGCTATGTCGATCGGTATTTGTTTTTTGCAAAAAGTTGTCAGAAGTTTGTCGTGTTTGATATCAAATGAAAGGTCTCGGAGAGGGATAGCGTGCAGAATTGATAAAAAGGTGCTATGTCGATCGGTTTTTGTTTTTTGCAAAAAGTTGTCAGAAGTATGTCGTGTTTGGTATCAAATGAAAGGTCTCGGAGAGGGCTAGCGTGCAGAATTGATAAAAATGTACTATGTCGATCGGTTTTTGTTTTTTGCAAAAAGTTGTCAGAAGTATGTCGTGTTTGATATCAAATGAAAGGTCTCGGAGAGGGCTAGCCTGCAGAATTGATAAAAATGTGCTATGTCGATCGGTATTTGTTATTTGCAAAAAGTTGTCAGAAGTGTGTGATGTTTGGTATCAAATGAAAGGTCTCGTTGAGGGCTAGCGTGCAGAATTGACAAAAATGTTCCATGTCGATCGGCTTTTGTTTTATGCAAAAAGTTGTCCGAAGTATGTCGTGTTTGGTATCAAATGAAAGGTCTCGGTGAGGGCTGGGGTACATAAATGACAAAAATGTATCATGCCGACCGGCTTTTGTTTTTTGCAAAAAAATATTGGAAGTATATCGTGTTTGCAATCTAATGAAAGGTCTTGGTGAGGCCTGACGTGCAAATATGAAATAATTGTTTCATGTCGATCGGCATTTGTTTTTTGCACTGACAGCGGAGCTCTAGGGAATGCTCGGCGTAGCCGAGAATTCGCTAGTCACTATACTAAACGATTAGATTCACTATATATCTATATATCTATCTATCTATAGATTCATCACGAGCATCAAGTAACTTTTGTAATCGCCTACAGCCTGAACCATGCAAGTGATTGTTATAAATATTTTTTTAATATGTGGGGGCTAATGAGATCTGGTGCCTTTTGGGTGTCTCATATATTTACTATTAGTAGTTTTCGTGTAAAAAATTAAAACTTTGTACAAATGCTGCCTTGAAACAATGGATCCCAGAGGCCATGTCTAACTTTAAGAAGAATCACGCCGTCATCCGTCACTTTTGACAATCTGCCTATGAACTTTAAATGATTATATCTTTTAATAGAACATTGATATCAAAGATTTAAAAACAGTATCATGGATAATAGACTTGAGCAAATGTGTTACAACTAATTTAAATTTAAAACATAACGTATTTAATTAATATAAATTTTGACGTTTCCCATGTCAAAAGTCAATGTTGCCAAATGTGTGATGAAGTAACTAAATTAAAACCAAATATTCCTAATCTAACTTCAATGAAGACGGTGGCAGTTGTATTAGGGTTGCCAATATTAATTTATAAATTTAAAAATTAACTATTATTTTTTAATACAAACAGTGTTGCCAAATTATAAAGTAACTAAATAAAAGTCAAATATTCCTAAATAAAATAAATTGAATACTTTGCTGTTTGTTTTCAAAAGAAAGAAAACCATAAGGGCCAGTTTTAAAATGAAAAAAAAAAATGAGTCATGTCGATCTACATTTGTTTTTCTTAAAAAGTTGTTAGAAGTAGGTCGTCCTTGGGTTTTAAGGAAACGACACAATACAGACTGGTGTGCGCGAATGACATAAATTTGTTATATTAGGCTAGGTCACGATGAGGGCTAGCGTGCAGAATGAACAAAAATGTTCTATATCGAACGGCTTTTGTTTTTTGGAAAATGTTGTGAGAAGTATATGGTGTTTGGTATCAAATGAAAAGGCTCGATAAGGGCTGGCGTGTAGAATTAAAAAAAAGGTCAATGTTGATCGGCTTTTGTTTTTGCAAAAATTTCTCAAAGATATGTCGAGTTTGGTCTCAAATGAAAGGTCTCGTTGAGGGCTAGCGTGCAGAATTGACAAAAATGTTCCATGTCGATCGGCTTTTGTTTTGTGCAAAAAGTTGTCAGAAGTATGTCGTGTTTGGTATCAAATGAAAGGTCTCGGAGAGGGCTAGCCTGCAGAATTGACAAAAATGTTCCATGTCGATCGGCTTTTGTTTTTTGCAAAAAGTTGTCAGAAGTATGTCGTGTTTGATATCAAATGAAAGGTCTCGGAAAGGGCTAGCGTGCAGAATTGACAAAAATGTTCCATGTCGATCGGCTTTTGTTTTATGCAAAAAGTTGTCAGATGTATGTCGTGTTTGGTATCAAATGAAAGGTCTCGTTGAGGGCTAGCCTGCAGAATTGACAAAAATGTACTATATCGATCGGTTTTTGTTTTTTGCAAAAAGTTGTCAGAGGTATATCGTGTTTGATATCAAATGAAAGGTCTCGGAGAGGGCTAGCGTGCAGAATTGACAAAAATGTTCCATGTCGATCGGCTTTTGTTTTATGCAAAAAGTTGTCAGAAGTATGTCGTGTTTGGTATCAAATGAAAGGTCTCGAAGAGGGTTAGCGTGCAGAATTGACAAAAAATGTGCTATGTCGATCGGCTTTTGTTTTTTGCAAAAGGTTGTCACAAGTATATAGTGTTTGGTATCAAATGAAAAGTCTGGGTGTGGGCTAGCGTGTAGATATGATAAAAATGTTTCATGTCGATCTACTTTTGTTTAATGCAGAAAGTTGTCAGAAGTATGTCGTGTATGGTATAAAATGAAAGGTCTCGGTGTGAATTGGGGTACATAAATGACAAAAATGTTTCATGTCGACCGGCTTTTGTTTTTTGCAAAATATTATTAGAAGTATATCGTGTTTACAATCTAATGAAAGGTCTCGGTGAGGCCTGACGTGCAAATATGAAATAATTGTTTCATGTCGATCGGCATTTGTTTTTTGCACTGACAGCGGAGCTCTAGGGAATGCTCGGCGTAGCCGAGAATTCGCTAGTCACTATACTAAACGATTAGATTCACTATCTATCTATATATCTATCTATAGATTCATCACGAGCATCAAGTAACTTTTGTAATCGCCTACAGCCTGAACCATGCAAGTGATTGTTATAATTTTTTTTTTAATATGTGGGGTCTAATGAGATCTGGTGCCTTTTGGGTGTCTCTAATTTTTACTATTAGTAATTTTTGTGTAAAAAATTAAAACTTTGCACAAATGCTGCTTTGAAACAATGGATCCCAGAGGCCATGTCTAACTTTAAGAAGAATCACGCCGTCATCCGTCACTTTTGACAATCTGCCTATGAACTTTAAATGATTATATCTTTTAATAGAACATTGATATCAAAGATTTAAAAACAGTATCATGAATAATAGACTTGAGCAAATGTGTTACAACTAATTTAAGTTTAAAACATAACGTATTTAATTAATATAAATTTTGACGTTTCCAATGTCAAAAGTCAATGTTGCCAAATTTGTGATGAAGTAACTAAATTAAAACCAAATATTCCTAAACTAACTTCACTGAAGACGGTGGCAGTTGTATTAGGGTTGACAATATTAATTTATAAATTTAAAAATTAACTACTATTTTTTAATGCAAACAGTGTTGCCAAATTATAAAGTAACTAAATAAAATCAAATATTCCTAAATAAAATAAATTGAATACTTTGCAGTGTTTGTTATCAAAAGAAAGGAAACCATAAGGGCCAGTTTTAAAATGACAAAAAAAATGTGTCATGTCGATCTGCATTTGTTTTCCGTAAAAAGTTGTTAGAAGTAGGTCATCCTTGGGTTTTAAGGAAAGTTATATTAGGCTAGGTCACGATGAGGGCTAGCGTGCAGAATGAACAAAAATGTTCTATATCGAACGGCTTTTGTTTTTTGGAAAATGTTGTAAAAAGTATGTGGTGTTTGGTATCAAATGAAAAGGCTCGATAAGGGCTGGCGTGTAGAATTAAGAAAAAAGGTCAATATTGATCGGCTTTTGTTTTTGCAAAAATTTCTCAAAGATATGTCGAATTTGGTCTCAAATGAAAGGTCTCGTTGAAAGCTAGCGTGCAGAATTGACAACAATGTTCCATGTCGATCGGCTTTTGTTTTATGCAAAAAGTTGTCAGAAGTATGTCGTGTTTGGTATCAAATGAAAGGTCTCGGAGAGGGCTAGCCTGCAGAATTGACAAAAATGTACTATGTTGATCGGTTTTTGTTTTTGCAAAAATTGTCAGAAGTATATCGTGTTTGATATCAAATGAAAGGTCTCGTAGTGGGCTAGCCTGCAGAATTGACAAAAATGTACTATGTCGATCGGTTTTTGTTTTTTGCAAAAAGTTGTCAGAAGTATATCGTGTTTGATATCAAATGACAGGTCTCGGAGAGGGCTAGCGTGCAGAATTGATAAAAATGTGCTATGTCGATCGGTATTTGTTTTTTGCAAAAAGTTGTCAGAAGTGTGTGGTGTTTGGTATCAAATAAAAAGTCTTGTTGAGGGCTAGCGTGCAGAATTGACAAAAATGTTCCATGTCGATCGGCTTTTGTTTTATGCAAAAAGTTGTCAGAAGTATGTCGTGTTTGGTATCAAATGAAAGATTTTAGAGAGGGCTAGCGTGCAGAATTGACAAAAAATGTGCTATGTCGATCGGCTTTTGTTTTTTGCAAAAGGTTGTCACAAGTATATCGTGTTTGATATCAAATGAAAGGTCTCGGAGAGGGCTAGCGTGCAGAATTGATAAAAATGTGCTATGTCGATCGGTATTTGTTTTTTGCAAAAAGTTGTCAGAAGTATGTCGTGTTTGATATCAAATGAAAGGTCTCGGAGAGGGCTAGCGTGCAGAATTGACAAAAATGTTCCATGTCGATCGGCTTTTGTTTTATGCAAAAAGTTGTCAGAAGTATGTCGTGTTTGGTATCAAATGAAAAGTCTGGGTGTGGGCTAGCGTGTAGATATGATAAAAATGTTGCATGTCGATCGACTTTTGTTTAATGCAGAAAGTTGTCAGAAGTATGTCGTGTATGGTATCAAATGAAAGGTCTCGGTGAGAGTTGGGGTACATAAATGAAAAAAATGTTTCATGTCGACCGGCTTTTGTTTTTTTGCAAAATATTATTAGAAGTATATCGTGTTTGCAATCTAATGAAAGGTCTCGGTGAGGCCTGACCTGCAAATATAAAATAATTGTTTCATGTCGATTGGCATTTGTTTTTTGCACTGACAGCGGAGCTCTAGGGAATAGAGAATTCGCTAGTAATATACTATTATCCATAACTGTCAAATAATATAGCTAGAATTCAATCGTTTTTTATCAATTATTGACCATCGTTACTGTTTCTAATTGAATAATATTGACAGTACGATGGAATAATATTATGACTCATAATGTATAGATTTTTAAATATTTTTATAATATTGAAATACATATTGACAGATAAATATGCCCAACTTCATTCAACAGAGTTACCATATTTCACATTTATATATCCCTAGATTAAAATCTGTTATTTTTTAATAGTAAATTTTAAGTTTTTTATTAAATGTGAAGCAAAGTATAAAAAATAATATATTATACTCGTTTTATACAACATATTGTTCCATTATTGTTTTTGGAGTACTCCGTGTCTTAAACAACTCATGGAACAATATACTGTCTTATAAAACTTGTTTAATAATATGCTATTGTAATGTTAATTTACAGAATAATAAACCAATGCATAAAATGACTTTGAAAGACACTTACATATTAATTGCCGGATAAGAGCTTCTAATAATAGTTATTTACGTGGCCAGCGGTGTAAGTAATCTTTACAGGGCGAGCTGGAAATTTGTGAGGCGAGCGACGAAGGACGTGCTCTTATAATCCAGTGAGCCCAGTAAAGATTAATTGCACGCGTGCCAAATACAAAATTTTATTTCCACCGTCATAGCGTTTTTTTTTATTAATTTACTTTATTCTTCAAAAAAAGATTTACTCTATTTTGAAATCAAAGGTAGGTGGCGGTGGTAGAACAATTTATAGCTAGACGTTGTCAAATGAGTTTCGCCAGTGTATCAAAATGTACTATAAATGTGTGTAATTACTCACATAAACCTAATTAAATTAAGTTTGTAATATTTATAATAAAATGCATAATAAAACTTTCATTATTTTCTATAATTTTTGATGAACATTGTAAAATTTTACAAGGCTAGCCTTGTAAATTTTTCCAGGTTAGTTACTGTAATTGTTTATTTACGAAGCTACCAAGAAGCCTGTAAAGTGACAATTATATAGAAGGTGGAAATACATTTATTTACAAGTTAGATATAGAGTCTTACTCTTATTACTTGTTCAACCGCGAGTAGTTTTAAGTTACCGGCAAGCCATCCATCGCCTCCCGTTAAATATACATGTTCCAGACACTATCGATTCGAACTAAAATATGAAAAATACAATTTGTATAAACATATTATTGTCCGTGGTATCTTACGAAGCAGACAAAGATACATAAATACAATATATGTAAATAAGACGGAGATAACAAGATTCCTTTGATCTGGTTTCATAATATGAAAAGACGTTTTGAAAGCAGTAATCTGCAAAAGAAGTCGGAAATATGAAAATATGAATTTTATAAGATGTCTTCCAATGCTGTGTAATCATTTGTTGTTTAATACAATGTTGCGTTTGTTGTAATCATTTTGTTTTTATTTATTGTTACTTATAATACGTGCATTCTTTTAAAGCAAATTGTAACTTCACTTCAATTGGTAAAATCAAGGTAAATTGCTTATAGTGACTGTTCTTTTTAACCCAAATCAACTGTGTGGATGTGCTTTCTGATGATTTAATATCACTTGTAGAAGAGTATAATTAATATACAATTTTTATATCATTGGCTATGTTCAGGATGCACGCAGATCAGGACTAATCTGTTTAAAGATAATGCATTACAATATTACTATTTATTAATAAGAATCCAGAGCGCTAATACATGTATTGTAAAGATATGATAATAAACATTTCACATTCCTTGACCTGACAGCGACGTCCTCTTGTTCTCTCTTTAGGACCCGTTCCTCTAAGTTGTACAAAACACACATTGTCATTCCAGCATGCACATGAACTCATGACATAGAAAGGAGGTGTGACAGGTGACTCCCAAGTCCTAGACTTGGGGAGGTACTCCGCGAATAGTGAACGCTAGTATCTACACTCATTACTCTATCATCACAGCAGAATGGGCCAGTCACATCCAGTACTTAGCCCAGTCTCCATAATGAATGCGGCCTAGCACCTCGTCATTACCAATACCAAATATTTGCACACATGGGTACTGTAACCACCTACAGAGTCCCACGACTCTGCCGGAGAGACTTACAACCACGGAAGTCCTACACTTCCTAACACATGTAGATCCCAGATCTACTAATGAATCCTCGAGTCATAAACCAGCGCTGCAGACGCTCCTGTGAGTCTCACTCTCACCGTAAGTCTCTCCCCATGGGTTCCACACCCATTCTGTTAGTTAATAAAAAGGTTCACTTAATTTTTTCTTGCAAGACCTCATTGCAATTCAATATTGTCTCCCTCAAAATAACTTGGTTGGGAAGCCAGCCAGTGCTGGAGACGGTTCTTCCTATCCTCATGGCAGTGCTGGAACTCGGATACTGGACCTTCAGCTGCTCGGTTACAGCCGTTTCAATGTTTGAAGTGAAAATGAGTTGTCTTCAGGTGATTTTTCAATCTCGGGAAGAGGAAAAAGTCAAAAGAACTCAAGTCAGGCGAATAAGGAGGCTGAGGAGCCACAGGAATGTTTTTACTCATCAAAATCTCATTTTTTAAAACCATTTTTGCAAAGAATTATTCCAAATCTGATGAACGGTGGCGTTGAATCAAATTTAACTCTTCCCCATTCAAGTACTGTCAACCGACGATCTGAACGCACAAAATTCTGTCGACATTTTCATCAGTTTTTGAAGATGAAGGTCTTTCGCTGCGTGTTTCATCTTCAATTGACTCTTTTCCTTCTGAAAATGCCTTAAACTATCGAAAACTTGAAATAACACAATCTCTGTAGGTCTGCTTAAGTGTAAAAGTTTGCATTGCACTGTAAGTCTGAAGCAAAACCTAATAGCACACCGTAGTTTGAAACGCTACACATTTTTAGAACGCACAAGAACGCTACGGACAAGTAAATGACTCTAGTGAGTTCAAACTCGTACTGAAGACATATAACATGTTCACCTTCCTCCCCTCCAATTTTTGCCTTGAGGTAAATATAATAGAAACATTGTTAGTTGTCATGTAAATATTAGTTTTCTCATTCGCGTTGTTTTCGATATTATGAATGAATTTTGTACAAGTAAATGTTTTTAATTAAGTGAACGAAGCACCATCTATGAAAAACGACTGGAGTTAATCATGTACCAATACCAACTGATGAAAAGCAAAATCACTAACTCTAAATTAAATTTCGGACTGTGCTAATTTTTCACTGTAAAACAAAGCAATAAATAAAAGAGAAAGAATTAGAGAAATCTGTATAGCCTTGTGACATATGCCACTGTATCAGGACGTGACAAGAGAGTAATTGACTACCAAGGTGATTATTCTCTGTAGCTTTGGATTTGTCATTGTCAATGTTGTTTACGTTAAACAGCAATAGAAAATTCTTTGCACTTTTCACTATTTGTTTATTTACCGGTAACAGGATATTAAGACTTTGTTTACGTATTCAAAAGTAAGTTGTATCTACAGATAATATTAGGGTAAGTAGAGGAGAAATGGGTTTTTGGTCTTAAAATTACATTATTCATAATTTTGGTTCGTCTCACCTATATATTGGAGGAGAGTTGGATTTTTTTGAACCCGAATAAAATATATTATTGTGGTTTTCAGAAGTAATCCTAGATTATATGTTGTTATAAATAAATTTTGGTGGTTAAATATTATTCAGCATGATAGAGTAATAATTATATGATCACGAAAACGTTACTGACAAGATAATTTTATAAAATTAATTAATAACGCCTTCATTTTGAGATTCTGGTATATCACTGAATAAACCACGAATGTTAAGAATCATACCAGACATTAGTTGTCTTAAAATTCTTGTTCTCTGAGCTCGAAATTTAATTGACATCTGCGGCGGTTATGATACTTATAACTATCCTAGGTTTGTTAACAACTTTAACATAAGTATAGCCAAAAGTATACAAGTAGATTTTATAGCAGTCCCATGCACAAAATTTTAACATTGTACAGCTATTAATTTTTGATTTATATGAGATGTTTTCAATTACAATACTTGCTTTACTAATAGTAATATCTAGTTTTGAACATGGTGATTCACGAAGTCAAAGCAAGAAACTAGATAGATCTATCCTTTGTGTACCCCCTAAATTTCTATTTCTCGGTTGAGTGAAAAACAAACAACACTTCGAAACAAAAAATGCCCCCGCTATAAATCTAAAGCCGGACGCCACTGTATTCCTGGAGCCAACGATTTTCACAGCTCGTTTGACATTGAATAAAGTATTCCACTACGGTATACTCCCTTTGGAAATTTCCTTCGCACGCTCATGATACACGACCTGCATTATAGATGGCGTGCTACAAAAACTAGGACTGAATATTGTGAAACAATTATTGTTGTCTCACTATGCGGGCAAACGGAAATGAATATGGACTCTAGGGAAGATATTTCAGTGTTTTAAATGCATCTGGTAATCGTTATGGTATGTACAAATTTAATTGTTCATACTTGGTTACTACAGAGTACTGTGCAAGCACTATATACAGACAACTAGAGCTATAGCAGAAGTAGATGTGTATGAAACCGACTTATGTGGATTTTACAACCTTTTATGGAGGGGTGGAATGCTTTGTGGTCAGGAGTTTTAAATTATCCCAATTCAAAGGTATCACTTGAAAAGTAAGAACAGGGTCGTATCATATTCTCTCGCCATAGAGTACATATTTGCGACTCCGTTTTTTCGACGTCGACGGCTGATCTTCTGCTAGATGTTGAACTATTTCTTTCGAATGTTGTTTTCAACATGACTTACGTCCACAAAATTATATTCCCAGGATCTCCACATATTCGTATTTACAATATTATGCACACACTACTAAAAACTGCAAGCACAGAAATAACTTTTTGATGATTTGTCCAAAACTGAACGTGTACCTATAAAGAAAATTTTTAATAACTAATAATGGAGTTGGATATTCGAACGATAAGAAAAATCTTAAGAATGAACAACTTGACTTAGTCAAATCGCAAACCATTATCGTAAGTCCCATCAAACTTTATAAGCCAATCGGTTTAACCGAAAGTGAATTTCATATATCTATGCCAGTACCATACTTGAGACTGATTCGTAGTTGACTACTACAGAGTACTATGCAAGCACTACATACAGACAACTAGAGTTACTGAGTTGTTTGGCTTTACTAGCCCTGTCCAAGTACCATACTTAGTTTTATAGCGTGTTTTGACTGAATTGATGCATTATAATAATTAAAGACAATGATTAAACATGTGTAATATATAAAACATCACATCTGAAGGATTCCCTGCTTTCATTTCACAGATAAATTATAAAATATGTTATAGGATGTGTTTATTCCCAGGAAATATTTCTGTCAGCGTAAGGTAATTTGAAGGCAAAAGTGTAACGTACAACCAAAGTACATATGTCTCACAAGGCTCTATATTAAGTCCAGGTCTTTGGAACAAATATTATGATGGACTGTTGTGTACTCCCGATGACAGAATTTTAAATTTAGCTTATTGTTTCGAGCATGCATTTTCGAGGTTTGAAAAGTGATAGCAAGTGAGATAACATCACTGGTATTTCTATACTTCAGACAAAGACAATGCTTGAAAGTACGTTGTTGCTATGATGACAACAAACTATTATTAATGGTACGGTCGCCTATGACGAAATCTAGTACCTGACATACAAGGATTTTAATTTATGGGTTTTACTTGCCTCAAAAGTAATCCACAAATTATATTTATGAACAACTTTTACACGAGACAAGGGTAACGATAGTCGCTGCCACCACTATCACTTTATTTAAAAGTCTGCCGTGATAGAAGCGTATAAGGGTATGTTAATAAAACAGACGCGGTTTACTGTATAGTCAAATTGGTGCAGGGTAGTAACATTAAAACAATAGATTTTTACCTACGCGTTGTGCTACCACGTCACAAACACGATATTCCAACAATAACAAAATTATATAAATTTTAATAATCAACCGCGATCAAAAATATTTATATAATTCAAATAAACTACAACGCGTAAATTGAGTCTATATAAACTCAAAATTCTTACGTTTCTAATTCACACACAATTTTGAAAACCTTTTTACATCGATCTGCAAATCAATATTAATCCACAAGAATATAATAACTACTTACAAATTTACACCACGATGAGAGAGTCTTTATACTTAGTAAAACAACTAATTGGTTATTTCACTAAGTAATACCAAGGTATGTCTGACGTTCAGTCAAGACATCCACAACAGTCGAAGATTACAACAAGAGAGAGAGATTTCAAACTTTCGAGCACCATTTAATGGTAAAAATCCAGAAGTTATTTCTTTGAAAATAAGCTTGAAGGCGCAAAATGTGCGTCCTTTACCATAAATCTGTCCATATCATAACATGTGGATTACTACAATATCAAAAATTTACAAAAATACACAGTCGCCAAGCGACCGTGTTACATTAATGTTGGTATCTATACTCCGTTTTTTAACTATAGACAGCACTAGACGAAGTCACATTTACACCATAGCGTTAGTGAAATACTAGTAGTTCTGAAAAGAACTGGTTTTAATCGTGAAATATCACAAAAAGAAAAATGAAACAAGAAACACGTGCAAATTCAGCAAGTAATTTAACAACTAGTGAGAGTTTGACGTTTCAATTACGTTTGAGAAGGTTAACTTGAAATTTTTTCTGGTTAAATGTGGCTTCATGAAATGGCAGCAGCCAATCACAGGCTTTGATTTTCTCACTAGAATTTCTAGTTACTGTCTATAGTTTAAAAACAGACCATAGAGTTAGTGAGTTGTTTGGCGTTACTACTTGTCCAAGTACCATACTTGAGACTGATTGGTACTTGGTTACTACAGAGTACTATGCAAGCACTACATACGGACAACTAGAGTTAGTAAGTTGTTTGGCTTTACTACTTCTACATAACATCACAGACAAAGACAATGGTTCAAAGTATGTCGTGGCTATAAAGACAACAAACTATTTAGTAATGTTGGTATCTAGATAGGTATAAAATCACTGATATAATGTATCCAATATGTCTGCTTTCAGGTACAATTCATTATTATGGCTGTAATGTACATTTAGTTATTTATTTTCCTGAGTTTACCAAGTCTTTTTCTTGTTGTAGCAAAGTTGCCAAGTTATAACCAAGTTCTAAACATTTATTCCAACTTTGTTAAATTATGTTGAGCATACATGTAGAGTCTTCGAAACTTATTACCAATTTACTGTATCATAATGATGATTTAATTATTATCTAAACTTTAATATACTCAACACTTCAACTTTGTAATATGTGAAAATAGAATATGATTTAGGAAGTGTTTGTTAGGTATTTAGTTCGTGTAATATACACGTATGATGATTACTTCATGAAGTCTGGTTTGTGTTAAAAATAAGATCAATTTGTAATGTATATATTGTCCAGATGTTGGAAACTAGTTCTCTGTGGTCTATCTCAATTAGATAAAAGCTTTTTCTATTTTTCAACTTTGTATTTGTTGTATGTAGTGCTTGCGTAGTACTCTTTAGTGACTTATGTCTAAGTACTGTCTCATATGAAAATTAAAGGTTAGTATGAATTCCTCGAAAAGTTTTTGAGATACAAAAATTTTGAGGGCCGTAGTCAATTCCTCGTAGAACATTTAAAATTTTATAAACTAGAAACTTCTATTGAAAGAAAAAGTTATTAGTTAAAAAATAATTTTTCCAAAATCAGATTTTTACTTATATCTAGTTCCTTATGCTATTTTTTGGGAATACAAATACATTATAAAAAATCTGATGTGTCTAACACATTACCTCCCGCCACTGTAGTAATATATTCTGTATAAGTTTTTCAGTACCTTCATTTTGTAGTTTTAAAATTAGTTTGTAATTGAAGTTCAGATTATTTTTAATTCAGGTCATACCTAAAATTTTCTTCATAAAATTTGTATGACCAAAAAAAAAATAGCTATTTTGGCGTTACTAAAACCCGAACCGAACTTACTTTGATTCACGCATGCAAATATATTCCTTTATATATTTCTTCTACCTTTATTAATTTTACAATAAAACTACTTCATATATTTTTCTTTTACACTTACTTACATCAAGTTTGACATATGTCAAATTTTGTGAACATATGAATAAATTATCTGTTTTATAAAAATTCCTCAACCTAAACGATACATAAAATTATTATAATTTATATATTATAAATTATAAAATTTATGTTTAATACTAACGTAATTTGAGAAAAAATGGTATTTAGAGGCATTTTTTAGGAAAAACAGTTTAAAGCTTACATGCATCGCATTGGAGTTACCGTGGACGAAAAAATAAACTAATAAATAAACGTCATTTTTTAACCTGGAATTAGAGTGTCTTGACAGAAATAAGTGAATAAAAGTATAATCTTTTTGTCAAGACACTCTAATTCCAGGTTAAAAAATTACTTGTACTCCGTATTTTCCGTAATGGCACTCTTATTATTGCCATATTTTAATCAAATTAATATAAAACTTCAGATGCATTTTTCTCAAAAAAATCGTTATGTTAGGGTATGATAATATTATATCATTGAATTCAGAATAAAATTGTCTATTGAATAAGCAAATCAAAAAAATAGGTTCACATTTAAAATAAAAAAGTTGGGTACAGTATTTTGAGAACCACTGGTTTTAAACAAAATTTGTTTGTTTCATGTTAATAGTGTTGTAAAATAGAAATTGTTTGCTAATTTAACCGACCTCGTAGCTCGTATAGTTCTCGAGATAGCAATAGTGGACAAAATAAAATGAACACCCTGTATACGTTGCAGTCTTTAACTTGTTTCCTGCATTATATGCATGAGAATGATTTCAATACCGAATATCAACAGCTGTTTAGCTAATCCCTTTTATAAATCCGACTAAATGTATCTATACCAAACATTCACCCACCTGCCTCAAGCCCTGCCGCACACTTCCCAAGAAACAGCAACGCTCACATCAAGCGGTGGTCATTCCCGCAAGATAAAAGCCCGCACTTGTGCACATCCCGGCAAGTGGCGCTTCGCTGCCCCACATCAGCTAAACGTCCTCTGGGAACCCGCCTCCAGCAGGAATCCTACGCCCAAATACTCACGGATGATATATACAGATGGCCCTTGGTCTTACGAGGAGAAATATTGCTACAAGTGTAGAGCAAAAACAGTGCTGTGCTGTGCTGGGGATTTACGTGGAAATCTTAAGGTGTGTACAGCTAGGTGTAACCAATATGGAGTTTAAGAGGGTAGCCAATGGGATGTGGACAAATGTAAGAGATGCGAAGTTAAATTGGTGCCCTAGATATGAGCAAAATACTGATTTTGGCATATTTACGTTTTGACTTACAAGTTTAATTTGCACATTCTATAGACACTTTTTTACGAGGAATTGAGAGCAGTCATCTAAATTTTTGTAACTCCAACATTTTTCGAGAAATTCATACTATTCTATATATACTTTTTCAGACGACCACATATGAAAGTAGCCACATTTACACTGTAATTAACACCAGAAAATGTAACATAGCACACGGCGTGTGTTATAATAACACACTAGTGTGTTATATAACCGGATATGACGATTAGTGGTCAATAGATGGAACTTTGATAATAAAATGTAACAAAATTAATGAAAATTTGCTTAAAACTACGATTTTAAAATTGGTAGTGAATTAATAACAAAAATATAGAGTCAAAATGTACTGATAGTTTTACTAATTGTTCAAATAATACGTACTAGACTTCCAAATCAGTTTTCGGTTAACTAGTGATACTTAACCTCAAACCCAAACGTCAATGCTTTCGTGAGTTGTGTTTGACATTGACACTTTTGTATAAACCCTGTTTTTATTATAATATTTAGTGGTCGTCTGAAAAATAGTGTACATAACACGCTTGAAAGTGCGTAGCAACGCACGTGTATTAAATCACTCGGCGCTACACGCCTCGTTCTTCAATATCTACACACGCTTGCTATTTAGCACTTTCCACGCTTGTTATGTATATAAATATTTCGCCTTCAAGCTTGTTTTCAAGAAAATAACTGTCCGTTTCCGGTACGTGATGTTCTCGGTGGACATCAATAGTTGGGTTATTTCTAGCATAATTTATAGCATCGTACCATAAAATGGTGTTGTGTGGCAGCGACTATCGTTACCCTTGTTTCGTGTAAAAGTTGTTCACTCATATAATTCGTGGATTACTTTTGAGGCAAATAAAACTCAAAAATGAAAACCCTAGTATGTCAGGCAATAGATTTCGTCTTGTTGTAACCTTCGACTGTTGTGGATGTCTTGACTGAACGTCAGACATACCTGGTATTTCTCCAGCGAGGATTCCTACGCCCAAATACTCACGGATGATATATACAGATGGCCCTTGGTCTTACGAGGAGAAATATTGCTACAAGTGTAGCGCAAAAACAGTGCTGGGGATTTATCTGATGTCTTGAGGTGTGTACAGCTAGGTGTAACCAATATGGAGTTTAAGGGGGTAGCCAATGGGATGTGGAGAAATGTTAGAGATACGAAGTCGGTTAATTGGGGCAAAGTTGTTGCATTACCTATTTTCATTTTCATTCCGTGTTTATTTTCCTAAATAAATGTATAGGGGTCGAAAAAGTTTCGAGGAATTCATACTAGCTTTCAATTTTCATATGCAGCTCAAAGTTGTCTATAGTACTGCTAAATAAAGTTTTATTATTCTCTTTCCAACGCTATAAAACACATGTACATTAAAATGAAAAGAAACTAAGAAAATAAGTACACACACGCTCCTAACCTAACCTAACCTATCTTAACCCAAACTAACCTATTCCAATCTAACTTAACCTAACCTAACCTAAACCTATCTAACATAATATAACCTAACACACACTAAGCTAACCTATCCTAACTCAACTTAATCTAAATAAGTTAGGTTAGGTTGGGTTAGTTTAGAATAGGTAAGGTAAGGTTAGATTAGGTTTGGTTAGGTTGAGTTACATTAAGTTACCTTGGGTCAGGTTACTGAGTTGTTTAAATTAATTAGCCCTGTCCAAGTAGCATATTTGAGACTGATTCTTAGTTACTACAGAGTACTATGCAAGCACTACATACAGACAACTAGAGTTAGTGAGTTGTTTGGCTTTACTAGCCCTGTCCATGTACCATACTTGACACTGATTATTGGTTACTACAGAGTACTATGCAAGCACTACATACAGACAACTAGAGAAAGTGAGTTGTTTGGCTTTACTAGCCCTGTCCAAGTACCATACTTGAGACTGATTCTTGGTTACTACAGAGTACTATGCAAGCACTACATACAGACAACTAGAGTTAGTGAGTTGTTTGGCTTTACTAGCCCTGTCCAAGTACCATACTTGACACTGATTATTGGTTACTACAGAGTACTATGCAAGCACTACATACAGACAACTAGAGTTAGTGAGTTGTTTGGCTTTACTAGCCCTGTCCATGTACCATACTTGAGACTGATTCTTGGTTACTACAGAGTACTATGCAAGCACTACATACAGACAACTAGAGTTAGTGAGTTGTTTGGCTTTATTAGCCCTGTCCAAGTACCATACTTGAGACTGATTCTTGGTTACTACAGAGTACTATGCAAGCACTACATACAGACAACTAGAGTTAGTGAGTTGTTTGGCTTTACTAGCCCTGTCCAAGTACCATACTTGAGACTGATTCTTGGTTACTACAGAGTACTATGCAAGCACTACATACAGACAACTAGAGTTAGTGAGTTGTTTGACTTTACTAGCCCTGTCCAAGTACCATACTTGAGACTGACTCGTATTTGCTTAGTTTTTATCTTCAAGCAGTGATAAAATGACAGCATTCGAAATTTTGTGTCTTCAGATCGTCGGTTGACAGTACTAATGAAATAAGAGTTAAATTTAATTCACACCACCGTTCATCAGATTTTGACTAATTCATTGCAAGAATGCTTTAAAAAAAGGGGTTTTTGGCCAGTAAAAACATTGCTGTGTCTCCTCAGCCTCCTTATACACCTGACTTGAGTTCTTGTGACTTTTTCCTTTTCCCGAGATTGAAAAATCACTTCAAGGGAACTCATTTCCACTTGAAAACATGTAAACGGCTGTAACCGAGCAGCTGAAGGTTCAGTATCCGAGTTCCAGCACTGCCATGAGGATAGGAACCGTCTCCAGCACTAGCTGGCTTCCCAACTAAGTTATTTTGCCTGAGACAATATTAAATTGTAATTCTGTCATATTACTTAAATTACACACCTCGTAGTTTTGAATATTACCACAGAATAGGTTTATACAGAAGCGACAGTAAGACAAAGAAACGAAAATTACAGAGAAATGGTGAATGTGCATAAATTTAAAAGGCCCATTGTTTAAAATCAGGAAGTTTCCTCACATTAGAGAGAGATGGGGGAAGAGCACAAATTTAAAGGTCTACACAATGCTTTAAGGTCATAGAACTGACTAGCGGAATATGAAAGGTACCAACACGGAGTGTCGCTTCTGTGTGTAACTATTCTGTGGTATTAGTCTAATTAAATTAAAAGGTATTTTTCCGTCAATGATAAAATATTCAAGCAGCAAAAATGAAATACACGACAGTAAGAATCCTCTGCAAAGTACAAGATTTACTAAATGAACTAAGTATATATGTTTCCCTATTTCCTCACATTAGAGAGAGATGGGGGAAGAGCACAAATTTAAAGGTCTACACAATGCTTCAAGGTCATAGAACTGAATAGGGGAACATGAAAGGTACCAACACGGAGTGTCGCTTCTGTATGTAACTATTCTGTGGTATTAGTCTAATTAAATTAAAAGGTATTTTTCCGTCAATGATAAAATATTCAAGCAGCAAAAATGAAATACACGACAGTAAGAATCCTCTCCAAAGTACAAGATTTACTAAATGAACTAAGTATATATGTTTCCCTATTTCATTTAAGAAGAAGCTTCTAGAAATAATTACATCTTAGCTCAATTTCACGAAGCAGACACCTAATCTACTAAAGCATCTAGTTTGTAAATTAAAAACACTGAAACGAAAGCAACAAGTATTAAAACTTGCATCATATAATTATGTTATCTTTAAGATTTCTTGAAATGCAGTGAGAATATCTTGAGCTCTCAGAAGATGGTTTATTTTTACACAGATTTAGCGAAAAGCTTACGACTTAATTAAATTTTTATTAAAGACGAAACACTTTTATATTAAGGAGTAAATTACTAATATTTAACAATATTACTAGAGGTCACTGATCTGTATACAGGCTGTTCCATTTAAGTGTGCCACTATTGCTATCTCGAGAACTATAAGAGCTACTTTCTTATTTTAAATGGGAACATATGTTTATTTTAGATTATTCGATAGAATAGAGTCCAAAAACTAAATTAATTTGGAGATAAAAAGTTTTCTAGCAAAATAAAAACATTTCTTTATGTAACTTTGCCTGTAGAATCGACTGGTGTAATCGTTGAGATTGTATCTTTACACATTTTAGAGATATGATGAAAAAGCACACTTTTTTGAGATGCAACTTTGAAGGCAAATATCTCAGGAATGGGAAGAGATAATTAAATTCGGTTTAAAAATTTGAAATCAGCACATTGAACTGTGTCTACATAAATTATGTACAAAAACAAAAAATTTGGTAATGGGTATTTTTGAATTATTTCATGTGTATTAACACTATTTTACACTCGTGTTACAATCCTGGCGCTGGGTCAATAATGATTATCTTCTCAACCTTGGCGTATAATATACTATTATTTAAATATACAACTTGAAATTAGGCGGCAAAATTAAATATAATATTTTCCTTGCGTTCAGTGAGTTAAATAAATTCAGAAGCGTGAATTTCTTTAAAAAGTAACAGTTCGCATAATTGACCATGGTCAATAATAATCCATTATTGACCGTTGTTAAGCGTTGCTAAGGAAGCGGTAGAGAAAAACAATTTCACAACTCAGTAACAGGTTAATAATGATATCTTCCTAGGCTAGTAGTGAAAAAAAATTATAGATTGGCAAGCCTGTATATTTTTGCGTACCGCTGTTTTGGAATCAGATTTGACAGAGCCATCTCGTTCATGATTCCATCAACTATAATACTTTGCGGAATTAAACAGACAAAAATATCAAGTAAATAAACATGTTTTATATATTTACTCAATGTTTTGGTATCTATTGAAATGGTTCTTTCAATAATTCATTGGTATATTTTAAAATAGAACTAATTTGTATTATGAATTATTTGACGTTTAATCTTTTGTTATAGTATTTGACAGAAACGCATGATATTAACCCAAATGCAACCATACACTCAGTTATGTAGGTGAAACGAATTTTCTCATAAGCTTGCCTATCTATATATTATTTTTATTTGTTATTTACTTGACGAAGGCAGCACTGAGCTGTCGAAACATTGTAATTAATAAATTTTTACAGAACTAAAACCCAAATATTGTCTATTTATTAATTATGAGTTCTGAAAGCTTCTTTCAATATTTATATATTTTTCAATCAACGGTATTGGTTTTAAAAAATATCTTATATTTTGTAGATTTTTAAACTAATTTATCAATGTTTCAAACAGCCAGGTGTTGTCACAAAAAACCACAGATCCTCTGAGGGTTATGAAAAATCTAGGAAAAAATATTTGAATACACACCTAGATGTCACCGCTGTCATATCGGCATATGTCAGCTGAAACAGCTGAAAGTCTGACACTAGAATCAATAACGAAAATCCGGAGAGTTTGGTGTTGTTTTTTAATATCTGTGGACGATATTAAAAAAGTTTGGAAATGTCTTTCAAAGTACTTCAAACACTTGAATTTCGTGGGACAATATTTACTTTAAGTACTTGATTAGAAAAGGTACACGAAACACAGGAGTTAATGCAAATATCATGAATGTATTACGCCTGGAAAAGAGACGTTTTAAAAACTTTTTCTTTTCTTTGTACGAATCAATCTCAAGTATGGTACTTGGACAGGGCTAGTAAAGCCAAACAACTCACTAACTCTAGTTGTCTGTATGTAGTACTTGCTTAGTACTCTGTAGTAACCAAGAATCAGTCTCAAGTATGGTACTTGGACAGGGCTAGTAAAGCCAAACAACTCACTAACTCTAGTTGTCTGTATGTAGTGCTTGCATAGTACTCTGTAGTAACCAAGAATCAGTCTCAAGTATGGTACTTGGACAGGGCTAGTAAAGCCAAACAACTCACTAACTCTAGTTGTCTGTATGTAGTGCTTGCATAGTACTCTGTAGTAACCAAGAATCAGTCTCAAGTATGGTACTTGGACAGGGCTAGTATAATAAGGTACAGTCGCCTAGAACGAAATCATAGTATATTATTTAACAAGCATAATATGTAGGCTATATTACAAGAGGATGTAATTAAAAATACGAGCGTTAACGAGTATATTTCATCATCCGAGTGCAATGTAGCCATATTATGCGAGTCAAATACTATACTTTATCTACAACTATCAGGCATATAAAAAATCTGATATTATTTGTTAAATATTCAGTTACCTGTGAGTAGTTCATATATAGCTTAACAGATGGCGCCACAATAGCACTTAAATGTCAAAATAACTATTCAAATTGTATTTATTATACTTTTGTAATCATTTATATTGATATTTATAATAACAAATATATTATTAATAAATTAACAGTTTATTAAAATGTTATGTGTTGAATTATATGCTCTATTTATTACAGAAAAGTGTAGCGTGTAATATAACACAAGTGTAATATGAGTAGTATATTATATGTAGTATCACACGTATAATGTACCCATATTTTAATAGTTGTAAATAAAAGAATTATTAGTCGTAGAATGAAACTTTCAAGCGAAATAAGTTTAAATGAAGTGCAGTAAAAATGTTTATATTTCTTTGAATATAAATTATTAGTAATAAGGGTTACAATTTATGAAAAACTGCCATTTTGAAAACCCAAGTTTGACTCATTTCTTGTTGAGCATTTGAATAAGTTGTATGTGCTTGCACTACATTCTAATTTAAATGCGCTTTCTTCACTCTATAAGACTGTATCGCAATTATTAAACTTTCTTTGCATATTCACCATTCCTAGTAATAATTATGGACAGTTGTGTTGCATGTGGTTGTTTTCAAACCATGAAGAACAAAAGTTTAGGAATTTAATTTCACCTACTATAATGAAAAATGAAACTACACATTGATATACATATTATGAATTATATTGCATATTGCCAAAAGAGAATGAACCCCGTCGTGTAACTTAAATGTCAAGAAATAATTTCATTGTCGTATAATAGTAATTTGAAATAAAGGGTAAGAATATACATTTCTACTGTTCATAAAAAAAAATAACTAATACTCATATACACAAAATATATACCGGGTGTCCCAGCTCGACCGACACATGGGAGTTTTACATGGGAAATCAGTTAATTACGAATAGTATCTCCCCAGTGCAACATATTAACTTGAAATTTTGTAAGCTTATTGGGGAATATTATTTCTACGTATTACAGTTATTTGAAATATGTAATTTCGTCTACAAGACGAGATTTATTAAATTATAAAATCTAACATTTTTGTTCAAAATCAGTCACCCATGGAAATAAAAGAAAATATCTATGTGACAGTTCTGACAGTTAATGACATGCCATTGTAGATATTTATATTTTTGTAATATTGGTATATTATTTAACAAAAATAAACTAAATTCAACTTAAATAATATTAAAATACAGGGAATAAAAATTAAAATCTGCGATACTTCACTAAACTGTCAGATAAATATTTTCTTTTATTTCCATGGCTGTCTGATTTTGAACGAAAATATTAGATTTTAAATTTAATAAATCTCGCCCTGCAGACGATATTGCATATTTCAAATAAGTGTGATCCATAGAATTAATATTCTCCAATAATTATACAAAATTTCAAGTTAATATCTTGCAATGGGGAGATAATATTCATAATTAACTGATTTCCTATGTAAAACTCCCATGTGTCGGTCGAGCTGGGACACCCGGTATGTAATAATAAAAAGTATATAGAGAACAGACAACAGTAGATCATTTTAAAACAGTTTTTTATTTAGAATTAACGCTCTTATTACATCAGGTATATTTCTAAGCAAGAGATGAGTGATAAAATTATATATCGTCGCCTGAATATGAAATACAGGCTAGCGAAATGTACCCTATTATTACGTCTAAGATATGGATTGGTAAATGTAGGATACAACGTGTAATGAGATTATGGTAATGTACCCACCATATCATAAATATATGTCTATAGCAAATTTATCATAAGCTGTCATAATTTAGAAGCAATTCATCATTTTTATTTCTAAACGCTAAGGTTTTTTGATTGATTTACCGCTGCTTATTTCGTGTTTAACAAATCGTATTATAAAAATGATTAAATTGTTTTACTTTCTTAAAATAAACCAAATTACTTTATTGTATGCTAAATATACACTTTTAATACAAAATCTCATTAAGGAGGATTTAATATATGGGATACAAGAAACTTAAAAATGCTCTAAACAGTGTTGTAATAATTTATATTGTAAACTGTGCCTTATGACCTGATGTCAATGAGTAAACATATGCAGATTAAAGTAATTAAAGGGGAGTGGCAACTCACGGTTATTCTAGTTATAAGTATTGTTGATGCTCATGGATGAATAACCGAATGGTCGACATATTATTCACTGTGTAAATATATCAAGATGTACTATTTGTTTGTGGCCGCAAACGTAGAGAATACCTTCCCCTACCTGGTTGTTGTCTATGACGCCCTCGAACCTACTAACAGAATGGGTGTGGAACCCATGGGAGAGACTTACGGTGAGAGAGAGACTTACAGGAGCGTCTGCAGCGCTGGTTTACGAATCGAGGATTCATTAGTAGATCTGGGATCTACATGTGTTAGGAAGTGTAGGACCGTGGTTGTAAGTCTCTCCGGCAGAGTCGTGGGACTCTGTAGGTGGTTACAGTACCCATGTGTGCAAATAGTGGGTATTGGTAATGACGAGGTGCTAGGCCGCATTCATTATGGAGACTGGGCTAAGTACTGGATGTGAGTGAACACGCCAAGAGCTAGGCTTGACTGGCTCATTCTGCTGTGATGATATAGTAATGAGTGTAGATACTAGCGTTCACTACTCGCGGAGTACCTCCCCAAGTGTAGGACTTGGGAGTCACCTGTCACACCTCCTTTCTATGTCGTGAGTTCATGTGCATGCTGGAATGACAATGTGTGTTTTGTACAACTTAGAGATACGCGTCCTAAAGAGAGAACAAGAGGACGCCGCTATCAGATTAAGAAATGTAAAATGTTTGTTATCATATTTTTACAATACATATATTAGCGCACTGGATTCTTATTAATAAGTAGTAATACTAAATGTGAGTGAACACGCCAGGAGCTAGGCTTGACTGGCCCATTCTGCTGTGATGGTATAGTAATGAGTGTAGATACTAGCGTTCACTACTCGCGGAGTACCTCCCCAAGTCTAGGACTTGGGAGTCACCTGTCACACCTCCTTTCTATGTCGTGAGTTCATGTGCATGCTGGAATGACAATGTGTGTTTTGTACAACTTAGAGGAACGGGTCCTAAAGAGAGAACAAGAAGACAACGCTATCAGATTAAGAAATGTGAAATGTTTGTTATCATATCTTTACAATACATGTATTAGCGCACTGGATTCTTATTAATAAATAGTAATACTGTAATGTTTTGTCTTTAAATGAATTAGTCCTGATCTGCTTGCATCCTGCACATAGCCAATGAAAGAAAAGTTGTATATTAATTATACTATCCTTTGTTTTTGAAAACATTTTTATCGCTCTTTTACTAATACTCATAAATTACTATACAGGGTGTTCCATTTAAAAGTGCCACCATTGCTATCTCAAGAACTATAAGAGCTACGAGGTTGGTTAAATTAGCAAAGAACCACCATTTTACAAAACTAATATAATGAGAAAAAAAATTTTTTTTCTACCAGTGGTTCTCAAAATACGGGACCCAATTTTCTTATTTTAAATGGGAACGTATGTTTATTTTTAGGTTATTCGATAGAGTATTTTTTTCTGAATTCAGCGATATGTACATATCATATACTAATATAACAAAATAATTGAGAAAAATGCATGTTAAATTTATACGTATTTTATTTACATCTGGCTGAAACAAGAGTGCTATGGTTAGAAAACATAGACATAATGTTCTGTCTAACATTGTTTGAATATTTTTTGTTAGTTTTAAGAAGAAAATGAATTGTTTTCTATCCTAAGCACTCTTATTTCAGCCAGATATAAATAAAATACAAATAAATCTACCATGCATTTTTCTCAGTTATTTTGTTATATTAGTATATGATATATTTATATCGTTGAATTCAGAAAACATACGTTCCCATTTAAAATAAGAAAGTTGTGTCCCGTATTTTAAGAACCACTGGTTGAAAAAAAATTTTTTTTTGCCCATTGTATTAGTCTTGTAAAATGGTGGTTCTTTGCTAATTTAACCAACCTCGTAGCTCTTATAGTTCTCGAGATAGCAATGGTGGCACTTTTAAATGGAACACCCTGTATATTTTCAAATTCTACAGCAAAATGATAATATTTCAACACAGCTTCATCCTTGTTTGGATTGTTTCGTATTGTTGAATGCAACAAACATGTACAAACATGTCTTCTCTAACAACGCAGGTAAATTGTGTTGAATACCTCATACTACACGTTCATACAGGTTTATCATCCCTGACAAGCCGTAGAAGTTACTCAGTGATATGCCGTGAAGTTGGCAACGATTATTAATTTAAAGACGTGAAGCTGACTTCACTGCGAACTGTCAGTTACGCCACTGTTGTGAATATAGTTGCGAACTAAGTTAGTGTTCGCCTTTTGATACCTCAGCTCTGTAAAATTACTCTGGTTTTCACTAGGATGAAATTAGCGCATTATTTAGTTCATAATTCACTATCTTCACACCCGTTGTGTTAAGGTTATTGTATTAAACATTAATAGAGAAATGGTGGCTCTATGGCTTCTACTCAAATTAACAGATATGACGTTCAAATACACAGTTGCAGAGCTGCAAAACATATGTAAAAATATGATGTGTCCAACACATTACCTCCCACCACTGTAGAAATATATTCGATATAAGTTTTTCAGTACATTCAATTTGTAGTTTTATAATTAGTTTGTTATTGCAGTTCAGAATATGTTTAATTCATTTCATACCTAAAATTCCCTTTATAAAATTTGTATGACCAATATAACAGCTATTTTTGACGTTACTAACACCGGAACCGAACTTACTTAGATTTATGAATGCAAATACATTCCTAATATATTTCTTCCATCTTTTGAAATTTTACAATAAAACTACTTCATATTTACTTATTTTATCTTTTAAACTTACTTACATCAAGTTTGACATCATATGTGAATTTTGTGAACATATGAATAACTCATCTGTTTTATAGAAATTCCTCAGCCTAAACAATATGTAAAATTAGAAAATCTTTGTATTTATAATAACGAAATTTGCGAAAATATGATATTTAGAGGTATTTTTTTTAGGAAAAACTGTTTAAAGCTTCAAGTAAAGTACTACTTCCGGTTAAACAATTGTAGTCAAAATCTAATCAGTTCATCATATTAGAATAGAACTCTTAAATACCAAATATTATATTTTTTACATGTATCGTATTGGAGTTATCGTAGACGAAAAATAGTCACAGACACACAGACACACGGACATACAGACAACACGGTAAAATTAGTAAAATCGTATTCTAGGGACCCTAATTCGTGCTCATATGTTGAAAACCCACACTCGAGAAATCTGACCAAAAACAATACCTCCCTTATCTATATATTGATAGGCGGGAGGTAAGAAGTTTGTGAACTTATATCTCGAAAAATAGATATGATATCTAAAATGTGTTTACAGATTTATATTCAGCGTTCATTTTTTAGTATACATATTAATTTTCAAGAGTCTGACTTAATTATTACAGATTTGAAAGAAGAAAAAGTCTAAAACAGTAATTTTAAAATCTATCAAAATTTAGATGAACTTTGTGACCTAATATCTCAAAAAGTAGAAGAGATATCTAAAATCTATTTGCAGATTTGGAATCAGCGTACTTCTATTATTATACATACCTATTTTTAAAAGTCTAGTATAATTAATACACAAGTGGCATAATAATGTAATATAATACAGATAGATAGATAGATACAGGGTGAATACTGAAAACCTTGACATAGGGAAATAACATGGGAAAACAGTTTTTTGCTGTTTCCATCTGTCCCGCTAAATAAAATCGGGTGTATATGGTATCGTTAGTTAGATTACTTAATTTTGCATCTAATAAAACCAAATGTTGTTTAATATGGCCTTTTCTAAGTGAAATATTTGATAAAATAAATTGTATTTTGAAGGTTATCCTTCATATTTTCGTATAAGAAACGTCAAAAACAAAATGCTCCATAGCCGAGTGGATACGAAGGCTGTTTCATAACATAAATAATCTACAAGACCTGGTTCGAGACCACCTCGGCCCTATTTTTTTTTAAATTAAATTATACTTAAAATATCATGTTTCGAAACATGAAATACAAAATTATACACCAAAAACTAAATTCGAATTAATTGTTAAGTTTGACAGACAGCAAATAATAATTCTATTAAATATTTGGATTTTTTTTATTTATAAAAATATGAATATTGCTATTTTATTAAAATAGTCTGATATAATAAAGATATTTTAAGCATAATTTAATTAAAAAAAAGTAGGGCTGAGGTGGTCTCGAACCAGGTCTTGTAGATTATTTATGTTATGAAACAGTCCTCGTATCCACTCGGCTATGGAACATTTTGTTTTTGACGTTTCTTATTCGAAAATATGAAGGATAACCTTCAAAATACAATTTATTTTATCAAATATTTCACTTAGAAAAGGCCATATTAAACAACATTTGGTTTTATTAGATGCAAAATTAAGTAATCTAACTAACGATACCATATACACCCGATTTTATTTAGCGGGACAGATGGAAACAGCAAAAAACTGTTTTCCCATGTTATTTCCCTATGTCAAGGTTTTCAGTATTCACCCTGTATATAGTGAATCAACGAAAATAGTATATGACTAGCGAATTCTCGGCTTCTTCCACAAATAATTCCTAAACAGTTGAATATTCGGGATAATGTTTCAAATAAAAAAGTTAAAGACTTTTATTACCTAGTCAGTGGCGTACGCAAATTTTTTTTTCGGGGGCACAATTTTTAAATATCGTAAAAATTATGAATTTTTAAATGAAACACATATTTAATGTTAAGATTTCATGATAAACAATGTGTCTAGGTACAATGGTGTCCAACAAATCAAAACCCAACTCCATCTCACATCCAAAACCAGAACTTATTGTCCCCGACATATCCGGGAGGAGCAACTTATTCTTTCACAGCAGATGACCGTGTACCTCTAAAGAAAATTTTTAATAACTAATAATGGAGTTCTTAGAATAATTGGAAATCGAAATGAAAAGAAAAATCTTAAGAATAACTTGACTTAGTTAAATCTCTGTTGATCACTCCGCTTTAATCCATTTTAGATTTACCTACCATTGTAAAGCTAGTTATATACTTAGTTTCTGCCTTTGTTCTTCTAACTATAAATACAAAAAAATTTCTGTAAAGTATATTCATTAGTATTTCCTGATAATGGCCTTATAAGACGAAATATACAGGGTGGCCCAGCGAAAATTATCAGCACACTTTTTGGCCACTTAACATTAATTTTGCAAAAAACGCTCGAACACGTCAATTTCAGTATAAAGGGGGACATCTAAATGGATTAGTACCAATGGCATAACTTCAACCCTAAAATGGGGGTGGACTGCACCTCAAAAATTTTAAATGGAAAAGGGTGTCAAACATGACACAGTTCGAAAGGCCTTTCAATTCTCTATCCAACAGTTTTTTTTATTTTTCAAATCCAATTATTAGTTCCAGAGATATACAGTTTTTTAAAAAAATTAACAAGTGTTTAAAATTGCAATCAAGTAGGCTTAAACAAATGACAGAAACTCAAGTATCAGTTTATTAGGTTTTCATAATGAGTATCTTCAACTTTTATACAATAATAAAAATTTTACTCAAAATTTTGAAGCTACGGTACGTTGCCGTAAATCGTCTAAATATTCGGGTGGCGTGGCATAAATTTTAGACTTCAAATAACTCCACAAAAAGAAATCTAACTTACAAATTACTTGTTTATTACAAACAACTTGTCGAAAAAATTGTTTATTTAGTTTCTGTCATTTGTTTAAGCCTACTTGATTGCAATTTTAAACACCTGTTATTTTTTTAAAAAAACGGTATATCTCTGGAACTAATGATCGGATTTGAAAAATAAAAAAACTGTTGGATAGAGAATTGAAAGGCCTTTCGAAGTGTCTCATGTTTGACACCCTTTTCCATTTAAAATTTTTGAGGTGCAGTCCACCCCCATTTTAGGGTTGAAGTTATGCCATTGGTACTAATCCATTTAGGTGTCCCCCTTTATACTAAAATTGACGTGTTCGAGCGTTTTTGGCAAAATTAATGTTAAGTAGCCAAAAAGTGTGCTGATAATTTTCGCTGGGCCACCCTGTATATAAAATTTCTTATATTTATGTCAATAACTGTTTGTATTTAAAATATACTCTAATTTCTTTTCAATTTTCAAATTGAAATTAGAAGACGTGTGTTTAAAATGCTTATTTGAATATTTTAATCAATATTTAAAAGTACACAATTAGGAAACATTTTGAAAGAAAATTTGTGGTACGACCCTTAACAGCATTCGATAGAAGAAAGTACCTGCCTAAATGAAACATTACCGCAAGTCCCATAAAACTAAGGACCAATCGGCTTAACCGAAAGAGAATTTTATATATCTATGCCTCTACTATACATGTACTTTCTGTAATTTAGAAGTTTTTCCATTATAATTCTATTATGTTTCCAACGCCATTATAAAACAATGCAACTAAATCTTGTTTAGTTTATTTGTAACGACAGCTTAATAAGGTAATAATTGAACTTAATAACGATGTTCAAATTAACTAAACTTTCAACAAAATCTCAGCTTTGAACTTACGAAGTAAATAACTACAGACAATTGAATATAACCCTTTAGAGTTCTGTTCTTACAAGAAGATGTTTTTGCCGTAGCTTATAATTAGCAAACACAAGGATTAAGAAAGTGCATACTGACATAGAGGATAATCTAGGAGATGTTATTAAATAATTTCAGAAGTACAAAGATTTGAAACGCAAGAAGTTTCAGCATAATAGTCTATTGTTTATATTTTATGAAACATTAATTAAAACTGACGTTTAAAAAGCTTTTGTAACTAGATATAATAACAGAATCAATATTGTAAATGTTACAACAGAGTACTATGCAAGCACTATACACTATACAGGGTGTAAATGAAACTAGGGAACGCGATTTTTCTCGGAAGTTATAAGAGATACAAAAAAATCTTTCAAATAAAATTGTTAGTGTTTTTAATAAGCTACATAAATTATTGTAAATCAAAAAGAAAATACTTTAATTTTCCGAAATATACCTATTTTTTTTTTTTTAAATGGTACGCCCTGTATATTTTTATACTATTTAGTACGAAATAATTTTTCCTTTGAAAAAGTTTCATAAGGTATACCTTCTAAACTTAATAGTATTCGAGATATTGAAGAAAATATTAAAATAGTTTTACTCGAAATTAAAGCTGGCTATGAAAACAAAATATTGAGTTACGACACATTTTAATTTACAAATGTACATCAAATTATCCACATTCTCGTTAATTGAGTATTCTTCCATTTTTACAACAAATAACAGTCAGTTATCACTCTTTTTTACAAAGTTATATCAATAAACTAATACAAATGTCAAATTTTGTTTCCATAGCCTGCTTTATTATCCAGTAAAATTATTTTAATATTTTCTTCAATATCTCGAATACTATTAAGTTTAGAAGGTATACCTTTTGAAACTTTTTTAAAGGAAAAATTATTTCGTACTAAATAGTATAAAAATATACAGGGCGTACCATTTAAAAAAAAGTCAAAAATAGGTATATCTCCGAAAATTAAAATATTTTTTCCTGATTTAAATTAATTTATATAGCTTACTAAAAACACTAACAATTTTATTTGAAAGATTTTTTTGTATCTCTTGTAATTTCCGAGAAAAATCGCGTTCCCTAGTTTCATTTACACCCTGTATTCATCGAATTCAGAACACAGAGATTTGATATGTGAAAACAGTCTTTTTATGCGCGTTGCTTCACATTTTAATTTATAGCAGTATTTTATACATCAAAATTTAAAGAATTAAATTCTGCATTTTTTGGTATTATTTATTATTTTGTGTCCTCCGAAGTAGAAAAAACTTAATTTGAGTATGTATTAAACAAGAATCCAGTAAAGTGTAAATATGAAAATAAGATTATTAGATATTTATTTAGTTCATGTGTCAGTTTAATTTATTTTTGAATTATATCATCAATAAGTTGTTTTACTGTGTGTAAAAGCTCTTTCATCGTGGTGTAAATTTGTAAGTAGTTTTTATTATAATCTGTGTGGATTAATATTAATTTGTTGATCGATGTAAAAAGGTTTTCAAAATTGGTTGTAAATTAGAAAAGTAAGAATTTGGAGCTTAAATAGAATCAAGTTACGCGTTGTAGTTTATTTGAATTATAATAGTTATTTATGATATAAGTGTTAAAAGTGACATTTTATGAGTGAGTGGGGGAAGTTTGAAACGAGGCGAAGCCGAGTTTAACAAACCCCACGAACGAAATAAAATCACTTTTAACACAAATATCATACACAATTTTTCCTACTACCACAGTTACGTACCTATTAGTAAATAAAAACTAAGCATTAGAATGACATTTATGACAGGTCATGATGTATTTGTTATGAACAACTGAACATAAGACGTGTTAAAAGTAAATTTGTTTTTTACTTTTAACACGTTGTCAATGGCAACGTTTTAAAAGTATTTACTGTGTTATAAACTGTTATTTTTAACTTGCTAAGCAACCGTTAAAAATACTATTTTTAATAGTGGTCGTAGGAAAAAATATTTTTGATCGCGGTTGATAATTAAAATTTATATAATTTTGTTTCCAATCCCTGTCTTTGTGACGTAGTAGGTAAAACTCTATTGTTCTAATATTACTACCCTGCACCAATTTGCTTCTATCACGGCAGACTTTTAAATAAAGTGATAGTGGTGGCAGCGACTATCGTTACCCTTGTACCGTGTAAAAGTTGTTTAATAATATAATTAACTTCCATTTGTTTCATACATGTTAACCATTGGTATCTCGAGAACAGTAAGAGATACGAAGACTGTTAATTGAAACAAAATATAGAAAAATGTATAATTTAGCGTACAAAGAAGTCATGTGGTGTCCACTTCAGATTTTTTACCTCCCGCCTATCAATATATAGATAAGGGAGGTATTGTTTATGGTCAGATTTCTCGAGTGTGAGTTTTCAAAATATGAGCACGAATTAGGGTCCCTAGAATACGATTTTACTATTTTTACCGTGATGTCTGTATGTCTCTGTGTGTGTGTGTGTGTATGTGTGTGTGTCTGTGTGTGTGTCTGTGACGATTTTTCGTCCACGATAACTCCAATACGCTACATGTGAAAAATTTAATATTAGGTATTTAAGACTTATATTCTAATATGATGAACTGATTAGATTTTGACCACAATTGGTTAACCGGAAGTAGTACTTTACTTGAAGCTTTAAACCGTTTTTCCTGAAAAATACCTCCAAATACCATATTTTCGCAAATTTCGTTATTATAAATACAAAGATTTTTTTAATTTTCTACCGATCTGCATAATTACGTTTATATATAACTTCTAGCTAGATAGAAAAATATATATAAATTATAATAATTTTACATATCGTTTAGGCTGAGGAATTTCGATAAAACAGATGAGTTATTCATATGTTCACAAAATTTGACATATGATGTCAAATTTGATGTAAGTGTAAAAGATAAAATACGTAAAAATTAAGTAATTTTATTGTAAAATTTAAAAAGATGGAAGAAATATATTAGGAATGTATTTGCATGCGTGAATCAAGGTAAGTTTGGTTCCGGTTTTAGTAACGTCAAAAATAGCTGTCATATTGGTCATACAAAATTTATGAAGGAAATTTTAGGTATGAAATGAAATGAAAATATTCTGAACTGTAATAACAAACTAATTTTAAAACTACAAATTAAATGTATTGAAAAACTTATATAGAATATATTACTACAGTGGCGGGAGGTATTGTGTTGGACACACCAGATTTTTTATATATTAATCTATTTCTCACTTAGCAAAAATGTGTAAATATAATTTTATTTCTGCCACTTCAGCCGTTTTACCACAAAATGGCGTATATATTTCGAACACGTATTCCTTTAATGTTAATGTAGTTTGTTTCTAGTTTAAGTGCTAAAAAGAAAAAAACTTTTACTCGTAGTTACTGTGGTATGTGCTTTTAATTATTTTCGTCCTGTAGTTATTTGTCTTCTTAGTTTACTGTTTTTTAAACTAACATTAAATTCCGAATCAAATTAGAACATTATAGATGGTCTCTTATAGAAATAAACTGTCGTGAAAGACACATTTTTGTGCATTGAGACAATAATAAAGGACTGTACCCTTTGTTAAGTTTTTTACCAGTGGTGTACTTAGTTCCTAGTTCATAAAAAACATGAAAATACAATAAACAAATGTCTGATGTTTCCAACACATTACCTCCCGCCACTGCAGTAATATATTCTATATAAGTTTTTCACTATATTCAATTTGTAGTTTTATAATTAGTTTCTTATTGCAGTTCAGAAAATTTTAAATTTATTTTATACCTAAAATTTCCTTCATAAAATTTGTATGAACAAAAAGAAAAACAACTATTTTTGGCGTTACTAAAACTGGAACCGAACTTACCTTGATTTGCGCATGCAAATATATTCCTTATATATATATATATATATATATATATATATATATATATATATATATATATAAGGAATATATATATATATATATATATATATATATATATATATATATATATCTTACACCTTCTTTAATTTTACAATAAAATTACTTCATATTTTTTTTTTTACTTACATCTAATTTGACATCACTTGTAAAAATAGCAAAATCGTATTCTAGGGATCCTAATTCGTCCTCATATGTTGAAAATTCACACTGGAGAAATTTGACCAAAAATAATACCTCCCTTATGTGTATATTGATAGACGGGAGGTAAAAAATTGATGATTGCAAAAAAATATAGATTTTGTCAAATTATGTAGTTTATAGTACATAAAATATTGACTATTTTACAAGAAATTTTGATTATTGTCAAAAACGAAAACCCTTAATCACTTTTCGATTCGTTCACACGTCGAACAAAAAGTTATAAACCGAAAATGGAGCATCAAAATGTAAATTCACCCCGGTGACAAGTGAGAGTGCACCAACAACGCGCAAATACGATATTGACATTTAAATTGACGCGAAAATTGCCCAAGTTACTGCCAGAATTGCGATTTCGTCCTGTGCATACATAGTTCTGTATTGACGCCTGTAGACTGAATACTAATACAGTTTTTAGTCATTTATTACGGGTGCCATACACGGGCAAAAGCCTGACTGATGTTCATACTGTACTAAACTATCTTCTATTTCATTTATTTCCACCTTGTATATAATATTTCAAAGTAATAAATTTTTACTAAAATAAATAAAAATTAATGTATTTTAGGTATAAATATTGTTATTATTAATTAAAAGAAATAGACATAACCTTAAAAACAAATAAGCCCCGCTCCTTAGACAAACTTCAAGTCATAGACTTATACGACTGTAGTAAGACAAAGACAAATAATACTTTGAATGTGCATGATAAAAATCTTCAAAGTGACGTCACTCCTATATGGGTTGGCGACGACTATACCACGTAACATATGTTGTTACTGTAACAGGTACGGTCGCCTATGACGAAATCTAGTACCTGACATTTAAGGGTTTTAATGTATGAGTTTTACTTGCCTCAAAAGTAATCCACGAATTAGATTAATGAACAATTTTTACTCAAGACAAGGGTAACGATAGTCGCTGCCACCACTATCACTTTATTTAAATGTCTGCCGTTATAGAAGCAGACAAGGGAATGTTAATAATGATAACAGACGCGGTTTACTAAAATATGGTCAAATTTGTGCAGGGTAGTAATATTGGAATAATAGAGTTTTACCTACGCGTTGTGCTACCACGTCACAAAGACAGGGGTTGGAAAAGGATGGGGTGAATCAAACACGATATTCCAACAATAACAAAATTATATAAATTTTAATAATCAACCGCGATCAAAAACATTTATATAATTCAAATAAACTACAACGCGTACTGATTCTATATAAACTCTAAATTCTTATTTTTCTAATTTACAAACAATTTTGAAAACCTTTTTACATCGATCTACAAATCAATAATAATCCACACAGAATATAACAAAAAAACTACTTACAAATTTACACCACGATGAGAGAGCCTTTACACACAGTAAAACAACTAATTAGTTATTTCACTAAGAAATATCAAGGTATGTCTGACGATTCAGTCAAGACATTCACAACAATCGAATATTACAACAAGAGAGAGAGAGATTTCAAACTTCTGAGCACCATTTAATGGTAAAAATCCAGAAGTTCTCAACCTATGTTTATCCGGCTCTTCTCATCCCCTAAATATAAACTATGCTAAAAATAACCCAACTATTGATGTCCACCGAGGGCATCACTTACGGAAACGGACAGTTATGTCTTTTGAAAACAAGCTTGAAGGCGCAAAAAGTGCGTCCTCAACCATAAATCTGCCATTTCGTAACATCTGGAGTACTGGAGTACTGCAATACCAAAAATTTACCAAAATGCACAGCCGCCAAGCGACCGTGTTACATTACCAAGAACACTGCATTAGTAAATAATTAACGTAACATACTGTTCATTAGGATTTGGGAGAATTAAAACGTAGCACTTACAATGCACAATATGCAGTAATGCCTCAGTAATATTTAGCAAGCAATTTGGAGTCGTATTCATGTTCGTATGTTCACAAGATTACTACACTGCAAAATCTACATATTCCTTGTAAGCTTACACGATTAAACATTAATAGAACACGTATTCGCTATTTGGGCATTATGGATAACAGTGTACTTTGCGTAAAATGTCCACACTTATGGCTACAACGTTTAAACTCAAAACATTGGCGGTTTGTAGCGAAGAAGTAAAATAGTTTGTGATGTGTCCAACACATTACATCCCGCCACTGTAGTAGAATATTATATCGCTGATTGAAAAATATATAGATAGGCAAGCTAATGAGAAAATTTGTTTCACCTACATAACTGTGTGTCTGGTTGCATTTGGGTTAATATCAGGCGTTCCTGTCAAATATTATAAAAAAAGAGCAGATGTCAAATCATTAATAATACAAATTAGTTATATTTTAAAATATACCAATGAATTATTGAAAAAACCATTTTAATAGATACAAAAAAATTGCAGTAAATATGTAAAACATGTTTATTTATCTGATATTTTTGTCTGTTTAATTCCGCAAAGTAGTTGATGGAATCATGAACGAGATGGCTCTGTCGAATCTGATTACAAAACAGCGGTACGCAAAAACATACAGGCTTGCCTATCTATATATTTTTCAATCAACGATTCTATATAAGTTTTTCAGTACATTTAATTTGTAGTTTTACAATTAGTTTTTTATTGCAAATCAGAATATTTTTAATTCATATCATATCTAAAATTCCCTTCATAAAATTTGTATGACCAAAAAAAAAAACAGCTATTTTGGACGTTACTAAATCCGGAACCGAACTTACCTTGATTCACGCATGCAAATATATTTCTTATATATTTCTTCCATCTTCTGTAATTTTACAATATAATTTCTTCATATTTACTTATTTTATTTTTTAAACTTACATCAAATTTGACATCCAATATTTTATAGAGATTCCTCAGCCTAAACAATATATAAAATTATTATAAATTGTATATTTTAATTATATTAATTTTACACATCGTTCAAGCTGAGGAATTTCCATAAAACAGAGTTATTCATACATAAAATTTAACATATGCTATTGTCAAATTTGACAAATAATTTTCAAAGATAAAATAAGTAAATATGAAGTTTTTTATTGTAAAACACAAAAGATGGAAGAAATATACAAGGAATTGATTTTAGTTAAGCCAAAAGTAACTATTTTCTTCAACTTCCGATACAGTATTAAAAATTTGATGCCAGGAAATTTCAGGTATGAATTGAATATAAAATATTGTGAACAAACTAATTTTGAAACAAAATATTTAATGTACTAAATATTTTTTATAGAATATATTACTACAGTGGCAAAATCAGATTTTTTATCATTTGTTCCATCTAGAAAAGATGTGTCACGCTGTATATTTGTGCAACAAGTGTAGAAATTCTTTTGCATCGACTATAATGTTTAAAAAAGTAAAAAATTAGTAAACGCGAATTAAAAATTCTCTTTCTGTTCTTTTTAAATACCCCTTAAAAAGTTGATTTAAAATTCCGTTTAATTAGGGATATGTTCATTTGAAATAAAGTAAAACTTTCTCTCGACCGGTATCTAGGGATTTTCATTTCCCCCAGGCAGTTGGCATGCCTGATGACGTCACAGTAATGTATTACCCGGTTAATTACTGGGAGAGATTTTGAATTAAATGTTAATTGTATTCCCAATAGAATGTTTCAGTAAATAGTGTTTTCATTTTTTGGTTAAAAATGCATTCTACCAAAATCAAGATAGAAATTTTTACGTTCTGTTTTTGATACCTTATATTTTCTTTTGTTTGTAGCCAAATTTTTTAATATTTGCATAAATCAATTAGTCCCCGTACACCAATAAAGGAAAAATGTATTCTCTTCTTTTAAAGTTTTTTTTTTTTAATATATAATACACGAAATAAATATTATATTATAACTTACTATATTAATAAATAAAATAATGTATTGACTCCTTAAATTTTTCGTAATGAAATCGAGAAAAAAAGTATCATATTTATTATAACAAATAAATTACTACAAAACTACATTGATTTTAGTAAAAAAAAAAACCCTTGATTATAAGAAGAATACATTGATGTTACTAACAAAATCGTTGATTTCAACAAGAATTCTTTGATTTTATTAACGAAAATATTGATTATTGCATTGTTTTTACTATTTATATGTAATAAATATAATACTTATATTACTTTTTAAATATATCTGACATATATTTTCTGTTCCAGGTATGTTCCAATATCATGGTCTATCCATTTAGTTTAGTAAGTACACATTTTAGTAATAGAGTTTCATTCCAAAGTATGAGGTACATTAAGACTCCTCCACTTTTTATAATTTTACAATAAAACTACTTCATATTTACTTATTTTATTTTTTAAACTTCCATTAAATTTTACATATGTTAAATTTTGTGAACATATAAATAACACATCTGTTTTATAGAAATTCCTCAGCCTAAAACTGTCGATAATCAAAAAAATGTTAATGCAATAAGAATATTGATGATTTCTATTAAAAACATGTTGATTACAAATACAAATGTTGATTATAAGAATGAAAATGTTAGATTCAACATAAAAAAAGTTGATTTTAATCATGAAAATGTTAATACAAGAAGTAAGGTATTGATGTTAACTGAAAAAATGTTGATTTTAAGAACCAATATGTTGATTGTAAGAAGAGAACTATTGATTACAACAAATAAAGTGTTAATTTTAATCAAGAAATTAATAATTACATCTCAGAAGTGTTGATTACACACGAAAAACTTAAATGGGTGACATTGGGCTCGTTTTGTTTTGCCATCTCTTGGTTGCTCCTTAGAAGCTTAATACAAATCATAATTTAGTTGGCTTTAATTTTTATACAAAACATTTGATGTTTTATTAATCTTAGCACGATTGACAAAATTGACAATGTTAACACGTTAACTGCCATGTGGTACATCTTATGTGTCTCACAAAAATATCCCCGTATGCTCTGAGATACATCGTTTGTGCCTCAGTGTTTGAATACACATTATGCTCCGTGGTCTAATGTTTGTACCTCGCAACGCATATCTGTGAACGTAGTTTAATTCTCGGTGGCCTGACAGACTAAAACCTATTCTTAACGCATGATTTTTTGTTTTTTAGTCTCTGAAATGATAAAATACTACATATACAGCACGATACATGTGCCTCAATAAAATTCAGCAAATTTTAGAGCAACATTAAAAAAAATCAATTCTGTAATCACACTTGTATTTTCTAATATGAAAACATCCTAAATCTGTAAAAAAGAAAAAATGGCCCAAAGGACCCACCTCTTTTTTTTAATGGTGGCAGTTAAGGTGTTAAAATATATTTAGTGAAAAATAAATAATTATGTATAGTGCAATAAGGAACAGTGATAAACATTTAATAAAATATTGCAAAAGATCCATTTGGTAGGGCAGTTTAAAGATATGAAACGAATGGAAGTAGAACTGTTGAAACATGTCACTAAAAGTTATTATTATTTATCCAATTGTTAACATATCCACTAGTGTATACCACAAGGTATCCACCACTGAACCGCCAAGTGCACCACGAAGTAAACCCACAGCGAAATCCGAACTAATTTCCCACTTCCCAAGTATGAAAAATTACAAAACTGGTGTAATTTTGTCTTTTTATGTAGAAAAACTTACTTAATAGTAACTTGGTTTTTACTCTTTTGACAGGTAAGACTTAAATTTGACATAACGATTGAATAATATTATTCCATCGAACAGTCAATATTATTCAATTAGCAACAGTAACGAAGGTTATTAATTTGTGAAAAACGATTGAATTCTAACTATACTACTTGACAGTTGTGCATAAATAGTTAGTTATGGTACAAGTATGTTACATTACAGATAAGTCACGTGGGAAAAGTTTAGCTCACGAGGCCGTTAGGCCAAGTGTGGTATTTTTTCAAGTGACTTAGGTAATTAACACACGTGTGCCATACAACATTTTATCCAACACATTTGAATCATTGATATAAAATACATATAAGATTTTTGACAGATGGAATTTCGAAATGACATTTAGGAACAAAATAGTTTAGAGAAAGTTTTATAACGTAGTTACTATGATACGAACCAAAAAACAGTGAGCTAATATATTTAGCTCACTAGTGACTTATGACCTACTATTTATCTAAAAACTGCCTACTTATATCGTTATAATTACACGGTGTTAGATAAAGTTATTATTATTTATCCAACTGTTAACATATCCACTAGTGTATACCACAAGGTATCCACAACTGAACCGCCAAGTGCACCACCAAGTAAAACCACAGCGAAATCCGAACTAATTTCCCACTTCCCAAGTATTAAATATTCAAAAAGCCCGCAATGTCCCCACTTCCTCCGGTTTAAATCCTGAAATCCCAACTTCCGGTCATTATTTAGCTCGCATCCGGTGGACTTGGGCGTAATGACCAGCTGACAATGAAATCCGCAGCAGTTCAGAGTTACGACAGAACTACTGGAAGCAAAAAGGTGGCTAACTGCATGAGAAGATGACAGAGAACTATGAAGTTGAAGTTGGAATCAGTTATTTATTATAATTTTGATTGTTTTTATCATCTAATTCCGCCACTGTAGTAATATACTCTATCGTTGATTGAAAAATATATAGATAGACAAGCTTGAGAAAATTCGTTTTACCTAGAAGCAAAAAGGTGGCTAAATGCATGAAAAGACGACGTCATGAGAAGTATGAAGTTAGAATCAGTTATTTATTATAATTTTGATTGTTTTTATCATCTAATTCCGCCACTGTAGTAATATACTCTATCGTTGATTGAAAAATATATAGATAGGCAAGCTTATGAGAAAATTCGTTTCACCTAGAAGCAAAAAGGTGGCTAAATGCATGAAAAGATGACGCCATGAGAAGTATGAAGTTGTGATCAGTTACTTATTATAATTATGATTGTTTCTATCATCTAACTTATACTGTGTTTTGTTGTAATCAATCTGGAGTAGGATTCTATAACTTTGATAGCTATCATTTGGACTTGTTATATCAATTGCAAGTATCAACTATAAAGTATACTTGCTATTCTATAACAGTAATGGTTATTTATGGTTGATACGTACTTACATATACTCATGTATGTATAAAGAACACTCTACAAGTCTACACTGATGTGAGAATGTCTTAAATTTATGACAAATTTGAATCTCGGTCATTGTGACATTTGACGTTTGTAATTGATATTTTAACAGGTGCAGTTGTTATTTGTAGTTGTTATGAGTTATGGAATCCCACCCCATTGAAAGATTAAGAAAAAATTTGATGTGTCCAACACATTATCTTCCGCCACTGTAGTAATATATTCTATATAAGTTTTTCAGTACAATTTTTAGTTTTAAAATTAGTTTGCTATCGCAGTTCACAATATTTTTAATTTATTTCATGCCTAAATTTTCCTTCATGAAATTTGTATGACCAAAACAAACACCTATTTTTGGCGTTACTAAAACCGGAAACGAACTTACCTTGATTCACGCACGCAAATATATTCCTTATATATTTCTTCCTTCTTTTGTAATTTTACAATAAATTTACTTCGTATTTACTTATATTATCTTTTAAACTTAATTGCATCAAATTTGACATCATATGTTATATTTTGTGAACATTTGAATAACTCATCTGTTTTATAGAAATTCCTCAGCCTAAACGATATGTAAAATTAATCTAAATTGTATATTTTTTCTGCTTATACTCTATTTTTAAACTATAGATAGTAACTAGAAATTCTAGTAAGAAAATCAAAGCCTATGATTGGCTGCTGCGCCATTTCATTAAGCCACATTTACCTAGTCAAAATTTCAAGTTAACCTTCTCAAACGTAATTGAAACGTCAAATTCTCAGTAATTGTCAAATCACTTGCTGAATTTGCACGTGTTTCTTGTTTCATTTCTCTTTTTGTGATATTTCCCTATTAAAACCAATTATTTTCAGAACTACTAGTATTTCACTAACGCTTTGGTGTATATGTGACTTCGTCTAGTACTGTCTATAATTTAAAAACGGAGTATAGGGATATAAGAATCCACAAACGTTATTTTTAAGCAACAGTTGCACGATTAAATCTTCTATAAATCAAACATCGCAATGTCAGGGTTGCCAACGTGAAGTTAGTTTACACGTGAATCACGCACGGCCCTAGGGACTGACATGAAATTCCCCTAAAGTTCCTGTCCCACCTTCAGAACGTTGTGTATGGATGGAGATGTATTAAACATATTAATTTGCTCGAAACTTTCTAAATTGAGGTAGGAACTACGAATATAACCCGGTCTAATTCATGGTATTTAGCCGAGAGTTTCGCTTTTGAATTAACGCATATAGAGACATTTTTATAAAGTGCCATTTCGTTTATAAAGAAGGAAGTTTCCGCACCAACGGTTACAAATTTATAACTTTTATCTTTTGGTGCGGCAGAGTTTAATGCGTATTATGTTGATCACATGTTTAGATACAAAACATAATAACAGGAGAAGATTAAAACCAATGCGAAATGAAGAGCAATAGAAGAGGTTAACCAACCCTCTACAAAAACTAAAATTATAAAATATAGTGTTCCAATAAAAAATGACGAGTTATAGTCATTTGAAATTGAGTAAATTTGATTCGCTTTATTGAACACCCTGTATAATTACATTTAAAAAATATATATGAGAACATAGAAACTTTCTAAATTGAGGTACGAACTACGAATATAACCAGGATTAATTTAAGGTATTTACAAGAGAGTTTCGCTTTTGAATCAACGCATATATAGACATTTTTATAAAGTACCATTTCATTTATAAAGAAGGAAGTTTTCGCACCAACGTTTTCGAATTTATAACTTTTGTCTTTTGGTGCTTTAGGGCTTAAGGCGTATTATGTTGATCACATGTTTAGATATAAAACATAATAACAGGAGAAGATTAAAACCAGTGCAAAATGAAGAGCAATAGAAGAGGTTAACCAACCCTCTACAAAAACTTTGTGCAAATTAATTATATAAGTACATTATTACAATGTAGCAATCAAATAACAAAATTACTTGTTTATTCGATGTGTTATTGTGGTTTAATAAGCGCACATGCTGAGACGTGATACAATCAGTCAAATGATCACTGAATACTTTAGATGTATTAAACATATTAATTTGCTCGAAACTTTCTAATTTGAGGTACGAACTACGAATATAACCCGGTCTAATTCAAGGTATTTAGCAGAGAATTTCGCTTTTGAATTAACGCATATATACATTTTTATAAAGTACCATTTCGTTTATATAAAGAAGGAAGTTTTCGCACTAACGTTTACGAATTTAAGTGCTGCAGAGCTTAATGCGCATTATGTTGACCACATGTTTAGATACAAAACATAATAATAGGAAAAGATTAAAACAGTGCGAAATGAAGAGCAACTGAAGAGAGTTTCGCTTTTGAATCTATGCATATATAGACATTTTTATAAAGTACCATTGCATTTATAAATAAGAAGATTTCGCACCACCGTTTACGAATTTATAACTTTTGTCTTTAGGTGCGGCTGGGCTTAAGGCATATTATGTTTATCACATGTTTAGATACAAAACATAATAGACTGCATTAGTGTAACGGTCATTTTGTGGCGCCAAATTCAAACTGAAACCCTAAATCTCCGCTGCCGATTTATACGCCCATGTTATTCTTATGGGAATCAAAATATGCTATCTTTAAACTGCTAGAAAGTATTATAAAATGCAAACCTTAACTATTAAACCTTATAAATACTAATCTCTAATGTTTTATCTATCTTCTAATGTAATATACATACCCAAAAAACATAATATTATTTAATAAACTTCTTTTTAAACAGTAGGTGCAAATTTCTGAAAACGTATGTCGTAGCTGTCTTAGTATTCAGTTGAACATGTCACTTTAACTTAGCGTTTATAATCTGCTGCACCAAGTAACGACATATGTTACTATTTGCGATACTATTTTTTTTTAATCAAATTTTCTTAATTTATTCTTTCATATGTACTTTTTCTGTCCGGAAAGCAAAAAATAATGTTTTAGAATATAAAAAAACCCTATGTTATAATTAAGAATCACCAAAATACTTTAATATCGTGAATTGAAAAGTACTTCCATAAGAAATGCATACACTCAGATTTGAATTAGGATTTCGCGCCAAATGTAAATCTTAATCACACTAACGTGGTCTATAACAGGAGACAATTAAAACCAGTACAAAATGAAGAGCAATAGAAGAGGTTAACCAACCCTCTACAAACATTTAATCTTCCACACCTTATATCGTACACACTTTTTATCCGCGAAGAAAAGTTATTTTACACACATTTTATCTTGCGCACATTTTGTCATCCACACATTTTACCTTTCATTCATTTTATTTTCCATACATTTTATCTTCGCCAACATTTGATCTTTAAAATATTGTAATTGTACCTGCCATTCATTTATTGCCCATGCAATTAACATATTTATAATTAGATGAAATATCCAGTATTAAATTTTTCTGAAGATAAAATGTATAAAAGATAAAATGTGTAGAACATAAAATGAGTGGAAGATAAAATGTGTGTAACATAACTTTTTCGCGGATTAAAAGTGTGGAGGATAAAAGGTGTGCAAGATTGAAAGTGTGCAAGGCACAATGTCAAGCAATATAACATGTGTGTAGGATAAAATGTATACACCCCGAAATTAATTGCTACAAAACTACAATAAACAATTAATAGATAAGTAGCCAAAAACAAGAAAAGACGTTTTTATTTAAAATTAAAATTAAAACTATAAAGAAAATTGAGTTCTTTTGAAATATGTGAACTATGTACAACGAACCGTCTTGAGCAAAACACAGAAGATATAAATAGTACGAGCATCCCCTAAAATTTTTTCGAAGATATAATGTGTAAAACAAAATGTGTGGATGATAAAATGAGTGGAAGATAAAATGTGTGTAAAATAACATTTTGCGGATTAAAAGTGTGCACGATAAAAGGTGTGCAAGATTGAAAGTGTGCAAAGTATAATGTCAAGCAATATAACATGTGTGGAGGATAAAATGTATACGCCCCTTATAATTGACAGTGAAAATATTGTAAAAATAATTATTGAATACTCTAAAACGAGTTGTACTTATACTTTTGGTAATTAATAGACAAATTTAAATTAAAACTATAAAGAAAATTGTATTCTTTTGAAATATGTACAACGAACCGTCCTGAGCAACACAAGATATAAATAGTACGAACAACCCGTAATCGTGTTAGAACTTGTTAAAGGTGAAAAATCTGTACGTCAGCTAGCGGCAGCTTAGGGAAACATGATCAATAATATTCAGGTGACACGAACAAATGGGCTAGATCAAGTCGCTTAGGACGCAGTCACGAAAGCGCCTTAATCGAAATTTATAACATTCTTAGTGAAATTCTACAGAAACGCATTTGCTAAGCAAAAATTATACACTCGCTACGAAGCTACAGCTTATAAAAGCAATAAATAATACTTCGTGTTTATAAAACAATATCTGGGGTTCCTCAAGGCAAGGGGATTAGTCTCGCCTTTATAAAACAATATTCAAGGCAAAGAAATTGGTCTTACTAAAGATATATCTTATCAGACATTGATATTTTGATATATATGAGGTTTGTTCTCAAGCAAAAATAGTCTTAAACAGGGATGCATTCTAAGCCTCTTACTGTTTAACGTAGTGCTTGAAGAAACCATATAACGACGAACTGATATGTAACGTGTGTCCCAGAGAATTGTTGTCATAGGCATACAGGGTGTTCCATTTAAACGTGCCACCATTGCTATCTCGAGAACTATAAGAGCTACGAGGTTGGTTAAATTAGCAAAGAACCACCATTTTACAAGACTAATACAATGAGCATAAAAAATTTATTTTTCGACCAGTGTTTTTCAAAATACGGGACACAACTTTCTTATTTTAAATGGGAACATATGCTTATTTTTAGGTTATTCGATAGAGAATTTTATTCTAAATTCAATGATATAATATTATCATACCCTAACATAACGATTTTTTTGAGAAAAATGCATCTGAAGTTTTATATTAATTTGATTAAGTTATGACAATAATATAAGTGCCATGACGGAAAAAACGGAATACAAATCTTTTTTTAACCTGCAATTAGAGTGCCTTGACAGAAAGAAGTGAATAAAAGTATAATCCTTCTGTCAAGGCACTTTAATTGCAGGTTAAAAATGACATATATTCGGTTTTTTTCCGTCATGGCACTCTTATTATTGTCATATTTTATTGAAATTAATATAAAACTTCAGATGCATTTTTCTCAAAAAAATCGTTATGTTAGGGTATGATAATATTATATCATTGAATTCAGAATAAAATTCTCTATTGAATAAGCAAATAAAAAATATAGGTTCACATTTAAAATTAAAAAGTTGGGACCCGTATTTTGAGAACCACTGGTTTAATAAAAATTTTGTTTATCTCATGTTAATAGTGTTGTAAAATAGAAATTGTTTGCAAATTTAACCGACCTCGTAGCTCTTATAGTTCTCGAGATAGCAATGGTGGCCCATTTAAAATGAACACCCTGTATAACGTGTGTCCCAGAGAATTGTTGTCATAGGCATATAACATGGGAAAACAACTGTGGTAAATAAAAACTGTCCGGCTAACTATTAAGTCACCTTATTGTACAGGACAATACTACATGTATTTCTACATCTTATTTAATACAGATTACTTCATTGTAATAGCATAATTCACAGAAATTTGCATAAAAGAATCACTTTTTTGCGTGACGTTTTTATTGCTAATTTCTGTCAATTCGTGGTCATGGGGTCAGAATAATGGCCTACAGAATAAAATGAAAAACATGAAAATATACTTCTATAATCGAAATCGACTTGAGCACTTTCGATTCCGTAAGTAATTGTCCTAACCTCATAACCACGAATTGACAGCTGTAATTTTTTAGTTGAATTGTGCTATTAAAATGAAGTAATCTGTATTAGATAACATGTAGAAATACATTAAGTATTGTCCTCGGTAATATGGTGACTTAGTTATTAGCCGGACAGTTTTTTTTTTTATTAAAAACTGTTTTCCCATGCTAAATGCCTATGATAACACCATTTTGAGACACACGGTATAATATGAAAATAAATATAGGAAAAACGAAGACACTGGTAATAGGAAATACAGATATGAAACACAATACAAAGATATGAGGACAAGAAATAGAACAATATCTGGGATTCCTCAAGGCAAGGAAATAGGTCTTACTAAAGATATATCTTATCAGACGTTGATATTTTAATATACAGGGTGGCCAGGTACCATTTCATTTATAAATAAAGAAGTTTTTGCACCACCGTTTACGAATTTATAACTTTTATCTTTTGGTGCGGCAGGGCTTAAGGCATTATGTTTATCACATGTTTAGATACAAAACATAATAACAGGAGAAGATTAAAACCAGTGCGAAATGAAGAGCAATAGAAGAGGTTAACCAACCTTCTACAAAAGCTTTGTACAAATCAATCATACAGGGTGGCCCAATGAAAATTATCAGCGCAATTTTTGGCGACTTAACATCAAGCAAAAAACGCTCGAACACGTCAATTTTAGTATAAAGAGAGACACCTGAATGGATTTCCAATGGCATAACTTCAACCCTAAAATGGGGGTGGACTGCACCTCAAAAATTTTAAATGGCAAAGGGTGTCAAATATGACACAGTTCGAAAGGCCTTTCATTTCTCTTTTCAACAGTTTTTTATTTTTCTAATCCGATCATTAGAGAGAAATATCGTTTAAAATAAATTTTATTAGTTGTTCAAAATTGCAATGAAGTAGTCTTAAACAAATGACAGAAACTCAAATATCAGTTTATTAGGTGTTCAAAATGACTACCACCAACTTCCATACAATAATAGACCTTTTGCTCAAAATGTCGTCGTACTTTCTGCAACATTTGTGGAGTAATCTGACGACAGTCAGTTACGATACGTTGCCGTAAATCATCTAAAGATTCAGGTAACGTGGCATAAACTTTAGACTTCAAATAACCTCACAAAAAGAAATCTAACGGTGATAGATCTGGCGATCTTGCTGGCCATTGTCAAAAGAATTGTTTATTTATTATAGATACGAGGTTTGTTCACAAGTAAAACTGGTCTTAAACAGGGATGCATTCTAAGCCCCTTACTGTTCAATGTAGTGCTTGGTGAAGCCATTAAAAGTAGCAAACCTAAATTAAAAACGTATAGTAGTGGCATAGATATATGAAATTCAATTTCGGATAAGCCGATTGGCCCTTATAAAGTTTTATGGGACTTGCGGTAATGGTTCATTTAGGCAGGTACTTTCTTCTGTCGTATGATGTTAAAGGCCGTAGCACAAATTTTCTTTCTAAATGTTTCCTAATTATGTTCTTTTTAATTTAGAATAAAATATTCAAATAATAATGCATTTTAAATGCACGTCTTCTAATTTCAATTTGAAAATTGAGAAGAGATTAGAGTAAATTATTTTCTTTTATTTCCATGGCTATCTGATTTTTAATGAAAGTTACATTTTATATTTAATATATCTCGTATTACAGTCCTGCTGTTTCAACAATTATGATCTTATCTGGCGTAGAATTTAATTTTGAACAATTTTTTACATTTGCAGTTTTGCTGTAAATATATCAGCAGAGAGAGTATCCGTAATTGTTTGAAATCTCATGTTAAAGTCCTATGTTCCGCATTTCGTTGCACACATTGTATATTGAAGGTGATAATAAGCAAAAATATAAAATGATAAAACAGTTTCGGTCACCCTATATTAAATTTGGCTTTGTAAAATAATGCCCAAATTGGGTTATATTCTAGAAAGAATAAAATTGAGGCAATAATTTGGAAGCAATTACATTGAAAGCATAATTGCCATATAGTCATTTGTCGAACTAGAGTGTTTTGTTTAGCTATTGATTTTTCCTATCCAATTCAGTTGAACGCGTTTAAACCGGTTAATCCGCGAAAGAAACAACTCCATTACAATCTTAATAAAAACAAAATCCCTATTTGCATTGCCAACCTGCGAATAAAATCCCTACATGCAGGTAATTTCGTGCAGCCAACCTTATAAACTCTAATTACCCTAACATTACAACACGTAGACATCGACAAATCTATGCCATTTAAGTTGGCCAGCCTGAGAACTTACGTAATTACTTGTAAAGTCCAAATTACCAACTGAAGTTTATGAGTATCTTTACTACTTCATAAAGTTACTGTTCGTTGCATTGTTTACTAGACGGTGGTATTAGTTTTCAAATATAAAGTATCTCACCAAATTTACAAAAACCCAAAATAGTATATTGTGTTATTAAGAGTAAAAGTGATACTTTGTGTGGCGAGCATGGAAGTTTGCACGACGAGCGAAGCGAGTCGGACAATTGCATGCGAGGAACACAAAGACACCTTTCTCTTAATAACACATGCTATGTTTTCTTCAAACGTAGAAATTTTAAAAATTAATTACTATTTGACGTTTAATATATAGGTTACCTGTCAGTTATTTATAATTTTAAATAAATAAATAAATAAATAGATAAATTTTTAGTAACTTTATTCGTAGGTTATTTAGTTTTTATAGTGACATTTAGGGCGATATTACAGATTTCTATAATACAAGCTACTTCTTATTGGCTGATTCTACATACGGCGGCGAAGAAATTAAACGGCGGCTAGAATAAAAAATTATATTACAGCGGCGTTGAAATTAGCCGACGTTTAAGTTCTTTGATTTGGATTATTCTAACAACTCCATTATTAGTTATTAAAAATTTTCGTTAGAGGTACACGGTCAGTTTTGGACAAGTCATCAAAAAGTTATTTCTGTGTTTGTAGTTTTTAGTAGTGTGTGCATAAAATTATAAATACGAATATGTGGAGATCCTGGCAATATAATTTTGTGGACGTAAGTCATGCTGAAAACAACATTCGGCAGAAATAGTTCAACATCTAGCAGAAGATCAGCCGTCGACGTCGAAAAAACGGAGTCGCAAATATGTATCCTATGATGAGAAGAATATGATACGGCCCTGTTCTTACTTTTCAAGTGGTACCTTTGAGTTGGGATAATTTATAAGTCCTGACCACAAAGCTTCCCACCCCTCCATAAAAGGTTGTAAAATACGCATAAGTCAGTTTCATATACATCTACTTTTACTATAACTAGATGTTATAGCAGTCCCATATACAAAATTTCAAAATTCTATGGCTAATCATTTTTGAGTTATACAAAATTCAATAAATGTATAAAGTACATTAAAAATCGTTTCTGTAAGATACAATATTTTGTTTCTTAATTAAAATTTAAAATAATTTCTGGGTTATTTGTTTTTGAGTAAAGAAAGATAAATTAAAAAGAGCAACAGAATTAATTACTCCGTCTAAAAATACGAAAAAGTTATTAAAAAACATCTGTCTACAATTTATAACAATTAGGGATTTGTGGTTTATGTTGGCATCATTTTTCACCTGCTTACAAAAACGTTGATGTTTCGCTTTGCAGAATTTCCGGTGCAGTGCGAAATGATTTTCGGAAATAATTTTCTTTCTGCCGGTTGCCAAGGTCATCAATTTCAACGGGCAAAAAAAGAGACATTTAAAATTCAAATTAGGTTTTGTAGGACAGAGACCTACGGAGAAAATCACACAAAATTGTATAGAGATCATGGATTGTCTAATGTCTAATACATTTTGACATAACTTAATCTGGTTTTTGTGTTTTTATGTCTCATTCGTTAACAACATTAACATTAACTTTTCTTGGATATTGACATTGAGCTAAGATGCAACATATTCGAATCTGTCATTAGACATTATTATGGATAGTTGTTATATGGCACCGTATCGTTCCAGATAAAATGCATCATAGGGAACATAGGTTGTCAATGTCAAATGCACTTGTCATCATCATTTACTCATTTATAAATAATGTATAGTACAATATATTTATTACATATATAACGAATTACAACAAGTTTTCGAAAACTTCACTATTAACAATTAAACAATAATTTAAACGATTATAAAAATTATCAATTACAGAATGTAATATATCGGGAGTTATTGTAAATGAAGATTCTCGAATTTTGAAGGGTCCCTAGAATACGATTTTACTATTTTTACCGAGATGTCTGTATGTCCGTGTATGTGTGTGTGTGACGATTTTTCGTCCACGACAACTCCAATACGATACATGTAAAACATATAATATTTGGTATTTAAGACTTATATTGAAATATGATGAACTGATTAGATTTGGACTACAATTGGTTAACCGGAAGTAGTACTTTACATGAATTATTATTATTATTAAAAAATATAATCCTTACTGTGTTAGTTCCTTGAGTTGTAGATAGATGGCACCATATGCGTACGACAACATTGCCAACAGAGAGGGAAATTTACTTTTGTTTTGGTTTCCTCATTAATCATAAGTCTAATGAAACATTTTGTGATATATGATTATTAAGAATTTAAAAGCAAAATTTATTGGGTTAATAAATCAAAATGAAATTTACTACTGAGATTAACTAGACATAATTAACTAGATTCATTTTATTGTGTATTATTTACCTAAAATATAATTATTAGATTTCGGATAACATGGGAAATATTTTATTATATTACAATCGACGATTTTTTTTACTAAAGTATACGATTATGGTATTATAATAAACATTTTATAAATGAATCAACATTTTGTATGATGCATTCAACATTTACTTTACAAAATCAACATGTATTTTATTACAGCCAACGTTTTACTTTGTAAAATAAACATGTTGTTTTATTTGTTTTTAAGGTTATGTCTATTTCTTTTAAATAATAATGAAATATTTATACCTAAAATACACTAATACACTTATTTTAGTAAAAATGCCAAGAAATATTATTAACAGCACGTGTCAGCAGTTAATTTTAAATATTTTTGAGTTTTTTAAACTGTTTATGTCAATGTGACAGTTTGGTTATTTATTTTGTTTTACATTGTATATTTTTTTAATATCTTATTTTGTTGATTTTTAAAGGAAATCATATTTCTGTTTCTTCTTACCAGTAATAATTATTAAAATTTAAATATTTAGAATGAAATATAATTATATTTAATAATCGTAGTGCCATGTTTGAAGCTTTAACTAAAAGGGAATCTTTATTTATATGAACATTCACATGATAATCAAGTGACGTCACTCCTATATGGGCTGGCGGCAACTATAATTACAATTAAACATCATGTTTTCGATTGTCCACTCTTTTATTACCAATGTACCAATTTAAATATCATCTCTTCCTCATTTTCTCTGTTGCCTTTAAGCTGTTAATTTGTACATCTAATTGTCTATCTAGGACCATAAGTTCTATGAATATTATACAAAAATAGCCAAATACAAATGCTAGATCGACAGAAACTAATTGCATTGATATTACCAACAGAACAAATGCAAATTACTCTGTTTGGGTTATGCTATCAGTAAACGACTTTGTGAATTGCTTGATTCTCAGTGTTTGATTTGGGTTATAAGAAGAATTTAAATATTGCTTAATACCAGTAAGTTATAGCTAACCGGAAATAAAACCCGTATGTGCAGGTTAGCCAACCTGACGGTTATGTTTTCCCTGGGCGAGTGCCAATCTGATCCTAATATATAATCGATTCGTCCAGAGCTTCCAAACGTTGGTAGCTCTGGTTTCTTTCAGTTTATTTCAAAATACGTCTGTATTTATTATAGGCGATAATTTTTAGTTGTTTCGAATACCTAATGCATATCGTTGATTGAAAAATATATAGATAGGCAAGCTTATGAGAAAATTCGTTTCACCTACATAACTGTGTGTGTGATTGCATTTGGGTTAATATCAGGCGTTTCTGTCAAATATTATAAAAAACAGCAAACGTTAAATAATTTATAATACAAATTAGTTCTATTTTAAAATATACCAATGAATTAAAAAACCATTTTAATAGATACCAAAATATTCAGTAAATATGTAAAACATGTTTATTTATCTGATATTTTTGCCAGTTTAACTCCGCAAAGTAGTTGATGGAATCATGAACGAGATGGCTCTGTCGAATCTGATTCCAAAACAGCGGTACGCAAAAACATACAGGCTTACCTATCTCTATATTTTTCAGTCAACGTGCATATGCAAAAAATCTGATGTGTCCAACACATTACCTTCCGCCACTGTAGTAATATATTCTATATGTTTTTCAGTACATTCAATTTGTAGTTTTATAATTAGTTTGTTATTACAGTTCACAATATTTTTAATTCATTTCATACATAAAATTTCCTTCATAATAAAACAGCTATTTTTGACGTTACAAAAACCGTAACCGAACTTACTTTGATTCACGCATGCAAATATATTCCTTATATTTCTTTTTCAATATTACAACATATTTACTTATTTTATGTTTTAAACTTACTTACAACAAATTTGACATCATATGTTAAATAATAAGAATTTGCTATGTCGATCGATTTTTGTTTTGTGCAAAAAGTTGTCGGATGTCGTGTTTGGTATCAAATGAAAGAACTTGATTTGGGCTGGCATACAAAATTGACAATAATTTGTTGCAAAAAGTAGCAGCTTTTTGTAGTTTCTTTACTAAAATGAACGAATATGGTATAATTTTAACGTTATCTTCACAATTTAACGTTTTGTTTATGTAATTAACATTTTTTTTACCATATCAATATGTATGTTATTGTAATTAACATTTTACTTAATAAAATCAACACTTTGGTGTAACAATCAATGAATAGACAAAATTTGGATTTTTATTTCTTATTTTGTCTATTTATTAATTATGAGTTCTGAAAGCTTCTTTCAATATTTAATAATTAATGTTTCTTCGTTAAAATCAACTTGGAAAAACAATATATTGCTTTTATTAATGTCTGTTTTGTTTAAAACTTCACAATATTTAGTTTTTGTGACAAATTATAAATAGATGGGTCATTTTAACCAGACATCATTTATTTTTCGATATTCCATCTTTTATTCCAATGCATCAATTTAAATTTCATACATTGAATTTTTCCGACAACCAATTAAAATTTGGTAATAATTATTAAAAATTCATTTTGAATGCATTGATTAAATTTGTGAAACGACCCATTCAACTCATCCAATGCGAAGTTATACAAGAGATACGGACAAATGCTTTCGAATACCTAAAACACATCATCGAGTTGTCCGCTTCAATACATACATGTAATGCGTAATTCGTGTTCCAAACATAGATTTTATTTCCTTGCTATAAATATTCATCTGTATTAATATATGGCTTCTTCAATTGTTGTTAGAATTGTGAAAATATGCACTATACTCCGTTTTTACCTCCCGCCTATCAATATATAGATAAGGGAGGTATTGTTTTATTGATTTCTCGAGTGTGGGTTTTCAACATATGAGCACGAATTAGGGTCCCTAGAATACGATTTTACTATTTTTAGCGTGATGTCTGTATGTGTGTGTGTCTGTGTGTCTGCGTGTGTGTGTGTGTCTGTGACGATTTTTCGTCCACGATAACTTTAATACGATACATGTAAAAAATATAATATTTGGTATTTAAGAGTTCTATTCTAATATGATGAACTGATTAGATTTTAACTACAATTGGTTTACCGGAAGTAGTACTTTACTTGAAGCTTTAAACCGTTTTTCCTAAAAAATATCTTTAAATACCATATTTTCGAAAATTTCGTTATAAATACAAAGATTTTTTAATTTTCTACCGATCTGCATAATTACGTTTATATATGACTTCTAGCTAGATAGAAAAAAAATATATAAATTATTATAATTTTACATATCGTTTAGACTGAGGAATTTCGATAAAACAAATGAGTTATTCATATGTTCATAAAATTTGACATATGATGTCAAATTTGATGTAAGTAAGTGTAAAAGATAAAATAAGTAAAAAATGCAGTAATTTTATTGTAAAATTTAAAAAGATGGATGAAATATATTAAGAAGGTTTTTGCATATGTGAATCAAAGTAAGTTCAGTTCCGGTTTTAGTAACGTCAAAAGTAGCTGTCATATTGGTCATACAAAATTTATGAAGGAAATTTTAGGTATGAAATGAATTAAAAATATTCTGAACTGCAATAACAAACTAATTTTAAAACTACATATTAAATGTATTGAAAAACTTATATAGAATATCTTACACAGTGGCGGGAGGTATTGTGTTGGACACACCAGATTTTTTAACTATAGACAGCACTAGACGAAATCACATTTACACCACAGCGTTAGTGAAATACTGGTAGTTCTGAAAAGAACTGGTTTTAATCATGAAATATCACAAAAAGAGAAATGAAATAAGAAACACGTGCAAATTCAGCAAGTGATTTGACAACTACTGAAAGTTTGACGTTTCAATTACGTTTGAGAAGGTTAACTTGAAATTTTGTCTGGTTAAATGTGGCTTCATGAAACGGCGCAACAGCCAATCACAGACTTTGATTTTCTCACTAGAATTTCTAGTTACTGTCTATAGTTTAAAAACAGAGTATAACTAAAAATATGCTTTAATATAAAATAAACAGGAAATAGTAACCATTTTTTTACTGTTTGAGAACCGATTTTATATAAAAACATAAAAAAACTCTGATGTGTCCAACACATTATCTCCCGCCACTGTAGTAATATATTCTCTATATAAGTTTTTTAGTACATTCAGTTTGTAGTTTTAAAATTAGTTTGTTATTGCAGTTCAGAATATTTTAATTCATTCCATACCTAAAATTTCTTTCATAAAATTTGTATGACCAAATAAAAAAACAGCTATTTTTGACGTTACTAAAACCGGAACAGAATTTACCTTGATTCACACATGAAAATATATTCCTTTTATATTTCTTACATCTTTTTAAATTTTACAATAAAATAAGTCATATTTACTTATTTTATTTTTTAAATTTACATCAAATTTAACATCATATGTCTAATTTTGTGAACATATGAATAACTCATCTGTTTTATAGAAATTCCTCATCCTAAATGATAGGTAAAATTAATATAAATTGTATATTTTTACCTCCCGTCCATCAATATATAAATAAGGAGGTATTATTTTGGTCAAATTTCTCCAGTGTAAGTTTTCAACATGAGCATGAATTAGGGTCTCTTGAATATGATTTTGCTATTTTTAGAATCGAATTACTTTAAATATTAGGTCTTAACAAAAAAACAAGAGTTTCTGAAACTACATTTCGCTTTCAAATTAGATAAAGTTTCATATAAAAACATAAAAATATAGTAGAGGACCTCATTTAGCGTATAAGGAAGTCAGTGATGTCAGTATCAGATTTTTACCTCCCGCCTATCAATATATAGATATGGAGGTATTGTTTTTGGTCTCTCGAGTGTGAGCTTTGAACAAATGATCACGAATTAGGGTCTCTAGAATACAATTTTACTATTTTTACTGTGATGACTGTATGTCAGTGTGTGTGTGTCAGTGTGGACAGTTGAATACATCAGATTTTTTACTTTTTGTTGTACATTCCTTTTGTAAGAAGATGTATTTATAATATTCTAAAATTTTAAAATAATAGTACAACATGTTCATTAGCAATTTAAAGTTAAACTTCCTCATATTTAATCTCGTATCATAAGCTGTCTTTTTATAAATTTAAATTATTTTTTAAATATATGTGTATATAAATGTATCAAGAAATGAATAATGATCATTTTAATGTTTACCACAATTTTTTATATATATATTATTGTAGAATATATTCATGTTCAAAGTGAACAGACAATAATTATTACTAGTAAAGCAGTTCGCTATTTTTACAAAAATAAATTCCGTAGAATATTCTATTTCTAAACTTCAGGTGTAGTGTGTATGTAACTTTTACGGTCTGTGCAGTGTGTATACAGTATAATAATCAAGTTAGCACGATAAAATAATATTTACACAACCGTTGCTATGGTTACTACATAAACAAGACCTGTGAATCCATGGTTACCTTAATGTAACCCTGCAATGTATAAAGACACTGACATTATCAAAAATAAGAAACGAAAAGTACTATAGTAGAGGCATAGATACAGGGTGAATACTGAAAACCTTGTCATAGGGAAATAACATGGGAAAACAGTTTTTTGCTGTTTCCATCTGTCCCGCTAAATAAAATCCAGTGTATATGGTATCGTTAGTTAGATTACTTAATTTTGCATCTAATAAAACCAAATGTTGTGTAATATGGCCTATTCTAACTGAAATATTTGATAAAATAAATTGTATTTTGAAGGTTATCCTTCATATTTTCGAATAAGAAACGTCAAAAACAAAATGCTCCATAGCCGAGTGGATACGAGGGCTGATTCATAACATAAATAATCTACAAGACCTGGTTCGAGACCACCTCGGCCCTATTTTTTTTTTAAATTAAATTATACTTAAAATATCATGTTTCGAAACATGAAATACAAAATTATATACCAAAAACTAAATTCGAATTAATTGTTAAGTTTGACAGACAGCAAATAATAATTCTATTAAATATTTGGATTTTTTTATTTATAAAAATATGAATATTGCTATTTTATTAAAATAATCTGATATAATAAAGATATTTTAAGCATAATTTTATTTAAAAAAAGTAGGGCTGAGGTGGTCTCGAACCAGGTCTTGTAGATTATTTATGTTATGAAATAGCCCTCGTATCCACGAGCATGGAGCATTTTGTTTTTGACGTTTCTTATTCGAAAATATGAAGGATAAACTTCAAAATACAATTTATTTTATCAAATATTTCAGTTAGAAAAGGTCTTATTACACAACATTTAGTTTTATTAGATGTAAAATTAAGTAATCTAACTAACGATACCATATACACCCGATTTTATTTAGCGGGACAGATGGAAACAGCAAAAAACTGTTTTCCCATGTTATTTCCCTATGTCAAGGTTTTCAGTATTCACCCTGTATATGAAATTCACTATCGGATAAGCCGATTGGCCCTTAGTTTTATGGAACTTGCGGTAATGGTTCATTTAGCAAGGTAGTTTTTTCTGTCATATGCTGTTAATGGCTGTATCACAAATTTTCTTTTATAATGTTTCCTAATTGTATACTTATAAATCTAGAGTAAAATATTTAAATCATAATGTATTTTAAATGAACGTCTTCTAATTTCAATTTTTATATTGAGAAGAGTTTAAATTATTAAAATAAATCAATAAATGTAATGTAAATCATAAATTAATTATAGTTACAGTTATTATTAGACAGGTAGTTTTTTCTGTCGTATGCTGTTAATGGCTGTATCACAAATTTTCTTTTATAATGTATACTTATAATTGTATACTTATAAATCTAAAGTAAAATATTTAAATCATAATAAATTTTAAATGAACGTCTACTAATTTCAATTTTTATATTGAGAAGAGATTAAATTATTAAAATAAATTCAACTGTTAATTTTAAATACGAACAGTAATTAAAATACATATAAGAAATAATTCGTTGTTTAAAATTTATTTTATTTATATTCATATTTCGGCTTATGAGGCCATTATCAGGAAATACTAATGAATATACTTCACAGAAAATTATTAATATTTATACATAGAAGAACGAAGGCAAAAACATAGTATTAATAAGCTTTACAATAGAAGAAAAATATAAAAAGGATTAAAGCGGAGAGATTAACAGAGATTTGACTAAGTCAAGTTGTTCATTCTTCTTTCCATTGAGTGATTTTTGAATTTCCAATTGTACTAAGAACTCCTTGAATAGTTATTAAAAATTTTCTTTAGAGATACACGGTCAGTTTTGGACAAATCATCAAAATGTAACATTATTTCTGTGCTTGCAATTTTTTTGTAGTGTTTGCATAAAATTGTTAATACAAATATGTGGAGATCCTCTAAATATCACTTTGTGGACTTTAGTCATGCTGAAAACATCATTCGGAAGAAATAGTTCAACATCTAGCAGAAGATCAGCCGTCGACGTCGGAAAATCGCGGCAAATATGTATCCAATGTGAGAAGAATATGATACGGCCCTGTTGTTACTTTTCAAGTGAAACCTTTGAGTTGGGATAATTTATAAGTTCTGACTACAAAGCTTCCCACCCCTTCATAAAAGGTTGTAAAACCCGCATAAGTCAGTTTCATATACATCTACTTCTACTATATTTGAATTCAGATGCAAAGTTTGAACTAATTTATATATTCACTGAATCGAAGATACATTGTTGCTCGACGATTTGCACTTCATTTGAGCTAGATATTTACTCTTGAGTAAGCTTTAAACATATTTGTGCAAATACAATCCACTAATAATTATTCACGATACAATGCACGTTACAGCTACAGTTTGGTAACAGTGTTCTATACAGGGTGAGTCATTGAAATGCCCGTCTTCGATATCTTCTTCGTCGTTAGCAGAGTGTTGCATTACGGTTTGTCCAGAATTGTTTAGCTTTTTTTAAATGGAACATCTTATAAATTTTTATATTTTTTCAATGGGCCCATAAACCATTTTTTTTTTATTTTATTTTATGAAACTTCATTGGAAGTTATGACGATTGTTAAAAATCCGATTTTCGAAAATTCCTTATAATAAGCAAGATATTTTTAAAACTTTGGAATGCGATCGTGACGTCAGGTATACTCATTCAGTGGCAGTGAAACAGTGGTGTTTCATGAGAGCAATTTTTATAATGTGTTTAATATAAAAGTATTATTTTCCATGTTATAAATCATACTTCGTTAATATTTAACCTAATACCAACAAAAATTATATTCTTTTAACAATTTTATAGTATTTATTTTATATTTGAGTGTTATTCAAAAAAGTTTGAGAAAACAATGGCGCTGAGAGACACGCCTCCTGGCCGAACCTAACCTACCTATCTTTCTTGTATTCTCACCATTCTCGCGGGAAGGCCAACTTTCAAATTTCTGGCCAATAGAATCATTTTGAGTGTACGTGACGTAACGAAATATTAAATTCGCTATAACTCTTTACTTAATATTTTGATTATGGTTTATGGGCCTATTGTATTTTACTCTCCTATACGGACATATGAATATTTTTTTAGTTTTCCGCGGCGTTGCCATGTTATTCTGTTTATTCTCTAAAAAAGACCAAATACACGCATTGCTTTATAAAGACGTACTGAAGTTTTTTTTATTAGTAAAAAGCAAGATTTTTTCTGTACAACTGTAAATATACTCTACTTTGACATTTTTTTTAAATGTAAATATACAGGTGTTCAATAAAGCGAATATAACTCGTCATTTTCAAATGAAACATCCTATATTTTATAATTCAGTTGTGTGTTTTTATGTATTATCTTTATATGTTATTAAGAGTATCCTATGCCTAAAACCAATAATTTTTGAGATTTTATAATAATATAGTAATAGAAATAATAAAAAAGCAAAGAGTAATGTTTTAGAATATAAGAAAACCCTATGTTATCATTAAGAATCGCCAAAATGCTTTGCTATCGTGAATTGAAAATGTACTCCTATAAGAAATGCATACACTCAGATTTGAATTAGGGTTTCGCGCCAAATGTAAATCTTAACCTCACTAATGTGGTCTGTTGTGAATATATTCTATAATAATCCATATAAAAATTGTGGTACACATTACAATAATCATCATTCATTTCTTGATATATATTAAAGATAAAATGATGTACAGCCATTTCAAAAATTATAGAATCACTGTATAAAAAGATAGCATTTCATAAGTCGGTTTCATATATATATATATATATATATATATATATATATATATATATATATATATATATATATATATATATATATATATCTATACTTCTACTATATTATCATTTCTTTGAAAGTTTATACAAAGGCAACGAAAGAAAAACAATAGACTTTAATATTTAATTAGAAGTCAGGTCAGCCCACACTATCTAGGTGGCCATGACGAACAGTTGAACAATGTGAAAAGTTCTTCACTTGTTTAAGTTGTGGGTGACACACTTTCTTCTGTTTTGTAAGAACAAATTTAATTTTAAGTTGAGGGAAGATTTTCAAATTGTTAAATAAATAAAGTGGCCCCTCGAAAGCAAAGTTTTCAGTGGATGTTTCAACATTGGCACTGCTTTTCAAGGAGGAACAGTCGTAAATGTACCCTACCTAAATAAAAAAGGTTGTATTCATATATTACAAAAAATTTTAGTTACTTATAACTTTTGAATTAACTTTTTTGGATTACTGATTTTATAAATATGTTGAAAATTTTGTTCTTGTAATTTTTTTTTTCATATATAGTGAAAATAATTCAAAAATATCCATTTTTGGGTCCAAAATTTCGATTTTTAAACAAAGTCCATATCGATAGACAACATTGCGCTGATTTAAAATTTTTAAACCGAATTTAATTATCTCTTCCCATTCCTGAGATATTTGCTTTCAAAGTTGCACCTCAAAAAAGTGTGTTTTTTCACAATATCTCTAAAATGTGTAGAGATACAATGTCAACGATTACACCAGTCGATTCTACAGGCAAAGTTACATAAAGAAATGTTTTTTCCGCATATACCTTCTTTAGAACGATTTGGTGAAAAATGAGAAAAATGAAAAAACCGGAATTTCAGGTTTTCGCTTGGAAACTTTTTGTCTCCAAAATTATTCATTTTTCAGACCAAAGTAAATATGAATACGCTGATTCCAAATTTTTAAACCGATTTCAATTATCTCTTACCGTTCTCGAGATATTTGCGTTCAAAGTCAGACCTGAAAAAAATCGTTTTTCAGGAATAACCCTGAAATGAGTCGAGTTACGACCTCGGCGACCTCACCAATCGATTCTATGAGCAAAATTACATAAGTGTACCAATTTTTAGATATTTATTCCTGCGGATACAACTTTTAGAGCAAAAAAACGAAAATCGCAAAAATCGAAAAAACGCCTGATGAACCCCTTGCGATTTTTTTCGATTTTTGGCCATTTTCGTTTTTTCGCTCTAAAAATTGTATCCATTGGAATAAAAATCTGTAAATTGGTACACTTATGTAATTTTGCCCGTAGAATCGATTGACGAAGTTGCCTAGGTCGTATCTCTACCCATTTCAGGACTATTCCTGAAAAACCCCTTTTTTTCAGGACTAACTTTGAACGCAAATATCTGGAGAACGGAAAAAGATAATTAAATTCGGTCCGTAGAATTGACTGGTATAATCGTTGAGACTGTATCTGTACTCATTTTAGAGATATAGTGAAAAAACACACTTTTTTAAGGTGCAACTTTGAAGCCAAATATCTCAGGAATGGGAATAGATAATTAAATTCAGTTTGAAAATTTGAAACCAGCGCAATGTTGTCTATCGATACCGACTATTTTCAAAAATCAAAATTTTGGACCCAAAAATGTGAATTTTGGGATTATTTCAGCTGTATATGAAAAATTTTACAGTGAAAATCTAAAAATTGTAACTTTTTATATTCAAATGTAATTGGAAATAACTTCCAGTTGCACGATAAACACTAGCCTTATAAATTTTTTCAGGTTAGTTACTGTAATTGTTTATTTACTTAGCTACCAAGAAGCCTGTAAAGTGACAATTATATAGAAGGTGGAAATAAAATAACATAAACGTAACATTAAGCTATAAAAATCTTTTATCTACAACTATTGAAATATGGGTACATTATACGTGTGATACTACATATAATATACTACTCATATTACACAAGTGTAATATGAAACGTTATATTACACGCTACACTTTTCTATAATAAATAGAGCATGTAATGTAACATATAACAATTTAATAAACTATTAATTTATTAATAATATATTTTTTGACATAAATATCAATATATATGATTATAAATACAATTTGAATAGTTATTTTGACATTTAAGTGCTACTGTGGCGCCATCTGTTAAGCTATATATGAACTACTCGCAGTTAACTGAATATTTAACAAATAATATCAGATTTTTTATATGCCTGATAGTTGTAGATAAAGTAGAGTATTTGACTCGCATAATATGGCTACATTACACTCGAATGATTAAATATACTCGCTACCGCTCGTATTTTTAATTACATCCTCGGGTAATATAGCCTACATATTATGCTTGTTAAATAATATACTATTAATCCTAATGTGTGCAAAAGAAATATAAATATAAATAAATAAATTTCTGTTTCCAATTTGTATTGTAAATTTAAAAATTCACAGAATTCCAAACCTATTATAAAGACAGTTATCTGCTCGGCTGCTCTTTGTAATTAACAAATTCTTTATCATCTTAATTAGGATTTTCAGGATAGTTCCACCCACGAAAAGTAAGAAAACTTCCAAATTCCGCTGGAAAATCGGGAAATTATTGGCTGCCAACAAATTAAAAACTTGGGGTGGAAATTTTGATTACGTTCTTAATTAAATCTGTTGATATTTTAATTCGCTTTAAATTGATTCTTCCACAAAGCCAGACACAACTTTTCTTTAGACTTTAACCGGGGAGTAATGGATCGGTTGCCGGGAAAAATCAGAGGTGCGGGGTCTCAAAATACCTTAATAGTATATTACGTACCGTGAACTGTAAGTGACAGTTTTTAGGTCGAGAATGTTGTTTGGGAAGTCGAGACCCGAAGGGTCGAGATTTACTAAACATTCGAGACTTCACATATCACTTACAGTTCAAGGTTAGTAAGCTATTTTTTGCAATACCTACAAAAATAATAGAAAAAGAAAAATAGGTTTCAAAATTAACGTCTGTCAGATTGATGTCAAAAATAAAAGTTGAATTGCAATTGAGAGTAAGAGTGCCATGAATGTTTATGATGATGTGGAAACTATATACTTACCATCCACCATGAATTGTAAGTAACACACTTACTGTCCACCGTGCACGGGAAGTGTTTACTATAACCATGGAAACCAAATCTGCAATAAAAGTTCCACTTACTGTGTTTAAATTTTGTTATTAATGGGTAACTTACTGTGCAGGTATTGCAAAAATATATAAATGTTGATTTTAATAAAGAAAACTTGAAATACATTATTATGTATATAAGTTACAATATGACAATTTTAAGACAAATAATTTGATTACCAATTGGAATACGTACGTCGATTTTAAGAAAAAACTCTAGTTAGTTATAAAATTATAAAGTAATTAATTGATGTCAAGCAAACACCTAAGGCAGAACATCAAGACATACGTCGATATTAATAAAAAACTTTAAATATATAAAATAAATGTTAATTTTAATAAATAAAACTTGAAATACATTAATGTATATTTTGATTTTTATTCAAAATAAGTTTAACATTGCTTAGAATATGTCGATTTTAAGAAAAAATTTATTACAATAAAGAATACTTCGATTGAAATCAAGTAATCGTTAAATATATATAAATAATGTTGATTTTAATTCGAAAAAGTTAAATAAAATACACAATATCTTGATTTTAAGACAGAAAACATTGATTATCACTAAGAATACGTCGATATTAATAAAAAAAACTTTAAATATATGAAGTAAATGTTGATTTCATTAACGTAAACTTTAAAGACAATAATGTATGTATTGATTTTAATTCAGAAAACGTTAATTATTGCTTAGAATATGTCGATTTTAAGAGAAAAATTATTACAGTAAATAACAGGTCTATTTTAATCAAGTAAACGTTAAATATATAAAGAGAATGTTGATTTTAATTTGAAAATGTTAAATAAAATACACGATTTTTTGATTTTAATTCCAAAAAGTTAAAGAAAATACAAGATATGTTAATTTTAGGACAGAAAACATTGATTATCACTAAAAAATACGTCGATATTAATCAAAAAAACTTTAAATATATAAAGTAAATGTTGATTTCATTAATATACAATTTAAAGAGAATAATGCATGTATTGATTTTAATTCAGAAAAAGTTCATTTTTGCTTCTAATATGTCGATTTAAAAAAAATAATTTGATTACAGTAAAGGATACGTTGAATGTAATCAAGTAAATGTTAAATATATAAAGAGAATGTTAATTTTAATTCGAAAAAGTTAAATAAAATACACGATTGGTTGGTTTTAAGACAGAAAAAGTTAATTACTTCTTAGAATATATTGATTTTAAAAATTATTAGTTGATTACAGTAAAGAATACGACGATTTTAACCTGAAAAAGTTGATTATTACTAAGAATACATCGATTTTAATATGGAAAATTTGAAATATATAAAATAAATGGTGGTATTAATAAAGCAAACTTAAAAAACATTAATGTATATTTCGATTTTTATTCGAAAAAGTTATATGTCAATTTTAAGACAAAAAAAAAGATTATTAATAAGAATACGTATGCCGATTTTAAGAAAAAAAACTGTAGTTACTTATAAAATTATAAACTAACTTGTAATTACTTGATATCAAGTCAAGTACTTAAGTAATTCACAAAAACTAATCTATTTGATTGGATAAAACATTAAATACCTTGTATAAACAACATATTTACAACAACATCACACTAATTTTCGCTCAAAAACAACTTAAAAACTTAAAAGTATCCCCACTTTTCATACGGCAGCCACAACGACCTCTCAGCGCTTTGACGATTATAAAACCCGTTTTTGCGATCAGTATTCAATTTATTTCTGCTGCTTCATCAACCCCTCAACAATACAGCACAAAAACCTCCCCTTCCCTTGTATAATACATCATAGCAGGCCTTGGATGCTCGCACCTCTCGTACATACAGGGCGTATTGGAAAGCATGGCTCATTGGGTCCAAGTCGTTTGTCATTCGATTACGCCTCGGACGTCACGACAAACAATTGAGATGTAAGGACTAGAAGGTCTGAAATAACCTGGGTGCCTCTAGGAATTATAAAGTGAAGGTCACTTGCGGAAAAAAAAAACCAGCAAAATCAGTAAAATTGTTGTTGGTTTTAATTAGAAAGAGTTCATTACTTGATTACAACAAAATATACTATTTACACATTGTTAATACATGCAAGAAACGGTGAAATTAGTAACACTGTTGTCGAATTTACTCAAGAAAGACATAATTACTTAATTACAACTAAATATACACCTCCTTTGGTGTGTCTAGGACGCCCTCGAACCTACTAACAGAATGGGTGTGGAACCCATGAGGAGAGACTTACGGTGAAAGTGAGAATCACAGGAGTGTCTGCAGTGCTAGTTTACTACTGGAAAAACTTGTTAAACAGTGTTAAAATGCAAGAAATTAGTAACACTGTTGTTGAATTTACTCTTCAAAGTGTGTCAAATGCATTTGACGTTGACAACCTATGATTTTTATGTTGCATCTTAGCTGAAACTCACGGTATATTACTGAGTGTCCGAATATATAGTTGTTATATACTTTGTGACCTGATGTCAATGAGTAAACATATGCAGAGTGAAGTAATTAAAAATGAGTGACAACTCACGGTTATTCTAGTTATAAGTATTGTTGATGCTCATGGATGAATTACTGAATGGTCGACATATTATTCACTGTTTGTGTACTTATTGTATGTGTATGATGATGCCAAGTGCAGTTGACATTAACAATCTGTGTTCCCTACGTTGCATCTTAGCTGAAACTCACGGTATATAACTGAATGTCCGAATATATAGTTGTTATATACTTTGTGACCTGATGTCAATGAGTAAACATATGTAGATTGAAGTAAATAAAGGTGACTGGTAACTCACGGTTATTCTAGTTGTAAGTATTGTTGATGCTCATGGATGAATTACTGAATGATCGACATATTATTCACTGTTTTTGTACTTATTGTGAGCTGATGTCAATGAGTAAACATATGCAGATTCAAATAATTAAAGGTGAGTGGTAACTCACGGTTATTCTAGTTATACGTATTGTTGATGCTCATGGATGAATTTGAATGGTCGACATATTATTCGCATGTTGTAAATGTATCAAGATGTACTATTTGTTTGTGGCCGCAAACGTAGAGAATACCTTCCCCTACCTGGTGGGTGTCTAGGACGCCCTCGAACCTACTAACAGAATGGGTGTGGAACCCATGGGGAGAGACTTACGGTGAGAGTGAGACTCACAGGAGCGTCTGCAGCGCTGATTTATGAATCGAGGATTCATTAGTAGATCTGGGATCTACATGTGTTAGTTCCGTGGTTGTAAGTCTCTCCGGCAGAGTCGTGGGACTCTGTAGGTGGTTACAGTACCCATGTGTGCAAATAGTGGGTATTGGTAATGACGAGGTGCTAGGCCGCATTCACTATGGAGACTGGGCTAAGTACTGGATGTGAGTGAACACGCCAGGAGCTAGGCTTGACTGGCCCATTCTGCTGTGATGATATAGTAATGAGTACTGATACTAGCGTTCAGTACTTGCGGAGTACTTTCTCAAGTCTAGGACTTGGAAGTCGCCTGTCACACCTCCTTTCTATGTCACCGTAAGTCTCTCCCCATGGGTTCCACACCCATTCTGTTAGTAGGTTCGAGAGCGTCTTAGACACCCACCAGGTAGGAAAAGGTATTCTCATCCATAAGCATCAACAATACTTATAACTAGAATAACCGTGAGTTGCCACTCCCCTTTAATTACTTGAATCTGTATATATTTTTTCATTGTCATGAGGTCACAAGGCACAGTCTTGAGTTCGCTTATCTCTGCATAACAACCGCACTATTTGGCACGCACTGGCTAACTAACCCCGGATTAGTGAATGTTTATGTTTACAACCGCCTTTGGATTTCTTTCTCAAGTGGTTCTAAATGAGTTGGACTAAGCCAGAAACAGCGTCTTACGCATCAAGATCGCCAATATCTTTCTTGCAATCAAGGATTATAGCTGAATATCACATGCTAATGTCACTACTACAACTACAACAATTACCAACTCTGAAGGTGTTAGTGAGTTATATAGTGGTGACGAACTTCTCATTATAACTAACCTATACTTAGCTCCCTCCGTCTACCTCATCAACCAATCACCTCACCTAGAGCACCTCTTGTCTCCAGGTCCCCATCTTTACCAGTTTCCAGCTTCATGAACCTCTGAACCTCTCTGTCTGTGTGTGAGCCTCGCTAATGTTCACCCCGGCAGACCGCTTCATCCTCCATTGATCCGGGCACAATGCGCCTCTACCGGTAATAATGAACCGGAACCGGAACCGGACGACTGCAGCTGCCTTCTGGCGGAGGGACCACGCGATGTTGTGTATGAATATATGGCGGCGTGGATGGAATGCTAATGTTGCTACTGCTACTGATTTACGAACGGAGGAGTGTTAGGGAGTTATATTGTGGCGAGTAACTTCTTATTGTTACAGTTTCTTTGCCTAATCAACTGTGTTCTTATTGTAAAATACTCAACATTCTGCTTATTGTATTTACACCATAGATTATATACTGTGAGTTTCAATTGAGATGCAACATATTCGAATCTGTCATTAGTCATTACTATGGATAGCACTTATTATATGACACCGTATCGTTCCAGGTAAAATGCAATATAGGAAACATAAGTTGTCAATGCAATGAAATGAACTGTCTAATAAACTTATAATACAATGTTTACCAATGAAGAATACATTCAAATGATTAGATTTCAAGACAGTACATTGCAGTATTAGTATTTATTTAATAAGAATCCATGGCGTTAATACAAGCATTGTAAAGATATGGCAATAAACATTTCACATTCCTTGACCTGACGGCACCGTTCTCTTGTTCTCTCTTTAGGAACCGTTCCTCTAAGTTATACAAAACACACATTGTCATTCCAGTTATAACAATTGTCACAACCATGTACATGAACTCATGACATAGAAAGAAGGTGTGACAGGTGACTCCCAAGTCCTAGACTTGGGGAGGTACTCCGCGAGTAGTGAAAGCTATTATCCCAGATCTACTTATGAATCATCGATTCAGAACCAGCGCTGCAGACGCTCCTGTGAGTCTCACTCTCACCGTAAGTCTCTTCCCATGGGTTCCACGCCCATTCTGTTAGTAGGTTCGAGGGCGTCATAGATACCCACCAGGTAGGGGAAGGTATTCTCTACGTTTGCAGCCACAAACAATTAGAACATCTTGATACATTTACACCATGCACAATAAATACACAAACAGTGAATAATATGTCGACCATTCAGTAATTTATTTATAAGCATCAACAATACTTATAACTAGAATAACCGTGAGTTGCCACTCACCTTTAATTACTTGAATCTGCATATGTTTACTCATTGACATCAGGTTACAAGGTATATACCATCTATATATTCGGACACTCAATGATATACCGTGAGTTTCAGCTAAGGTGCAACATAGGGAACATGGGTTGTCCATGTCAAATGCACTTGGCATCATCATTTACTCTTTTATAAATAACAAATAATAAATAATGTGACAGTCATGGATGTAATGCTAATGTAACTACTACTACAACTGATTTACTAACTCCTAGAATATTAGTGAGTTATATACTGGTGACCAACTTCTCATTATAACTAACATATAACTACCTCCCTCCATCTATCTCATCACCCAACCACCTCACCTAGAAGCACCTCTTGGCCTCGGTCCCCACCTTTACCAGTTTCCACCTCATGAGCCTCTGAACCTCTCTGTCTGTGTGTGAGCCTCGCTGATGTTCACCCCGGCAGACCGGTTCAGCCTCCATTGATCCGGGCACAATGCGCCTCTACCGGTAATAATGAACCGGAACCGGAACCGGACGACTGCAGCTGCCTTCTGGCGGAGGGACCACGCGATGTTGTGTATGAATATATGGCTGCGAGGACGGAATGCTAATGTTGCTACTACTACTGCTGATTTACGAACTCTTGAACTCTTGAAATGTGTTAGTGAGTTATATAGTGGCGAACAACTTCTTATTGTAAGTTTTTAGTTCGTTGGTTTGTGTCATCAACTGTTATAGTTTCTTTGCTTAATCAACTGTGTTCTTATTGTCACGTAATCAACATTCTTGTTAGTGTATTTACACCATGGATAATATACCGTACGTTTCAGCTAAGATGCAACATAGGGAACATAGATTGTCAATGTCAAATGCATGTGTCATTATCATTTACTCATTTATAAATAATAAATAATGTGGTAGTCGTAGGTGGAATGCTAATATCAATACTACAAATGATTTACTTATTCTTGAAGGGTGTTAGTGGGTTATATTTATTGTGGTGAACAACTTCTTACTGTAAGTTTTTGTTGAGGTTAGTTTGTGTAACTGTTACAGTTTCTTTGCTTAATCAACTGTGTTCTTCTTGTCATCTATAGTTTTGTTACTTAATCAACATTTTTCTTATTGTATTTACATCGTACATTATATACCGGAGGTTAGTTGCTCCCTTGAAGCTTAATACAAATAATAATTTAGTTAGCTTTAGTTTTTATACAAAGTATTTGATATCTTGTTAAGAAATTAAGTACGATCACAAAACATTAACATAAAGAGAAGCGTAAGTAAAATAAAATAAATTAAATTTATTCAGCATCCCCCTCTGTATCATCTTCGTTTGTCAGGTTCTTGTTCGAAATACCTTATTACAGAATTCACCATATTCTGTGCACAACTTCCTAAATTTTTTGCTCGATTTTTTGACATTTTTCAAGAATAATATCATTTTTTGACATTTGGAGAATGGCAACGTTGTACAGGAGTACCAACCATTTATTAGTAAAAGACACTAAGTTCCGTGTATTTTACTGGGTATATGCTGGGGATAGTAATATTGCTGTTTTGGCTACAATTTTATTACTAGGTATGACGTACGATCACATTTTCGTGAAAAAGACTATATATAAGTTATTCAATACTTTTAATTTGTAGTTTTAAAATTAGTTTGTTACTGCAGTTCAAAATATTTTTAATTCATTTCATACCTAAAATTTCCTTCATAAAATTTGTATGACCAATATGACAGTTATTTTTGACGTTACTAAAACCGGAACCGAATTTACCTTGATTCATGTATGCAAATACATTCCTTATATATTTCTTTTACTATTTTTAATTTTAGAACAAAACTGCTTCATATTTACTTATTTTATCTTTTAAACTCACTTACATTATATTTGACATATGTCAAAATTTGTGAACATATGAATAACTCATCTGTTTTATAAAAATTCCTTGGCCTAAACGATACATAAAATTAATATAATTTATATATTTTTTTCTATCTAGCTAGAAGTTATATATAAACGTAATTATGCAGATCGGTAGAAAATTATAAAATCTTTATATTTAATAATAACGTAATTTGCGAAAAAATTGTATTTAGAGGTATTTTTTTAGGAAAAACGGTTTAAAGCTTCAAGTAAAGTACTACTTCCGGTTAACCAATTGTACTCAAAAACTAATCAGTTCATCATATTTGAATATAAGTCTTAAATACCAAAAATTATATTTTTTACATGTATCGTATTGGAGTTATCGTGGACGAAAAATCGTCACAGACACACACACACACACACAGACACACACACACACACACACACACAGATATACAGACATCACGCTAAAAATAATGAAATCGTATTCTAGGGACCCTAATTCGTGCTCATATGTTGAAAACTCACACTCGAGAAATCTGACCAAAAACAATACCTCCCTTATCTACATATTGATAGGCGGGAGGTAAAAATGGTAAAACAAACTTCAAATCTTTCATTTGGTAACCACAAAACGTTCTACTGCACTGAGATTATAATAACTTCTAGAAATTCCAATAACACCTCAATGTTTGCTCAAACTTCGCTAGTCTAGAATTCTAATCCGGAATCTCCTGCATTATAAAACAATCAGCTGCAGCTTGTAGGAGAATTAAATTTTAAAGATCCCGAATCACGGTGGCGTTCACGTGACGTCATTACGCCTTGTGACAGATTGAAGCCGACAGTTGCACATCGTGAATTAAATAAACGTTGCTATGACAACGCGGTTTTTTAGCAAACATTCACGGAATGCTGGAAATGTTTTAGTTGGAATTTTGCCGGCTTTATTAAGCAAATAAAACTTTCATTCTGATTTCAAAATGCAAAAAGCAAGGTTTAAACTTAATTTTACATGGTAATCATCAAAATATTAAACCTGCTATAGTAGAGGCTTAGATATATGAAATTCACTTTCGGATAAGCCGATTGGTCCTTAGTTTTATGGGACTTGCGGTAATGGTTCATTTAGGCAGGTACTTTCTTCTGTCGTATGATGTTAAGTGTTGTACCACAAATTTCCTTTCGAAATGTTTCCTAATTATGTACTTTTAAATCTACATTAAAATATTCACATGATAATGCAGTTTAAATGTACGTCTTTTAATTTCAATTTGAAAATTGAGAAGAGAATAATTTATTAAAATAAATGCAACTATAAATTTGAAATAGACAGTTATTGACATGAATATAAGAAATATTTGGCTGTTTAAGAAGATTTAATGTTATTTATATTCGTATTTCGGCTTATAAGGCCATTATCAGGAAATACACAGAAATTTTTTGGTATTTATACATAGAAGAACAAAGGCAGAACATAAGTAAGCGGAGAGATCAACAAAAATATAACTATGTCAAGTTGTTCATTCATATGATTTTTTTTCAATTGGATTTCCAATTATTCTAAAATCTCCATTATTAGTTATTAGAGGTATACGCGGTCAGTACGTAACGTAACGTAATTTCTGTTCTTGCAGTTTTTAGTAGTGTATGTATAAAAATGTAAATACTAATATGTAGAGATCCTGGGAATATAATTTTGTGGACGTAAGTCATGCTGAAAACAACATTCGAAAGAAATAGTTCAAAATCTAGCAGAAGTTCAGCCGTCGACGTCGAAAAAACGGAGTTGCAAATATGTATCCTATGACGAGAAGAATATGTTGTTACTTTTTAAGTGATACTTTTAAGTTAGGATAATTTATAACTCCTGACCACAAAGCTTCCTACCCCTCCATAAAAGGTTGTAAAATCAGCAAAAGTCGGTTTCATATACATCTACTTCTACTATATGAAATGAATTAAAAATATTCGGAAGTGCAATAACAAACAAATTTTAAAACTACAAATTGAATGTACTAAAAATCATATATATGTAGAATGTATGTTGCACACATCAGATTTTTTCATATTGAAATCATCTTTTACATACATAAACATCATTAATCAACAAATACAAGTCTGCAATATCTTCCCTTTATGTTATTTCACCAAGTTAAGAAGTTTGATTACATCAATAATCTGGGTACAAATTAATCGCATCTATATTAAACTACGGTCGTTTGGCTGTATATTAATTAGACTAATCAATGAAATAATGTACAGCAAAGCATTGCTCATAATTATCCAACTAACAAACATCATGCTTTGACAAGTATTCAATCCCTGGTATCGAGGTAATATATCGACGAGTCCTAACCTGCTTACAGACAGGTCTGTTCGTGACTGATCCCATATCGTAAATACATGTAACGGCTTGTTGGATTGGTCTTCATGTCAACCTGTGTTTGATTGGTTACATAACTGTTAGTGGAGGTTCAAGTGTTTATCAAATTCAATGTCTTATATCTCAATTCACTCAATTCAGAACTGTAGAAGTGTTGAAAACGGCAAGTAAAGACGGTATTGGAAGATTTGTTGATTGGTTTTTGGGAGATATGTAAAATGGTGATTGTAGGAAAGAAATGTAACACATAATGTTGATTTCTATAAAAATCTTTGATTATAAGATAAAAAATAACTGAATTGAATCTAACACAACCTAACCTATCCTAATAAAACTTTACCAAACTCAACTTAACCTAACGTAACCCAATCTAATCCAAATCAAGGTAACCAACCTAACTCAACCTCACCTAACACAATCTAACCTCACCTAACTTTACCCAACCTAACCTAACCTAACACAACCTAACCTAATCTAACCCAACGTTACCCAACCTAATCTAATGTAACCTAACCTAATCAAATTAGGTTAGATTAGGTTGGTTTAGGTTAAGTTAGATTAGGTCAGAATAGTTTAAGTAAAATTAGATTAGGTTAGGTTGGCTTAGGTTAAGATATATTAAGATAGTATGGTTTAGGTTACATTATATTAGGTTAGGTTAGGTTGGGTTATATTGCATCGATATTTTGTATTAAATAGCTTTAATAACAAATAAACACCAATTTCAAGGTCAACCAAGTCTGACCGCCGAGTTGACAACATTTTCATTATTAAACGCAACATTTTTGTTGCAATCTAAGATATTTTATATTAAAATTACTACTTTCAGTAAAGTAATCTATTTAAATTCAATACTTTTTTCTTATAAGCGTCTATATTATTCAAAATAATTTTGATTTTTTTGATAATACCTGTCTGTAATATGAATTATCATGTGATTATACCTCTATAACTTGTTGAATCAACTACTAATCAAGATACTACTTACAATAATTTACACCTAAACAACCATTGCTAGATTCTTCGCCATAAAGCAACCTTAATTCACCCCATGGAAACTTTGAGAACCCCTGCTTGACCGTATTGCAAGAAAGAACCACCTCCACCTCCGTTGGCAAGACATCAACAGAGATTGTCTGATGACACCGCAGCCGGTAAAACAGCGCGGACATTACCGGCCAAGGGGAGCAGACACTCGCCGAGTTTGGAGTTAATCAATTATCGATCCAGATGTGTTGCTTGTGTTGCTCATTTGCTACCGTGGAGTTTGTCACAGGCTCAAACTTTCCTTAACACCTTGTTGGTGTCGGTTTTGTTTCATATTTTACCTTTCGGGTTCATTTCGGATGTATATTGTACGTATAACGTGTCGTAAACTGTAATGTAATAAATAAATTAAATTAAATAAAAACACTTGGAATAATAATTATTCCTTCTGATGATGGCATAAACGCCGAAATTGTGCAATAAAGGATTATTGTTTAAACTGTGGAACAAAAACCAAGTGATTTAATTTAATTTATTTATTTAATCATGTTCCACCAAGTGCCAACAGTCGCATCAATAGATTTTGTAAAATAATGTTACTTACAAAATAATAACTGATTTATTCAAATTTGTAGGCTGTACCGTTGATTGAAAAATATATAGATAGGCAAGCTTATGAGAAAATTCGTTTCACCTACATAACTGTGTGTCTGGTTGCATTTGGGTTAATATCAGGCGTTTCTGTCAAATATTATAAAAAAAGAGCAAACGTCAAATCATTAATAATACAAATTAGTTCTATTTTAAAATATACCAATGAATGAAAGAACCATTTTAATAGATACCAAAAAAAATCAGTAAATATGTAAAACATGTTTATTTATCTGATATTTTTATCTGTTTAATTCCGCAAAGTAGTTGATGGAATCATGAACGAGATGGCTCTGTCGAATCTGATTCCAAAACAGCGGTACGCAAAAACATACAGGCTTGCCTATCTATATATTTTTCAATCAACGATATAAGAGATGTAGAAATAATAAAAATAATCTTTAAATTTGACGTAATTTTTATGATACATACAAAACAATAACAGATTTATTCAAATTTGTAAAAGACAGTTCTTTTTAACTGCTAGAAATGATAATGAGGGAAGGTGATGAGAGAAACGGGATTCTATATTAGAAGAAAAGGTAGTGCGTAGCTTTTGCGGACGATATAGCCTTAAAAAGATCAAAACTAACTAACTAAATTACTTTATACAGTATTTTTCTTACATGCTTTTTAAACTTAATATTGCTCTTAAACGGTCAAAAATAGATTTTTACATATATTATTTTTTATACAGTATACTTTTAGACAGTACATTTATAATTGTATATTTTATCACAATAATTATTATATTATATATAATTAAATTGTAAAATACACATTTAATGTTAAAGAATAATGAGTCAGACAAGCAAGAACGTAAAAATCTTGTAATTTAAAGTATAAAAGTAATAAAGAAATGAATATTTGATCATTTTAAAGTTTACCGCAATTTTTTACATGAATTATTATAGAATACAGGGTGTTTCAGTACTAGTGTAACAAACTTTAACAGCTTATTCCTGACGTCATTTTGAGCCAAAAATGTCATATGAACATAGGTCCTATCTCATGTAGTTACCAAAATAAAAGAGGTTGAAGTTCAATAAATAACACAAAATTTTCTAATTTTCGTAATCAACATACTTTCGGAAAACAAGAGTTATATTAAAATGTCATTCCTTAATTGTATTATTGACAATAGTGCGTGAACTATCCTAAGTAAACCCTTATTATGACACTTACTAACCGTTTCACGTTACGCATATGAATAACTAATTATTTCATTAACAATATGGATCAGTTAATTTGCTGACGTTAATTAAATTTGCTCATTAAATCTACAGCACAAACGTGTCACCGACACACATTATTGGGAAAAATTAATTATTTCTGAATTGCCGTGTTTATAACTTGATGTGCACATCATATTGGTTTTGTTTTTTCATTTTTTCAGGTATTTGTTCAAATAATTGAGTTTTTTTGATGAAAATTATATGTACTCTGTTAAATTATCATTTATTTTGAAATATTTAACGTATTTTTTGTTAAAATCAACAATCCATTTGGTATAATCAACTTTTTTTACTGAAATCAATATGTTTGCTGTTGTAAGCAACGTTTTCTGTATAATATCAACATATATTATGTTGTAACTAACGTTTTATTGATAAATACATTTATCCAACACCGTGTAATTATAACGATATAAGTATGCTGTTTTTAGATAAATAAAGTAGGTCATAAGTCACTAGTGAGCTAAATATATTAGCTCACTGTTTTTTGGTTCGTATAGTAACTACGTTATAAAACCTTCTCTACACTATTTTGTTCCTAAATGTCATGTCGAAATTCCATCTGTCAAAAATCTTATATGTATTTTATATGAATGATTAAAATGTGTTGGATAAAATGTTGTATGGCACACGTGTGTTAATTACCTAAGTCACTTGAAAAAATACCAAAACGGCCTCGTGAGCTAAACTTTTCCCACGTGACTTATCTGTAATGTAACACACTTGTACCATAAATAACTATTAAAAATTTCAAAGTGTAAAAAAATAGTTCCCGTATTTCAGAAGTACTTTAACTATATCATATTATTTCTTTATTAATATTCTATTACTAACAATATTTTTTTGTTACAGGTATGCTATTCGATATTACTTCTTAAAATGGTAAGAACTTCAGCTACATCACTTATTGTGATCGTTCTTTTTGTCGCGAGTTATGCTTGCTGATTTTTTAATATCACTTAAAGTAAAAGAATTGATTTTTTTGCTATGAACTATATGTGGAATTAACGAAACTCCGTGTTATAAAAAGTTGAAATCTGCATAGAATCTGCATTTGGGAGATCCTGATTAAAATTGCCTATAATTAAAAAAGCTTTGATCCTTCAAAGGATTCGTTAATGTTTCAGAACTTTTTAATTTGAAAGGAACTCTATAGACTGCAATATTTAAATTGCTGTATCATTTGGATGATTACTACATAGAAATAGACTTATCTTAAATATAAAACGTGTACAACACTGTTAGTTTTTGTTCAAACTAGCAACGTAGCGTTCAAACTCGCACAGAAGACATTTAACATGTTCACTTGCCTCCCCTCCAATAGACTGCATTAGTGTAACGGTCATTTTGTGGCGCCAAATTCAAACTGAAACCCTAACTCGCCTCTGCTGATTTATACGCCCATGTTATTCTTATGGGAATCAAAATATGCTATCTTTAAACTACTACAAAGTATTATAAAATGCAAATCTTAGCTATTAAACCTTATAAATACTAATCTCCAATGTTTTATCTATCTTCTAATGTAATATACACAACCAAAAAAACATAATATTATTTAATAAACTACAATTTAAACAGTAGGTGCAAATTTCTGAAAAAGTATGTCGTAGCTGTCTTAGTATTCAGTTGAACCTGTCACTTTAACTTGGCGTTTTTAACCTGCTGCACCAAGTAACGACATATGTTACTATTACTATTTGCAATACTACTTTCTTTAAAATCAAATTTTTCTGAATTTATTCTTTTATTTGTACTTTTTTTGTACGGAAAGCAAAGAGTAATGTTTTAGAATATAAAAAACCCTATATTATAATTAAGAATCGCCAAAATGCTTTAATATCGTGAATTGAAAATGTACTCCCATAAGAGATGCAAACACTCAGATGTGAATTAGGGTTTCGCGCCAAATGTAAATCTTAACCTCACTAACGTGGTCTATTGTTGTAGTTGTCCACATTTCTGGTTGCCGTCACTGGAGTTATGATTTTTGTTTGTTAGTTTTAAGTTTAGTTTGTGTGGGATTTGTTTTGACATTTTGGAACTTTGTTTTTCGTGTTTATATTTCGGTGTTTGCAATATTGTGGAGTAGTTTTTTCCATGAAACAATAATACGCCAGAGTCGTAATTTTATAAATGTGTTGATTCAACTTTAAAATAAACAGAGATACAAATGTTCCAGCTTTTATTTTGTTGATATACGATATAAATATAGGATTATATTAACGTTTACCATATTGTTTTTTACGTTTTACTACGCTGGTAATTTGAATACGTTTCTATATAGATTTGATTACAACAATAATTGGATTTTAAACGAAATGACAGTATTTTTATTATATAAAAACCTTTACAAGTACAAATAATTCAGTATCAAATTGAAGTTACATTTCTTAAATTTTGTACAGATCTTTTTTCATTGAAATTACAATCAGAACAATGGCTACAATAAAAAAATCTGTTAAACTATAAGAAATACACACTTATTTACAAAAAGACAATGTTGTTATATTATATTTTAGCTTTAATAAAGAATATAATGATTTTAAGAAAAAAAAAGTTGATTACTACAAAGAATTAGTTCATTTTACTAAACAGGCACAATTTGATTACAATAAATATTATCACCCAGATTTATAAAAGTGTTTAGCCACTAACCCGGAAAAGTTATATATTTCATTTTATTTACAACATAGAAAACAAGTAGTGATTTACGACCATCAAACTTCCGATTCACAAACTGTTATACGTGGAGTACCACAGGGGTCTATACTTGGCCCTATACTGTTTATTTTATACATTAATGGCATAAAAAAAGTTTTAGAGTCACACAAATAAAGTGTGTTCTCAAACAGGGGGCTGCAAGACAATATATTTGGGTAATGCCATATCTCTATGTTATACCTCATCTAAGGTATGCAACACACACAAAATAGCAATGTGCTTCATTTTGTACTTGTTACATAATATACTATTTTTATTCTAGCCGCCGTTTAATTTCTTCGTCGCCGTATGTAGAATCAGCCAATAAGAAGTAACTTGTACAATAGAAATCTGTAATATCGCCCTAAATGTCACTATAGAAACTAGATAACCTAAGAATATAGTTACTAAAAATTATGAATAATTCGCTTCGCTCGTTTTGACAATTGCATGCGAGGCACACAAAGACACTTACTCTGAATAACACATGCTATTTTTTCTTGAAACGTAGAAATTTTAAAAAATAAATTACTATTTGACGTTTAATATGTAGGTTACCTGTCAGTTATTCATAGTTTTTAGGAACTTTATTCTTAGATTATCTAGTTTTTATAGTGACATTTAGGGCGATATTACAGATTTCTATTGTACAAGTTACTTCTTATTGGCTGATTCTACATACGGCGGCGAAGAAATTAAACGGCGGCTAGAATAAAAAATTATATTACGTTGGCATAGAAATTAAACTTCAACTTGTCAATCACGTCACAGAAGATGTCACTTTTATGACGTTTGAAGAAAAAAATTATTATTTATTTCCAATTGACTGACAACATATAGTCGTAGCGCCATTATCCTCGCTTAGAATTGCAAACTCAAACTCAAACTCCGTCACCATTTCCTACCCATCCTACCCATCCTAGTCCTATCCTTTGGTGTGTATTTCAATCAGGATGTCTTATTCCTTATTGATTAAGGCTACCCTCTTCAAAGTCTCTTGAGCGGAGGCGACAATGCTAATACGTACCTCAGGTCTGGATTAAAACGACGTTTGATTAAGTCTCAAGAACGCTTGGACGAGGACGATTGACGGATAGGGATATGATTGACGGGGTAGATTATAAGATGGGTTGTTGTTAGGATATGTATAGATAACTGGTCAAGGATGTTGGAGGATAAATATGAAAATGTTGTAGTATAGTAGCTGTGAGGATTCTAGGCCATGCTGATGACTAAAGAGCGGATTATATGCACTAAAAAAGTGTCAAAATATACATGCAATATGCATTAAAAAAATATCAAAATATGCATGATATATGCAAAAAAGTTATAAATATGCACTTTACAATACAAATATACAAAAAAATAATGTCATGAGGCTCGTTTTACTGATATCATTTTCTTATTTCTATTTTTACATGCAGTGTCTTATTTGGAACATTGCATGAAATGTATAAAGACAATATATATCACAGGTAATTCTAACAAAAATCTTGAATTCATATTCGTATTGAAATTTACAAAAGCTCTTTTTTGAAACAAAAATCAAAAAAGTCATCTTTAACGAGAAAGTTGCTATATGCTGCTTATATTTTTAATACATTTTTTTCGGCATTACTAATTGTTGTAATAGTTCCAAATATACGAATTTCAGTGACAGATATTATTTACTTACCTTACTTACAAAATAAGAATTACTTAAGTTCTAAGCAGTTCTAAAACACTGATAGAATAACTTTTTTTTGTTCAGATGAGAAATTAAATATGATTGTAATGGTTTCAATGAGTACATTTTGTATAAATGCTCACTTGTTGAAAGTGCGATCAAAATTATATTTCTTGTAATATACTGTTTACGAAAAAGAACAAAATTTGTCAAAAATTAATTTTTGTTTTTGAGAAAAGTCTTAAAATGTGCACTAATATGCAAAAAAATCAAAATATGTAATAAAGTATCATTAAATGCAAAATATGCATTATTTTTTTTTGATATTTGGCATTAATTTTTGATGAAACGTGAACATATGAAAACAGTTTGTTGATATGCCTAATATAAACAACACATGCAATTGCATAGAATCCGCTCTTTACTGATGACCATGCTCATCCACATCTGCTGCGGATGACCATGGTCATCCAGATATACCACTTTTTGACAGTTCTTCAGCAACCCCTTAGGATTTAGGGGTTAGGGGTTGCTGAAGAACTGTCGAAGAGTGGTAGATCTGGATGACCATGATCATCAGCAGTAGCCTTGTTTTCGGCTACTTATCTATTAATTTCTCATTGTAGTTTTGTAGCAATAAATGTTCAGGTTTCTTTATTTTCTCAATCAAATACAACAAATCTTTTACCTTAGTTTCAGTTCATATTTTGTCACCATGATCGTCCGCAAACGGCAAACACGGAAAACAAAACAAAGCATGCTTCTCGTTATAACCACAAATCCAGTTGTTTCTTAATTTTTTTTTAATTGTCTTTTATTTTCTATATTCATTTTGAAACATGTATTTCAATTAAAGTCAAAATGCAATTAAGGTAATAAACAAGTCATATTATTTTTACATATATTTTAATAATGTACTGATATGATTAATTAATAATAGGCATTTTAATTTAAATTTTTGATAGTTCTACAGCTCTGCTCTATTGAAAGTTTCTGATTAGAAACTAAAAACTAAAAAAAACTAACGATATATGAAAAGTCTTAACAACTATGTAATTTTATCCCCTGCTTCGCCAGTTCTACCATTTCTCGGCAAAAACCCTCCATTTCTTACATATCTCATTATAAGTTTATGAAGTTTTCGCATCAAGTCTCATGCGAGATAATTAATTATGGCTTAAAGTGCAGATTAATTTGACAGGTGACGAGATTTTTCATCATCTCTGCACCTGCGTGTGTCAACATGTCCTAACAAGTCCTAACAAGTTCAAGCTTGTCGTTTGTCACAGATATTGGGGAATAGATGACAGATATTAGCTTAATAACGCGGAAAGTATGGCCGATTTATTTAATTTTTCTTGTAGATCTATCACAACAAGAATGTGTCGTATTTTATGGTTCATATTTATGTTATTTTAACAATAAAGTGTTCTTTTGTATTAAGATTGATTATTATTATTAATACATAATTATGGTTGTTTGATTTCTACAAAGATTGTGTTTGATTTCTTTCAAGAATATGTTTAATATATTAGAAATATGTTGAATTTAACAAATAAAATGTTGCTAAACTATTTTCACAATGCGACAATAAAAGAAAGTTGGATTTTATTCAAAAATTGTTGATTATGTTGATTACAAGAAATAATGTTGATTAATATAAAGTCATTGTTGATTTCTATGAAAAATATGTTGAATTCAACAAATTTAAGTGCTGCAGAGCTACATAACCACCCAAAATTTAAAATAAAAATACGTATTATTAATTAATCAATCAATCAGTCAAATGATCAATTTTGTTTTTTATAATCAAAGTTTCCTGTACTAAAATCGACTTATTTCTCAGAATCATCATTTTTGTTATTAAAATCAATGATATTTAATATACATTTAAGTTTTTCTTTACTAAAATCAACATATTACTTCCTGTAATGTGTTTTCTTTCTTAAAATCAACAACATTTATGAAGTATTCGAAGGTTTCTTTCTAAAAATATATATGTCATTATGTATTATTTTTATTTTTTGTTAGAAACATCATTTTTGTTATTAAAATCAATGTTCTTTATGGTAGAATTAAGTTTTTCTTTAGTAAATTAAACACATGATTTGTTTTAATGTGTTTTCTTTCTTAAAATCAACAATATATATGAAGTATTCTAAGGTTTTTTTCTAAAAATCTTCATGTTTCTATAAAATCAATACATAATTTCATGTAATCTGATTTCTTTCTTATAATCAACATCATGTTTGAAGTATTCGAAGGTTTCTTTCTTAAAATCAATATGTTTCTAAAAAATCAATACATGATTTACTGTATTCTTTTTTGTTGAAATCGCCATTTTTGTTAATAAAGTCAATAACCCGTATTACGAGCTCACTTTTATTATAAAATCGCGATTTTAACGCTCGCTTTTACGTCATAATCTTATGTAAAAAGAAGCATTAAAACGGCGATTTTGTTATAAAAGCGAACTAGCTTACTTTTATAATAATATCGTGATTTTAACGCTCATTTTTACATAAGATTATGACGTAAAAGTGGACGTTAAAATCGCGATTTTATTATAAAAGTGAGCTCGTAATATGGGCCAATGTTTTTATGTTAAAATTAAGTTTTTCTTTACTAAAATCAACGCGTGACTTTCTGTAATCTGTCTTCTTTATTAAAATCAACATCATATTTGAAGTATTCTAAGGTTTCCTTGTAAAAATCTTCATGTTTCTATTAAAATCAATAATCTTTATTTTATAATCAAGTTTTTCATTACTACAATCAATACATTATTTGATATTCTTTCTTAAAATTCGCTACAAAATCAAGTGTTTCTTTACTAAAATCAATAATCTATGCATTCTTCCTTAAAATTCGCTACATTCCAACAACTAACATCGTGTGAACTAGTGAAATATTAGTAACTCCTCTCTCAGCGACACATCCGATGAGAGTGACCGCTGGTATTTAGCTGTAGGCCCGTGTTGAATTCCCGCAATGAAGGCGACTACGAAACGCTGTTAATTCGTCGATTATCGCTCCATTAACACTGGAATTACTGCCTGATTACTTCTGCCAATTTCACAGCATCTTCAAAGCTCATTTGCCTGCTCCAGGAAGTTATAAGTTATTATAGATGTGGACCTTAAGTCATATTGCTTTACTTTAAAACGTCTTTACTGTGGTGGTTTGGTATAGTTTGGACTGTTGTTGAATTGAGTTTTTCTTTACTAAAATCGGTTCATGATTCCCTGTAACTTTTCTTTCTTAAAATTAACACCATAATTAAAGTATTCTAAGGTTTTTTTCTTAAAATCCATGTGTCTATAATAATCAATATATGATTTGCTGTATTCTATGTTTTTTTTTTGTTAAAGTCATCACTTTTCTTATTAAAATCAATGTTGTTTTTAACAGAATTAAGTTTTTCTTTCAACATATGATATGCTGTAATATGTTTTTTCTTTCTTAAAATCAACAGTTTTGTTTCTAAAATCATGTGCTGAATGTTATTTTTTTATAATCAAAGTTTTCTGTACTAAAATCAATACATAATTTGCTGTATTTTTTTTTATTTTTTGTTAGAATCATCATTTTTGTTACTAAAATCAACACATGACTTGCTTTAATTTGTTTTTCCTACGACCACTGTTAAAAATAGTATTTTTAACGGTTGTTTAGCAAGTTAAAAATAACAGTTTATAACACAGTAAATACTTTTAAAACATTGCCATTGACAACGTGTTAAAAGTAAAAAACAAATTTACTTTTAACACGTCTTATGTTCAGTTGTTCATAACAAATACATCATGACCTGTCATAAATGTCATTCTAATGCTTAGTTTTTATTTACTAATAGGTACATAACTGTGGTCGTAGGAAAAATAGTGTATGATATTTGTGTTAAAAGTGATTTTATTTCGTTCGTGGGGTTTGTTAAACTCGGCTTCGCCTCGTTTCAAACTTCCCCACTCACTCATAAAATGTCACTTTTAACACTTATATCATAAATAACTATTTTCTTTTCTTAAAATAAACATCATGTTTGAAGTATTCTGTATTCTATATTTGTTTTCTTAAAATCATAATTTTTGTTATTAAAATCAATGTTCTTTATGATAGAACTAAGTTTTTCTTTAGTAAATGCAACACAATATGTTTTAATTTGTTTTCTTTCTTAAACTCAAGATCATGTTTGAAGTATTCTAAGATTTATTTCTTAAATTCTATATGTTTCTATTAAAATCAAGTTTTTCGTAACTAAAATCAATAATCCATACGTTATTCCTTAAAATTACCTACGTTCTATCAACTAAGAGAGTGTGAAATAGTGAAATATTATACTCTGTTTCTAACTATAGACACTAACTAGAAATTCTAGTGAGAAAATCAAAGCCTGTGATTGGCTGCTGCGCCATTTCATAAAGTCGTATTTAACCAGACAAAATTTCAAGTTAACCTTCTCAAACGTAATTGAAACTTCAAACTCTCAATAGTTGTTAAATCACTTGGTAAATTTGCACGTGTTTTTCGTTTCATTTCTGTTTATTTCAGAACTACCAGTATTTCACTAACCCTGTGGTGTAAATGTGACTTCGTCTAGTGCTGTCTATAGTTTAAAAACGGAATATAAGAGAGTGCGAACTAGTGAAATATTAGTAATGACTCTCCGAACGACACATCCGATGAGAGTGACCGCTGGTATTTAGCTGTAGGCCGGTGTTGAATTCCCGTAATAAAGGCGACTACGAAACGCAGTTAATTCGTCGAAAATCAACACATAATTTGTTATAATTTATTATCTTTCTTAAAATGAACATCATGTGAAAGTATTTTAAGGTTTCTTTCTTAAAATATGTATAATTCTATAAAAATCAATACATGATTTGCTGTATTCTGTTTTTTTTTAATCATTATTTTTGTTATTAAACTCAATGTTCCTTATGATAGAATTTAGTTTTTCTTTACTAAAATCTGCATATTATATGCTGTAATATATGTTTTCTTTCTTAAAATCAACAGTTTGGTTCTAAAATCAATGTTATATTTTATAATTAATGTTTTTTTTTAACTAAAATCGACTTTTTTCTTATTTTAATCAACATCATATTTAAAGTATTGTAACATTTCTTTTCTATAGTAAATTCAACATATGATTTCCTGTAATCTGTTTTCTTTCTTAAAATGAACATCATATTTGAAGTATTCTAAGGTTTCTTTCTTAAAATCTACATGTTTCTATTAAAATCAATGATATTTATCAATCAATGAAGACATGATTTCCTGTAATTTGTTTTCTTTCTTATAATCAACATCTTGCTTAAAGTATTCTGTTTTCTATGTTTGTTTTCTTAAAAATCATCATTTTTGTTTTTAAAGTCAATGATCTTTACGATAGAATTAAGTTTTTCTTTAGTATATTTAACACATAATTTGTTTTAATCTGTTTTCTTTCTTAAAATCAACATCTTATTTGAAGTATTCTAAGGTTTCTTTCTTAAAATCTACATGTTTCTATTAAAATAAATGTTTTTTATGATAGAATTAAATTTTTCTTTAGTAAATTCAACACATTATTAGCTTTAATATGTTTTCTTTCTTAAAATCAACATGTTATTTGAAGTATTCTAAAGTTTTTTCTTAAAATCTACATGTTTCTATTAAAATCAATGATCTTTATGATAGAATTAAGTTTCTCTTTACTTGAATCTGTTGTCTTTCTAAAAATCAACACATGATTTGTATTACTCTGTTTTCTTTCTTAAAAGCAACATCATGTTTGAAGTATCCAAAGATTTCTTTCTTAAAATGCACATGTTTCTATTAAAATCAATACATGATTTGCTGTATTCTGTTTTTAGTTGTTGAAATCATCATTATTGTTATTAAAATCAATGTTCTTTATGATAGAATTTAGTTTCTCTTCACTTAAATCTGTTGTCTTTCTTAAAATCAACATCATATTTAAAGTATTCTAATGTTTATTTCTTAAAGTCTTCATGTTTCTATTAAAATCAACATCATAATTGAAGTATTCCAAGGTTTCTTTTAAAAATCTTTATGTTTCTATTGAAATCAACATCATATTTGAAGTATTCTAAGGTTTCTTTCTCAAAATTTACATGTTTCTATTAAAATCAATTGCAATTCCTTACATTCCAACACCTAACATCGTGTGAACTAGTGAAATATAGTAATGACTCTCCGAGCGACACATCCGATGAGAGTGACCGCTGGTATTTAGCTGTAGGCCGGTGTTGAATTCCCGTAATGAACGCGAATGCGAAACGCTGTTAATTCGTCGATTATCGCTCCATTAACACTGGAATTACTGCCTGATTACTTCTGCCAATTTCACAGCATCTTCAAAGCTCATTTGCCTGCGCCAGGAAGTTATAAGCTCTAGGTTCCGGCGAAGTTAATTAGGGATTGGTAATTATTGTAGATGTGGACCTTAAGTCATGTATTGGTTTACTTTCAAATGTCTTTACTTTTGTTTTAGGTGTACTAAAAGCAACACATGATTTGCAGTATTCTATGTTTTTTTAATTAAAATTATCATTTTTGTTATTGAAATCAATGTTTTGATGATTTTTTGCTTCTAAAATCGTATCATGTAATCATATTTGAAGTATTTTGCATTCTATGTTTGTTTTCTTAAAATCAACGTTTCTGTTATTAAAATCAATGGTCTTTATGATAAAATTAAGTTTTTCTTTAGTAAATTCAACATATGATTTGTTTAAATCAGTATTCTTTCTTAAAATCAACATCATGTTTGAAGTACTCTAAAGTTTTTTTTCTAAAAATCTTCATGTGTCTATTAAAATCAATGTTCTTTATGATAGAATTACGTTTTTCTTTAATAAAACCAGTCCATGTTTTGCTGAACAGTTTTATTTTTGTATAATCAATGTTCTCTGTTTCTAAAATCGACTGATTTCTTATTTAATCAATTAAGTAATATATATAAAGCATTGCTTTATGATGAAATGTCTTACTTTGGTGTTTAGGTGTAGTTTGGACTAAAATTATTGTTGTTATTATTGTCATCAACATTTTCTTCATCAATATTTCTCTTGATGTTATCAACGTTTTTAAATAACTATAGTATTATTTGTTGTAATCAACATTGATTTTAATAACAAAAACGATGATTTAAAAAAAAAACATAGATTATACTAAATGAAGTATTGATTTTAGTAAAGAAAATGTTGAGTCAAATAAGAAATAAGAGGATTTTAGTACAGAAAACGTTAGACAAAAATAACAATGATTTCAGGAACAAAACCGTTGATTTTAAGAAAGAAAACATATATTCCTCTCGTCATAGGATACATATTTGCGACTCCGTTTTTTCGACGTGACGGCTGATCTTCTGCTAGATGTTGAACTATTTCTTCCGAATGTTGTTTTCAGCATGACTTACGTCCACAAAATTATATTCCCAGGATCTGCACATATTCGAATTTACAATTTTATGCATACACTACTAAAAATTGAAAGCACGGAAATAACTTCTTGATGACTAATAATTGGAAATCCAAATGAAGAGAAAAATCTTAAGAATGAACAACTTGACTTAGTCAAATCTCTGTTAATCATTCATTGTAAAGCTAGTTAATACTTAGTTTCTGTCTTTGTTCTTCTAAGAATAAATACTAAAAAATTTCTGTAAATTATATTCATTAGTATTTCCTGATAATGACCTCAGAAGACGAAATATATATAAATATTTCTTATATTTATGTGAATAACTGTTTGTATTTAAAATGTACTCTAATTTTTTCTCAATTTTCAAATTGAAATTAGAAATGTATTATTATTTAAATATTTTAATCTAGATTTAAAAGTACATAATTAGGAAACATTTTGAAAAAAAAATTCTGGTTCTGCCCGTAACAGCATACGACAGAAGAAAGTACCTGCCTAAAAGAACCATTACCGCCCCCATAAAACTAAGGACCAATCAGCTTACCGAAAGTGAATTTCATATATCTATACCTCTACTATACCTAAAGGTACACAACACAAGTAAGATGACACGACACAAGTATAACACAACCCTTGTTGTGTAAATATGCAAGCGACAAGACCAAACACGTCAATGTGTGGGCGGTTTATTAAAACCTCCCGGGTTAGAATCTTAGGGAAGTTATCTCTTTCATGTTGGTACACGGGGTGACAAGGGTCACCCTGAAATAATCCCCGCAATTAGGGACCGGAATTTGATCCCAGGCTACCGGAAACACATAATTGGTTTTGTGATATTGAGCTGTTTAGACAATATAATTAGAAGGGGATGTTAAAGATTGTTAAAGATGGAATAGTATGAAAAATAGTGTTGCAATTGAAATTTAGTGTTTCTTTTATGGTAATATATATATATATATATATATATATATATATATATATTATATATATATATATATATATATATATATATATATATATATATATATATATATATATACAGGGTGAATACTGAAAACCTTGACATAGGGAAATAACATGGGAAAACAGTTTTTTGCTGTTTCCATCTGTCCCGCTAAATAAAATCCCGTGTATATGGTATCGTTAGTTAGATTACTTAATTTTGCATCTAATAAAACCAAATGTTATGTAATATGGCCTTTTCTAACTGAAATATTTGATATCCTTCATATTTTCGAATAAGAAATGTCAAAAACAAAATGCTCCATAGCCGAGTGGATAAGAGGGCGGATTCATAACATAAATAATCTACAAGACCTGGTTCGAGACCACCTCAGCCCTACTTTTTTTAATTAAATTATAGTTATTAGTATATGCTTGAAGGGTTCAACTGAATACTAAGACAGCTACGACATACGTTTTCAGAAATTTGCACCTACTGTTTAAATTGAAGTTTATTAAATAATATTATGTTTATTGGATGTGTATATTACATTAGAAGATAGATAAAACATTAGATACTAGTATTTATATGGTTTAATAGTTAAGATTTGCATTTTATAATACTTTGTAGCAGTTTAAAGACAGCACATTTTGATTCCCATAAGAATAACATGGGCGTATAAATCGGCAGAGGCGAGTTAGGGTTTCAGTTTGAATTTGGCGCCACAAAATGACCGTTACACTAATGCAGTCTATTCTGTGGTATAATTGTAAAAACAACGCATCTACCTTTAGTATCAACCTATAACCGCAAGATGTCAGAGTGAGAGAGTAAGGAGTCTACTTTATCGACCGGTTCATTCTCCTAGATAAATATTAGTGCATTCACATCAACATAAGCTGTTAGGAATTCCTTCTCTGCTTGATTTGCTCCCTGGTTGCCTGGAAGACGGTTGTGTAGAGATATTCCTGCTTTAGTGTTTCAATATTTCGTCTTATAAGGCCATTATCACGAAATATTAATGAATATACTTTACAGAAATTTTTTAGTATCTATACATAGAAGAACAAAGGTAGAAACTAAGTATTAACTAGCTTTACAATAGGAATATCTAAAAGGGATTAAAGCGCAGTGATCAACAGAGATTTGACTAAGTCAAGTTATTCATTTTTAAGATTTTTCTTTTCATTTGGATTTCCAATTATTCTAAGAACACCATTGTATTTATTAAAAATTTTCTTTAGAGGTACACGGTCGGTTTTGGACAAGTCATCAATAAATTATTTTCAGACGACCACATATGAAAGTAGCCATATTTACACTGTAATTAACACCAGAAAATGTAACATAGCACACGGCGTGTGTTATAATAACACACTAGTGTGTCATATAACCGGATATGACGATTAGTGGTTAATAGATGGAACTTTGATAATGAAATATAATAAAATTAATGAAAATTTGCTTAAATCTACGATTTTAACATTGGTAGTGAATTAATTACAAAAATAAAGAGTCAAAATGTACTGATAGTTTTATTAATTGTTCAAATAATACGTACTAGACTTCCAAATCAGTTTCCGGTTAACTAGTGATACTTAACCTCAAACCCAAACGTCAATGCTTTCGTGAGTTGTGTTTGACATTGACACTTTGTATAAACCCTGTTTTTATTATAATATTTTGTGGTCGTCTGAAAATAGTGTATATAACTCGCTTGAAAGTGCATAACAACGCTCGTGTATTAAATCACTCGGCGCTACACGCCTCGTTTTTCAATCTTTACACACGCTTGCTATTTACCACTTTCCACGCTTGTTATGTAAATAACTATTGTGGAGATCCTGGGAATATAATTTTGTGGACGTAAGTCATGCTGAAAACAACATTCGGAAGAAATAAACATCTAGCAGAAGATCAGCCGTCGACGTCGAAAAATCGATGCAAATATGTATCCAATGTGAGAAGAATATGATACGGCCCTGTTGTTACTTTTCAAGTGATACCTTTGAGTTGGGATAATTTATAACTCCTGACCACAAAGCTTCCCACCCAGACATAAAAGGTTGTAAAATCCGCATAAGTCAGTTTCACATACATCTACTTATAGTATATTTTATTACTGTTTCTTTATTGAAAATGTTGTAGGCGCGTTAACGATTGATAAACAGAGAAACTCGAGCCCTTTAAATTTGTTGGCTTTCCCCATCTCTCTAATTTTCGTTTCTCTGTCTTACTGTCGCTTCTGTATATAACTATTCTGTAGTATAACTTCAAAAACAACGCGTCTACCTTTGAAAGTATCAACCTATAACCGCAAGATGTCAGTCTAAGTGAGAGAGAGTAAGGAATCTACTTTATCGACCCGTTCATTCTCCTAGATAAATATTAGTGCATTGCACATCAACATAAGCTGTTAGGAATTCCTTCTCTGCTTGATTTGCTCTACCCTGGTTGCCTGGAAGACAGTTGTGTAGAGATATTCCTACTTTAGTGTTTCATGTTTGAGTGTTAATGCACAGAGTTGTTCTGTGGTTCACCACAACAGAATCAGAGTTGGGTAGATTTCTGTGGTGAGAAGTTTGCCTAATTTTAATTTCTTTAACACTAAACACATTTTGGGATGGATCTTGTAGTTTAACACAAGTTAGTAGTTGTATTTTCAACGGAAATATGAAATTTTGTAAATAAAATGTTGATTACAATTGATTACATTGATTAATACTACTGATAGGTTGATTTTTGACAAGAAAATATATAAAGCAAAGAACAAAATGTGGATTATAACAAAATAAATTTATTTTAATGGATAAATTGTTGATAAGGATACATAACGTAATAATTTAAGCAAGAAAATGTTGATTCCTATCAATAAAACGTTGATTAAAACAATGGAAGTGTTAATTTTAATCAAATAAATGTTGATAATAACAGAATATAATAATTAAATTATGAAAGAGTTTATTTCACTGAAATTTATTATTTTTATAAAGAAACCGTTGTAACCAACAAATAAAGTAATGATTTTAGTCAAAAAATGATGATTCCTATCAAAAAATTGTGGATTATATAAAGAAAGTGTTCATTTTAATAAGAAACATGTTGATAATAACACCGAATGTAATAATCTAATCAAGAAAATGTTGATTCCTATCAAGAAAACATTATTAACAACACAGAAAAAATTCATTTGAATCAAAAAATGTAATTGTAACACAGAAAGTAAAGGTTTTAATCAAGAAAATGTTGATTACAACAAAAATTGTTGATATTAATAAGAAAAATGTTGGTAATAACAAAGAACATAATAATTTAAGCAAGAAAATGTTGATTCGTTTAAAAAAAAAGGTAAATATAAAAAAGGGAGTGTTAATTCTAATCAAAAAATGTAATTTATTACAGAATGTAATGATGTTAATCAAGATAATGTTGACTGTAATATTGAAAATGTTGAGTTTTGTCAAAAAACGTTGATTCCAAAAAAAAATGTTGATTTTAATAAAAAAAAATGTTGATTATAACACAGAATATAATAATATAATCAAGAAAATGTTGATTCATATCAAAAAATCGTTCAATATAACAAAGAAAGAGTTAATTTTAGTAAAATAAATGTTGATAATAAGGAAGAATGTAATAATTTCTTTAAGAAATGTTGATTTTTATCAGTAAACGTTAACTAGAACAAAAAATTGATCATTGACCAATTCTAAATTATAAGTAAACTTTGTGTCATAAAGATTTTGTTTCTGTAATTTCTTTTTCATTGTAGTTTCTTTAATAAACCTAAAATAATAATATTCGGTTTCGGTTTTAATTTGAGAGTAAGTGTTTTAAATTGATGTAAAATGAAGTGTTAAAGTTTTCTAAGGTATATGTCTTTAGTAAGTACATCATAAAAGTTTCTTAAAATCAGATACTTACATCGTATATCATATGTATCTTCTTATAAGGTTATAATAGCTATTTTATGGTAGGGAAGACATGAAATATGGCTACTAACATAAAATAGCAGTTCGTATAGTATACAGTTAGATAAAATAAGAGTTAAGCACTCAATTTTCATCGAAAACACTTATTTAGTTCGTCTTAAATAAAAATTGAAGAAATTGTACTGTATTTATAGTTTTTTTAATAAAATAGGAAAATTAAATATATTTTAAAATTAACTCTTATTACATATTGAGTTCTCCTTTCTTTAAATAAATGTAAATGTAAAAAAAAAACTGTTGAAAAGAGAATTGAAAGGCCTTTCGAACCGTGTCATGTTTGACACCCTTTTCCATTTAAAATGTTTGAGGTGCAGCCCACCCCCATTTTAGGGTTGAAGTTATGCCATTGGTACTAATCCAGTTAGGTGTCCCCCTTTATACTAAAATTGACGTGTTCGAGCGTTTTTTTTGAAAAATTGATGTTAAGTGGCCAAAAACTGCGCTGATAATTTTCGCTGGGCCACCCTGTATAGAGGCATAGATATATGAAATTCACTTTCGGATAAGCCGATTGGCCCTTATAAAGTTTTATGGGACTTGCGGTAATGGTTCATTTAGGCAGGTAATTTATTCTGTCGTATGCTAAAATCAAAATTTTATTGCACCAATAATTGCAGTTGATTATTATTAAGTTATTGTGGAAAAAAGTTTAAAATTAATCAAATCATTGCTTTGATTACAACAAATTCATATTTTTCGTTGACTATCTCAACTATTTCGATTGTAATTATTCTTTGGGTAAAATTTACATTTAAATTTACTTGTAGTAATCAAAATTGTGTTGCACCAATAACTATAGTTAATTATTATAAAGTTATTGTGGAAAAAAGTCTAAAATTAATCAAATCATTGCTTTGATTACAAGAGATTCATATTTTTTGTTGATTATATCAACTATTTTGATTGTAACTATTCTTTAGGTAAAATTTACATTTAAAATCATTGATAATGAGGTAAATATAATCTATGTATATACAATTTTATTTGATTACAACAATCTTGTGCCAAAATCACTTGTGGTAATCAAAATTTTGTTGCATCAATAATTATAGTTGATTATTATAAAATTATTGTAGAAAAAACGTTTAAAAGTATTCAAATAAGTGTGTTTATTACAACAAATTTATATTTTTCGTTGCTGTTATCAACTACTTTGATCGTAAAAGTTTTCAGTCTTGAAATTTTGAGTTAATTTTCATATTGTTTGTTTAATTCGTCGGAACAGCGGTAGAAATAATTGATTCAAAGTTAAATTCCTATTTTGTGTCACATTTAATCCCAACAAAATCCTAATAACATTATCTCAAATTATTCAATTACTTTTTCATTCTTGGAATTCCTAAGCATTTTATAGCTCTCTGGTGAAATTCTCGTAAAGACAATACAAAAGAACAGTTGAGTCTACCTAAGGCTATATCAGTCTTTAATTTAATATTTCCTTCAGTTCATTCCTTGGGGAATTTTGTAAGGTACGGGAGCCCTCGATAACGGAGACATATAAACTGAAAATATCTAATGAATTTTTCACTTTAAAATATGTTTTTGTGCTCCCTTTTTACAGACGATGTTTTGGATGTGACTTAACAATGAATTTATAAGAATATTTTAAGGACACTTATTTCAACAAATTTGTTGATTACAGCAAATAAAGTGTTAATTTTAATAAAAAAAATTGTGGTAATCAAGGAAATATAGATTTGTATAGAAAAATATTGATTTTAATTAAGAAATGAATGATTACTACTATGTCAAAAAAAGACTGATTACAACCAAAACGATATTGTTTTTAATTAAAAAACGTTTATTAATAACACGAAAGTAAAAGTCTTAAGGCAGACAGATTTTCGTAAAATCAACAATCGTAAAATCAACAAAAATTCACCACCTCTATTTTTTAGTGGAAAGTTTGTTATCCTATTATTTCAACCCTCTACATTACGACAAAAATAGTGAAAAAATTCCCAGAGTAGTAGTTTTCGAGTTATATACTTTTAAAAACAGACAGATTTTCGTAAAATCTTCAAAAATTCACCACCTCTATTTTTTAGTGGAAAGTATGTTAATTTACTAAATCAACACTCTACATTACGGTAAAAATAGAGAAAAAATTCTCAGAGCCGTAGTTTTCAAATTAGAAACTTTTTCAGACAGACAGATTTTTGTAAAATCTTCAAAAATTCACTACCTCTATTTTTTAGTGGAATGTATGTTATCTTATTAATTCAACCCTATACATTACGAAAAAAATAGTTAAAAAATTCTCAGAGCCATAGTTTATGAGTTAGACACTTTTTAAGACAAACAGATTATCGTAAAAACTTTAAAAAATCACCATCTCTATTTTTTAGCAAAAAGTATGTTATCCTATTATTTCGGCCCTCTACATTACGAGAAAAATAGTGAAAAAATTCTCAGATCCATAGTTTTTGAGTTAGACAATTTTTAAGACAGACAGATTTTTATAAAAACTTCAAAAATTCAACCTCTCTTTTTTTACCGAAAAATATCTTATATTATTAATTCGACCTTCTACATTACAGAAAAAATAGTGAAAAAATCCCAGAGCCATAGTTTATGAGTTAGACACTTTTTAAGACAGACAGATTTTCATAAAATCAACAAAAATTCACAACCTATATTTTTTTAGTGAAAAGTATGTTATCTTATTAATTCAACCCTCTACATTACGGAAAAAATAGTTAAAAAATTCCCAGAGCCATAGTTTATGAGTTAGACACTTTTTAAAACAAACAGATTTTCGTAAAATCTTTAAAAATTCACCACCTCTATTTTTTAATGAAAAGTATGTTATCTTATTATTTCAACCCTCTACATTACGGAAAAAATAGTGGAAAAATTCCAAGAGCCATAGTTTATGAATTAGACACTTTTTAAGACAGACAGATTTTCGTAAACAGTTCAAAAATTAACCATTTCTATTTTTTTTTAATGAAATATATGTAATTTATTAATTTGAGTCTCTACATTACGCGAAAAACAGTAAAAAAAAATCCCAGAGTAGTAGTTTATAAGTTAGATACTTTTTAAGACAGACAGATTTTTAAAAAAACTTCACCTCGTTTTTTTTTTAGCAAAATGTATATTTTTACACATATTAAATAAGTCTATATATTTAATTTTTGACATAAACAAGCCCTAAAATATTGTACATTACATTTGACAACGCAAAATTAAGAAATTATATTGTATATTAGATTTGACAACGCAAAAATAAAGAAATTTTAATCTGGATTGACACCAGACGAATTTCAGTTTAAAAACTAACCATCTAAGCTTAAATCGTCTTTAAACCTGAATAGTTTTACCCTAATAAGACTTTAGAGTCATTTAATTAGATTTGACAACGCAAAAATTAACAAATTCTAATTCTGATTAAAACGAAAGATATTGAACGTTTGAAAAACTGACCATCTAATCTCAAATCGTCTTTAACCCTGAATACCTTCCCCTAATGAGAGAGTCATTTAACACTGGGAAACCAAATGATGCATTGTCCGTCTCCTTTCAACGCGTGATTGTTCCTGCGTTTGTCTTTGTCACCTCTAGTGATTCAGATGTCGCGAACAATGGAGAGTAATTAGTCTGTGATTTGCTAATTGCGGGGTTTGATTCTTAACCGCGGAAGATAAGAAGAAAGAGGTGAGAAAGGTATAAGAAGGGTAAGACGGGAGTAGTAGTAGATGGGAGTAACCATGACTCGCAGGTGTTGAGCAAATGGGTGTGATGGTGTATATAAGAAAGGTGTTGATAAATAATGTAAAGACTAAGAAATCAAGAGTGGGATTCCATAACTCATAACAACTACAAATAACAATTGTACTTGTTACTCGTTACTCTATCATTTTCTAACCTCAAACGTCAAAAATCACCGTAGTGGAAATTCAAATTTGCATTGAATTTAAGACATTCTCACCTGACTGTAAACTTCTAGCGTATTTTTTTTATGTTTAAGTACTTATTAACCACAAATAATGATTACTGTTACAGAATTACATGCTTACTTTGTAGTTCATATTTGCAATTGATATCATAACAAGTTAAAATGATAGCAACCGTAGTTACAGAATCCCACCCCATATGTCTTGTGTAGTCGTCGCCAGCCCATATATGAGTGACGTTACTTGATCGTCATGTGAATGTTCGTATGAATAAAGATTTCGTTTTTGTTAATATTAAGTTCAAAGATGCCACTACAATTATTAAATATAATTATATTTCATTCTAAATATTTAAATTTTATTAATTATTAGTAGTAAGAAGTAACAGAAATATAATTTCATTTAAAAGTCTATAAAATGAGATATTAAAAAATATACAATGTAAAACAAAATAAATAACCGAACTGTCATATTGACATAAAAAGTTTTAACTCAAAAATGTTTCAATTAACTGCTGACACGTGCTGTTAATAATATTTTTTGGCATTTTTACTAAAATAAATAAATATTAGTATATTTTAGGTGTAAATATTGTTCTTATTAATTAAAAGAAATAGACATAACCTTACAAACAAATAACCCCGCCCTTTAGCCAAACTTCAAGTCATAGACTTATAGGACTGTAGTAAGTAAGACAAAGACAAATAATACTTTGAATGTGCATGATAAAAATCTTTCAAGTGACATCACTCCTATATGGGCTGGCGGCGACTCTAATTATCATTTTCTTTAGATCACTCTGTAGTTCATAGAAGAAACGTTTACAATTATTCCCTGGTCATTTGATTGAATTCACAACTTTATTTCTCCCAAAGCTTCAGTGTTGATGCATATAAGTAATATACGTCACTCAAGAAGAAAGAATACGTCGTTAAATTATTTTACAGTAATCTTTCGTCAAACATAGATAAAACAAACAACGAACTGACTTATACAACAAGTTTCTAGTTGAGTAACAGTCGAAAATTGTAAAAACCTACCACTAGTTAAGGGCCAGAGAACAGCAAAGCAAGATTGTACAACTAATGTAAAACTAATTAAGTATCCCAGACTTATCACAAGAAATGTAACTACACGGAGAATAAACTAATGTAGTAATTTTTCCTAATGTTTTTTCAAAATCCCAGAATCTCAGCTCTATTTATTCTCGCAATATAGCCATGAATTACAATTTTATAGTACAGACAACAAATGTTTATTTCTATTTAGCAGAAAGCTTTAAAATGTGCAAGATAATTACAGAATGTAATATATCGGGAGTTATTGTAAATTAAACTTCTCTAATTTTGAATTTAACAATTGTAACAATTGTCCATACTCCCATTACATTTACAATCATTCCCTCATCACTTGATAGAATTCACAACTCTATATCTCCCAAACCGTCAGTGTTGATGCATACAAGTAATATACGTCAGTCACGAAGAAAGAATACGTCGTTTTTCCTTAATGCCAATTGGATCTCGTGCTTCCGAGCGTGTGGATTGGTTGTTTGTTCATACGTGGCTGGAACACGGGAATATAAGCCGGTTTACGCACTCTCGATTACTGATCTTTAGCTCAGGGGCGCACCGGAAGATTTTCCCCAAAAACGTTACAACTACAAATCCAGTTGTGTCTTAAATATGTCTTTATTAAATTGTTTATTTCAACAATAAATGTGTTGATTGTAAAAAGGAATACGTAAAACTCAACAAAATAAACAACCAACAAACATTTGATTGTTTCATGTATTTTAATAATGTACTTATATGATTAATTAATAATGGGCATTTTTATTTTAAATTTTGGTGGTTCTGCAACTCAGCAGTACTTAATGTTGATTTCAATAAAAATATATTGATCAAACCAAACTTCTAGCTAGATAAAAAAAAAAGTTATTTATGGTACAAGTGTGTTACATTACAGATAAGTCATGCGGCAAAAGTTAAGCTCACGAGGCCGTTTTGGTATTTTTTCAAGTGACTTAGGTAATTAACACACGTGTGCCATACAACATTTTATCCAACACATTTTAATCATTGATATAAAATACATATAAGATTTTTGACAGATGGAATTTCGAAATGACATTAAGGAACAAAATAGTGTAGAGAAGGTTTTATAACGTAGTTACTATGATACGAACCAAAAAACAGTGAGCTAATATATTTAGCTCACTAGTGACTTATGACCTACTTTATTTATCTAAAAACAGCATACTTATATCGTTATAATTATATGGTGTTGGATAAAAAAAATTATATAAATTATAATAATTTTACATATTGTTTAGGCTGAGGAATTTTGATAAAACAGATGAGTTATTGATATGGTCACAAAATTTGACATATGATGTCCAATTTAATGTAAGTAAGTTTAAAAGATAAAATAAGTAAATATGAAGTTGTTTTATTGTAAAATTAAAAAAGGTGGAAGAAATATATAAGGAATATATTTGCATGCGTGAATCATAGTAAGTTCTTTTCCAGTTTTAGTAACGTCAAAAATAGTTGTCATATTGGTTATACAAATTTTATGAAAGATATTTTAGGTATGAAATGAATTAAAAATATTCTGAACTGCAATAACAAACTAATTTTAAAACTATAAATTAAATATATTAAAAAACTTATATAGAATATATTACTACAGTAGCGGGAGGTAATGTGTTAGATACATCAGATTTTTTATTATGTTTTACCTCACCTAACCTGTAAAATGATTATTTCTATTAGCCTGGGTCTCCCTCACCAGCACATCCAGTTTTCAGCTTTTCTTGTTTCGCTTCAATCCCAGATTCTCCGTATGAAGTTCCTCTAACCTAACCAAACTGAACCTAACCTAACTTAATCTAAACTAACTTAATCTAACCTAATCTGATTTTGTAGCACGATTGTACTATTTTACCATTTCGTCTAAAGTTATTAATGATTCTTAAAATGGTTGTTGTACTTGGTGTAGGTCTGTCAGAAAATTTTATAACCCAAAAAGCAAATGTCAAATTCGTTCCCCATGTTTCACTTTAAGTGAGACAAGCAAGTATACATTGCTGTCAATCAAATATCAAATCGTAACCATGGATACGAATAATTCCATGTTTCACGTTCAAAAATTCTCACAGTATATTATTAAGAAAACTGTTACATACAACACATATTATTTTAGTTTAAATTTCAAGGGAAACAAGTGTGCAACTTTAACGTTTTCTGTAGAAATATGTCACTATTGACTTTCATTTTATTTGCCAAACAAAACAAGTTTTCCCGCGTAAACTATTTCAATTACACACTATTTGAAAAAACCCAACTACCAACTGTAGTTTAACGACAAACCCAAAACAAAATTCTCCATTGTCTCCCAGTGATAAATCCTATTGTAATCAGAACTCTCACCAAATAATCAAAAACCAAAACAAACGCTGGGAACACAAGCTGTGGCTGGCAATTGTTTCAGCGAAGGGTGATATCTACTGGGCCGTGGTGAAGCTTCGAAGTAAAATATACAGCGCTATTAACGCGAAATAATGGCGCTGCGTCGGAATTGGGGGCTGATGAACGAACCCAGTGGCGTGCTGCCAAATATTCCAGGTTTACACTTTTACACTTTGTGGGTTAGGATACTAAAGTTTTTATTTTAAATAGTGAGGGTTGGTTACTGAATTTAATAAATATTAAGTCAGATATGAATAATTTTTAGTGTTTCACAAGACAAGATTTCTTGTCTTGTTTAGTAATTTAAGTTTCGTTACGCTTGTATATAAAAATCTTGACTTGTTCGTCATTTTCTTACATATTTCTTGTCTTGCATGCTAATGACCTTGAATATATAAATAATGTATGTATATTCTTTTTATTCTATTACTAAGAATGATTTTTTTGTTACAGGTATGTGAATTCTATATTACTTCCTAAAATGGTAAGAACTTCAGCAAAATAACTTATTGTGATTGTTTTTTTTTGCCACAAATTGTGCTTGCTGATTTTTTAATATCAAGTTAAATAATTGATAACTATATATGAAACCATTGATTGAAAAATATATAGATAGGCAAGCTTGTATGTTTTTGCGTACCCCTGTTTTCGAATCAGATTCGACAGAGCCATCTCGTTCATGATTCCATCAACTACTTTGCGGAATTAAGCAGACAAAAATATCAGATAAGTAAACATGTTTTACAGGTTTACTGAATTTTTTGGTATGTAATAAAATGGTTCTTTCATTCATTGGTATATTTTAAAATAGAACTAATTTGAATTACGAATTATTTGATGTTTGCTCTTTTTGTATAATATTTGACAGAAACACCTGATATTAACCCAAATGCAACCAGATACACAGTTATGTAGGTGAAACGAATTTTCTCATAAGCTTGCCTATCTATATATTTTTCAATCAACGATGAAACTAACGAAACTCTATGTTACATAAAGTTGAAATCTGAATAAAATCTTATTTTCCGTATATGTTCTGATTAAAATTACCTATAATTTAAAAACAAAAAACGTATTTCTTTAATAATATTAATTATGGGGCGTATACATTTTATCCTCCACACATGTTATATTGCTTGACATTGTACCTTGCACACTTTCAATCTTACACACCTTTTATCCTCCACACTTTTAATCCTCGAAAAAAGTTATCTTACACACATTTTATCTTCCAAATCAGTTTGTCATCCACACATTTTATCTTCCACTCATTTTATGTTCCAAAAAAATTCATATATCAAAATCAAAAGATGCAATTCATATAGGAGATGACACGCTATAACAAATATACATTATTATGCATATTCTTTCTATTTCTTAAACCATTTTCTCTAAACTTAATGAAGCTCAAATCCATACTTAAAGATACCACTTCATATATTCCCATCGTTCAACATCCCGTTCCACCAAATATTATACATATTCTTTCTATTTTTTAAACCAATTTCACTAAATTCAATAAAACTCAAATCCCAATCTTCAATCTCCCACCTCATATATTCCCATAGTTCAACATCCCCTGCCACCAAATTCCCCTACGTTAAAAACCTGGCACTAAATTCCCATATTGTCCGCTGCCGTCAACATGGCCCATGTTGTGCGTGAAATACGACTTGGAGACAAAGACACTACTACCTCTCTCCTTGCCGGACAATGGGAGAGACAGAGACGCAGCATCTGCAGGTTAACCAGACGACACAATTATGTAAATGGCCATTCTGGAATTAACCTTTGTGCCCTGGAATTTAAAGGAAGCGACGTAAAAGGAACATTGATGTTTCAAATTGGGGAGCTGGTGTAATTAAAAAAAGGATTTGGTGGAATGCGACGTTTTTATACTTAAACAGAAGACAGTTTTGTTGTAAATTATTCGAATTTGTAATAGCCATTACATGCGAATAGAACACTGGACTTTATCCACAACTATAACAAGAAAAATATATGTTTACCCAACACCGTGTAATTATAACGATATAAGTATGCTGTTTTTAGATAAATAAAGTAGGTTATAAGTCACTAGTGAGCTAAATATATTAGCTTACTGTATTTTGGTTCGTATCATAGTAACTACGTTATAAAAATTTCTCTACACTATTTTGTTCCTAAATGTCATTTCGAAATTCTATCTGTCAAAAATCTTATATGTATTTTATATCAATGATTAAAATGGATAAAATGTTGTATGGCACACGTGTGTTCATTACCTAAGTCACTTGAAAAAATACCAAAACGGCCTCGTGAGCTAAACTTTTCCCACGTGGCTTATCTATAATGTAACACACTTGTACCATAAATAACTATTATTATAACCAAATATGTCATCACACTTTGACAGATAAATAACAATAGCTCGCGTCACTGTTTCACAGCATACTTAACGAAAGACAATTATTTTTAATGTTATTTAGCTACAGTTTAAGCTTATATAGAAAAGGAAAGTATGAAAAATGACAAAACTGGTATAACTTTGGTTTTTTATGTAGAACAACTTACTTAATAGTAATTTGATTTTTACTCTTTTGCCAGGTAAGATTTAAATTTGACATAACGATTGAATAATATTATTCCATCGAACTGTCAACATAATTCAATTAGCAACAGTAACGAAGGTCATTAGTTGATAAAAAACGATTGAATTCTAGCTATAGTAGAAGTAGATGTATATGAAACCGACTTATGCGGATTTTACAACCTTTTATGGAAGAGTGGGAAGCTTTGTGGTCAGGAGTTATAAATTATAAGTTATAAACATCGTATATCCATTACTAACAGATAAAAAATTTCATTCGTACCATTTCAAAATCACCAAGAGTTAAAAAACAATAGCCATGAAAAAATAATTTCCTTTTGTGAACTACTTTTTGAGAAGATTAATTCCGATCCAAATTTCAACAATAAAATTTATTTACTGACGTAGCTACTTTTTTTACAACAGGAGAAGTAAAATCGCAATATTGTAGATATTGGAGCAGGCATAATTTACATTTATTTAAAGAAAGTAGAACTCAATCTAATAAAACTTGTATTAGTCTTGTAAAATGGGGGTTCTTTGCTAATTTAACCAACCTCGTAGCTCTTATAGTTCTCGAGATAGCAATGGTGACACGCTTAAATGGAACATCCTGTATACATTATACTACTAGTTAGTGTTTTTTAAGAAAGAAAATGTTGATACAACAAATGAATATTGACTATTAAATTAAATTTGATTTTATAAATGATTTACTTGATTACAACACCAGAACTTATGATTATATTAAAGAAAACTTTAATTATAGCAAAAGAAAAGATTAAACAATTAAAAACATTTAATATAAATAAAAAATCTCAAGATAGCAATGGTGGCACACTTAAATGGAACACCTGTATATTTTTCAATCAACGTCAATACTTAACAAGTGATTTGGGACAGCCTGTATACGAAACAAACAATAATTTACAATTACAAAACCCTGTATAGCGAAAGCCATGATGTTCATATAGCCATAACCAAAGCCACAGTTTAATTTTTAAACCCAATCTTGTATAATCCAATACTAGGTTTCGGTTTGGAACCCGTAAACAGAGGCTGTCAAATTACTGTTGTTTTATTCAACCGTGGGCTGGGCTTTAATTCCAACCTGGTGAATAATAAACCATGGCTGGCTCTGAAACTTTAAACGGTGTAAATGCGTCTAAATGCTTACTTCTAAAAGGGTTACAGGCCTCGTATGTCTTGCTAACACGAGGGCATTCGGTGACCTGTTTGATTAAATAATACGCTATAACTAATAATAGTTATTTATGACACTAGTGTGTGAAGAAGTACTTTTTTACTTGAGTTACAGGATTTAAGGCACGAGCGAAAACGAGTGTCTTAATCGTAATGAATGCATAAAAGTCCTTTACACCTGAGTGTCATACAATATTTTATCTAAGTACCAATTAGAAAAAATAAATAGAAATATAAAAATGTAAGCAGGCAAGCATAATTGAGGTTATATGGTTTGCTGTATGAGCTACTTCTGGATTTCTGGGAGGTGAACAAATTTCTTCTTCATCCATTATAAAATCAATTCTGTCTAAAATAACGAAACCTAAATGATAAAATATCCTTAAATCTACAACAAAGTATGTAATTCATCTTTTTACAGATGATTGAAAAAATACCCAATGTACACAACAACACAGGCAAACAATATACTGGGTCGCGTTCAGTATTCCTCAATGCTGACAGCGGTACAATATTACCAATTTGAAAAATAAAACTACAAAATCTAAATGTACGATAATTTGTAGCATATTTTTCTACGATACTGTATCGTTGGTTGTACTAACGGGTGTTGTACAAGACCATTGTGTCAAAACATGTTTTTCCAGTGTGTGTTTGTAATTGTAATTGTACCTGCCATTTATTTTATTGCCCATGGAATTAACATATTTATAATTAGATGAAATATCCAGTATTAAATTTTTCTGAAGATAAAATGTGTGAATGATAAAATGATTTGGAAGATAAAATGTGTGTAAGATAACTTTTTTAGCGGATTAAAAATGAGGAGGATAAAAGGTATGCAAGATTGAAAGTGTGCAAGATACAATGTGAAGCAATATAACATGTGTGGAGGATAAAATGTATACGCCCCCGATAGAATACATTACTACAATGGTGGGAGGTAATGCATTGGACACATTAGATTTTTTTTTTGGTGTAATCAACAATCCGTTTGTTGTTTCGTAACCTAAAACCGTTGATTGAAAAATATATAGATAGGCAAGCTTATGAGAAAATTCGTTTCACCTACATAACTGTGTGTCTGGTTGCATTTGGATTAATATCAGCCGTTTCTGTCAAATAATATAAAAAAGAGCAAACTTTAAATAATTAATAATACAAATTAGTTCCATTTTAAAATATACCAATGAATTATTGTAAGAACCATTTTAATTGAAACCAAAAAAATTAGTAAATATGTAAAACATGTTTATTTATCTGATATTTTTGTGTGTTTAATTCCGAAAAGTAGTTCAGGGAATCATGAACGAGATGGCGCTGTCGAATCTGATTCCAAAACAGCGGTACGCAAAAACATACAGGAATGGGATTCTATAACTACGGTTGCTATCATTTGGACTTGTTATAATTAATCAATTACAAATATGAACTACAAAGTATACTTACTATTCTATAACAGTAATGGTTATTTATGGTTGATTTGTACTTACATATACTCATACATGTATAAAGAACACTACACTGATGCAAGAATGTCTTAAATTCATACGAGATTTGAGTTTTGGCCATGGTGACATTTGACGGTTGTAATTGATATTTTAACAAGTGCAGTTACTATTTGTAGTAGTTATAAGTTATAGAATCCCACCCCAGGTTTGCCTATCTACATATTTTTCAATCAACGACATTTTTAAACTAGTAAAGTGCAACACCCGATGCACATTATAATTCCTCATAACATCACCCTCTGTTTCTAGGTTATTTCCATAATAGACTCTTCTTGCGGAATCCAGTCCTCCCTGTGGTGGCGTCCGGTATTCTCTTGACTCATTTACGGAGCTAAAAGAACGGTGTGTCAAATTGATTCAATTTACAGAAAGTGCATCCTTACTTATTCATACGAGACTAAAGTACTGGAGTGGATCTCACCAGAGAAGCGTTTAGACGAGGTGGTTAGCTCGGGTGGCTTATGTGGGAATTCAATTGTTGCCGAGTGCAAAAAGTGTCATTATTGTATATACAGGGTGTTCCATTTAAAAGTGCCACCATTGCTATCTCGAGAACTATAAGAACTACGAGATTGGTTAAATTAGCAAAGAACCACCATTTTACAAGACTATTACAATGAGCAAAAAAAATATTTTTTTCGATCAGTGGTTCTCAAAATACGGGACACAATTTTCTTATTTTAAATGGGAACATATATTTATTTTTAGGTTATTCGATAGAGTATTTTTTTCTTAATTCAACTATATGAACATATCATATACTAATATAACAAAATAATTGAGAAAAATGCATGTTAGATTTCTATGTATTTTATTTATATCTGGCTGAAACAAGAGTGCTATGGTTATAAAACATAGACATAATGTTCTGTCTAACATTGTTTGATTATTTTTTGTTAAATTTTATTTTCTTAAACTGTCAGTTTGAAGAAGAAAATGAATTGTTTTCTATCCAAAGCACTCTTATTTCAGCCAGATATAAATAAAATACAAATAAATGTAACATGCATTTTTCTCAGTTATTTTGTTATATTAATATATAATATGTTCATATCGTTGAATTCAGAAAAAAATACTCTATCGAATAACCTAAAAATAAACATATGTTCCCATTTAAAATAAGAAAGTTGTGTCCTGTATTTTGAGAACCACTGGTCAGAAAAAATATTTTTTTTGCTCATTGTAATAGTCTTGTAAAATGGTGGTTCTTTGCTAATTTAACCAACCTCGTAGCTCTTATAGTCCTCGAGATAGCAATGGTGGCACTTTTAAATGGAACACCCTGTAGAGTAAAAGTCCACAGTAGTTGTGGATTGTACTTAACTAATATTAACTAAAATCAATATATAAAATTGCTATTAGAAAGAAATACTAAAAAATCTAATATGTTCAATGTTAAAAGCAAAAGTAAATACTGATATGTGTCATGTACTGTCATATGTATCATTATGTCATTTATTGACATACTTGATCTTTTGTATTTTATATAAATCGATCTGATGTTTTTTCAGTAGTTATTTTTTATTAAAAAATTGATTTACAATTGGCCTTGTGCAGCCAACCAACAAAATTGATATTATTAGATATACATAACATGTAAGAAATAAACACCCATTAGTGTTTTTCCTTTTAAATTACAATAAATTTTATTGAAATACTAAATCCAATGGCTACGTTCTTTTTAGGCGTCTTAAGTCTTCTTCATTATTGAGTAAATTCATAGCTAGTTCATTATAATGGTTGTCTCTTTTTTTCTGGTGTTTGATGGCAAATTCCTGAATCTGATCTTTCTCATATTTAATTTTGAGGTCCTTATGTAGCTATGATACTAACGTACCATGGGACTTGTGCTATCATTTCTTCAATTTTGTTTTGTGATCTTTGTATAATATTAATATTAGAAATTTTGGCACAACTCCATAATTGAATATCATAAGTCCAAATGAGGATTATAATGGTTTTGTAGAGTAATAATTTATACTATAATATAATTAATATAGCTTGTTCTTGTATTTGTGGTGGACAAAAGTATGAAATCACACAAATATTCTGTTTTGCACATCTCATTTCAGTTGTATTTTGCTATTTGTATAATAAATCTATTCTACAATCTGTAAAAATAAATACATCTCGCAAGGTTTCCGTAAAAAAGTAAAATAACTTTATGAAAATGGTATGAAACATTGTGAAATTCCTAAATTTTAAAAAATTAGTAAAGCATAATAGTATAAAGACAACTATAAAAATCTGATGTGTCCAACACATTACCTCCCGCCACTGTAGTAATATATTCCATATAAGTTTTTAAGTTCATTCAATATGTAGTTTTATAATTAGTTTGTCATTGCAGTTCAGTATATTTTTAATGCATATCATGCCTAAAATATCCTTCATAAAATTTTTATGACCAACAAAATAGCTATTTTTGCATTACTAAATTCGGAACCGAACTTACCTTGATTCACGCATGCAAATATATTCCTTATATATTTCTTCCACCTTTATTAATTTTACAACAAAACTACTTCATACGAGACTAAAGTACGTGAGTGGATCTCACCAGAGAAGCGTTTAGACGAGGTGGTTAGCTCGGGTGGCTTATGTGGGAATTCAATTGTTCAGGAGTGCAAAAAATGTCATTATTGTAGTGAAGTGGAAGTGAAACTTATATTGAGTAAAAGTCACAAGTATAAACTAATATAGATTAAAAGTCATGAGACGTATACATTTTATTCTCTACACATGTTATCTTGCACACATTCAATTTTGCACAACTTTTATGACCAAAACAAAAAACAGCTATTTTTGACGTTACTAAAACCGAAACCGAACTTACCTTGATTCATGCATGCAAATACATTCTTTATATATTTCTTCCACCATTTTTAATTTTATAACAAAACTACTTCATATTTACTTAAATTGGACATCTTATTTCAAATTTTGTTAACATATGAATAACTCTTCTGTTTTATAAAAAATTTTCAGCCTAAACAATATGTACTAAATAGTTATTTACATTGCAAGACCGTTTTACAGAAATTTACAGGTGAGCACAGAAAAGTAACGGGCAAGCCTGTTATCTGTGTGAGACTGTCAATTTCAGGTAACAGCAGAGTATTGTACAATGTTTTGTTGGCATTTGCGTCGCAATATTTTTATGTTTAATAAAATTTATTGTATTTGTGCAACGTCAATGTCTAAGTCAAAGGATGTCAGATGTTTCAAATTAGATATGTTGTCATAATTTTTACACGGTCTAGCCCGTAAAACGTCTTGTAACCCTTAGAAACACAGCTAAATAAACATTTATTTAGTGTTTAAATGCCCATAAAATAATAAACGTAATTATACACATCGACAGAAAATGGAAATTTGATGAGGGCTTGCAGGCAGAATTGACAAAATTAATCCATGTTGATCGGCTTTTGTTTTCTGTAAAAAAATGTTAGAAGTATCTCGTGTATGGTATAAAATGAAAGGTCTCGATGAGAGCTGACATGCAAAATTGACAGAAATGGTTCATGTTGACCCGTTTTTGTTTTTGGAAAAAGTTGTCTTTGTGAGGGCTGATGTGCAGACGTGACAAAAAAATACCAAGTCGATCTGCATTTGTTTTTTTTTACAATTACAAGTACAAGTACACCGTGTTTGGTATTATATGAAAGCATTCGACAAGACCTGCTTTGCAGATATAGAATTAGCTATCATATGTTAATATTTCACTGACGCCGGAGGCCTAGAGAATGCTATACTAATGCTATACTAATTGTCATTATTGAAATAAATGGTGTCTTTAGTAAAATTAACTAAATATTATTGTAATCAAAATTTTATTTACTAAAATCAATGTTCCCTTACTTATAATCAAAACTTACTTTAGTAAAATGATCAATCTGTTTATTGTACTCTAATTTTACATATTTCTTTAACAATAATACAAAATATAACTAATATATGAACAGAATCAATATATTTGTTACAATAAATAGTTATTTATATGGATTTATATAAAACTATTGATAAAACCAACTAAATTTTATTGTATTCAACATTTTGTTTACTAATACCAATGTTGCCTTACTTATAATCAAAATTTATTTTAGTAAAATAATCAATCCGTTTGTTGTAATCGAATTTTTCTTAATATCTTTATTAATACTACAAAATTTAACTAATATATGCACAGGATCAATACATATTGTTACCAAAATAGTTATTTATACGAACATATATAAAACCATTGCTAAAACCCTTCCAAAAACCAAATCTAAAGCACAGACAAGCTTGTAGAATAACTGAAACGTTCTTGAATTATAAAAGACAGCTTTCCACACTTATGCGCAAAAAATATTATTAATATATTCACAGAATCAATACAGTTTATTTGAAAAAATAGTTATTTATACGAACATATATAAAACCATTGCTAAAACCATTTCAAAAACCAAATCTAAAGCACAGACAAGCTTGTAGAGTAGCAGAAACGTTCTTGAATTAGAAAAGACTGCTATCCACACTTATGTGCACAAAATATAATTAATATATTCACAGAATCAATAGAGATTGTTACAAAAAATAGTTATTTATATCAATTCATATAAAACCATTGCTAAAACCGTTTCAAAAACAAAATCTAAAGCACAGACAAGCTTGTAGAATAGCAGAAACGTTCTTGAATTATAAAAGGCTGCTTTCCACACTTATGCGCTTGAAATTTTCATCTGTGCAAGTAGAACTTGCGCGTTCAATAAGGGTGAGTCCCTGATTTCACTTGTAGATCAGGAATAATTAAAGCGACCAAAGTTAGGTTTGTCTTCCTAGCTTCATCGTGAGTCGCAGAAGTTCTCTATGCAGATGTGTTTGGGATGAAGAAGGAGTTTGGTTTTTAATAATCATGTATCGATTGATAAATAATAGGGTACTCAAAAACGATAAGTCGTATAACTTCGTATAACTGCTATAATATTTTATTGTGCATCTAACTTTTTTTTGTGCAATCGGCAGTGCCAAAAGCCACTTTGCTCGTAGTGTTTTTTTAATTAGGTGTATATTTATACCAATATGTATTAAATTTGATCATATTATTAGATAAATTTTTACGAGAATCTGAAAATGTATATAAATAGTATATAAACTTTTATTTTATTATAGTTTAAATATATGTAACTTTAAAACTATAAAAGCTACAATGAAAACGGTAACATTTTTGAAATCTACATATATTTTTGTATATTTGTACAAATTTTAATTACATTTCAATAATTATTAATTAGATTTTTACAATTTTGTTTAAAATATAAAAAGAAGTACCTATAATCAATATTTCAAAGTTTATGAATATATAACTCTGAAACTATAGGAGCTACATTAAAAACTGTTGTATTTTTGAAATCTACACACAATGTTGTATATATGTACAAATTTTCAATAGATTTCAATATTTATTTGTTAAATTTTTATGATAATGTGTTTCAAATATCAAAATGAAATACCTTTAATTAATATTTCAAAGATTATGAATATATAACTCTGAAAATATAGAAGCTACATTAAAAACAGTTACATTTTTTAAATCAGCATATAATTCTGTATATTTGTACAAATATGTATTAAATTAGTTAAAGTTTTTGATACATTTTTACGAGAATCTGTAAAAAGCATATAAATGGTATATCGACTACTATTATTTCAAAGTTTAAGAAAATATATCTCTGAAACTATAAGAGCCACAATAAAAACGGTTACATTTTTGAAATATACATATACTTTTGTATATTTGTACAAATTTTCAGTACATTTCAATAATTATTAATTAGATTTTTATGTCAATTTGTTTAAAATGTCAAAATGAAATACCTACAATCAAAATTTTCAAAGTTTATGAATATAAAACTCTGAAACTATTGGACCTACAATAAAAACGGTTACTTTTTTGAAATCTGCACATAATTTTGTATATTTGTACAAATATGTATTATATTTGATTAATTTTTAGTTTTATTTTTACGAAAATCTGTAAAAATATATAAAAGGTACATCAATTACTATTATTTCAAAGTTTAAGTACATATATCTCTGAAAATATAAGAGCTGCATTAAAAGCGGTTACATTTACGAAATCTACATATATTTTTGTATATTTGTACAAATATGTATTTAATTTTATCTATTATTAGATACATTTTTACGAAAATCTAGTGAACGAAGTATAAATATATAAATGTGTATTTTTATATTTTTCTGCAAATTGGAAATACTTTGACAAAAACAAATAAAAAATGATTTTACTTGTATTCTATGAACAAAAAATAAACGCCCACTCTCTAAACCTACTCAAAACACCCCCACATTTATTTTTACTAATCAATAATTGTTATCTGTAGAAATGTGTATATTTACACAGTAGGAAGTTTGAACAAATTAAGAAAAATTCTGGAGAAAAACGTTTGAAGAATTATCTTACAAAAACACGCACAATGCGAGACTTGACTGGCTTTACCGTCATTTTTTATACAAATTTTGCAATATTTCATAAAAGCAGTCCGGGATGTAGAGAACGAAGGAGTACCTGAAGGAAGAGAAGATAATGTATATAAATACAAGAAATAAATGACTACGAATCAAAGTCTAACATTAAACCATGATATATTTTAACTTAGATTAGTTTATTATTATCGGAAAAATAATTATAATTAGTTTAAATCAGTTAAAAAAACCGGTTAACAAAAACCGGTAACCGATATTTTCAATGAAAATTGCGAACTTTAACTGTAATTTTAACCGATATTTTTCAAGCCGAAAATACCAGTAACCAAAAAAAAAACCGGTTTTAGCGAACATTAACCTTTATTTTTCATTTAGCGAGAAAAAAATTTAATATTTTTTTATATCTGTGTTTTCTATGTGTATTTGAACATGAGTCATGACAGTTTTTACAATTAACATTTTATTGGAGAGTCATAAATGAAGGTAGTCTCTTTGGCCGTTAAGGTTACTTAAAAAGTCCCAAATAAATACGGCCTTTGTCAACACAGGCAAGTTTAAAATTGAAAAGTGACCTGCGTTTCTCTGAATATATTACGGAAATTTTTGTGAATATTCATTAATTAAATTGCATTTTTTTAATTGTTATATTTTTCTCAGATGGTAATTTTTTATTATTTTTTTAAATTAATTATTCTGTAATTTTTTCAATCAAATTTTTATAATTAAATTGTTTTAATTAATTTTAATTATTTTTTTAACCGATATATTAACCGGTTTAAACCGGTTTCCAATTTTCAAGAACCGGTTTTCGAACTAAAACCGTTATTATTATAACGTTCTCTATAAGGGTTAACCGTTAACCAGTATTTTTTTCGGTTACATGCCCTGCTTTAAATATACATCAATAACTTTTATTTCCACCTTCTATATAATTGTCACTTTACAGGCTTCTTGGTAGCTAAGTAAATAAACAATTACAGTAACTAACCTGTAAAAATTTACAAGACAAACCTAGTAAAATTTTACAATACTCTTAAAAAATAATAGAAAATAATGAAAGTTTTTTATGCATTTTATTATAAATATTACAAACTTAAATTAATTAGGTTTATGTGATTATACACATTTATAGTACATTTTGATTCACTGGCGAAACTCATTTGACAACGTCTAGCTATAAATTGTTCTACCACCGCCAACTACCAATTCCAAAATAGAGTGTTCATTGGTAATTTAAAATTAAACTTCCTTATATTCTTTTACCTCCCGCCTATTAATATGTAGATAAGGGAGGTATTGTTTTTGGTCAAATTTCTGAGTTTTCAACATATGAGCACGAATTAGAGTCACTAGAATACTATTTTACTATTTTTACCGTGTTGTCTGTATGTCCGTGTGTGTGTGTGTAACGATTTTTCGTCCACGATAACTCCAATACGATACATGTAAAACATAATAAAGTTTGCTTAAATACATAGTTTCATAATTTCACAATAAAATTGACATTGACAACTACATTATGTATTTTTGTAAGTACATTGTACGTACAAATGTATAATTCAGTTAAAATATTCCAGAAATGTATAACAAGTTTTTATTAAACTTTTTAAACGTGGAAAAATAAAATATAAATACTTTCCATGCTTGAAATTCTTTAAATCTTTTTCTTAACAAACTGTTATGTATTTTCTTAGATATAATCTAATTTTCTTTAAATGTAACACAATTTAAAAAACGTAGATTGTAATAATAAATTTATACATGTACATAGATGAAATAAAAGACAATATTGTGAATAAAATAAAAAGAATACTCCATTATAAGATAAGACATTAATAGGAAGTTTTTTAAGTTTTTATTCATGCTAAGCTTTTGAACTTAAAGACGATGAAAGTATAAAGAAAGCTCAGCTTTAAAATAATGCACAACAGAAATGTAAAGCGAATATATTCCCTAATATACATTCTGACTTTTTTTAGTTGATTATAAAAAGGAAATTTTGATTACTATAAAAGTTTATTATTTATAGCAACACTTTTTTATATTTATTTTTTTATAGTATGAGATACTCTATGATTAACGGTGAAAATTTGAAGAAAATGTTTATATTAATAAGCGAATTACAGACTGCCAAAGTTTTAAATAATCACCGTGTCAAACTATTTTCTTCGTGGATCTAAATGTTCTTGAAGTATATGCTGTTTCTACTTTATATTTATAAAAAATGATACAGTATAAGTCTACATTCTTAAAAATTACACGTTTATTTAAATTATATTCAAATTCAAACCCATTACATTTTAAAAATCTTCATATAATTCTATATATTTGTACAAATATGTATTAAATTTGATCAATTTTTAGTTTAATTTTTACGAGAATCTGTAAAAAGCCTATAAAGGATTCATCAACTTTTATTTTATCAAAGTTTAAGTACATATATATCTGAAACTGTATGAGGTACGTTAAAAACCATTACATTTTTGAAATTCGCATATAATACTGTATATTTCTATAAATATTTATTAAATTCTATAAATTTTTAGTTTAATTTTTACGAGAATCTGTAAAAAGCATATAAAGGATTCATCAACTTGTATTTTATCAAAGTTTAAGTACATATAACTCAGAAACTATAAGAGCTACATTAAAAACGGTTACATTTTCATTTGGATTCCCACTCCATTAGTTATTTAAAATTTTCTTTAGAAGTACACGGTCAGTTTTGGACAACTCATCAAAAAGTTATTTCTGTGCTTGCAGTTTTTAATAGTGTGCATAAAATTGTAAGTACGAATATGTGGAGATTCTGGGAATATAATTTTGTGGACATAAGAACAACATTCGGAAGAAATAGTTCAACATCTAGCAGAAGATCAGCCGTCGACGTCGAAAAATCGCTGCAAATATGTATCCAATGTGAGAAGAATATAATACGGCCCTGTTGTTACTTTTCAAGTAATACCTTTGAGTTAGGATAATTTATAACTCCTGACCACAAAGCTTCCCACCCCTCCATAAAAGGATGTAAAATCCGCATAAGTTAGTTTCATATACATCTACTTCTACAATACTACAAAATCGAACAGTAATAGCGTTTCAGGTAAAAATCTAGGCTAACTTAATACAATGGAATGGTAATACCATTTAAACTGACCGATTCTGAGAACAAGATTCTCTAGAGGTCGAGGAACGTAATATGTAACTATTATCGTAAGAATTAATAGGCAATTTCCACGAATTCAATTGAATATTTTATTAGTCTTATTGCCCTTTCCTAGTTTTATATGTCACTACGATAGAATTGTATGACTGAAAGATATATTTATTGCCTTTATATCAGAATATTATACTCAAAACACACTTATACTTATTTTATTTTAATACAAAAGAAAAATTTGATATTCAGTTTGAGTTTTCCACAAGATTAAAACCTTTTAAAATAAAGAAGAATAAGTTATTGAGAAAAATGTTAAAATTAAATACCTGTAATTAAGGTATCAATGTTTAAGAATATATAACTCTAAAACTGTTAAAGCTACATTAAAATCGGTTACTTTTTTAAAATCTACAATTATTTTTGTATATTTGTACTAATTGTCATTATATTTCAACGTTTATTAGTTTGATTTTTAAGACAATTTGTTTAAAATGACAAAATGAACTTACCTATAATCAATATTTTAAATATTATGAATATATGTATAACTCTGAAAGTATAGGAGCTATATTAACAACGACTATATTTTTGAAATCTGTATATATTTCTGTATATTTGTATAAATATGTATTAAATTTAATTAATATTTAGTTTAATTTTTACAAGAATCTGTAAAAAGTATATAAATGGAACATTAATTACTATTATTTCAAAGTTTAAGTACATATAACTCTGAAACTATAAGAGCTACATTAAAAACAATTTCTTTTTTGAAATCTATATATATATATATATATATATATTTTTGTATACTTGTACAAATTTTCAATATATTTCAATATTTATTAGTTTGATTTTTAAGACAATTTGTTTAAAATGTCAAAATGAAATACCTATAATCAATATTTCAAAGTTTATGAATATATAACTCTGAAATTATTGTAGCTACATTAAAAACGGTTACTTTTTTGAAATCTACATATAATTCTGTATATTTTTACAAATATTTATTAAATTTGATCAATTTTTAGTTTAATTTTTACGAAAATCTGTAAAAAGTATATAAATGGTATCAACTTTTGTTTTATCAAAGTTTAAATACATATAACTCTGAAACTATATTAGGTACATTAAAAACGGTTACATTTTTGAAATCTGCATATATTTTTGTATATTAATACAATTCAATAATTATTAATTATATTTTTATGACAATTTGTTTAAAATGTCAATAGGAAATACTTATAATCAATATTTCAAAGTTTATGAATATATAACTCTGAAACTATAGGAGCTACATTAAAACCGGTTACATTTTTAAAATCTGCATATAATTCTGTATATTTTAACAAATATGTATTAAATTTGATCAATTTTTACTTTAATTTTTACTAGAATCTCTAAAAAGTATATAAATAATATATCAACTTTAATTTTATCAATTTTTAAGTATATATAACTCTGAAACTATATGAGCTACAATAAAAACCGTTACATTTTTGAAATTTACACTTAATTATGTATACCTGTACCAAGTTGCAATACATTTAAATAATTTTTAGTTTGAATTTTATGAGAGTTAGAAAAAATCTGAAAATGAAAGACCAATGACCATTTTATCAAGTTTAAAAATTTATAACTTGGAAACCAAAATAGCTACATTAAAAACGGTTACTTTTTTGGAAACTACACATATTTTTTCGTATTTGTACCAAATTTTATTAAATTTGAGTAAAAATTAGTACAAGAATTCCATAATTCAAAAATGGATTTTAAAATTTCTGATTTCATAATATTTTTTTCTTGAATTTATTTTTGTTTTACATTTATAGTTTTTTGGTATTATTTACCAAATGTTAAGCACTTAAAACTCAAAAATATAAATGTAAATAAAAATATTTAGTTGAAATTTTCCTCCAGTTTCAAGTTTGATGAAAGTATGACATTCAATATATTACGGAAGCGTTTTCTAGTGTTATATTCCATCGTATCGCCTGGGGTATTTCAACGCTATTAAGTTGGCAGTATGATTACGTCATCAACATGTCTCGTGCAGAAACATCTAATTATTTCTTAGGAAACTAGATCTATGGTGGAGTTGATAGAAAAGACAGAATGTTATTATTTCTCCAACAAAGTTTAAATTAAAGTTGAATTATAGAGACTGATCTATGACTTTGTAATTTTATAATATTGTGTTTGGAAAAAAGTTGGAAAAACTTTGTTTTTAATATTCCATTGACATATTGTCTTTGTATTCACTTATAAGTTGTAAATATGTATTTTTGTTTCAACAAACTTGCAGACAATATATGAATTGTTAATTTTACGAAACGTTAAGGTTAGTACAACAAAATTAATGCTTATTTTACGTAAAATACGTTGATTACAAAAAATAAATGTTGATTTTATTAAAGAAACAAGTAGTTACCACAACATAAATGATGATTTTATTAAAAAATTACTTGATTCCAAGAAAAATAATGTTGATTTTACTAAAAAAACACTTTGATTACAACAAGTTTGTTGATTTTAATCACAAAATCGTTGATTACAACAATGATATATTAGTTTTCTTACAAAAAAAGTTGATTACAATAAAAAGTCAGTTGATTTTAGTAAATATTACAAATACAACAATAATAATGTTGTTCTTAATACAAAAAAAACTTTTACAACAAGATATATTGATTTTATTACAAACAACTTTCATTACAACAAACTGACATTTAATTTTAGTAAAGATTAAGTAAATTCAAGAAAAGTAATGTTAATTTTACTCAAAAAAAAAACAAGAATTAAACAAGACATCCTTATTTTACTAAGTATACATAAAAAAAAATTAATGACAGATTGATTTTACTACAGAAAACGTATATAACAATAAATTATAAGTTGATTTTATTGAAGAAAAAGTTGACTTCATCAAAAATAATGTTTATTATTTTAGAAAGAAACGACAGTAGGTTTTACGAAAAACATTGTGATTACAATAATATAGATTTAATTACAACAAACGATTTGATGATTTTACTAAAGATTCAAATAATTACAACAAGAATATAGTTGCTTTTGCAATACTAATCGTTAATTACAATAAAATACAGTTAATTCTACAACAGAAATCGTTGATTTTAACAACGAACAGTTGATTTTACTACAGATAGATTTAATACTTTCATAATTTTCTATTATTTTTTATGAGCATTGTAAAAGCCTTGTAAATTTTTACAAAGAAGCCTGTAAAGTGACAATTATATACAAGGTGGAAATAAAAATATAGACAATGAAGTACAGATTACAGTTGCAAGTTAGATTACAGAGTGAAAAAGCAACGTTCTACAATGGACATATATATGTCACTTCTGTAGCACAATGACCTATCGAACTGCGTTATTATTAATGAACCTTTCATGGAAGTCTAGTGAAATATTGATCAGCACTCTGATAGCAGTAGCAGTTCTTACACATCATAAATTCATGCCTTTGCCATTTAACATAACTTGATACGGTACGGAAGAGAAAAGGTGTTGTATTCGTGATGATAACTATGAAAAATTCATGTAGGGTTATTATTTGTCATTGCTTTTACATATTTTGTGTACTTTAACCACAGAATAGGTTTATACAGAAGCGACAGTAAGCCAGAGAAACGAAAATAAGAGAGAGATGGGAAAGCCAACAAATTTAAAGGGCTTATTGTTTAAAATCGGAAAGTTTTGTCACATCTTAGAGAGATAGGGAAAGCCAACAAATTTAAAGGTCTACACAATGCTCCAAGATTATAAAACTGAATAGGGGGTGTTGTTTTCGTGATAATAACTATCAAAAATTCATATAAGGTTATTATTTGTCATTGCTTTTTAGTATTTTGTGAACTTATATTTTGAAGACCATTTTTGGGGGCATATACATTTTATCCTCCACACATGTTATATTGCTCGATATTGTATGTTTCAAACATTTAATCTTGCACACCTTTTATCGTGCACACTTTTAATCCGCGAAGAAAAGTTATCTTACACACATTTTATCTTGCGCACTTTTTATCATCCACAAATTTTATCTTTCATTCATTTTATTTTCCACACATTTTATCTTCGCCAATGTTTGATCTTTAAAACATTGTAATTGTACCTGCCATTCATTTTATTGCCCATGCAATTAACATATTTATAATTAGATGAAATATCCAGTATTAAATTTTTCTGTAAAATGGGTAAAAGATAAAATGTGTGAAACATAAAATGAGTGGAAGATAAAATTTGTGGATGATAAAATGATTTAGAAGATAAAATGAGTGTAAGATAACTTTTTTCATGGATTAAAAGTGTATAATTTATATTCAAATTTAATAAAATTTGGTATACATACAAAAAAATATGTGTAGGTTCCAAAAAAGTAACCGTTTTTAATGTAGCTCTTTTGGTTTCCAAGTTATAAATTCTTAAACTCGATAAATTGATCATTGGTCTTTCATTTTCAGATTTTTTACTAATTCTTATAAAAATAAAGCTAATAATTATTTAAATGTATTGAAATTATCATAACTTGATACCGTTTCAAAGAGAAAAGGTGTTGTATTCGTGATAATAACTATGAAAAATTCATATACGATTATTATTTGTCATTGCTTTTACATATTTTGTGTACTTCTTCAAAAATAGTTCTAAAATACTAAAATGATTTAGGAATTGTTGATATATGATCAACTTTTTCGTGTTTTTTGTGAGTAAAATCAACAAAAGTTTGATGCATTCAATGATTTTGCTGTAAAATCAATATAAGAAATGTTGTAATCAATTAAACTTAAAGTTAAGACTTGTTTGTTATAATTAACATTTTTTTTCTTGTATTTAACATAATCATTGTTGTAGTAACATTATCTTGGTACAAATTTTCATGAAAATAACAAAGTCTATGCTACATTGAACGTTTTACAAGTTTAAATTAACAATTTTGTTGGTTTCATCAACATATTTTTATTGTAATCAACATTTCTTGATTATAATCAACATTAAGTGATAATAACTATAAAAAATTCATATAGGATTATTATTTGTCATTGCACTTACATATTTTGTGTACTTCTTCAAAAAAAGGTTTCAAAATACTAAAATGATTTAGGAATTCTTGATATATGATCAACTTTTTAGTGTATTTAAAGTTTTCTGTGAGTAAAATCAAAAAAGGTTGTTGTAATCAATTAACTTTTCATTGCAGAGCTACAGAACTACCAAAAATTTAAATTTATATCTAGAATATGTTGAATATATCAGAGAAATGTTGAATTCAACAAATAAAATGTTGATAAACTATTTTCACTACGCAACCATAAAAGGAAGTTGGATTTTATTAAAAAAAAAAATGTAGATTATGTTAATTGCAAGAAAGAAACTTTGATTAATATAAAGCTATTGTTGATTTCTCTCAAAAATATGTTGAATTCAACAAATTTAAGTGGTGCAGAACTACAGAATCACCAAAATTTTAAATAAAAGTTTCCATTATTAATTCATATGTTAATGGTGAAACAATAATAAAACACATTGTCTTACTGTTTATGTTACCTATAAATAAACATATATTGTTGAGTGTATGTATTTATGTTGTATAAATATGGTTGAATTTATGATATTTGTTTATAAATTAACACACAGAATGATAATTCATTTGCCATTTGGTTTAAAAGCTACGTTCGCATTTAAAACTTTTTAAGCATTGGATTTTTTCAGGAAATGTCAACGTTATTTTTTCATGACCCTTGAGACCTGAAGTTTGGTTTTGAATTGGATTTAATGGTAGAAGTAGAGGAAGTTTTCTGTTTAATAATTAATATTTTCAGCAGATGACATTTCGAAATTCTTTCCACATAGAATATTTATTGTTTAAAGATGGCCACTCTATATTCTATAGGTCTTACTACTAATTAGTGGTTTTTAATGCAGAAAATGTTAATATCACAACTTAAGAATTGTTGATTATATTAAAGAAAAGTTAAGAATATTAAATATAAATAAAAAAATCGTTGATGAAAACAATCAATTGGTGATTTAAAATATGTTATAGAAAACTCAACTATTTTTTTTGTAGTTTTGACAGAAAAACACATCCGAAAAGTTGATTTTAATACAGAAAACATTTATTATAATACATAAAACATTAATTTTATTAAAAAAAGATTTGATTTCTACAATCTATTTGTTGATTTCATTAGAGAAAAGTTGATGGCAACAAGAAATATATTGGTATCATTTCTAGAATGTTATTACAATAATAATTATATAGATATTAATTATAATAATGATTCAAGTGCATTATATCTTAATGTTCCTAAAGAAAGTGTTAATTGCAATTCAAAATAACTTTACTTCAATACAGAATAGATTTTAAAAAAGATATATTGATGTTCTGAATTAATTACAACAGGAAATATACTAATTTTATTACAGAAAATGTTAATTGCAACAATTTTGATAAAAATACGTATACGACTTTCTGTCTATCTATCCACAATTTTTTTATATGGTTTATTATAAGTATATATTCACATTCAAAGTAAAATGACTATTATTTCTGCAATAGCAGAATGAAATTCATTAGCTTTTTATATTTTTAAAAACACTTTTATGTACTATTAAGCTTATCAAAGTACTCAATCATATTAATTCACAGGAATAAACACGCAAACATAAATGATAAGTGTGAAAATAGTTCAGATGTGTTTGGTAATTAATTTTATGGTTTTTGATGAATTTAACATTTTATATAACATATTTATTTCCAAGTAAAACTGTTGACATGTTCAGTAGTTTCCCGAATAGACATTTATTTTTATTTCAAATAAATAATTATTATGATAATATACAATTATAAATGTACTGTATAAAAGTATAATGTATAAATAATAATATATGTAATTTTTTTTTTTGGACGTTTAAAAGCAATATTAAGTTTAATTAGCATGTAAGAAAAAAGCTGTTTAAAATGCTGATCATTTTGAATATTTATTTATTTAAAAATACACAGTGTAAAATGGCTTTATTTTTACACATGTTAAAGGAGGAATGTTAAGGCTTAAATGTGATGTATGAAATTTATAATTCGAACGCGTATTATAATAGTTATTTACGTGGTCAGCGATGCAAGTTAATCTTTACAGGGCGAGCTGGAAATTTGTTAGGCGAGCGACGAAGGACGAGCTCTCATAATCCAGTGAGCCCAGTAAAGATTAATTGCACGCGTGCCAAGTACAAAATTTTATTTCCACCTTCATAGCGTTTTTTTTTTATTAATTTTATCTTCAAAAAAAGATTGACTATTTTGGAATTGGTAGTTGGCGGTGGTAGAACAATTTATAGCTAGACGTTGTCAAATGAGTTTCGCCAGTGAATCAAAATGTACTATAAATGTGTTTAATTACTCACATAAACCTAATTAAATTAAGTTTGTAATATTTATAATAAAATGCATTAAAAACTTTCATTATTTTCTATTATTTTTTATGAGCATTGTAAAATTTTACAAGGCTTGTAAATTTTTACAGGTTAGTTACTGTAATTGTTTATTTACTTAGCTACCAAGAAGCCTGTAAAGTGACAATTATATAGAAGGTGGAAATAAACGTTATTGATGTTTATTTCCGACTAACTATAATTATCCAATAGTAGATATATAGTGCAATATATAATGACAACAATACCAATTTTATGTCATTCAAGTAACGATCTACATTAATATAAACGAATTTAGCGTTTCACTACATGGCAAATTGAATACCTATTGATGAAACAATTGCTGTAATATAACGAAATGAAACAATCAAAAGTCCAATAACAAATGATGTCTGCATTGTTGACAGCTTGACAGATGACAGTCGGTTTTGATATTCATGTTATGTAGACACAAACAGTTGAATGTAACAATTTTGTAATTTGGAATTCGCGTTTGAAATAAAGTATCGATGTTTTAATAATGCATATATTAAGGGGCGTATACATTTTATCCTCCACACATATTATATTGCTTGACATTGTACCTTGCACACTTTCAATCTTGCATACCTTTTATCCTTTATTTTAATCCACGAAAATATCTTACACACATTTTATCTTCCAATTTATCATTCACACATTTTATCTTCCACTCATTTTATGTTCCACACATTTTATCTTTTATACATTTTCAAAAAAATGTAATACTGAATTTTTCAACTAATTTTAAATATGTTAATTGCATGGGCAATAAAATGAATGGCAGGTACAATTACAATGTTTTAAAGATCAAACGTTGGCGAAGATAAAATGTGTCGAAAATAAATTGAATGAAAGATAAAATGTGTGGATGATAAAATGTGCGCAAGATAAAATGTCTGTAAGATAACTTTTCTTCGCGGATTAAAAGTGTGCACGATAAAAGGTGTGCTAGATTAGATGTTTGAAAGATACAATGTCGAGCAATATAACATGTGTGGAGGATAAAATGTATATGCCCCATGCATAAGAATTCTCAAATTACCAATTCTATTTAAAATAAGTTAGTTATTAATATTATTGTTATTTCCAATCATAGTTAAACATGAAAACATATAATTTTTAGTTTTTCACCTTAAAATTTTTCATATACAGCCGAAATATCAAAAAAAATACTCATTTTTGGGTCCAAAATTTTCAATTTTATAAATAGTCCACATTGATAGACAACATTGCGCTGATTTAAAATTTTCAAACCGATTTCAAATATCTCATCCCATTCCTGAGATATTTGCTTTCAAAGTTGCTCTTCAAAAAAGTGTGTTTTTTCACCATATCTCTAAAATGTGTAGAGATACAATCTCAACGACTACACCAGTCGATTCTACAGGCAAAGTTACATAAAGAAATGTTTTCTCCGCATATACGTTCTTTGGAACGATTTGGTGAAAAATGAGAAAAACCAAAAAACCGGAATTTCAGGTTTTAGCGTGAAAATTTTTTGTCTCCAAATTTATTTATATTTTGGACTTAAGTAGATATGAATGTGCTGATTTCAAATTTTCAAACCGATTTCAATTATCTTTTACCGTTCTCGAGATATTTGCGTTCAAAGTCAGTCCTGAAAAAATCGGTTTTTCAGGAATAGTCCTGAAATGGGTCTAGATACGATCTCGGCGACCTCATCAATCGATTCTACAGGCAAAACTAGATTTTTGTACCAATTTTCAGATTTATATTCCAATGGAAACAATTTTTATAGTGAAAAAACGAAAATGGCCAAAAATCGGAAAAAATCGCAAGGGGTTCATCAGGCGTTTTTTCGGTTTTTGCGATTTTCATTTTTTCGCTCTAAAAATTGTATCCGCCTGAATAAATATTTGAAAATTGGTATACTTAGGTAATTTTGCCCGTAGAATCGATTGGTGAGGTCGCTGAGGTCGTATCTCAACTTATTTCAGGGCTATTCCTGAAAAACCTCTTTTTTCAGGTTTAACTTTAAACGCAAATATCTCGAGAACGGTAAAAGATAATTGAAATCGGTTTGAAAATTTGGAATCAGCGCATCCTTATTGACTTAAGTCCAAAAAATAAATAAATTTGGAGACAAAAAGTTCCCGAGCGAAAAACCTGAAATTCCTGTTTTTTTCGTTTTTCTCAATTTTCACCAAATCGTTCCAAAGAACGTATATGCGGAAAAAACATTTCTTTATGTAACTTTGCCTGTAGAATCGAATGGTGTAGTCGTTTAGATTGTATCTCTACTCATTTTAGAGATATTGTGAAAAAACACACTTTTTTGAAGGGCAACTTTGAGCCCAAATATCTCAAGAATGGGAAGAGATAATTAAATTCGGTTTGAAAATTTGAAATCAATTTTGTCTATCAACGTGGACTATTTCTAAAAATCAAAATTTTGAACCCAAAGATGGGTATTTCTTGATTCATTCGGCTCTATATGAAAAATATTAACGTGAAAAATAAAAAATTATATATTTTCATATTTAACTATAATTGGAAATAACAACAATATTAATATCTAACTTGTTTTATTTCGTATTTTTTTTCTATCGAAGTGGACTATTTTCAAAAATAAAATTTTGAACCCAAAAATGGGTATTTTTGGGTTTTTCACATATATAAATACTATTTTACACTAAAAAACCTAAAAACATCATATTTTAAGGAACATATATACTATAATATACTAATATTTATTATTTTTGTTTCAGGTAACAACTCTCATTTGTTCACGAATTGATTCCAATAATTCCTGTTTTCATATGGGTAAGCAAATATTGCAAACACGTTAAAAAATCAGACAAAACATCGAATTCTGTTTTGTTCTTTTTTGGTATCAAAGGTAGTCTGTCTGGTTTTTCACTTGTCACTGAAAAAACACAATCGTTTCAGCAAAAAATTCAGCGACAAACAAATCTGAAGTTTCAGCGCAAAACGAAAGATGCAAAAACAATGCAATATCGGGAGTGGACTTCTTAAGTATGTGTTTTGTTTTAGTATCAATTTCATTTGTTTTAATAGGTAAATAATAGGTTCAACTTCAACAAAAACCGAAATAAATAGACATATTGTGTTTTCAGATTGTTTGTTGTTTACCAATTGTAATGGGTTAACCATTCAAAAAATTCACCTTCTAAAATACTCTGTGCAATAAAATTGTAATTATTATTATATTTCCTAATTGAAAATGTTTGAAAAATGTTATGAATTAAATATGTCTTCTTGAAGGCACAAACTTATAAATAATAAAAAAAGAAAAGTAGATTTTAATAAAGACATTTATTTTGATCAACAAAATGTTAATTTCAACATAAAAGTATACGTTTTAATCAAGAAATTGTTGATTAAAACAACAAATATGTTGGTTACAAACGTATAAATGCTGATTACTAAAATACAAGTGTTGATATTAATCGAAAAAATATATATATTGACAAAGAAAGTGTCGATTTATATAAAAATGTATTGATTACAACAACGAAAAGAGAAATTCGTTGATTACAATAAAACATTGTTGATTATCTCGAATAAAATGTCGATTTTATCAAACTAAGTGATGATATCTATCAAGACAATATTAATTACAACAACAAATTGTTGATGTTAATGTTACAATTTCAAAAAAATTATTATACATGTAAGCCAAGTATATTTTTTATATTTTGTGTTTAAGTATTATTAAAAATGTGCATATTAATCAAATATTCATGTTTAAAAGCGATATGACGAACAATAAATAAAATGCTGTCTTTTTGTTTTTATTATTTTATGAACAATACCCTAACACTTTTTTACTTTCTCTTTGTACATTCCTTTTCTAAGAAAATGTATTTGTAAAGTCTAAAATTTTAAAATAATAATCGTACATGTTTATTAGTAATTTAAAATTTACTTCCGAATTCAAATTTGTATCATAAGATGTCTTTTTATACATTTATGCTATTATTATTTAAATGGTTGTACTTAAAAAATACTTATCTTTAATATACATCAAGAAATGAATTATGATCATTTTAAAGTTTACCACAATTTTCTATATGGATTAATATAGAATATATTCACTTTAAAATTGAACTAACTATAAAAGACTGCATTAGTGTAACGGTCATTTTGTGGCGCCAAATTCAAACTGAAACCCTAACTCGCCTCTGCCGATTTATACGCCCATGTTATTCTTATGGGAATCAAAATATGCTATCTTTAGACTGCTAGAAAGTATTAAAAAATGCAAATTTTAACTATTAAACCGTATAAATACTAATCTCTAATGTTTTATCTATCTTCTAATGTAATATACACACCCAAAAAACATAGTATTATTTAATAAACTTCAATTTAAACAGTAGGTACAAATTTCTGAAAACGTATGTCGTAGCTGCCTTAGTATTCAGTTGAACCTGTCACTTTAACTGCACCAAGTAACGACATATGTTACTATTTGCGATACTACTTTCTTTAAAATCAAATTTTTCTTAATTTATTTTTTTATTTGTACTTTTTCTGTACAGAAAGCAAAGAGTAATGTTTTAGAATTTAAGAAAACGCTATGTTATAATTAAGAATCGCCAAAATTTTCTGTAAAGTATGTTCATTAGTATTTCGTGATTATGTCCTTAAAAGAGGAAATATAAAAAAAAATATTTTTTTACAACCAAATATTTCTTATATTTATGTCAATAACTGTTTGTATTTAAAATGTATACCATTACCGCAAGTCCCATAAAACTTTATAAGGGCCAATCGGCTTATCCGAAAGTGAATTCCATATATGTATTCTACTATAACCCAACAAACAACCCAAAATCAAAAACAGAGGAAAAATTTTAATAAAACTTTATTACCAAACTAATAAAACCCGTGCACAAAAATTTTTATTTCAACTTCAAACCTGCTATGTTGATTTATGCCCTATATAAATCATGATTTTAATTTTGATACTAACACTGATGCATCAAATACTGTTTTTATTATTAAAATTCCGCCTCATTCAAAGGTTTCATTCGCCAAAGGTCATCCATATGCTCAATAAACAGTTGAAACAGATATCAATACATGTACATTTATGAGTAAAGGTGCTTTGGTCTATATCTGATTGGCGGGTTTCCAACAAGCTTTTATATTTTCGGTGTTTAGAAAATATGTTCAATGTTCAAGTAAGTTAAATTGTCTCTGACTTTAAAATGTTAAAACTCGAATAAATCATGTTATTTATGTCATCACCTTATAATGTGCTTAAATTAGAGCTTAAAGTTAAGCTTAAAACTATTGAATTACATTAAAAAATCTGATGTTGACAGCATATGACTTCCTTGTATGCTAAACTATAGTCGAATTCACGTATAAATGGCATTCCAATGTGATGACGCCACTCACTACGTTTATATGAGATAGCAGTAAAAATGTCAAAATTTAATATTTTTAAATTTAATAAATGTAATAAATTTAGTTTTACAAATCATATCATAAATAGTTCGTTGAATTGCAGATTGAGTAAATTCATAAATTCCTGTAACTTGCTTTTTACGATTTTTTTTTGGCGATGATAAGATTCCACATTTCTGGATGTTTGATATTGTGGAATGTGACACACCCAAAGCAGCACAAACTTTCTATGTAAGACAATGTTTCTATAAGCTTAATAGACCACGTTAGTGAGGTTAAGATTTACATTTGGCGCGAAACCCTAATTCAAATCTGAGTGTATGCATCTCTTATGGGAGTACATCAATTCACGATATTAAAGCATTTTGGCGATTCTTAATTACAACATAGGGTTTTTTTTTTACATTCTAAAACATTGCTCTTTGCTTTCCTTACAGAAAAAGTACAAATAAAAGAATAACTTCAGAAAAATTTGATTTTAAAGAAAGTAGTACGGCAAATAGTAACATTTGTCATTACTTTGTGCAGTTAAAGTGACAGGTTCAACTGAATACTAAGACAGCTACGACATACGTTTTCACAAATTTGCACCTACTTTTTAAATTGAAGTTTATTAAATAATATTATGTTTTTTGGGTGTGTATATTACATTAGAAGATAGATAAAACATTAGAGATTAGTAATAATAAGGTTTAATAGTTAAGTTTTGCATTTTATAATACTTTGTAGCAGTTAAAGATAGCATATTTTTATTCCCCTAAGATTAACATGGGCGTATAAATCGGCAGAGGCGAGTTAGGGTTTCTGTTTGAATTTGGCGCCACAAAATGACCGCTACACTAATGCAGTCTATTGTCTTTGACTGTAAAATTAAGACTCGGATAACTCTTGTTCTTTTATCTCGCCTATCAATATATAGATAAGGGAGGTATTGTTTTTGGTCAAATTTCTCGAGTGTGAGTTTTCAACATATGAGAACAAATTAGGGTCCTTAAAATACGATTTTACTATTTTTACCGTGGTGTCTGTATTTCCTTGTGTGTGGCAAACGAAATAGACTTACATTATCAGAAATCAAAAACGGAGCAGTTAGAACATACTTAATTCATTAATCCATGAACCTTTCTACCGTTTGGTGTAAGGTTATCGGATTAGAGCGGATTTAGGGTAGTTTCTTCCAAATGTCTCTCCACTGTTTTCTGTTCTTTGTAAGCTTTGGTATTTCTTCCCACTTGATTCCTCTACTCTCCGCTGCCTTTCTTATTTCATCCCTCCATGCTTTTCTGGGTTTACCTCTTTTTCTTTTTCCGGATTCCCTCGCTTCAAATATACTTTTTATTAGACTATGTCTCATCTACCTTAGTTGACCCTGTTGTATTGTCACTTCGATTGGTATTACATTTAACTGATCCCTGTATACTTTGTTCCTTATCATATCTCTTCTCGTCTTTCCTTGAATTTTTCTTAAAATCCTCATCTCAGTGCTCGTTAGTTTGCTTGTTTTGGCAATTCTTTCGTTAATTTCATCGTCCGAAGTCCCTTTACTGTCTATAGTTTCTCCCAGGTGCGTTGTTCTATTTCTTGTCCTTCTATCTTTATATTGTGTTTCATATCTCTATTTCCTATTACCATTGTCTTCGTTTTTCTTATATTTATTTTCATGTTATATTTTTTTACTTCTTCGTTATATATATATATATATATATATATATATATATATATATATATATATATATATATTTAAGTTATGTTGTTTTAATGGCTTCATCAAGAATCTTGTTGAACAGTAAAGGGCTTAGCATGCATCCCTTTTTGTCATTTTGACACCATTTGTCTGTTACTATGCTACAACTATTCGTGAATTTTTCCAATAAATTTATAGCTCTTATTATATTACGTATAACTATGTAATAATTTACCAAAAAATTTGATTACAGTAAAGAAAATTATGATTTTTACCACGAAAATAATAAACACCAATTCCAGTTTACAATTTTCCACTTATGTTTGAAATATCATTACTATAATACATAATAAGTATCTCTTAGTATGTCTTCCTTCATTATACTCCAATAACCAAATAAAACCGCAATCGAATCCTTTATAAATCGCTTTCCTTCATCCATTGGCCGAGCACGTAGCCATAAGTTACGGCTTTACATTCTATGCATAACAGCAACTTAGCTACCCAAATCGAACTGTGCTCTGTCATCAATCATGCCTTCGGGAGAGATCGGCTCGGCTCGGCTCACGTCGGACATGGACACGGGGACCGGATGTGACCTGGCAAAAGAATCACGCCGGATATGCCGGGAACAACTGAATCGGCAGGGGCAGATGGAAAGATGGACAAATTGAAAAATTCAATCGGATAGACCAATATATTCTGCCATAAAATGTTTTCAAAAACTATGGACAGTATAATAATATTTAATATTCACATTCCTTGACCTGACAGCGGCGTCTTATTGTTCTCTCTTTAGGACCCGTTCCCCTAAGTTGTACAAAACACTCACAACAATTATTGTCACAAGCATGCACATGAACTCATGACATGGAAAGGAGGTGTGACGCCTTTTTATTGTCCTGACTTGAGTTCTTGTGACTTTTTCCTCTTCCCGAGATTGAAAAATCACGTCAAAGGAACTCATTTTCACTTGAAAACACTGAAACGGCTGTAACCGAGCAGCTGAAGGTCCAGTATCCGAGTTCCAGCACTGCCATGAGGATAGGAACCGTCTCCAGCACTGGCTGGCTTCCCAACCAAGTTAGTTTGAGGAAGACAATATTAAATTTTATGGCTATGTTCAGGATGCACGCAAATCAGGACTAATCCATTTAAAGACAATGCATTACAGTATTACTATTTATTAATAAGAATCCAGGGCGTTAATACTCGCCTTATAAAGATATGACAGCGGCGTTCTCTTGTTCTCTCTTTAGGACCCGTTCCTCTAGGTTGTACAAAACACACATTGTCATTCCAGTTACAACAATTGTCACAAGCATGCACATGAACTCATGACATAGAAAGGAGTCCTAGACTTGGGGAGGTACTCCGCGAGTAGTGAACGCTAGTATCTACACTCATTACTATACCATCACAGCAGAATGGGCCAGTCAAGCCTAGCTCCTGGCGTGTTCACTCACATCCAGTACTTAGCCCAGTCTCCATAATGACTGCGGCCTAGCACCTCGTCATTACCAATACCCACTATTTGCACACATGGGTACTGTAACCACCTACAGAGTCCCACGACTCTGCCGGAGAGACTTACAACCATGAAAGTCCTACACTTCCTAACACATGTAGATCCCAGATTTATTAACGAATCCTCGATTCATAAACCAGCGCTGCAGACGCTCCTGTGAGTCTCTCTCTCACCGTAAATCTCTTCTTGTTCTCTCTTTAGGACCCGTTCCCTTAAGTTGTACAAAACACTTATAACAATTGTCACAAGCAAGCACATGAACTCATGACATAGAAAGGAGGTGTGACAGGTGACTCCCAAGTCCTAGACTTGGGGAGGTACTCCGCGAGTAGTGAACGCTAGTATCTACACTCATTACTATATCATCGCAGCAGAATGGGCCAGTCAAGCCTAGCTCCTGGCGTGTTCACTCACATCCAGTACTTAGCCCAGTCTCCATAATGAATGCGGCCTAGCACCTCGTCATTACCAATACCAACTATTTGCACACATGGGTACTGTAACCACCTACAGAGTCCCACGACTCTGCCGGAGAGACTTACAACCACGGAAGTCCTACAGTTCCTAACACATGTAGATCCCAGATCTACTAATGAATCCTCGATTCATAAACCAGCGCTGCAGACGCTCCTGTGAGTCTCACTCTCACCGTAAGTCTCTCCCCATGGGTTCCACACCCATTCTGTTAGTAGGTTCGAGGGCGTCCTAGACACCCACCAGGTAGGGGAAGGTATTCTATGCATAACAGCAACTTAGCTACCCAAATCGAACTGTGCTCTGTCATCAATCATGCCTTCGGGCGAGATCGGCTCGGCTCGGCTCACGTCGGACATGGACACGGGAACCGGGTGTGACCTGTGCAAAAGAATCACGCCGGATGTGCCGGGTACAACTGAATCGGCAGGGGCAGATGGAAAGATGGACAAATTGAAAAATTCAATCAGATACACCAAAATATTCTGCCATAAAATGTTTTCAAAAACTATGGACAGTATAAAAATACACAATATTTATAACAGATGCGATTCGTTTTCACATTTCTTGACCTGACAGCGGCTTCTTCTTGTTCTCTCTTTAGGACCCGTTCCTCTAAGTTGTACAATACACTCATTGTCATTCCAGTTACAACAATTGTCACAAGCATGCACATGAACTCATGACATAGAAAGGAGGTGTGACAGGTGACTCCCAAGTCCTAGACTTGGGGAGGTACTCCACGAGTAGTGAACGCTAGTATCTACACTCATTACTATATCATCACTAGAATGGGCCAGTCAAGCCTAGCTCCTGGCGTATTCACTCACATCCAGTACTTAGCCCAGTCTCCATAATGAATGCGACCTAGCACCTCGTCATTACCAATACCCACTATTTGCACACATGGGTACTGTAACCACCTACAGAGTCCCACGACTCTGCCGGAGAGACTTACAATCACGGAAGTCCTACACTTCCTAACACATGTAGATCCCCGATCTACTAATGAATCATCGATTCACAAACCAGCACTGCAGACGCTCCTGTGAGTCTCACTCTCACCGTAAGTCTCTCCCCATGGGTTCCACACCCATTCTGTTAGTAGGTTCGAGGGCGTCCTAGACACCCACCAGGTAGGGGAAGGTATGTTCTATGTTTGCAGCCACAAACAAATACTATATCTTGATACATTTACACCATACACTGTGAATAATATGTCGACCATTCAGTAATTCATCCATAAGCATCAACAATACTTTTAACTAGAATAAGTGAGTTACCACTCACCTTTAATTACTTCAATCTACATATGTTTACTCATTGACATCAGGTCACAAGGTAATAACAACTATATATTTGGACACTCAGTGATATACCGTGAGTTTCAGCTAAGATGCAACATATTCGATTCTGTCATTAGTCATTACTATGGATAGCACTTGTTATATGGCACCGTATCGTTCCAGATAACGTGCAACATAGGGAACATAGGTTGTCAATGTCAAATGCACTTATCATCATCATTTACTTATTTATAAATAAGGGAAGGTATTCTCTACGTTTGCGGCCACAAACAAATAGTACATCTTGATACATTTACACCATGCACAATAAATACACAAACAGTGAATAATATGTCGTCCATCAGTAATTCATCCATGAGCATCAACAATACTTATAACTAGAATAAGTGAATTACCACTCACCTTTAAATACTTCAATCTAGATATGTTTACTCATTGACATCAGGTCACAAGGTATATAACAACTATATATTCGGACAGTCAGATAACTAGAATAACTGTGAGTTACCAGTCACCCTTAATTACGTAAATCTGCATATGTTTACTCATTGACATCAAATCAATGTACGAAACATAAATATAGTCGAAATTTTTAAGCAGTAGAGAGACGTCATAGACCTGAAAAAACGTTACAAAACAAAATATAACTTGTAGAAATTTTCGAAAGATGTTTTTATTTAGAAAACCGAGTAGTAAAAAAAGATATCATAAAAAAATACTTATTTATTATATTTACTATTATTTCAAATTAAAATATAATGTATTTAATGACATTTCAATTTATTTATAATAATTGCAGTGTATTTTTTTTAATACACGTTGGCTACGACTCAAATAAAATATGTTTACATATATTTGTTTCTTGTCACGCCGATTGATTGAGTTGTCAAATAATATAATATAAAATCTTTGTTTGTTCGTTTAAGTTGTATTGTTCCTTATAATTGTTTGTATTCGTGTTCTTTGTTTCTTGTTATACGTTTATTTTATTAGCGTAAGTAATAATGCCTAAAGCATTATCGAAGCAGTCGCAAGTGCTAACTGCAAATGCGACTACATATTTTGAAAAAGAACTGACAGTGGACCATTACTGCCGTTAAAAGCAGTTCGAGAGGTATGTTATCATTTTATTTATTGTTATTAAATTTGGCATTGCCATATGCAACACGCAACACATTTTCTAAACTAATGCACATATAAACTTTGTAATTCGTGACGTCATAATCTAGTTACAAATATTGATGACGTCTCTCTACTGCTTAAAAATTTCGACTATAGCTCTTATATGCGTAGCAAAGTATCAGTTCTACATCCATTTATCTACCCATCCTGCAAATCGGTCACATATCAACAGTTTCTTCGTTCTTTTTCAGCTCAGGTAAAGGGCATCAGTCCAAAATTTAATTTTAAACTTCACGCGTTTAAATCCGAGCAATGTGGCGTACGTAAGTGGTTGAAAATAATATAAAAGATGTGATTCGTCTCCCCATATGAACGACGTGACGAAAATATCGACGTCTCGTAATTCCCTCCTTTAGAAAAGCAATCACTGAAAAGTTTTCCAAAGATATTTCATTATTTTCATACACAAAACTAATTATTTACATTGTTTTTAACAAATAATACAATAGAAGTTGGTTTTGTAAAGAAATATTTTATTATAATGACTACATTTTGATTTTAGTGAAAAATGGTGATTACTATAAAATATATGTTGATTTTATTAAAGAAAATGTTAATATATACAACAAATATGTCAATTTTATTAAAAAAATAGTCGATTACTAGAACAAATATTAAAAATATGTTCATTTTAGTAAAGAAATGGTTGATTCAAACAAATATGTTTATTTTATAAAGAAAACGATAGGCAATACAAAAACTACGTTAGTTTTAGTAAAAGAAACTTTTATTTTAATAACATATACATTGATTTTAGGAGCGATAGAGATGATAACCATAAAATATATGTAATGGTACATTTCTTCTACAAATATGTTAAGTAATTTACAAAAAATATTGATACCTAAAACAAACATTGGTTTTATTAATTAATTAGTTGATTTATATAACAAATATTTTGACTTTACTAAAGAAAATCTAACCTAACCTAACTTAAGTTAGCTTAATCTAACCTAACCTAACGTAACTCAAGTTAGCTTAACCTAACCTAACCTAACGTAACCTAACCTAACGTAACCTAACCTAACGTAACCTAACCTAACGTAACCTAACCTAACGTAACCTAACCTAACGTAACCTAACCTAACGTAACCTAACCTAACGTAACCTAACCTAACGTAACCTAACCTAACGTAACCTAACCTAACGTAACCTAACCTAACGTAACCTAACTCAAGCTAGCTTAACTTAACCTAACACAACCTAACCTAACCAAACTTAAGCGAATCTAACCTAATCTGTACTAACTTAAGCTAGCTTAACCTAATCTAACTCAAGCTAGCTTAACTTAACCTAACCTAACTCAAGCTAGCTTAACCTAAACTTAACCTAATTTAACCTAACCTAACTCTAGATACCTTAACACAACCTAACCTAACCTAACCCAACTTAACCTAATCAGATTAGGTTAGGTTAGTTTGGTTTAGGTTAAATTATATTAGGTTAGATTTGGTTACGATAGATGCGTGTGATATCCCTATTGTATTAAAAGTTTTAAAAACAAAACAGCGATTTAAATGTCTTTATCCAAACCAACTCTGACAACCTTTTTATTATTTTTCTTTTTTGGTATGCTTAGTCCAAACTTTTTACTAAATTTCTTCAAAATCGAAGGTAAAGTTATTACATCGATAAGTTGACCAAATAAACAATTCGCAAAACAATCATTTCTTGTAATACATTTTAGTATTATAAAACTACATCTGTATTCTCTACACTGCCAAATTACTGACTGTTCAGGGTAGATATTTAACAGTTTAACCTCTTTCTTTTACGATATGTATATGTATGTAAATATATACAGTAATCAATATTTCAAAAGCGTTTTAATCCTACAATAATATTTGCAAACATGTATTGTAACATGGTACTTACATGCGTGATTTTAAATTTAATTTATAATCTTGAGGATTAAGCCCTTTGTATACATTGGCTCGGGGAAATAAAGGATTAAATCCATCTAACAGGGAATTTTTATTGCCCTAGATTTCGCGGTTGAATGAAAATTTTATAATCCCTTATATTTCCTAGTGAATTTTTAGAGATACGCAACAAAACTCAAATTTTAAAGTTAAGATAATGGTATATTATCAATGAACATGTAATTGGAATGAATTTTGTATATCATTCGAATGTGTAATAGCTATTACATGCGAATAGAATACTATACTTTATCCACAACTATAACAGGAATAGTTATTACATAACAAGCGTGGAAAGTAGTAAATAGCAAGCGTGTGTAGAGATTGATTTAATACACGAGCGTTGCTATGCACTTTCAAGCGAGTTATGTACATTATTTTTCAGACGACCACAAAATATTATAATAAAAACAGGGTTTATACAAAAGTGTCAATGTCAAACACAACTCACGAAAGCATTGACGTTGGGGTTTGAGATTAAGTATCACTAGTTAATCGGAAACTGATTTGGAAGTCTAGTACGTATTATTTGAACAATTAATAAAACTTTCAGTACATTTTGACTCTTCATTTTTGTTATTAATTCACTACCAATTTTAAAATCGTAGTTTTAAGCAAATTTTCATTAATTTTGTTACATTTCATTATGAAAGTTCCATCTATTGACCACTAATCGTCATATCCGGTTATATAACACACTAGTGTGTTATTAGAACACACGTCGTGTGCTATGTTACATTTTCTGGTATTAATTACAGTGTAAATATGGCTACTTTCATATGTGGTCGCCTGAAAAAATATATGTTTATTATAACCAAATATGTCTTCACAGTTTGACAGATAAATAACAATAGCTCGCGTCATTGTTTCACAGCCTACTTAACTAGACAATTATTTCTAATGTTATTTAGCTACAGTTTAAGCTTATATAGAAAAGGAATGTATGAAAAATGACAAAACTGGTGTAACTTTGGCTTTTGATGTAGAAAAACTTACTTAATAGTAATTTGGTTTTTACTCTTTTACCAGATAAGATTTAAATTTGACATAACGATTGAATAATATTATTCCATCGAACTGTCAATATTATTCAATTAGCAACAGTAACGAAGGTCATTAATTGATAAAAAACGATTGAATTCTAGGTATATTACTTGACAGTTGTAGATAATAGTTATTTATGGTACAAGTGTGTTACATTACAGATAAGTCACATGGGAAAAGTTTAGCTCACGAGGCCGTTTTGGTATTTTTTCAAGTGACTTAGGTAATTAACACACGTGTGCCATACAACATTTTATCCAACACATTTTAATCATTGATATAAAATACATATAAGATTTTTGACAGATGGAATTTCGAAATGACATTTAGGAACAAAATAGTGTAGAGAAGGTTTTATAACGTAGTTACTATGATACGAACCAACAAACAGTGAGCTAATATATTTAGCTCACTAGTGACTTATAACCTACTTTATTTATCTAAAAACAGCATACTTATATCGTTATAATTACACGGTGTTGGATAAACGATTGAATTCTAGGTACATTACTTGACAGTTGTAGATAAACGATTAAAATGCAAAGCGCAATCGAATTTTTTGCCACAAAGACGGTACAATGAAAATTTTATAATGCCTTATTTTTACTAGCGAATTATTTGATATATGAAATAAACCACATATTTTAAAGTTAAGATAAACGATTAGAATGCAAGGCACAATTGAATTTTTTGCCACAAAGACATATAGTGTTACTCTGTCACGATTTTAAGTCTGATATGAAATAATTTTTGTGCTATTTTACTTGTAGTTTGTATAAATAATACACAGTTTAACATTCTGAGCAAGTATTATAAAAATGAGTTCATTCTATTTGTAGTTCCCACACGTACATATCTACATTGTTGTAATATTTATAAAGAATATAAATTTTAAACACATGAACGAAATACATAATTTCGTTATATTAAACCTGCATATTTTAAACTATATTAAAGACATATTGTTGTTTACAAATTAAGTTTTTTATTTTATATCCTTTTGATTATTGTTAAAGATTACAATAAAACTTTATATTTAAATCATTGATTTAAATGACAGTTGATTGTTGTAATCAATAAATTTCTTGTTCTTGTTGTATTCCTTTCTAAAATCATCTTATTTCGTTCTTTTAATCAACATAGTTGTAGTAATCAACGTATTTTTATTAAAATCAATATTTACTTGTTGTAATTACATTTGCATAATAAAAACAACATTATATTTATTGTATTCGACGATTCAACGATATTTTATTATAATCTTCATATATTTTTTATTAAAGTCAATATATTTCTTTTTGTTTTCAATATTTTTTTTGATACATTCATCTTATTGTACAGTAATCAGCATTTATCTTGTTCTTATAAAGGTTTCCTTTATTACAATGAATACATTTCTTTTTGTTTTCAACATTTTTGAAATGAAATCAATACATTTTTTGCTGAAATCAAATTTATTTGCTAAAATCAACTGATTCTTTGATACAATCATCATTTTTCATACAGTAATCAGCATTTATCTTGTTCTTATAAACATTTTCTTTATTAAAATCTATACATTTCTTATTGTAATCAAATTTATTCTATAAAATCCACATTTTATTTACTGAATTCAAAAATTATTTTGTTGTAATCATCATATTTTTTATTAAAATCAATATATTTCTTGTTGTTTTCAACATTTTTGTATTGAAATCAATACATTTGTTGTTCAAATCAAATTTATTTGCTCAAAATCAACAGATTTTTTGATACAATCAGCTTTTTCTTACTGTAACAGCATTCATCTTGTTACTTTGAACATATTCTTTATTAAAATCAATATAATTATCGTGGAAATCAACGTTTTTTATGATAAAATCAATTAATTTGCTTCTGTTATCAAATTTATTTTATAAAAGCATAATATTTTATTCGTCATATATTTTATTAAAATCAGTATATTTCTTGTTGTTTTCAACATTTTTGTAATAAAATCAATTCATTAGTTGCTGAAATCATTGACACATAGATATTTTCTTTTATTTCCATGGGTGTCTGGTTTTGAACGAAAATGTTACATATTATATTTAATTTACGTAGTTTTGTTCTAAATCTATCAGGAGAGAGAGTATCCGCAATGGGGAAGTTTAGCGTATTTTTTTATTTGATCAAGATTGCCCTCAAAAGTGATATTCTTCTTTTTATTTCACCCAAAGATGCCTAGATTTCTAAAAAATGAAATTTTATGCAAAAATGACGTCAGAGTGGCTCGCGGAGAACGTATCGTCTATCTTAACCAGGGCGCGCTGGGTTCCCATGGCAACAGAGAAGCGTGTAGTGTAATGCCTCAAGATACAACCTACGTTCAAAAAGTCAGGTCTCACCATCCCTTCTGCGTAAGCGCATATCTCACTTGTGACGTCAGACTGGATAGATAAGATAAATCATTAATTATAAATAATTGGCAACATAATTTTAACTTTCAATTACATTTTAAGTTATAATTATTCATATACTTACGACTAAAATATATTTCAAACGTAATTTCAACCACGCTAAACTTCCCCATTGTTTGAAATCCCATGTTTGTCCTATGTTCCGCATTTCGTTGCACACACTGTATATCGACCCACACGTGTTGGTATGTTGTAAACGCACCTTTATAGAGACGTTACGTAGGAAAGGATATATAAGATTGAGCTAAGTCGTGGAATTCAGGCGTCTTTGTGAAGAGAACTCCCACAGATTCAGAAAGAAACATTCAACATTCGAGTTGAGAGAAAATGGGCTCTGTCCTACATTTCACAATCACTTAGGGTAAAACATCATCATTTATATTTCAGTCGCTCATTGGAGACTGTGTTCCTTGAAGGAACACTTTTTTAACACAACGAAATGTATCACAAAATAAGGTTACAATTATAATCAATTTCAAATGACTATAACTCATTTTCAAATGGAACATTCTATATTTTATAATTCAGTTTCAAAAAAATAAATAAATTTGGAGACGAAAAGTTCCCAAGCGAAAAACTAAAATTCCGGTTTTTTAGTTTTTCTCTTTTTTCACCAAATTGTTCCAAAGAATATATACGCAGATTAAACATTTCTTTATGTAACTTTGACTGTAGAATCGACTGAGATTGTATCTCTACACATTTTAGAGATGTCGTGAAAAACATACATTTTTGATGTGCAACTTTGAAAGCAAATATCTCAGGAATGGAAAGAGATATTTAAAATCGGTCTATCAATAAATTTTAAAAATAAATATTTTAAACCCAAATATGGGTATTTTTGATTTATTCCGGTATAAAAATACTGTAAAATGTCTGCACATTTTGAATTTTCAATTAGATTTAACATAACATGTATAGATTTTAGCATACAATCTTTTTTTTTACAGTTATCAGCATTTATCTTGTTCTTATAACTTACATTCTTTATTAAAATCAATACATTTCTTTCTGTATTTAAGATTTTTGTAATGAAATCAATATATTCCTTGTTGAAATCAAATTTATTTCTTAAAATCAACAGAGTTTTTCATAAATTAATCCTCTTTTTTACGGTAATCAGTATTTATCTTGTTCTTATAAATATTTTCTCTATTAAAATCAATATCTCAGGAATGGGAAGAGATATTTGAAATCAGCTTGACAATTTGAAATCAGCGCAATGTTGTATATCAATGTAGACTATTTTAAAAAATGAGTGTTTTTAGATTATTTCAGATGTAATAAAAAAAATATATAACAAAGAACATTGATTATTGAAATCAGCGTAATGTTGTTTATCGATATGGACCATTTGCAAAAATTGAAACTTTGGACCCAACAATAAGTATTATTGGATTATATCAGATATATAAATATAACAAAGAAGATTGATTATACTTAGATACATCATTTGTAAGTATAAAAATGCATTGGAAATCAATAGCGCACAACGTATATGAAATGTTCTCCCCCTAATACGAAGTGGTGAAAAAACAACCGACGTGACAAATGAGACGCATCTGAGAGACAGATGACTGTAGGTTCGACAATGTTATAGCTTGTCTACTTGATTATGGATTTTATTCGCTTCCGATACGGTGTTCAACTTTTTCTTCATGTCTTGCACGAATCAGATGTTCGATGTTCTCAAATGTAGAATTCAGATACTTAGAAGATGGGAAATACATTTCAGAGAATACAAAAAAAAATCTGATGTGTCCAATATATTATCTGTCGTCAATGTTGTAATATATTGTATAAAAATAATGTAGTACATTAATATTTACTTTTATTTCCATGGAAAATATTAGATTTTAAATTTAATAAATCTCGCCCTGCAGACGAAATTGCATATTTCAAATAAGTGTGATCCATAGAATTAATATTCTCCGATAAGTGTACAAAATTTGAAGTTAATATGTTGCACTGGGGAGATACTATTCATAATGAACTGATTTCCCATGTAAAACTCCCATGTGTCGGTCGAGCTGGGACACCCGATATACTAGATTTAAGGCGTATATATGAATACGTCTTGAATTAAAGCAAGAAAGCTCTAAGGAAACTAGCGAAGCCTAATCTATTTCGCACTAGACCTCCTATCTCTAGTCGATTCTCTACAATGTAATCTCCTCTCTTTTTTGTGAACCATGTCTTCTTTTCGGAGTCTAAGTGCCTTTAATCTTGTGTCAGAACTATTCATCTGAAGTATGAACCCTTTACAAAAGTGACATTTTTTGATTATTTATAAAAATTGAACCACTCGTAGGAAAAAATATAATGTATCTTAATAGTTATTTACACTGCAAGACCGTTATACAGAAATTTAGAGGTGAACACAGAAAGGTAACGGGCGAGCCTGTTATCTGTGTGAGACTGTAAATTTCAGCTAACGGTAGAGTATTGTACAATGTTTTATGGGCATTTGCATCGCAATATATTTATGTCTAATAAAATTCATTGCATTTGTGCAACGTCAATGTCAATGTCAAAGGATGTCAGACGTTTCAAATAAGATATGTTGTCATGGTATATCCATGTCAACAGCCCGTTATAATTTTTACACGGTCTAGCCCGTAAAACGTCTAGTTACCCCTACAAACAGAGCTAAATAAACCGTTCTTTACTGTTCAAATGCCCATAATAGTTATTTACGTGGCCAGCGGTGTAAGTTAATCTTTACAGGGCGAGCTGGAAATTTGTGAGGCGAGCGACGAAGGAGCAAGCTCTCATAATCCAGTGAGCCCAGTAAAGATTAATTGCACGCGTGCCAAGTACAAAATTTTATTTCCACCTTCATAGCGTTTTTTTATTAATTTATTTTATTCTTCAAAAAATATTTACTCTATTTTAGAATCAACGGTAGTTGGCGATGGTAGAACAATTTATAGCTAGACGTTGTCAAATGAGTTTCGCCAGTGAATCAAAATGTACTATAAATGTATATAATTACTCACATAAACCTAATTAAATTAAGTTTGTAATATTTATAATAAAATGCATAAAAACTTTCATTATTTTCTATTATTTTTTATGAGCATGGTAACATTTTACAAGGCTAGCCTTGTAATTTTTTACAGGTTAGTTACTGTAGTTGTTTATTTACTTAGCTACCAAGAAACCTGTATAGTGACAATTATATAGACGGTGGAAATAAACGATATAAAAATCCCTTAAAAATATTCAAGTAACCAAGAGCTATCCATATAGTAATGACGAATGACTCATTCGAATATGTTGTATCTTAGATGAAATTCACGGTATATAATACACTAGATATATGCATGAAGGTTTATACCGGGTGTCCCAGCTCGACCGACACATGGGAGTTTTACATGGGAAATCAGTTAATTATGAATAGTATCTCCCCAGTGCAAGATATTAACTTGAAATTTTGTATACTTATAGGAGAATATTAATTCTATGGATCACACTTATCTGAAATATGCAATTTCGTCTGCAGGGTGAGATTTATTAAATTTAAAATCTAATATTTTCGTTCAAAATCAGACAGCCATGGAAATAAAAGAAAATATTTATGTGACAGTTTAGTGAATTACCACTGATTTTAATTCTTATTCCCTGTATTTTAATATTATTTAAGTTGAATTTAGTTTCTTTTTGTTAAATAATATAACAATATTACAAAAATATAAATATCTACAATGACATGTCATTAACTGTCAGAACTATCATATAGATATTTTCTTTTATTTCCATGGCTGACTGATTTCGAACGAATATGATGATTTTATAATTTAATAAATCTCGTCTTGCAGACGAAATGGCATATTTCAAATAACTGTAATCAATAGATATAATATTCCCCAATAAGCATACAAAATTTCAAGTTAATATCTTGCACTGGGGAGATACTATTCATAATTAACTGATTTCCCATGTAAAACTCTCATGTGTCGGTCGAGCTGGGACACCCGGTATATATATATATATATATATATATATATATATATATATATATATATATATAATGTACTAGATTTAAGGCTTGGATATCAATACGTCTTGAATTAAACCAAGAAAGCTCTAAGGAAACTAGCGAAGCCTAATCTATTTCGCACTAGAACTCCTATCTCTAGTCGGTTCCCTACAATGTAATCTCCTCTCTTTTTTGTGCCTCGTGTCTTCTTTTCACCGTCTAAGTGCCTTTAATCTTGTGTCAGAACTATTCATCTGTGACGCGGTAGTTTTTCCCTATCTTTTTATCATTTCTCCCCGGAAGTGTAGCGTCAGATGTAACCGGAAACCGGAAACGGAATTAAATACACGTCGTGCTCACAAATATTAAATCTCTTTTTCAGTTTGGTGGCTGGTTATTTGATAACAGTAATCTGTTTTTCCAGAAAAAATATGGGTTTATTTCTTCAGATACTTTTATTAAATTTTACGGTTGCTGTGATGTGATGTATTATTTCCGATTGGCCTCCCATCCGTGTAATACCGTCAGACGTAATGGCTTTACTTTCCTGGGTTTTATTTCATTGTTATTGTTACTTTTCAAATCTTTTTACTATAATACACGTTGTTTATTATAAATTATATTAGGTTTAACAATCGTAAGTTCAATAAAATTGATAATTTCAAGTTATATTTTGGAAATATCAAATGATTTTATTATAAAATACAAGATTACAACATGAAATGTATAGATTTTAACAATAATTCTGGATTACAATAAGAAATACGGTGATTTAATTAACAAAATGTTAATAACAACACAGAATATACAAATTTTAATAAAAATATGTTGATTACATGTAGAAATATGATAAATTTGTGATTTTAGTACAGAAATGTATATTGCAACAAGAAATATATTAATTTTACCACAGAAAACGTTACAACACGAAATAAATTGATACTAGTAAAGATGTTTTATTGTAAAATTAAAAAAGGTGGAAGAAATATACAAGGAATATATTTACCTGCCTGAATCAAGATAAGTTCGATTCCGGTTTTAGTAAAGTCAAAAATAGCTGTTTTTTTTGGTCATACAAAGGAAATTTTAGGTATGAAATGAATTAAACATATTCTGAATTGCAATAACAAACTAATTATAAAACTACAAATTGCATGTACTGAAAAACTTATATAGAATATATGTATTACTACAGTAGCGAGAAGTAATATGTTGGTCACATCAGATTTGTTGAAATCAAACAGAACTTTATACCAATATGAGACAAAGTACTATGCTTTTACAAATATTACTGTTTAGCAATACAATATATGGACTAGCGAAACGACATCAAAAACTTATTTTCCGTTTGTAATACAAACCATTCGATTCACACAGAGTAGTTAAACCAATATGGTTATTAAACAACTGTTGTCCTACTTTGCTATAGCCTCTGGCGGTCATCGAACGAACTAAATCGCGCGCGAGATTCAAACATGAAAGGCGTTATTTTCAACCATGCAAAAGTAACATGCCAAAATATAAAATGTGAACCCTTTATAAAAATGATATATTTTGATTGCTTATAAAAATTAAACCACTCATCAGAAAAAATATAATATATCTTATGCCAAATTTCATGTAGAGTTCAAATTTCGAAACAAAAAGGCGCTATCTTCAACCTTGTAGAAGTAGCATGCCAAAATATAAAACATGAACACATTATAAAAATGACATTTTTTTATTACTTATAAAAATTAAACCACTCATACGAAAAAATATAATGTAACTTATGCTAAATTTCATGTAGACTTCAAATTTTGAAACAGAAAGGCGTTATCTTCAACCGTGTAGAAGTAGCATGCCAAAATGTAACATATGAGCCAATATGGTAATTAAACAACTGTTAATAATTATTAGTAGTAAGAAGTAATAGAAATATAATTTTATTTAAAAATCAATAAAATAGAATATTAAAAAAATATACAATGTAAAACAAAATAAATAACCAAACTGTCACATAAACATAAATAGTTTAAAAAACTCAAAAATATTTAAAATTAACTGCTAACACGTGCTGTTAATAATATTCCCGGCATTTTTACTAAAATAAACAAAAATTAGTATAATTTAGGTATAAATATTGTTATTATTAATTAAAAGAAATAGACATAACCTTAAAAACAAATAAACCCAGCCCCTTAGACAAACTTCAAGTCATAGACTTATACGACTGTAATGAGTACGACAAAGACAAATAATACTTTTATCTACAACTATTGAAATATGGGTACATTATACGTGTGATACTACATATAATATACTACTCATATTACACAAGTGTAATATGAAAAGTTATATTACACGCTACACTTTTCTGTAATAAATAGAGCATATAATTTAACATATAACATTTTAATAAACTGTTAATTTATTAATAATATATTTTTTATTATAAATATCAATATAAATGATTATAAAAGTATAATAAATACAATTTGAATAGTTATTTTGACATTTAAATGCTACTGTGGCGCCATCTGTTAAGCTATATATGAACTACTCACACCTAACTGAATATTTAACAAATAATATCAAATTTTTTATATGCCTGTTAGTTGTAAATAAAGTATAGTATTTGACTCGCATAAGATGGCTACAATACACTCGCATGATTAAATATACTCGCTACCGCTCGTATTTTTAATTACATCCTCATGTAATATAGCCTACATATTATGCTTGTTAAATAATATACTATGAATGTGCATGATAAAAATATTCCAAGTGATGTCACTCCTATATGGGCTGGCGGCAACTACAGTTAAACCAATATGGTTATTAAACAACTGTTGTCCTACTTTGCTATCGCCTCTAGCGGTCACTGAGCGAACTAAAAGCGCGGGAAATTCAAACGTGTAATACGCCTGATATATTTCATACTTATCGGTCGGTTACGTCGATATTCAGCTGTCAGAATGACCGGCTACTTGATTTACGTTTTGCTGGCGTTAGATGAGAGAAAAAGATAGATTTATAGCGCGCGTAAAGGGCGAGAGAGATAGAGATAGTGTCTATTGAAAAAAGAGAACGCTAAGAGGTTCGTGTATTAAAGAGAATTTCTCCAAATCAATTTGGGAGACGTTCGATTTGTTTTTTGTCAAATTGGGGTAAATTAATTCCAAATTTCAACAATTAGTGTCAATTGGAATAATATATTATTTATCTCAATTCCTTTTCGGTGTTTCTTCCATTCCTTTTACTTATAATTTATCCATTTTGATTAGTTTGTGTTTAATCTCACATATCTCAAAAATTATTAGCCGTAGAATGTTGAAATATCATTTCGTTACTGTATTTATTGTTACTTATTAAGAATCAACTTTGTTTTTGTAGTTTTCTTATTAAAATCAACATTTATTTGTAATATTCAGACACTGAATAACTTTTATTTAAATAATTGAGTCGTACATTGTACATATTTTACGACATCTTTATTTTTTTTTGTTTTAATTCTGTAGGTACATTTGTATGCGGCGTAACTCAAAAACAATTAGCCACAGAATGTTGAAATTTTGTAAATGAAACTGATATATTATCTAGTTGTGTACCTCTTTTTTTATTGCAATCGGCATTGCCAAAAGGGCATTTTGCTTAAAGAGTTTTTTGAATCTTTTCCATAATTCAAAAACGATTTGTTGAAGAATGATGAAATTTTTTAAATGGGACTGCTATAACATCTAGTTATGCACCTTCATTTTTTATTGCAATCGGCAATGCCAGAAGGGCACTTTGTTTGAAGAATTTTTTGAATTTCTGTTTAGTTCAGGTGTTGGACGACTTGGCTGTTTAACTGCCAATTGTTTTTGATAAGTTTAAAAAACTATGTAATTGAATTATTACTTTTATTTTGAAATATGTATTAAACTTTAAAGTCAAAATGAATTTAAAGTTTAATTTAATTAAAACTTGAAAAACATATTGATTCATTTTTAATAATTTACTTAAAGCAATGTATATTTTCTCACAATCAATGTTGTCTTTATGTATTTTTGTTGTAATCACCATTTTTGTCACTAAAATGATTGTATTTTCTGTTGTATATAATGTTTTTGTGATTAAAATAAACAAAATATCATTGTAATCAATTTATTTCTAAAATCAAACTTTTTTTATACTTGAAGCAAAGTTTCATTACTACAATAAACTTTTTTTTTTATTATTTTTACTGTCTCTGCGTAATAAAGTTTGTAAATTTTATATTAGAAACAACGAATTATAGAATTGGAAGAAAAAATCAAGATTTGTTTTAATAAAATCAACAAATATTTTATTATAATTACGATTTCGTTAATATAGTCCATTTTTCTTTATGATTATTAACTTTTTTTTGTATTTGACGTGTGTTTTTTATGCTAGACATAAAGAATTATGGTTTTTGGTACATTTAAAGACATTTAAAACCGTAACGTTTTTGGCTAATATATATCAGTTTAAAAGAGTAATAAATAAAATAACTTTATCCATTTGTTAAGAATGGAAATAAATATCTCTATTTACATTTACAGTTACAGTTGTAAGTTTTAAATGATTTTTTTAAGATTTATCGACGAAGTTTTAAGAAATACAACAGCAAAGTTTGGCTTTATAAACATATAACTTGTGGAAACATTTACAGAAATATTTCTTTCTACAATAATGATAAGGTTTGTAATATAGTTAGCAATGTTTATGATGAACATAACAAAGAAAACATGAAATACAACAATGGCTTGTATTGTATTATCTCTACAAAGCATTCGAATGTTGTCTATTATCAATGTTTGCAAACAGTAGTGTACTGTAGTTCAGATAATGGACAAGTTAGCTACGTACATTAGAAAGTTACTTATTGGATTTACCGTTCTGCCAATCAAAGGAATTAGAGCCAAATGTAAACCAAAATGGTGGATATATATATATATATATATATATATATATATATATATATATATATATATATATATATATAGTATAAAATGTGTTATTTCTTTCTTGCCCGTAGACTATTTTTGAAAAACCTCTTTTTGTCTAAAGAATGTTGTCATTGTAATGAGATTAACTGTTTAATAAACTTATAACATAATGTTGACCAATAAAGAATAGTTATTTACATAACAAGCGTGGAAAGTGGTAAATAGCAAGCGTGTGTAGAGATTGAAGAACGAGGCGTGTAGCGCCGAGTGATTTAATACACGAGCATTGCTGTGCACTTTCAAGCGAGTTATGTACACTATTTTTCAGACGACCACAAAATATTATAATAAAAACAGGGATTATACAAAAGTGTCAATGTCAAACACAACTCACGAAAGCATTGACGTTTGGGTTTGAGGGTAAGTATCACTAGTTAACCGGAAACTGATTTGGAAGTCTAGTACGTATTATTTGAACAATTAATAAAACTATCAGTACATTTTGACTATTTATTTTTGTTATTAATTCACTACCAATTTAAAAATCGTAGTTTTAAGAAAAATTTTCATTTATTTTGTTACATTTCATTATCAAAGTTCCATCTATTGACCACTAATCGTCATATCCGGTTATATAACACACTAGTGTGTTATTATAACACACGCCGTGTACTATGTTACATTTTCTGGTGTTAATTACAGTGTAAATATGGCTACTTTCATATATGGTCTGAAAATTATATAAGTTTAAAAATTATATTTATACACAACTGTCAAGTAATATACCTTCAATTCAATCGTTTTTTTTATCAATTAATGAAAAAAACCTGAAAGATTTTGTAAAACTTTGTCTTAATTCTTTACCCGTATAATAATGAAATGAACAATCAATTGTATTAGTAAAAATTTTGCTTTCAGAATTTGATCCTAGGGAATTTTTTCTCTGAAACTTCACAACGCAAGGTTGCAACTTTACAGAGTAACACACAGTAGTATGAAGTCAGCGGCAATAATAATATCAATCATAAGTTATTCGAGAACTTCCCTAACTTGTAAATAACGAACGAACGTTTAAAAACATATTTTCAGCTCTCAAAGTTGTAAAGATGACAATTTCCAATGTTGTTTACGAACTTAACTTTGCTTAGTTATAAATTCTTTGTGAGAACTATGTTCCTTGCGTATTTATTGCATTTGGAATAAGTATTACTATATTTGCTACTTTGTCATATTCAAAATCATCTTGAAAATATATTCGCATTGTAAATGGAATGTTTGTTAAATGTATCAATATGTTTTTCAAGTTTTAATTGGCTATATAGTTTGAATTTTAAACAAAATGTTGATTACAACATGTAATGAGTTGTATGCAAGAAGAAAAAATCTGATGTGTCCAACAAAATGCCTCCCGCCACTGTAGTAATATATTCTACATAAGTTTTTCAGTACATTGAGTTTGTAGTTTTTTAATTAGTTTATTATTGCAGTTCAGAATATTTTTAATTCATTTCATACACACATCGATATACACATCACGATAAAAATAATAGAATCGTTATCTACATATTGATAGGCGGGAGGTAAGAAGTGTCATAGTTTATACTATAATAAAAACATTTCATTTATTGTTCGTGATATCGCTTTTAAACATGAATATTTGATAAATATGCACATTTACTTAAACATTAAATATGAAAACATATACTTGATTTACATGTATAATATTTTTTTAGAATTATTTTACACGCGCCGTATAAATTATTAATATTTTTAAAACAAGTTCATTTTTCTTTGTAAAATTAATGCAATATTGTTATATTTGATGTTGTAATAACATAATTTAATTTCAAGTAAAACTGTTGACCTCTTGAGTAGTTTCCCGAATAGACATTATTTATTTTTATGTCAAATAAACAATTATTATGATAAAATATACAATTATAAATGTACTGTCTAAAAGAATATTGTATAAAAAATAATATATGTAATTTTTTTTTGGCCGTTTAAGAGCAATATTAAGCTTAATAAGCATGTAAGAAAAAAGCTGTATAAAATGCTGTTCATTTTGAATATTTATTTATTTAAAAATTCCACAGTGTCTGGTGTAAAAGTTAACTATAGATAACAGACAGACAGTAAAATAGATAAACAGTATATGTATATAGACAGTATATGTATACAGACAGTGAAAGTATATAGACATTGAAGTATATATTAATAAAAATGTAAAACTGTCATTTAATCGTCAATAAAGCGAATAAACATTCGTTGCTATGGACTGCATGCCGTTGTTCACCGTTGTTATTGTTTGTTTGTGTTGCTAATAGATAGCGCTAGTAGTATTGAAATGTCAAAATTAGCAATGAAATTTCTAAATTAATTTAGATAATTTTCATTTTTTAACTAGTTGTCCTCAATTATTTTGTTCTTATATTAAATTTGTTGTAATGTGCAAAAAAATTAAATATATAATAACACTTTTAAGCTTCTCAATCAAAGTAGTTTCCGTTGAGACACTAGTGTGTGAAAGTAAAACAATAACGGGAATATGGCCTTTCTGATTGTTAGTTGGCTGCGGGAAACATTAGTTTCTAGGTAGTGAGCACGAAATAGTTATTTACATAACAAGAGTGGAAAGTGGTAAATAGCAAGCGTGTGTAGAAATTGAGTGATTTAATACACGAGCGTTGCTATGCACTTTCAAGCGAGTTATGTACACTATTTTTCAGACGACCACAAAATATTATAATAAAACAGGGTTTATACAAAAGTGTCAATGTCAAACACAACTCACGAAAGCATTGACGTTTGGGTTTGAGTTTAAGTATCACTAGTTAACCGGAAACTGATTTGGAAGTCTAGTACGTATAATATGAATAATTAATAAAACTATCAGTACATTTTGACTCTCTATTTTTGTTATTAATTCACTACCAATTTTAAAATCGTAGTTTTAAGCAAATTTTCATTAATTTTGTTACATTTCATTATCAAAATTCCATCTATTGACCACTAATCGTCATATCCGGTTATATAACACACTAGTGTGTTATTATAACACACGCCGTGTGCTATGTTACATTTTCTGGTGTTAATTACAGTGTAAATATGGCTACTTTCATATGTGATCGTCTGAAAATGTAATTTCTAGAGGCTTGTTTGCCCCTAGAATGTTTCTCGTTTTCGCACGCCACTGCTAGGGAATCGACGTGGTATAAATGCAGCATCCAATTCACAGCCTCAGTTTCGGCGTGGGTTGAAGTCGGCCCTTGTTACATGAGCTGTCGGTCACGTGACAGACTTACAACAAGCCCAGATTTACTACATGTAACAGAGACGGATAAATAAATACATCATCCCAAGTGGAGATTTCGTAAGATAGAAATAACTCAAGAAATGGGATTTTACAAATGATTATTTCTTGCTTTCTCCAATATGGAATTTTTAAAGATTATAGCGTTGATTGAAAAATATATGTAGATAGGCAAGCTTATGAGAAAATTCGTTTCACCTACATAACTGTGTGTCTGGTTGCATTTGGGTTAATATCAGGCGTTTCTGTCAAATTTTATAAAAAAGAGTAAATCTCAAATAATTAATAATACAAATTAGTTCTATTTTAAAATATACCAATGAATGAAAGAACAATTTTAATAGATAAATAAAAAAAGTAATTGATGGAACCATGAACGAGATGGCTTTGTCGAATCTGATTCCAAAACAGCGGTACGAAAAAACGTACAGGCTTGCCTATCATATATTTTATTTGATGTAATCAATTTTCGTTACTGTAATCAACATTTTCTTGATTAACTCAATAATTTCTTCATTATAATGAATTGTAATCCTTGTTTCATTCTTGCAATTGAGACATTTCTAATCAACACTATTCTTTGTCCAAAATTTTTGTTGTGGTCAACATTTTTTGATTTAAATCAATATTTTATTTATTGTAACCACCATTTTCCTTTTTATATGTAACTTATTCGTTGTTTGTTCAACTTTTTTTTTTTTATTAAAATCAAGACTACGTTTATAGTTTTAATAATGGACGCTTTCCGTTGTTCGTTCACGTACCAACATTGTCTTAGTGTTTTCTTAATAATAAAAACAGTTAATCAATATATTTCTCCTTAAAATTAAAACTTTATTTGTTGCCTTTAACATTTTTCTTCTTGCAATCAATATTTTATTTTCTTGGTACAAATCTTCATGAAAATAACAAATTCTATCCTACATGGATTGTGCTCTGCTTTCAGTAGGTCAGGAATTAGAGCACTCAGAAGTGTTTGCTCTAATTCTAGGTCTGCTGAAAACAAAGCACATTCTGGAGTAGATTTAGCTGCTCTGGATTGTACTCTAGTTTCGGTGGGTCAGTAATTATAACATTCAGAAGTGTTTACTCTAATTATAGGTCTGCTGAAATCAGAGCGAATAACATGTAGTTGTGCCCCTAGAATGATTCCCTTTTTCGCACGCCACTGCTAGGGAATCGACGTGGTATAAATGCAGCATCCAATTCACAGCCTCAGTTTCGGCGTGGGTTGAAGTCGGCCCTTGTTACATGAGCTGTCGGTCTCGTGACAGACTTACAACAAGCCCAGATTTACTACATGTAACAGAGACGGATAAATAAATACATCATCCCCAAGTGGAGATTTCGTAGATAGAAATAACTCAAGAAATGGGATTGTACAAATGATTATTTCTAGCTGTCTTCAATATGGAAGTTTTAGAGATTATAGACACTTATTATATGTCGAATTTAAAGAAAGAATATGCATAATAATGAATACTAATAAAGAAATAAAATGATGTAATTAAACTACTTCTGATGATAATGGTCATTGGTCTTTCATTTTCAGATTTTTTACTAACCCTCATAAAATTAAAACTAATAACTATATAAATGCATTTCAATTTGGTACAAGTATACACAATTAAATGTAGATTTCGAAAATGTAACCGGTTTTACCTCCCGCCTATCAATAATACCTCCAAATGCCATTTTTTCGCAAATTACGTTATTATTAAATAAATAGATTTTTAAATTTTCTACCGATCTCCATAATTACGTTTATATATAACTTCTAGCTAGATAGAAAAAAATATATAAATTATAATAATTTTACATATCGTTTAGGCTGAGAAATTCCGATAAAACAGATGAGTTATTCATATGTTCACAAAATTTGACATATAATGTCAAATTTGATGTAAGTAAGTGTAAAAGATAAAATAAGTAAAATTGAAGTAATTATATCGTAAAATTTAAAAAGATGGAAGAAATATATTAGGAATGTATTTGCATGCGTTAATCAAAGTAAGTTCGGCTCCGATTTTAATAACCTCAAAAATAGCTGTCATATTGGTAATACAAATTTTATGAAGGAAATTTTAGGTATGAAATGCATTAAAAATATTCTGAACTACAATAATGAACTAATTTTAAAACTACAAATTAAATGTATTGAATAACTTATATAAAATATATGCATTACTACAGGGGCGGGAGGTATTGTGTTGGAAACATCAGATTTTTAATGTAGTTTAATGTAGTTATATGTACCATTTATTTACTTTTTACAGATTTTCGTAAAAATTAAACTAAGAATTGAAAAAATTTAATACACATTTGTACGAATATACAAAATTATGTGTAGATTTCAAAAATGTGACCGTTTTTAATATACCTTTTTTGGTTTCCAAGTTATAAAGTCTTAAATTTAATAACATGGTCATAGGTCTTTCATTTTCGGATTTTTTACTTATTCTCATAAAATTAAAACTATTTATAAATTGCAATTTGGTACAAGTATACATAATTAAATGTAGATTTCAAAAATGTAACCGTTTTTAATGCAGCTCTTATAGTTTCAGAGTTATATGTACTTATACTTTGATAAAATGAAAGTTAATGACCATTTATATACCTTTTACAGATTTTCGTAAAAATTAAACTAAAAATTGATTAAATTTAATACATATTTGTACAAATATACAGGATTATGTGCAGATTTTAAAAATGTAACCGTTTTTAATGTAGCTCCAATAGTTTCACAGTTATATATTCGTAAACTTTGAAATATTGATTATAAGTACTTCATATTGACATCTTAAACAAATTGTTGTAAAAATCTAACTAATAATTATTGGAATATATTGAAAATTTGTACACATATACAAAAATATATTTAAATTTCAAAAAAGTAACCGTTTTTAATGTAGCTGTTATAGTTTCAGAGTTATATGTTCGTAAACATTGATACCTTGATTACAAGTTTGCCGAAAACAAGAAACGAAGTATTTGTTTAAAATTTAAATTAAAACTATAAAGAAAATGGAATTCATTTTATTAATATTTTTTATTAATAAAGAACTCATTGATTACTATAATATATTCGGTGATTTTAGTTTCTCAATAATGATAACAATAACGAATTTTCAATAACGATACAGCATATAAAACAAGTATAAAACTGGACAAAATTTATGTCAGTCTCTGAAAGAATTCCGATTTAGTTATAAAATATTAATAACAAAAGTTTGAAAGCTTTTATTGAAGTGCTTCTATCTTTTTTTACGTATAAAATATTCATACTAGATCAGATATTCATTGAAAAGAACAAAAATTTAAAAGCAATGTTTAGTCCTTGAAAAGTTTAGGAATTAATAAAACAAAACATGAAATTTCGATACTTAAATATTTATTTGATTTCAACTATAAAGTTATGGGTTTAGCAAAAAACTAATCAATTTATTTAGCAGAATATTCAGTAATCTAAAAGGAAAGCATGTAAAGACATAATAAGGGTTTTGGATGACTAATTTTTGTGTTTACCCTAGAAAATATTTTCGTATGTCTGACTGTTGAATTAAAATTCATTTCAAATTAATATGTTCAGAAAGTTTGTTTACAATATTGAAAATGTCAATTCCAAAAAGAAAAATAGATTACAATAAATAAAATGCTGATTTCTATTAAAAATGTATTGATTACTGTAGAAAATTTGTTGTTCGTGATATATATGATACGATAAATTGTATAAAATACATTTTATAATTAAAAGAAATGAAAAACACGTCATGTTTTTGCACGACGAAGTTTTGTAAATTTGTTCTTTGGTCGATTTGAATTAATTTTAATCGATTTAATTACAAAAATGTTGTGTACAACAAAAAATAGTAGAAAAAACATCGATAACAATAACAGTTTTGTTGATTTTAATTAAAAAAACGTAGTTACAATAAGAAATACATTGTTTTTATTAAAAAAATTGTTAAACATGTTGATTTTAGTTAAGAAATTGTTAATTTCAACAAAAACATATACATTTTAGTTCAGAAATTGTTATTATAATGATTTTAATTAAAAAAACGTAGTTACAATAAGAAATACATTGTTTTTATTAAAAAAATTGTTAAACATGTTGATTTTAGTTCAGAAATCGTTATTATGACAATTTTGTTGATTTCATTTAAAAAAATGTTAATTACATTGAAATCATATTGATTTTAGTTAAAAATCGTTAGTATAATGACAGTTTTGTTGATTTTAATTAAAAAAATGTTAATTGCAATAAAAATATATTGATTTTAGTTAAGAAATCGTTATTGTAATGATAGTATTGTTGATTTTAACTAAAAAAATGTTAATTACAACAAAAATATATTGATTTTAATTTAGAAATCGTTATTACAATTACAGTTTTTTTTTATTTTAACAAAGAAAATCTTAATTACAACAAAAAATATTGATTTTAGTTCAGAAATCGTTATTTTAATGAAAGTTTTCTTGATTTCAGTTAAGAAATTGTTAATTTCAACAAAAACATAGAATTTAGTTCAAAAGTCGTTATTATAATGCTCATATAGTGAAAACTCACACTGGAGAAATTTGACCAAAAACAATACCTCCCTTATCTATATATTGATAGGCGGGAGGTAAAAACAGTCTAATTACTTAATTTACAGGCCTTGTATATTAAATTGAAAAGTATATTGAATAAAATATAAAACAATACCTCCCTTATCTATATAATGATAGGCGGAAGTAAAAACGATTGAATTCTAAGTATATTACTTGACAGTTATGGATAAAATATGTTAATAACTACTTATTTTTTGGACTACGCCTATTTTTCATAATACATTGTAAGTTATTTGGCTGAACAGAGAATAAAGGAACAAAAAGAAAATTGACTTTCAGAATTACACACAGAAGAATGGACTGAGAACTGAGAAAAGTTGATTACAAAATGAGCAGCAGTGATGACAACGTTGAAAAAAGAAAATTCCCACTGTGTTTAGAATTCTTTTGTTTCATTTACTTGTCCCTAGAGCATGCTTTTTACGGTTGGCATCACTTCAAATGCGGATGCGACATCTGTTAGCAATTGGCCGAATTATGTATTAGTTTTATAACGACAGAATTTTTCCACTAGATTTAGTTACAAAGCTTAACTTAACATTGGTCTAGTCTTAAGATGCATTACTAAATGTTGGTAAAAATGTAAGAATAGTGTCCTAGACACAAATAATAGTTATTTATTATTACAAGTGTGTTACATTACAGATAAGTCACGTAGGAAAAGTTTAGCTCACGAGGCCGTTTTGGTATTTTTTCAAGTGACTTAGGTAATTAACACACGTGTGCCATACAACATTTTATCCAACACATTTTAATCATTGATATAAAATACATATAAGATTTTTGACAGATGGAATTTTGAAATGACATTTAGGAACAAAATAGTGTAAAGAAGGTTTTATAACGTTATCACTAGTGACTTATGACCTACTTTATTTATCTAAAAACAGCACACTTATATCGTTATAATTACACGGTGTTGGATAAAATTAATTTATCGTAACAAAAACAACAATATACAACAATAGAGAAACAAGTATAGTATAGTATAGATATTTATTATCGAAATCAACAATTTTCAGGATTAAAATAATCATTTTCTTTGTTATATCAACATTTTTCTTCTTGTATTCCACATATTTGTTACTGGAATCAATATTTTCCTTTTATAAACATTTTTTTATTGTAATCAACTTTTCCTTGATTAAAATCAACACTTTTTGTTGTAATCAACCTATTCTTTCTTATAATCAATAAAATCTTTATGAAAATCAATACTTTTTTCTTGTTTTATATTTAAGTTTAATTAAAAATGTACATATTACAAATATTCAAGTTTAAAAGCGATTTCACGAACAATAAATGCTGTTTTTTTTGTTTTTATTATAATATAAACTATACTATGATACATTTTTACTTTCTGTTTGTACATTTCTTTTCTAAGAAAATATATTTATAATAAGTAAAATTTGAAAATAATAGTACAACATGTTCATTTGTAATTTAAAGTTAAACTTCTTTAATTCAAATTTGTATCACAAGCTGTCTTTTTATACATGGTCTAATATTTTTCAAATGACTGTACTTAAGAAATCCTTATGTTTAATATATATATATATATATATATATATATATATATATATATATATATATATATATATATGAGTCAAATACCTGTACTGTGTACAGTAATAAATATATAGACTTTAATAAAAATAATAATTCCAGCAACAAATATACACATTTTATTACAGAAAATGTTAATTGCAACAATTTTGATAAAAATACATTGATTACAACAAACAAATGTTGATTCTACTTCAAAAAATTGATTACAATATGAAAATATCTTACACTGTCTATCTATCTATTCACAATTTTTATATGGATTATTATAGAATATATTCACGTTGAAAATAAACTGATTATATTTATTTTTCCGATAGTTTCAGATAGTATTAAATAAAATATTTTCACTAATACTAATTAATTAATGTATATTTTCTTATTCTTTTGTCTATTGCATCTGTGAATAACAAACATGAGAAGATGAGAACCAATTCACAAAAGTAAACTCGTCAAATCGATAAGAAAACTTCTAGAGTTATATCCCTAGAACGTCTAGTGTTTTTATAGGGGAATAATAATAAAAAGTTGGTAGTCCTCTCGCGTGAATGTAGCGCTCTGTGTGATTTCACTACAGGGACTTTTGAATTTTAGAGTTGGTGAATTATTTTACTGTTGTATCTAACTTCATTCAGTTCATTCCAAAGGTTCACTTTCTTTTAAGAGACTAACTTTTTCTTCTAAGTTAGTTTTGCTTATAGTACTACTCTGTTTTATCTTTCGTGGGTACATATACAGATGAGTTATTTAGAAATTTGTTGTAGTTGTCATAGTTCTTGATTTTAATAACGAAAATGGTGATTATTACAAAATAAATGTACATATTTTTAAAGAAAACTTGATAACAAGAATTAAAAAGTATTTTTGTAAAGTAAATTTTGATTACAATAAAAAATACATTGATTTTTAGACAAAAAACGATAATTGTAATGATAGTTTTTTGATTTCATTTAAATAATTCTAAAATGGTGATTATCACAAAATTAATGTATATATTTCAATTTTTAGACAGAAAACAATAATTAAAATGACATTTTTGTTGATTTCATTTAAGTAATCACAAAATAAATGTATATATTTTTTAAGAAAAACTTATTACAATAATTGATCTGTATTTTAGCAAAGTAAATTTTGATTACAACAAAAAATACATCAGTTTTAAGAAAGAAAATATTAATTATAAAGATATTTTTGTTGATTTCATTTAAGAAATTGTGGAATAAAACAAATACCAAACAAAAAAAAATTGCTACTGTAGTAATATATTATATATAAGTTTTTCAGTACATTCAATTTGTAGTTTTATAATTAGTTTATTATTGCAGTTCAGAATATTTTTAATTCATTTCATACCTAAAATTTCCTTCATCAAATTTGTATGACCAAAAAAAAAAAACTATTTTTGACGTTACTAAAACCGGAACCGAACTTACCTTGATTCACGCATGCAAATATATTCCTTATGTATTTCTTCAATCTTTTGTATATTTACAAGAAAACTACTTTATATTTACTTATTTTATCTTTTAAACTTATTTACATCAAATTTGACATCATGTTCAATTTTGAGAACCTAGTAATAATTCATCTGTTTTATAGAAATTCCTTAAAATAAATTATATGTAAAATTATTATAATTTATTTATATTGTTCTAGCTACAAGTTATACATTAACGTAATTATGTAGATCAGTAGAAAATTAAAAAATCTTTATATTTAATAATAACGTAATTTGCGAAAAATGGTATTTAGAGGTACTTTTTAGGAAAAACGGTTTAAAGTTTCAAGTAAAGTACTACTTCGGGTTAACCAATTGTGGTCAAAATGTAATCAGTTCGTTATACTTAAATATAAGTCTTAAATACCAGATATTATATATTTTACATGTATCGTATTGGAGTTATCGTGGACGAAAAATCGTCACAGACACACACACACACACATACGTATTCTAGGGACCCTAATTCGTGCTCATATGTTGAAAACTCACACTCGAGAGACCAAAAACAATACCTCCCTTATCTATACAGGGTGTTCCATTTAAGCGTGCCACCATTGCTATCTCGAGAACTATAAGAGCTACGAGGTTGGTTAAACTAGCAAAGAACCACCATTTTACAAGACTAATACAATGAGCAAGATTTTTTTTTTCTACCAGTGGTTCTCAAAATACGGGACACAACTTTCTTATTTTAAATAGGAACATATGTTTATATTTAGGTTATTCGATAGAGAATTTTTTTCTGAATTCAGCGATATAAATATATCAGATACTAATATAACAAAATAATTGCGAAAAATATATGTTAGATTTATATGTATTTTATTTATAGGAGGTAACAAAACGTTTACTACAAAATACGTTTGTGTTTATTTAATAAACTAGTTCGGGTAATAAATTATAATAAAGCATTAGATTTAAAATGCACAAAGTGTGATTAAATATGAAAACAAATTACCCAGCTTTAGTAAGTTAAACCATACCAAAGCGTTTGAGAATTGAGAATGTAATTGTTAGTAAACAGGGTTGCCAATAACATTTGACCGCAGAATTCAATTACCAAATGTGCAGTAAAAAAGTCCCTAGGCCTCACCTTTAGTCAAACACAACACAATTCAATTGCAATTTGCTAATCAGTGCTGCAGAATTAGCCCTGGGGGAAAACAAATAGTCCCAGATTGTAGATTGTATACACAGTGGACATACTTCATGGTTTTATGTTGGTAACACACTGGTACACTCCAGGATGTAAATACTACGTATAAACATTGATTGAAATATATATATATACAGGGTGAATACTGAAAACCTTGACATAGGGAAATAACATGGGAAAACAGTTTTTTGCTGTTTCCATCTGTCCCGCTAAATAAAATCGGGTGTATATGGTATCGTTAGTTAGATTACTTAATTTTGCATCTAATAAAACCAAATGTTGTGTAATATGGCCTTTTCTAATTGAAATATTTGATAAAATAAATTGTATTTTGAAGGTTATCCTTCATATTTTCGAATAAGAAACGTCAAAAACAGAATGCTCCATAGCCGAGGGGATACGAGGGCTGTTTCATAACATAAATAACCTGGTTCGAGACCACTTCGGCCCTATTTTTTTTTTAATTAAATTATACTTAAAATATCATTTTTCGAAACATGAAATACAAAATTATACACCAAAAACTAAATTCGAATTAATTGTTAAGTTTGACAGACAGCAAATAATAATTCTATTAAATATTTGGATTTTTTTATTTATAAAAATATGAATATTGCTATTTTATTAAAATAGTCTGATATAATAAAGATATTTTAAGCATAATTTAATTAAAAAAAAGTAGGGCTGAGGTGGTCTCGAACCAGGTCTTGTAGATTATTTATGTTATGAAACAGCCCTCGTATCCACTCGGCTATGGAGCATTTTGTTTTTGACGTTTCTTATTCGAAAATATGAAGGATAAACTTCAAAATACAATTTATTTTATCAAATATTTCAGTTAGAAAAAGCCTTATTACACAACATTTAGTTTTATTAGATGCAAAATTAAGTAATCTAACTAACGATACCATATACACCCGATTTTATTTAGCGGGACAGATGGAAACAGCAAAAAACTGTTTTCCCATGTTATTTCCCTATGTCAAGGTTTTCAGTATTCACCCTGTATATATATATATATATATATATATATATATATATAGGCAAGCCTGTATGTTTTTGAATACCGCTGTTTTGACCAACTTCAAAATATAACTAGACAAAACTTCTCTTGGTTTGTTATGTTTTCGGTAAGCCAGAAAGAGAAACCAAGAGATAGATATAAAATGAAAGTATTGTTCGAGCATTGCTCACTAGAGGCGCCCGGGCTTTTATGATTAACATTAGAATTGGAAGTTTTAAATTTATGTGTTTCAAATATAATCAAATTTAACGCGTCATTGACAAAACATAAACCTAAATAATGATAAATAACAAAAAATAATGACAACTACAGTGACGCCTCTAGCGAGCAATGCTCGAACAATACTTTCATTTTATATCTATCTCTAGGTTTCTCTTTCTGGCTTACCGAAAACAAAATATTCAATACGGAAGGATAGGGAATGTTTTGTCTAGTTATATTTAGTCGTTGGTATACACAGTGGACATACTTCATGGTTTTATGATGGTAACACACTGGTACACTCCAGGATATAAATTGTAGGTATAAATGTATAAATAAATTGCAGTTGAGTTTGTTGTCTGTTAATAATAAAACAAAGTTAATGGTTTAAATGTATTTGATTCTGGTTTTGGAATGAAACTAAAAAAATATAGCAATCGATATTGTTAATCGAAAGAAAAAAAAATATACTTTCACAAAAATACATAAAATAAATAAATGTGGGATTGATTTTATCGACTGGATATTAATAAAAGAAGATCTTTTTTGCAGTTACAGTCATTTAATAAAATCCATTAATACACTGAAGAACAACATGGAATGTTTTTACTGGCCAAAGTCTCATTTTTTAAACAATTTTTGCAATGAATTATTCAATATCTGATGTGGTGTGAATCAAATTTAACTCTTCCCCAATCAAGTACTGTCAACCGACGATCTGAACGCACAAGATTCTGTTGACATTTTCATCAGTTCTTGAAGATAAAGGTCTTCCGTTGCATGTTTCATGTTGAATAGACTCTTTTCCTTTTGAAAATGCCTAAAACCACTGAAAAACCTGGCCTCTTGAAATAACACTGTCTCTGTAGGTTTACTTAAGTGTAAAAGTTTTCATTGTACTGTAAGTCTGAAGTCTGAAGTCTGAGTTGAATGTATGTCTGTATATTTGAATGTATGTTTTGTATGTTATCAGCACCCTGATGAAGACTGATTTACAGTTGAAACGTTGGTGTATTAGTGGATTTTATTTATTAAAAATATCTTCTTTTTAAAACAAATATAGATTTTATCAAAGAAAGTCTTTAACTTAATGAAAAAAAGTATTGTTATCAACTACACATGTTAATTACAACAAGAAAAACTGATTAAAGCAAAAAAGTTTTGATTTTAATAAAGAAAATGTTGATTCCAATAATTACTTAAAAAAGGGAGGATTCTAGTTCAATCGAATTTAAAGAAATTAGTTCAAAAAATGGAAATAAAATTACATTTATTTAAGAAACAACTGGATTTGTGGTTGTAACGAGAAGAATGCTTTGTCTTGTTGTCCGTGTTTGCTGTTTGCGGACGATCATGATGAACAACCCGAAAATTTATTGCCACAAAACTACAACTAGATAAGTTTGCCGAAAACTAGGAAAGACAATTAGTTTAAAAAATAGAAAAAAGAAAGTTTCTGCCATTTGTTTAAGCCTACTTGATTCCAATTTTGAATACCTGATAAAATTTGTTGTACGATATTTCTCTCTAATGATCGGATTTGAAAAATAAATGTTGAAAAGAGAATTGAAAAGCCTTTCGAAATGTCATGTTTGACACCTTTTTCCATTTAAAATTTTTGAAGTGTAGTCAACCCCCATTTTAGGGTTGAAGTTATGCCATTGGAAATCCATTCAGGTGTCCCCCTTTATACAAAAATTGACGTGTTCGAGCGTTTTTTGCAAAACTGATGTTAAGTGGCCAAAAAATGCACTGATAATTTTCATTGGGCCAGCCTGTATAATTTAAATACACGTGCAATTTTTAAGAATGTAGACTTAATATGTTGCAGTAAATACTTTTAACGTATATTAAACTAGGAGAAGTGTTTTGTGGAGTTTCTGGTTTCTTTGGCGGTGGTTATAATTCTAGCAGCAATGGAAAGAAAGTAATTTATGTTTGAGACGTAACAAAAGTTTGTTTTTGCTTTTAATAAGTTGGGATACTCCGACAGATGTCTTTAATAGCCCTCAGGTCATTTGATAGCGTTAACTTTCATATCTTTCCTGTCTTTTATAGCAGACAATTTCCCCGCTTATCGTAAAGTTGAAGTCAAATTTTAAGTTATTTCAAGCATTTTTACTCATCTATCTTTCTTGCATTGTCCTATTATTATAGTCTTTTTCACGTAGAAGTGATCGTAAGTCATACCTAGTAATAAAATTGTAGCCAAAACAACAATGTTACTATCCCTAGCATATACCCAGTAAAATACACGGAACTTAGTGTCTTTTACTAATAAATGGTTGGTAATCCTGTACATCGTTGCCATTCTCGAAATGTCAAAAAATAATATTATTTTTGAAAAATGTCAAAAAATCGAGCAAAAAATTTAGGAAGTTGTGCACAGAATATGGTGAATTCTGTAATAAGGTATTTCGAACAAGAACGTGACAAACGAAGATACAGAAGAGGATGCTGAATAAATTTAATTTATTTTATGTAAATAATTCACAATATGATATATACACACATGGTATACTATGCAACCATCAACACTTGAATGTACCCTACAAATACTTGGCAACGTTGCATCAGGGAACATTATGACGTACGATCACATTTTCGTGAAAAAGACTATATGTCAAATATTATAAAAAAATCTGATGTGTCCAACACAATACCTCCCGCCACTGTAGTTATATATTAATTAATTTTTTAGTACATTCAGCTTATAGTTTTATAATTAGTGTGTTATTGTAGTTCAGAATATTTTTAATTCATTTCATACCTAAATTTTCCTTCATGAAATTTGTATGACTAAAAAAACAGCTATTTTTAGCATTATTAAAACCGGAACCAAAAAACTTGATTCACGCATGCAAATATATTCCTTATATATTTCTTCCACCTTTTGTAATTTTACAATAAAACTACTTCATATTTACTTACTTTATGCTTTAAGCTTAATTACATCAAATTTGACATCATATTTTGTGAACATATGAAATACAGAAAAACATTTGACTACAATAACTAAAAGTAGTATTCTGTTGTGTACAAGATTAAAAGACAATACAAAAGGATTAATAAATGTTTTATGAATTAGACTCTTGTAACTTAGTTCGTTGATTGATTGGAGAACTTATAATCAAAGTTTTTCTTCCTTAAATCAACAAAATTTTTGTTATAATTTAGATCTTCTTTGTACAATCAACAAATTTCTTATTGTCATCAATATTTTCTGTCTTAAAATCTATATAATTTATTTTTATAATTCATATTCTTGCTCTCCTGAAACTTTTTTTGATATAATTCATAACTTTTTTTGTTGTAATCAACTTTTTAGATAAAAATAGGAACTTTCTATTAAATTATCAACATTTTCTTGTTTCAAATCAACACTTTTTTTGATTGCAATCAATGTTTCCTTCTTGCAATCAACATATTTGTAATAAACAGATTCTAGATTAAAAACATTTTTTTTTACTTGTATTCAAAGTTTTTCGTCTTAAAATCAACATAATTCATTGTTATCTTCACATTTTCTTTGTAAAATCAATAAATTTATAGTTATTATCCATATTTTCTAGACAGAATTCGTAATTTGATATTGTATTCTATATATTCTTGATGGTTATGAACATATTTTACTTGTAAGCAAAGTGTTTCTTCTTAAATCAACATAATTCATGGTTATAACCCATATTTTCTTTGTAAAATCAACACAATTTTTGTTGTAATCAACTTTTCTTGATAAAATTCATACCTTTCTTTATTGTAACCAATATTTTTTTATAAAAGTCAACATATTTTTCGTAAACGAAAAAATTATTGATAGAATTTTTAATTGTCTTTACTGTAATTATCATTTTCTTGATTACATACAACATTTTTGTTATTATTATTGTTGTAATTAACATTTTCTTTAACATAATCAACATTTTCTAGATAGATTTTTTTTTTTTTGCTCATTGTATTAGTCTTGTAAAATGGTGGTTTTTTGTAATTTAACCAACCCCATAACTCTTATAGTTCTCAACATAGCAATGGTGGCACACTTAAATGGAACACCCTTCATATTGATAGGCGGCAGGTAAACACGTTTGAGTACAATAACTAAATGTAGTATCTTGTTTTGTAGAAGATTAAAAGACAATACAAAAGTAAAAGAATGAATGAATGTTTTATGAATTTGACTCTTGTAACTTTATTCCTTGATTGATCGGCTAACTTTTCCCTTGGTATCTATTGACAAACCCTGTCATTGCTTCAGCTGAGACAAAGAGTGGAATTTGTCTTGATTACCGCCCTAATTGTCTCATTAACCGACACAATACCAAGATGCTATTACTCCGTTGTTCCTCTAATAAAAGGTATAAATTATTCTAAGCTTCTTTACAATCTCGCGTTGCTTTTTCATTGTTTGGTTAATATCGGTTATGATTTATAACGTGTACAATATTTCACACTGCCTAGCACGGATTTTGTGCATTTGGGTACATTGAATCTTTGTAATCAGAGTTTTTACCTTCAGGTTATCAAAGTATGATAAGGGAGGTTTTGTTTTTGGGCAAATTAGGGTCCCTAGAATACGATTTTACCCTGATTTTTCGTTTACGATAACTTCAATACGATATATGTAAAAAATATAATATTTGGTATTTAAGACATATTCAAATATGACGAATTGACGTTTTTACCTCCCGCCTATCAATATATAGATAAGGGAGTTATTGTTTTTGGTCGAATTAGGGTCCCTAGAATACAATTTTACTATTTTTACCCTTATTTTTCGTTTACGATAATTCCAATACGGTAAATGTAAAAAATATATTATTTGGTATTTAAGACATATTCAAATATGATGAATTGACGTTTTTACCTCCCGCTTATCAATTTATAGATAAGGAGGTATTGTTTTTCGTTAAATTAGACTCCCTAGAATACGATTTTATTGTTTTTACCGTGTGTGTGTATCTGTGACGATTTTTCGTCCACGATAACTCCAATACGATACATGTAAAAATATAATATTTGGTATTCAAGATTAATATTCAAATAAGATGAACTGATTAAATTTTGACTACAATTTTAGTACTTTACATAAAACATTAAACAGTTTTTCCTAAAAAGATGTCTCTAATACCTTTTTCTCACAATTTACGTTATTATTAAATATAAATATTATTTAATTTTCTATCCATGGGCATAATTACACTTTATACATAACTTCTAGAAAACAGAATAAAATATTAATTATATTAACTTCACACATCGTTCAAGCTGAGGAATTTCTATAAAACTGATAAGTTATTCATACGTTTACAAAATTTGACAGAGGCTGTTGTCAAATTTGATGTAAATAATTTTCAAAGATATTCAAAAATAAGTAAATATGAAGTTTTTTCTTCGGTTTCCGATACAGAATTAGAAATTTGAGACAAGAAAATTTCAGGCGTGAATTGGATTAAAAATATTCTGAACAAACTAATTTTAAAACTAAATATTTAATGTACTAAAGAATTTTGTTTATAAATTACATTACTACAAGGGCGGGAGGTAATGTTTTGGATACATTATTGCAATCGACAGTGCCAAAAGGGCACTATACTCGAAGAGTCTTTTGATTTTTTTGTATAACTCAAACATGATTAACTGTAGAATGTTGAAATTTTGTATTTGGGACTGATATACTATCTAGTTGTGCTACCTTTCTTTTTTATTGCAATCGGCAGTGCCAAAAGAGAACTCTATCTGAAGTGATTATTGATTTTTTTTTGCTTAACTCAAAAACAATTAGCCGTAGAATGTTTAATTTTGTATTATTTTGAAGTGTAGCAACAAATGTTTATAAATTAATAGGCGTACAATGAAATCATGTGGTATCCACATCAGATTTTTTATTGTAATCAAAGAATAAAATATTGAAAGAACCTTTCAGAACTCATAATTAATCAATAGACAATATTTGGGTTTAAAGTTCTGTAAAGAATAAACTGATTTTGTGATGTTTTTAGCTTAATATTTTAACCAAATTAAAACAAAATGTGTATAGCAGCTATATACCAAGCACTACGAACAAGTCTAAAGAGGTTTGTGGTTGCAAAAGGGTTCACTAGATACCAGTAAAGTCTAATGGTGCAATACACGAAAGAGAAAAGCCATCGTTAGAGTTTTTCTGCACAGTTTTTAATTTTACAGCATTCAGAATTGCTGAAACATTTTACCAGGATTACAAGAACTTAGTGAGGAGAAGAATTTGAATAAGAATTGCTATTTTACATTTAAATGTAGTCGTTGTTTTTAAAAACTACTTTAATTAGTACATAACCGTTCTAAAACCGAAACAAATCAATATTAAATGCCAAATGCTATAGACTGCGTGTAACGGTCATTTTGTGGCGCCAAATTCAAACTGAAACCCTAACTCGCCTCTGCCGATTTATACGCCCATGTTATTCTGGGAATAAAAATATGTTATCTTTAAACTGCTACAAAGTATTATAAAATGCAAATCTTAACTATTAAACCTTATAAATACTAATCTCTAATGTTTTATCTATCTTCTAATGTAATATACACACCCAAAAAACATAATATTATTTAATAAAATTTAATTTAAACAGTAGGTGCAAATTTCTGAAAACGTATGTCGTAGCTGTCTTAGTATTCAGTTGAACCTGTCACTTTAACTGCACCAAGTAACGACATATGTTACGATTTGCGATACTACTTCCTTTAAAATCAAATTTTTCTTAATTTATTCTTTTATTTGTACTTTTTCTGAACGGAAAGTAAAGAGTAATGTTTTAGAATATAAGAAAACCCTATGTTATAATTAAGAATCGCTAAAATGCTTTAATATCGTGAATTGACAATGTACTCCCATAAGAAATGCATACAGATTTGAATTAGGGTTTCGCGCCAAATGTAAATCTTAAACTCACTAACGTGGACTATTTGTAATAACTTTAAATTTTACCAGAGGTAAAAACATCAAAGAAGTTATTCTTTTAAAGTCGACCAGTTGAATAATGTAATCTTCAAGAAAACAAGCCAGAAAATAGCTGAGAAACTTTGAACGGAATATTCAATGAGTTTATTTTACAAGGCAAAGATAACGTTTATGTCTTGTTTAAAAAGTAAATTAAATATTCAGTTTATTATTTAATTTATGTATTCAATAATTTCAATATAGATAAACTATACTGAAACGAATTTTTTTACCTTCAATATAATACATTGTTATAACCCATATTTTCTTTGTAAAATCAACAAATTTCTTGTTGAAATCAACTTTTTCTGGACAAAATTCATCATTCTATATTGTAATCAACAATTTATTAATAAAATTTACCATTTTTTACTTGCAATGAAAGTTTTCAACGTAAAATCAACATAGTTTTTTGTTATACTTACATTTTCTTCATTAAATCAACATTTTTTTTGTTGTAATCAATATATTCTCGACAGAATTCAGAACTCTATACTGTATTCTATATTTTCTTTGTAAAATCAAATAATTTTTTGTTGTAATCACCTTTTCCAGGACAGAATTCATAACTCTATATTGTAATCAATATTTTATTGATGATTATCAATATTTTTCTACTTGTAATCTAAGTTTTCTGCTTAAAATTAACATAATTAGTTGTCACATTTTGTTTGTAAAATCAACAATTTATTGTTGTTCTCATATATTCTGGACAAATTCATAACCGTACATTGTATTCATCATTTTATTGATGACAATTTTCGTTTATTACTTATAATCAAAGATTTTCTTTTTAAAATCAACATAATTAGTTGTTATAACTCACATTTTGTTTGTGAAATCAACAAATTTCTTGTTGTAACCAACCTTTCTTGATAAAATTTATATCTTTCTTTATTGTAACCAACATTTTTTTAATAAAAGTCAATATATTTTTCGTAAACGTAACATTTTTTGATAGAATTCATAACTGTTTTTATTATAATTATCATTTTATGGATTAAAATGAACACTTTTGTTACTATAATTGTTGTAATTCACATTTTCTTTAACATAATCAACATTTTCTAGATAGATAACAACACTTCTTTGTTATAATTGATGAAAATCTAAAGTTTATTTGTTGTAATCAACAATTTTAGGCTTGCAATCAACTTATTAGTTGTTATTTTTAACATTTTTCATATTTCTATCAACATTTTAAAGTTGTAATTAATATTATTCTGATTAAAATCAACAATTATAGTTGCATTCACCATTATTCTTCTTGCAATCAAATTATTCGTTGTAATTTCCCTTTTTTACGCTTTTTACATAGTTTTTCATCTGTGCACCATAAATAACTATTAACTTTTACAGTAAAGACTTTTCATTAATTTATTGACCAAACAAAAGCAGTTTTCAAACAATATATCCAAAGACTTAGCAATTCAAGCACTGTGCAAATAAAAATGAGCGATTTAAATCAAATATTCTTCATTCCAAGCAATTAGTAATACAAATACTGGCTGTCAAAATTAAAATTGATATTTTCAGCTTTTCAAACGTTGTTTGTTTGGAAAAAACGAAAAAGATAAGTTAAATTGTATTGATTCCAGTTTCTATTTCTTGAATTTCGCTTATTCTAATTTGTGTATAATTAGATACATGAAAACTTTATTCTAAGTGTTTTAGTGTCTTTTAAAAGTTATTTATTCTAATTTGTGTATAAATAGATACATGAATCCTCTATTTTATGTATTTTAATGTCTTTTAAAAGTTTGTATTCTTTTGTAATTAAAATTAACAATCAAACTATTTAAACACAAAGATCTCAAGAAATATATTCTTGTTGTAATCAATATATATTATTAATGGAATACATATCTGTCTTTACTACAATTTACATTTTTTAATAAAAATCATCACTTTTATTTTTGAAATTCACATTTTCGTATTTACAATCTGAAGTTTTTTAATTATAATCAATTTCTTCTTGCAATTAACATATTTGTTGTTGTAATGAACAGGTTTTTGATTGAAAACAAATTTTTTTACTTGCAATCAAAGTTTTTCTTCTTAAATCTTGAAAGTCTTTGTTATAATTAAAATTTTCTTTCTAAAATCAACAAATTTCTTATTGTCATCAACATTTCTTGTCATAAAATCTACATAATTCGTTGTAATACGTCATATTCTTGTTGTCCTGTACCTTTTTTTGACATAATTAATAACTTTTTTTGTTGTAATCAACAATTTAGATAAAAATAGTCACTTTCTATTCAGTTATCAATATTTTCTTGCTTCAAATCAACACTTTTTTGCTTGTAGTCAATTTTTTCTTCTTGTAATCAACATATTTATTGCTCTAATCAACAGATTCTTCCGGTAATCAACATATTCGTTATTCTAATCAACAGATTCTTCTTGTAATCAACATATTTGTTGTTGTTTTCAACAGTTTCTTGATTAAAAATTTTAAAAAATACTTGTAGTCAAAGTTTTTCTTCTTAAAACCAACATAATTTGTTGAAAAACTCACATTTTCTTCGTTAAATCAACAAAAATCAACAAACTATTTGTTGATTTTACGTATTCCTTTTTATAATCAACAAATTTGTTGTTGTAATTAATATTTTCTTGATAGATATCATCAGTTTGTTTGATGAAATCAACATGTTTTTCAAGATAATCAACAATTTTTGTTGTAATCAACGAATTTCTCTTTCGTTTTTCATTGTTGTACAACATTGAATTTCTCCAATTCTGTTAATATTGCTTACCCATACATTTTGTTGTTATTTCTCTCATATTTATTGTATTCTAACACATTTATTTTTCTTTTCAGGAGTCATCAAAACCTTAGTCCATCTAGATGCAGAAACAAAACCATTTTACTGGCTTACAGTAGTTGCACAAGATCATGGAATCATTCCTAAACGATCTTACGTTCACGTAAGTCAATTATAGTTAGGGCATGTAACCGGTTAAAAAAACCGGATAATAAAAACCGGTAAGCGATATTTTCAACGAGAATTGCGAACTTTAACCGTAATTTCAACTGATATTTTTCAGGCCGAAAATACCGATAACCGTTAACCAACAAAAAATAAACCGGTTTTAGCGAACATTAACCTTTATTTTAATAATATTTAGCGAGAAAAAAATTAAATATTTTTTTTTATATGTGTTTTCTATTTGTATTTGAACATGAGTCATGACAGTCTTTACAATTAACATTTTATTGGAGTCATAAATGTAGGTAGTCTCTTTGGCCGTTAAGGTTACTTAAAAAGTCCCAAATAAATACGGCCTTTGTCAACACAGGCAAGTTTAAAATTGAAAAGTGACCTGCGTTTTTCTGAATTACGGGAATTTTTGCGAATATTCATTAATTAAATTGCTTTTTTTAATTGTTATATTTTTCTCACATGATTTTTTTTAATTATTTATTCTGTAATTTTTTTTAATCAAATTTTTATAATTACTTTTTTTTAATTAATTTGAATTATTTTTTTAACCGATATATTAACCGGTTTAAACCGGTTTCCAATTTTTAAAAACCGGTTTTGGAACTAACACCTTTATTATTATAACGTTCTCTATAAGGGTTAACCGTTAACCAGTATTTTTTTTTGGTTACATGCCCTGATTATAAGATTTATATTTCGTTTTTCATAGAATACTTCATGTATGGTTGACTTTTTCAGGTTTTCATTGAAGTCCTTAATGAAAATGATAATGTTCCTTTATCAATTGCTCCTGTTTATTATCCTAATGTACCAGAGGATAGTCCTATGGGCTATCAAGTTGTTAAAGTTATTGCTACTGATGCAGACAGAGACGAAGATCAAAAATTGTCTTACAGGATAATCAGTGGGAATCCTGAAGGATATTTTACAATTAATAGCACAACAGGTAAATATTTATAGTAGAAGTAGATGTATATGAAACTGACTTGTGCGGATTTTACAACCTTTTATGTCGGGGTGGGAAGCTTTGTAGTCAGGATAAATTATCCCAACTCAAAGATATCACTTGAAAAATAAGAACAGGGCCGTATCATATTCTTCTCACATTGGATACATATTTGCAGCGATTTTTCGACGTCGACGGCTGATCTGCTAGATGTTTATTTCTTCCGAATGTTGTTTCAGCATGACTTACGTCCACAAAATTATATTCCTAGGATCTCCACATATTCGTATGCACAAACTAATAAAAACAGCAAGCACAGAAATAACTTTTTGATGACTTCTCCAAAACTGACCGTGTACTTCTAAAGAAAATTTTTGATAACTAATAATGGAGTCTTTAGAATAATTGGAAATTAAAGTGAAAACAAAAATCTTAAGAATGACCAACTTGACTTAGTCAAATCTCTGTTGATCACTCCGCTTTAATCCCTTTTAGATTTTTCTACCATTGTAAAGCTAGTTAATACTTAGTTTCTGCCTTTGTTCTTCTATGTATAAATACTAAAAAATTTCTGTAAAGTATATTCATTAGTATTTCCTGATAATGGCCTTATAAGACGAAATATAAACATATATTTAGTCATTAACCGTTTATATTTCAAATTTACTGTAATCTCTTCTCAATTTTCAAATTTAAATTAGAAGACGTGCGTTTAAAATTCATTATTATTTGAATATTTCAATCTACATTTAAAAGCACATAATTAGGAAACATTTTGGAAGAAAATTTGTGGTCCGGCCCTTAACAGTATACGACAGAAGAAAGTACCTGCCTAAATGAACCATTACCGCAAGTCCCATAAAACTAAGGACCAATCGGCTTATCCGAAAGTTAATTTCATATATCTATGCCTCTACTATATTCACTATTATTAAGAATTGGTGTTAAATTGTTTGTTTCTAGGTGTTATAACAACTACTTCAAGAAGACTTGATAGAGAACACCAAGAAGAACTTATTTTAGAGGTAAGTTTAGAAAAAAAAACAGCTATTTTTGGCGTTACTATACTCTGTTTTTAAACTATAGACAGCACTAGACGAAGTCACATTTACACCTCAGCGTTAGTGAAATACTAGAAGTTCTGAAATAAACTGGTTTTAATCGTGAAATAGCACAAAAAGAGAAATGAAATAAAAAACACGTGCAAATTTAGCAAGTGATTTGACAACTACTGAGAGTTTGATGTTTCAATTACGTTTGAGAAGGTTAACTTGAAATATTGTCTGGTTAAATGTGGCTTGATGAAATGGCGCAGCAGCCAATCACAGGCTTTGATTTTCTCACTAGAATTTCTAGTTACTGTCTATAGTTTAAAAACAGAGTATAAAACCGGAACTGAACTTACCCTGATTCTAGCATGCAAATATATTATACAGGGTGTTCGAAAAATAGGGGGCCAAATTTGGAAAATATATTAATCAAACCAAAACAAGAAAATAATCCTAATATACCCATGTCCGGAAACGAACCATTTCGGAATAAAACACTCTTTTGTTTGAATTTTATTTTCAGTAATGTTTTTACTCTCAAAATTACAATAGTTGTTCAAAATGTCCTCCTTGAAGTTGCATGCAACATTCTAAACGTCTTCTCATTGAATGTCGGACTCGTTCGAATATTCCTGGTTTTAGTCTTATACTATTGAAACAGTCTATGATTGTTTGCCGCAAATTCTCCACGTTATTAATGGGCGTCGAATAAACTAAGCTCTTTAAATAAACCCAAAAATAAAAATCAAACGGATTCAAGTCTAGTGAACATGGAGGCCACGTGAAACATTCTCCATTAAATTTGGTAAATTATTTTCCAGATAATGTAGTTACAATTTTCCCGTTAATCTGTTAGACAAAAAATAAAGTCCTGTCAACTCATCTCCAACAATACAACATTAATAGAAAAGCTTCAAAACAATAACAAAATAATTTAATTACGGTGACAACAAATTTTGACAGTTGCTAAGGAAATGTGATTAAACAAATTACAAGTATTAACGTAACTATTCTAATTTTGACAGTAAAAAACATTACTAAAAATAAAATTCAAACAAAAGAGTGTTTTATTCCGAAATGGTTCGTTTCCGGACATGGGTATATTAGGATTATTTTCTTGTTTTGGGTTGATTAATATATTTTCCAAATTTGGCCCCCTATTTTTCGAACACCCTGTATATTTCTTCCACCTTCTGTAATTCTACAATAAAACTATTGTAGTTTTATAATTAATTTGTTATTGCACTTCAGAATACTTTTAATTCATTTCATACCTAAAATTTCCTTCATAAAATATATATGACTAAAAACAAAAATAGGTATTTTTGGCCTTATTAAAATCGGAACCGAACTTACCTTGATTCACACATGCAAATATATTCCTTATATATTTCTTCCACCTTCTTTAATTTTACAATAAACTACTTCATTTTTACTTACATTAATACTTACTTATTTTCTCTTTTAAACTTATTTACATTAAATTTGACTTACTTGTTTTTTTTTTGTAATCTTACAATTAGTTTGTTATTGCAGTTCAGAATATTTTTAATTCATTTCAAATTTAAAATTTCCTGCATAAAATTTGTAGGACCAAAAAATATAGATATTTTTGGCGTTACTAAAACCGGAACCGAACTTACCTTGATTCACACGTACAAATATATTCCTTATATATTTCTTCCACCTAAGTTAATTTTACAATAAAACTACTTCATATTTACTTACCTTATCTCTTAAATTTACTTACATACATCAAATTTGACTTATCTGTTTTATTTGTAGTTTTATAATTAGTTTGTTATTGCAGTTCACAATATTTTTAATTCATTTCATACCTAAAATTTCTATCATAAAATTTGTATGACCTAAAAAAAAATATTTTTGGCGTTACTAAAACCGGAACCGAACTTACCTTAATTCACGCATGCAAATATATTACTTATATATTTCTTTCACCTTCTGTAATTTTACAATAAAACTACTTCATATTTACTTACTTTATCTTTTAAACTTACTTACATCAAATTTGACTTACCCATTTTATTTGTAGTTTCATAATTAGTTTGTTATTGCAGTTCAGAATACTTTTAATTAATTTAAAATCTAAAATTTCCTTCGTAAAATTTGTAGGACCAAAAAAAAAACTATTTTTGACGTTACTAAAACTGGAACCAAATTTACCTTGATTCACGCATGCAATTATATTCCTTATATATTTCTTCCACCTTTTTTAATTTTACAATAAAACTACTTCATATTTACTTACCTTATCTCTTAAATTTACTTACATACATCAAATTTGACTTATCTGTTTTATTTGTAGTTTTATAATTATTGTTATTGCAGTTCAGTATATTTTTAATTCATTTCATACCTAAAATTTCTTTCATAAAATTTATAGAACCAAAAAAACAAACAGCTATTTTTGGCATAACTAAAACTGGAACTGAACTTACCTTGATTCACGCATACAAATATATTACTTATATATTTCTTTCCCCTTCTGTAATTTTACACTACTTCATATTTACTTACCTTACCTTTTAAACTTACTTACATCAAATATGACTTACTTGTTTTATTTGTAGTTTTATAATTAGTTTGTTATTGCGTTTCAAATATTTTTAATTCAATGCATACCTAAAATTTCCTTCATAAAATTTAAATAACTAAATAATACTTTTAACATTACTAAAACTAAAACCAAACATACCTTAATTCACACATTCAAATATATTCCTTATATATTTCTTCCACCTTATTTAATTTTACAATAAAATTACTTCATACTTACTTATTTCATCTTTTAAGCTTACATAAAATTTGTCATCTGTTTTATAGAAATTCCTCAGCCTAAAAGATAGTAAAATTATTATAATTTATATATTTTTTCCATTTAGCTAAAAATTATATATAAACGTAATTATGTTATTAACATTTTCTTTATTAAAATCAACATTTTTATTTTAAATCAGACTTTATTTGATGTATTAAACGTTGATCTTTTTGCAATTAACATTTTTGTTACTGTAATCAACAAAATTAACACTTTTTTGTTGTTCTTATCATTTTTTATTAAATTGACAACAATTTCTTGTTTGGAATCAACATTTTCTTGATTAATATCACTTTTTATTATATTTTCACTGTCTCCCTATAAAAATATGTTGTAATACATTTAAAAGCAACAATATGAACAAATAATAAGTACGATTTCTTTTACAGATAATTATATCAGATTTTTTTGTTTACAATCAACACTTTCGTTGTTGTTTTCAATATTTTCTTTATTAAAATCAACATTTTTTGATTAAAATACACTTTATTTGATGTATTCAACGTTGATCTTTTTGCAATCAACATTTTTGTTACTGTAATCAAGAAAATCTCTAATAAATTTACTTAAACAAAAGTAACACTTTTTGTTGAACTCATCATTTTTTATTAAATTAACAACAATTTCTTTTTTGTAATTAACATTTTCTTGATTAATATCACTTTTTATTATATTTTATTTAATATTTGATATAAAATCAACATTTTGTTTAATAAAATCTACATTCAACCTTTATCTTATTGCAATCAACATTTTTATTATTGTTACCAACAAAACTTTAATAAAATTAACAATTTTTTGTTGTATTCATTAATTTTATTAAATTAACAACAATTTCTTGTCTGGAATCAACATTTTCTTGATTAATATCACTTTTTATTATATTGCATTTAATATTTGAGTTAAATTCAACATTTTCTTGATTACTATCACCTTTTATCATATTTAATCTGTCTCCCTATAAAAATATGTTGTATTTTTGTTATTGTAATCAACAAAATTTTTAATAAAATGAACACTTTTAGTTGTACTCACATTTTTAATTAAATTAACAACAATTTCTTGTTTGGAATCACCATTTTCTTGATTACTATCACTTTTTATTATATTTCATTTAATATTTAATTAAAAAACAACAACATGGACAAATAATAAGTACGATTTTTTTTACAGATAATGATATCCGACAACGGAGACCCACCATTATCATCAACAACGCGTGTAGTTGTAAAAGTTGACGATATTAATGACCATGCCCCTGAATTTGAACAACAAATATACAAAGTTCAAATTCCAGCTGTTGTCAATTCTGAAGCTGCGTTGTTTCAGGTAATGTTGTTATTTATTTCTTATTTTCAGCGCGATTTTTACAAAAGTATGTTGTAAAACAGTGGATGAGTATTAAAAATATTATTGTAATCAATTTACAATCAGAAATATTTCGTATTTACATTTTTAAACCTTTTTTTCTTTAATTTTCCGTTTTAAAAACTATACCGGGTGTCCCAGCTCGACCGACACATGGGAGATTTACATGGGAAATCAGTTAATTATTAATAGTATCTCCCCAGTGCAAGATATTAACTTCAAATTTTGTATACTTATCGGAGAATATTAATTCTATGGATCACACTTATTTGAAATATGCAATATCGTCTGCAGGGCGAGATTTATTAAATTTAAAATCTAGTATTTTCGTTCAAAATCAGTCAGCCATGGAAATAAAAGAAAATATCTATGTGACAGTTCTGACAGTTAATGACATGCCATTGTAGATATTTATATTTTTGTAATATTGGTATATTATTTAACAAAAAGAAAGTAAATTCAACTTAAATAATATTAAAATACAGGGAATAAGAATTAAAATCAGTAATACTTCACTAAACTGTCACATAGATATTTTCTTTTATTTCCATGGCTGTCTGATTTTGAACGAAATATTAGATTTTAAATTTAATAAATCTCGCCCTGCAGACAAAATTGCATATTTCAAATAAGTGTGTTCCATAGAATTAATATTCTCCAATAAGCATACAAGATTTGAAGTTAATATCTTGCACTGAGGAGATACTATTCATAATTAACTGATTTCCCATGTAAAACTCCCATGTGTCGGTCGAGCTGGGACACCCGATATATTGTACCCAGAAAACAGTAATCATTTTTTAAATTTTGAATTTAAATTGTATGTTTTTATTTTAAACACAATGAGTGGTATTCAGTGGTTGTATTAACGTTTAAGGTCTGTATTAAGACTTGTATTAAATTAATTCAGTGGCTTGTTTTAAGCTGTTTTTTACATTTTAATACACTTGTATTTATTGCTTTTTATATTTTAAAATAGGGCTGAGGCAGTTTTAAACCTTGTTTTAAGGTTTTCACAGACAGATTTCAAATAATTTTTTGAAAAAAGTTTATGCATTGTACAAAATTTAACGAATTTAATGTGTTCAACATATTAGAGTTAAAAGGCAAAGACGGATATATATTGCAACAATATATTTAAGAATACATTTGAAGTTGGTTTTAAATTGGTTTTATTGCATAAATAATCCTTGAATATTATTTTAGTTGTATGCAAGGATGCATTATATTTTCTCCTTTTATGATTTATTTATTATACGACTACAGAGAGCATCAATTCATTTAAAAATTATTAGATTAATCCCGGACTGATAATCAACACATGCTACATCTGTCTGTGCTAAATAATCAACAATTTATATAGATATAAATATTTATATCATACTTTGACATAAATATGTTAAACATAATTTCAACCAACTTCTGTATTTCTGTGTAAAAAGTAGATTCTTCACGGAGCACATGCAATTGTCATTCGCTCGAAAAACAAACGTCAAAATATGCATTTTCGGTCACTATTTGGTCTTAAAAAATGAATAATTGGACTCCTTATTCCTTTTCCTGGCATTTACGTAATAAGAACAATTCTCAAATCAAAAATTCAATTCCGTTTGACATAAGATAATACAGTGTTGTGAAGAATATGTTTTGAATACAAGTTTTAAGTAAAACAAGGTTATTCTGTAGCAGTGAATGAGGCTTGTATTTAAGTATATTTTAAGGTAAAACAATGTTTTAGCTAATACAAGTCTTAATACAGACTTTAGTATAACCCAATGAATATCACCCTAAATATTTATTACATTTTTTTTACTGTTTTATTGTACAAATGCAAATAAAAAGCAAAAAATACAAATAATTATGTTTAAAACTTATTTTAAAAACGAAAACAGTAATTACTTTCCTTTCAAAACTTAATTTCACTGTTCTACAATTTACTAACAACTTTTTGTGATCACTTTGTATATACCACGTCTATGTTTTGTGTTTTGAAATATTTTTTGATGTTTTGCACAAAATGAACGATTTTTAAAACGTTTATAAAATATAAACAATATTTGTTACCATTTTTAAATGTAACAATTTTGATGTTTTCATGTTTATATGTTATTAAGAAGTACAAAAGTACAATTTTATTTATTATTAGGGCCGATTTCAACAATATTTTACAATGTATTTATCAAATTTTATAATCAGTCAACGATTAAAACAATTGTTTTAATTTTTGAAATGATTACAAGAAAATTTTTTGATTATTATAATACTTATTATGTTTCTTGATTACTATTATGTTTTTACTCATAAATCCATAAAAATATTAATGCAAATTTTACTTATTTTGATTGATTTCCCATTTTTATAAACAAACTTTTGTCATAATTTAACGCAATCAAATTTACTTAACAATATTTTGACTCTTTTCACATTTTTTCGTACAAAAACTAACAAAAAACTAGAGTAATCATTTATTTAATGTTATTTTATAAAAAAAAATGTAAGAAAACTAATACATGAACTTTTATCAGCAATATTTTGATTGATTTTAATTGTATTCAAATTTGAATTTGTTAGATGAAAATTTTGTTACAAATTTTAACTTTTAATGTCGATATTTTGATTATTTAGCGATTTGGTCACAAATTATGTATTTATATATATTTAAAATGATGTTACATGAAAATTTTGTACAAAAACTTAACTTTTAAAGCAATATTTTGATTATATTGCTGTTCTTTCCCAAAAAAGTAAACTTTTAAGAAGTTAAATGAAACTTTTACACAAAATATTAAATTTTAACAGCGATATTTTGATTCTTTTGCTGTTTTTACTCAAGATAAACATGTTTTAATTAGTAATCATGAATTGAAAATAATGATAAATGAAAATTTTACATCAAATCTGAACTTGCAAAAGCAATATTTTCATTATTCTGTTGTTTTACACAAAAGAAATAAATTTTAAATAATAATCAAACATTAATAATTATGTTAGATGAAAATTTTGTACGAAATCTAACATTTGACAACGATATTTTGATTATTCTGCTGTTGTAATCAAATGATGTCAATTTTAATAGTAATCTAACTTTTAAAAACGATATTTTGATTGTTTTGCTGTGTTTATAAAACGTAAACATATTTTAATTAGTAATCAGGCAAAATCTAACTTTTAACAGCGATATTTTAATTATTTTGCTGTTTTTACGCAAGACAAGTAAATTTTAAATTGCAATCAAGCAATGATAATAATGTTAGATCAAATCTTGTACGAAATTGTAAATTTTTACAGTGATATTTTGATTATTTTGCGATATCTTCAAAAAGAAGTCATTTAAAATTATATTAGATGAAATTTTTTTACGAAATCTAAACTTTTAACAGCGATATTTTGAATATTCTGCTGTTTTTACGCAAAACAAGTAATGTGATAATAATGTTAGATGAAAATTTCATACGAAATTTTAACTTTTAACAGAGATATTTTCATTATTCTGCCGTTTTACTCAAAATAAGTAAATTTTAAATAGTAATCAAACATTGCTAACGATGTTAGATGATAATTTTGTATCAAATCTTAACTTTTAGCAGCGATATTTTGATTATTTTGCTGTTTTTACGCAAGACAAGTAAATTTTAAGTTGTAGTCAAGCAAAGATAATAATGTTAGATGAAAAATTTGTACGAAATCTTAACTCTTAACAGAGATATTTTGATTATTCTACTGTTTTACTCAAAAGAAGTCAATTTTGAATAGTAATCAAACATTGATAATGATGTTAGATGAAAATATTGTACGAAATTTAACTTTCAAAGCGATATTTTGATTATTTTGCTCTTTTTATAGAACGTAGACAAATTTTTGTACGATATCTAACTTTTAATAGCGATATTTTCATTATTTCGCTGTTTTTAAGTAAGATAAGTAAATTTTAAGTTGTAATCAAGCAATTATAATAAAGTGACATGAAAATTTTGTACAAATCTTAAATTTTTACAGCGATAGTTTGATTATTTTGCGGTATCCTCAAAAATAAGTCATTTTTAACAGCGATATTTTCATTATTTTGCTGTTTTTACGCAAGACAAGTAAATTTTAAGTTGTAATCAAGCAAATATAATAATGTTAGATGAAAATTTTCTACGAAATATAACTTTTAAAAACAATATTTTGATTGTTGTTCTGTTTTTATACAACGTAGACATATTTTAATTAGTAAAAACGCAAAATTTTTGTACGAAATCTAACTTTTTACTCAAGACAAGTAAATTTTAAGTTGCAATCAAGCAATGATAATAAAGTAACATGAAAATTTTGTACGAAATCTTAACTTTTAACAGCGATATTTTAATTACTTTGTTGTTTTTGCACAAAAGAAGTAAATTTTAAATAGTAATCAAGAATTAATAATGATGTTAGATGAAAATATTATAAAAAATCTAGCTTTTAACAGCGATAATTTAATTATTTTGTTGTTTTTACACAAGATAAGTAAATTTGAAGTTGTAATCAAGCAATTATAATAATGTTACATGGAAATTTTGTACGAAATCTTAAATTTTCACAGCGATATTTTGATTATTTTGTGGTATCCTTAAAAATAAGTCATTTTTAAGAGCGATATTTTAATTATTCTGCTATTTTTACACAAAAGTAATAAATTTTAAGTTGTAATCAAGCAATAATAATAAAGTTATATGAAAATTTTGTACGAAATATACATTTAAGCAGCGATATTTTGATAATTCTGCTGTTTTTACGCAAGACAAGTAAATTTTAACTTGTAATCAAGCAATGACAATAATATTACATAAAAATTTTGTACGAAATCTCAAACTAAACCAACTTTAATGTAATCAGAACGAGTCTACAAATACAGAAGTCGATTTATATGATGGCTCGATTGAAAATGCGACTTGGCAGACATTTTCGCCTCAAAGTTTAGCAGGGGATAAAATTTTAAGGGTAAGAAAATGCTATATTGGGTTTTCGAAACAAACTGACTTGTGAACACTGATATTGTTGTCTATAGACCACGTTAGTGAGGTTAAGATTTACATTTGGCGCGAAACCCTAATTCAAATCTGAGTGTATGCATTTCTTATGGGAGTACATTTTCAATTCACGATATTAAAGCATTTTGACGATTCTTAATTATAACATAGGGTTTTTTATATTCTAAATCATTACTCTTTGCTTTCCGTACAGAAAAAGTACAAATAAAAGAATAAATTAAGAAAAATTTGATTTTAAAGAAAGTAGTATCGCAAATAGTAACATATGTCGTTACTTGGTGCAGCTAAAGTGACAGGTTCAACTGAATACTAAGACAGCTACGACATACGTTATCAGAAATTTGCACCTACTGTTTAAATTAAGTTTATTAAACAATATAATGTTTTTTGGGTTTGTATATTACATTAGAAGATAGATAAAACATTAGAGATTAGTATTTATAAGGTTTAATAGTTAAGATTTGCATTTTATAATTCTTTGTAGCAGTTTAAAGATAGCATATTTTGATTCCCATTTGAATAAGATGGGCGTATAAATCGGCAGAGGCGAGTTAGGGTGTCAGTTTGAATTTGGCGCCACAAAATGACCCTTACACTAATGCAGTCTATTCCTTGTAAGATGTATTTGAAATTCTGAACTATTTGAGACTTATGTTAAAAGTTTCTTTAAACAGATTCATTTCTGTTTTGGACCCGAAATTTATGTTTAAGATTGTTTCTAATTATCTTAAACACTGAATCTCTTGAATATGAAATTTCATCTCATCAAAACTTAATACAAGTCAATTTCAAATATATTTACAAGAACATAAACTTTGTTAATATTCTTACCTTACCTACTTATGTTTGATATGTATCCAAAATGTAACCAAAACGATATAATTGTTACACTCTTTCCAATTACAGTTTTTATTGCTTTCTTGTACTACAAAAACACGGTATATTTCTACATTTTAAAGTTTAATATACAAATTTGATAAAACATATATCAAATTTTGTATACCGAATAAACTGAAAATTATTTTATTAAAATTACAATCTTAATGATGGTAAAACTTAATCATTTGCAGTATAGAAAATACTTACTTAATACTTACGCAGAAAATATTTCTCACTCATTTCTTTGATTATTTGATTATAATAAAGAAAAAATATGTTTTGAATATGTATTTGTACGATACAAATACCAATTATTTATATATTACTTACCATAAACAATGTAATTTTTAAAATTTTACAACTATTTTTAAAAGTAATTCACATGTAAAATTATTTCTATAGTCTTAATAATAAAAATTATGTATAAATACGATAAATTTACTTACTTTAAAAAGCTTTATGTTGTTTTAAACCATTTTGAATGGTTAAACGTTAAAAAATGTTCCAATTTTTAACTTATATATAAATATATATATATATATATATATATATATATATATATATATATATATATAAAATTGGTAATAAAATTATAAGTAAAAATAAATTGTTTAAACAACAGGGTTGGCAAATATCATGATATTTATATAAATATCAAAATATCATAATATCGGATATATATCATCGGATATATATCCGATATATATCAGGAATTTCGTTCTTAGGCTATATGCAAAAGAAAACATGAAACGTAAAATACCTTTATTTTGGTAAACAACAAAAATCAAACTTTAGTTTAAAATAACAAAAGACAAAAATTATTATTATTTAAGTAACAAAAAATAACATTTTTCCTAAATATATTATATAAATAGTAAATACCTAAATGAGTAAATACTATTGTAATTTGACATATGATATAAAATATTCATATTTTTATTTAAGTTAAACAATAACTGTTGCCACGTTTTTATTTTTATTCAAAATATCAAAAAAATTTCACTCTGGGTATTTATTTTATAAAAAATTAATAAGTGATATATATCATGATATATATCAATCAATAAATATCGGATATATATCAAGATATATATCATGGTATATATCACTTGATATATATCTGCCAACCCTGTTAAACAATTATGACAAAAAATAAATATTGAAATATTACAACGAAAAATTGTTAATAAAAGTAAAAATCTAAATAATTTTGTTGTACCAATATATTCAATAATAATGTCATTAATAACTATTTGTTATAGTAAAAAAATAGCAAAGATTTAATTCTCAATATTAATTTTGTTAATTAAGTATTTTTTTAAATTAATTCACTTGTAAAATTTCTATCTTTTATAGTTTTAATAATAAAAATTATATATAAATGCCATAAATTTACTTATTTTATAAAACTGTATACTGTATTAAACGATTTTGAAAGGTTAAACGTTAATAAATGTACAAATTACTTTTAAAAATATCGTGTATGTAAATATATTTAAAAAATTGTTAATAAAAATATAATTATAAAATAAAAAATGTCCAAAATTGTTTAAACAATTACAAAAATTGTTAATAATAGTTAAAATCTAAATAATTTTGTTGTACCAACAATATTTTCAAAAATAATTCATTGTTAATAATAATTTGTTACAACAAATCTATAAAATCAACTTAAATTTTGTTTGTAAAAGTTTAAACTAATGAATCAACTAATAATGACTATTAAAACAAGAAAATACTAGTTCTTGCTTAGTATTATGTATTTTTATCAACAAATTTACTTTATTTGCTAAGCAAAAATGAACACGTTTAAACTTATCTACGTCTAACACGAAAAGAAAAACCGTTATAAAGCTACTGTTTCTACTGCGCATGTTTGATTAAAATGGGGTGATTTTTTTAACCAATCACAACGAGAAATGGTGATCTCATATTAATGTACTGTTCAGTATAAAAACATTTGGTTCTTAATATTTTATTCTAGTTATTTAAACTTTATTTTGATACATTTATACATTTAAATTGTAGCTTTAATAATATTAAGCAATATGTATAACTAATAAAAATATAAAATATGAAATACAGATTTTTTTGGGTTGTCAAAACAACTGAGTGTATTATACATCGTAAAAACATTTGGCTGTTAAAAAATACTTAAAATATATCTGAAATATGTTTATAACACATATATTTTGTTAGTAAACAAGCTAAACATTAAATATAATTTGAAATTATACAAATTTTTATGTTTATCATTAGAATTATATTATAGGGCGCGATTTTTAAATGTAAAAACTACAAATTAAGATTTTATAGACTGTTTTTATATATTTATGTTATCTTTTTACAATTATACATAATATTTTTACATTTATCAATATTTGTAAACATTGTTTTGAGAAAAGTGCCCTTTTGGCACTGCCGATTGCAATAAAAACTAAAAGTACACAATATACTACCTTAAAGTTAATTCAGGTTTTGACACTTAACGAAATTGTTGATTTTTTATAAAATCTTTTACCAAAATTGTACCAATTGTTTTAAAATCATGAAAACTTGTATATATACTGAAAAAAGTGTGCTGAATCTGAATATGTATACAGATTTATAGTTATTTATGGTACAAGTGTGTTACATTACAGATAAGTCATGTGGGAAAAGTTTAGCTCAAGAGGCCGTTTTGGTATTTTTTCAAGTGACTTAGGTAATTAACACACGTGTGCCATACATAATTTTATCTAACTCATTTTAATCATTGATATAAAATACATATAAGATTTTTGACAGATGGAATTTCGAAATGACATTTAGGAACAAAATAGTGTAGAGAAGGTTTTATAACTTAGTTACTATGATACGATCCAAAAAACAGTGAGCTAATATATTTAGCTCACTAGTGACTTATGACCTACTTTATTTATCTAAAAACAGCATACTTATATCGTTGTAATTACGCGGTGTTGGATAAAAATATTTTGTCTGGTTTAAAAGATATACCATCTTAAACTTAAACATGTTTTGACACTTTACGAAATTGTTGATTTCTTATAAAACGTTTTGTCAAAACTGTACCAATTGTTTTATAATCATGAAAATATATAAGTATAATGAAAAAAGTCTGCTGAATTCGAATCTTTAAACAAATTTAACATATCTTGGCTAGTTTAAGAAATATACTATCTCAAACTTGACACAAATTTTGACACCTTACTATCATAGCAATCACGCCGAAACAAGTGAAAATGGACAATTTTAATCGCCATTTTGGATATTTATCAAACAATACTTCATCTAAATGATGTAAATAGACATATCAGTGTTTGTAAGTCAACAATCATGGTTTCAAAATAGCCTTAATTTCCCTAAAAACAAGAATAATAGCATGATTTCTACCTGTCTTATGGATGATTCATTCAATCTCTAAATGTGTTCACATTTGAAGTGTTGCACGATTTGTTTCAAAAGCATGTTAAATCATTGTTGCATAATGTGTCTACAATATTCAGTCATTATTATTACTATATAGTACTTTAAAATACTCTAGTATAGTAGAAGTTTAGGTATATGAAACTGACTTGCGGATTTTACAACCTTTTATGGAAGGATGGGAAGCTCTCAAAGTTGACCTAAATTTCATAATCATGCGTTTTGATTTTTGTTACATTTTCATGTAAATTCTGTAATGTATTGTTAAAAGACTTGTAATTAGTATATATTACACACTTTTCGGGTTGTAAACAACATTTTCTTTATAAAAATTAACACTTTTTGTTCTAATCAACAAATTTCTTGTAGTAATCAACATTTGTTTGCAGTAATCAACTTTTCTTGATAAAAATCAACCATTGTCAAACATTTTCTTCATAAAATTAACAATTTCTTTGCTATAATCAATTTTTTGGTAATAGAAACAACATTTTTTTGATTGAAATCTACATATTTTTACAGTAATCAACAATTTATTGATATAAATCAACCTTTTCCAAACATTTTCTTTATGAAAATAAAATTTTCTTTGTTGTAATCAACATATATTTGTTGTAATCAATTTTTTTTTGATTAAAATCAACACTTTCTTCGCAATAATCAACATTTTCTTGATTAAAATTAACTTTTTGTTGTAATCAACGTATTTTTTTTTTAAGAAAATCAACAAAATGTGTGTTTTAATCAACATTTTCTATCTAAAAATCAATATTTTCAGATTTATAATAAAATTTTCTGTATCATAATCATTATTTTTTTGTTAGTAATCAGTAATGTTCTCATATTCAACATTTTTTGAATAAAATCAATGTTTTCCTTTTTGTAATCAATATTTTAATTATTAAAATTAAACTTTTTTAAAGAGATTTCATTTATATGTTCTTGATTTTGACATAGATCTTCTATGTTACAGTAGAAACAAATTTTTGAAGCTTTACTAAAATGTTGATTTTTTATAAAACCTTTAGTTAAAACTGTACCAATTGTGGTAGAATTATGAAAATTTAAATATATATTGAAAAAAGTCTGCTGAATCTGAATCTGTAAACGGATTTAAAATATCTTGTCCCATTTAAGAGATATACCGTCTTAAACTGGATTCAAATTTTGACACCACAAAAATGTTTATTTTTATAAAACCTTTTGCCAAATCTATACCAATTGTGGTTGAATGATGAAAATTGGTATATATACTGAAAAAAGTATGCTGAATCTGAATCTGAAAATAGATTTAACATATCTTGTCTCCTTGAAGAGATATACCATATTAAACATGAAACAAATTTTGACACTTCCAAAAAATGTTGATTTTTTATAAATCCTTTAACTAAAACTATACCAATTGTGTTAAAATCATGAAAGTTGATGTATATACTGAAAAAACTCTGCTGAATTCGAAAATGCAAACAGATTTGTAATACAACGTCTAATTTGTGAGGTACAGCCTCTTGAAAGTGAACAATAATAATGACTGAATATACATTAAACCTATGCTTATATATGTGTAGTATATATCACTATATTTATCATCAATTAATGTATTTTTAGGTACTCGCTTACGACAAAGATTCCGGTAGCAATGCTGAGATAACATACAGTATTAAAACAGGACGCAAAGCTAAATTCAGGATTCATAATTCTACGGGAGTAATTTATGCTCAGAAAGGAGGATTCGAACCAGGACAAGAATTCGAATTATATGTAAGGAATTGTTTTAGTGTTTGGAGGATTTAATTTGATGAGTTGAAGTCATTTAGAATGTCTCTAAGATAAAAATTCAATTTAATATACAAATCGCTATGTATTTAATACAAAAGTGTACACACACATGCATCTAACCTAACCTAACGTAATTTAACCTAACTTAACCTAACCTAATCCAATTTTCAACTTAACTTAACCTAACCTAACTTAATTCAATATAACTTAACCTAACACAACCTAACCTAAACTAACCATTCCTAACCTATTGTGGATAATCTCTCTCCTGATAGATTTACAGCAAAACTACAAGAGTTCAAAGTTGTTCAAAATTAAATTCTACGTCAGATAAGATCATAGTTGATGGCACATTTGCACTACGAGATTTATTAAATGTAAATGTAAAATGTAATACTTTCTTTAAAAGTCAGACATGGAAGTAAAATAAAGTATATATGTACTATTTCAATTTCAATTTTGATGAAATTTGGCAAAAAGTTTCTACTAAGCATGACTAATATGGAAAAATAATAAAAATTGGTGGTCAAATTTGGATGACTTTGAAATCGCTGTTTTTGTTTTTAAAGTTGTTTAATACAAAAATTAAGTTAGGTTAGATTAGGTGTGTTTGTACACACCAAACCTAACCTAACTTAATTTAACCTAACTTAACCCAACCTAATCTAATTTAACTTAACTTAACATATCCCAACACAATCCAATATAATTTAACCTAACTTAACCCAACCTAATCCAATTTAACTTAAATTAACTTAACCCAACACAATCCAATATAATTTAACTTAACCTAACCTAACTCAATATAAATTAACCTAATCCAACCTAATCTAATCTATCCTAAGCTAACTTAACCTAAGTCGACCTAACCTAACATAACCTAACTCAACTTAATCCAATATAACTTAATCTATCTCAACCTAATCTAAGCTAACCTTATCCAACCAGAATTAATTCAAAATAACTTAACTTAACCAAACCTAGTCTAATCTAATCTATCCTAATCTAACCTAACCTAATCTTACAAACCTAACCCACGCTAATCCAAAATAAAATAAACCTAACTCAACCAAGTCTAACCTAACCTAACCTAACTCAAACTAATCTAACCTAACCTAACCTAATCTAATCTAACCTAACTTAACCCAACATAATTTACATCGACTAAATATAACTAGAAAAAACATTCCCTATCCTTCCGTATTGAATGTTTTGTTTTCGGTAAGCCAGAAAGAGAAACCTAGAGATAGATATATAATGAAAGTATTGTGCGAGCATTGCTCGCTAGAGGCGTCACTGTAGTTGTCATTATTTTTTGTTATTTATCATTATTTACGTTTTTGTTTTGTCAATGACGCGTTAGATTTGATTATATTTGAAACACATAAATTTAAAACTTCCAATTCTAATGTTAAACATAAAAGCACGGGCGCCTCTAGTGAGCAATGCTCGAACAATACTTTCATTTTATATCTATCTCTAGGTTTCTCTTTCTGGCTTACCGAAAACATAACAAACCAAGAGAAGTTTTGTCTAGTTATATTTTGTCGTTGATAATTTAATACAACTTAACCTAACCAAACCTAATCTAATTTAGTTAAACTAACTCGCCCAAATCCAAAATAATTTAACTTAATCAAACCTAATCTAACCTAATATAACCCAATCTAATCTAATCTAACATAACCTAACAAAATCTAACTAACCTAACACAACCTAACCTAACCTAAAATATATAATAATATATATAATCGTCCCAAATTTGATTCAACTATTACTGGGCACATATTAAATACACCAAATTAAACAAATTTATTGCGAAAATAATTAATGTAAAACAAAATCTTTAAAAGAAATGTTTCTGAACATGAATTTGAAGGAATTTACAAATAAAATATGTATATTCTTTCTAATTTAATTATAAAATATCTTAAATTTGAAACATTTTGTAAAAAAAGGAATCGTAAATTCGTAAGAATAGAAAACCGAAATGTTTTCTACAAAAAAATCTGTAAAATAAATGTTCCTGAATATTAATCTTCAGCCGTTTATTAGCTACAAACAAAATTAGTAAACCCTCATAATTAAATTACAAAAATCTTAAATTAGACACATTTTATACCACATTTCAATACCAACTCAAAAAAACCAAAACATTCTCAACTCTCAAAGTTAAATCACCCAAACCACCCACTATAAACCCCTTATCTCACTTTCTAGATACCCTACTATTCTCTTCATTCTAGATTCGAGCCACAGACAGTGGAACGCCATCTAGAAGCACAACTTGTCGAGTTTCTGTCGAAGTTGTAGTTATACCTAATCAATCAACTCATAAACCAACCGTCAAGGCTTTAAGTTCTGTAAAAGTTACCGAAAGTGACAAAATAGGGTTTCTAGTTGCTTTGGTTCAAGCTTATGATAGCGATAATGATACATTGTGGTATGATATTGTTGGTAAGTTGAAAAATATGTGTGAATAAGTGTGGTTTGTGTTGGTAGTTGTTGAAATGTTTGATAAAAATGCTTATTAGCGTGTAAAATGTATGATTATATGTTTTTTGATTGAAATTAATATGTTGTTTGTTGATTTCATCGTTTTATTTTGGGGTATCAACGTATTTGGTGTTTTAATTAACATTTTGTGATTAAAATCAATGTGATTATATGTTTTTCTTTGAATTAATGTGTTGTTTTTAGGATATCAACATATTTGTTGTTTTAATCAACAATTTTTTTATTAAAACCAACACTGTTTTTTTATAAAATGAATTAAATATGTTTTTCATTGAATTAATTTGTTGTTTGTTGATTTCAACGTTTTATTTTGGGGTATTGACGTATTTGTTGTTTTAATCAACATTTTTTTGATTAAAATTAATACTGTTTTTGTGGGAATGAACGTTTTTATTCTGTAATCAACATATTTGTTCATAAAAACATAATTTCTTAACAGTAATCATCATTCTAGTTAGTACAATCAACGTTTTCTGATTAAAATCAAACTTTATTTGTTGTAATCAACATATTTCTTCTTGTAATCAACATATTTGTTGATAAAATCATTATTTATTGATATAAATCATCATTTTACTTGTTGTAATCAACGTTTTTTTGATTAAAATCACACTTTATTTGTTGTAATCAACGTTTTTTTTCTTGTAATCAACATATTTGTTGATGAAATCATCATTTCTTGATAGATATCCTCATTTTAATTATTGTAATCACGGTTTTTTTGATTAAAATCATACTTTGTTTGTTGTCATCAACATTATTCTTCTTGCAATCAACATATTTGCTACTACAATCACCATTTCTTGATAGATATCATCTCTCTAATTATTGTAATTAAGTTTTTTGCTTAAAATCAATTCTAGGTTTGTTGCAATCAACTTAATAGTTGTTGTAACATATTTTTCTTCCAATAAACATATATGTTGTTGTAATCAACAATTTTTTTATTAAAATCAACACTTTATTTATTGTTATCAACGTTATTCTACTTGTAATTAACATATTTCTTCATAAAATAATAATTTCTTGATACAAATACTCATTATAGTTGTTGTAATCAACGTTTTTCGATTAAAATCATCATTTTCTTGATTAAAATCAACACTTTAACAAACACGGACATTTGTAATCAACATATTTGTCGACATAATCATCATTTCTTGATAGATAGCATCTCTTTAGTTGTTGTAATTAAGGTTTTTTGATTAAAAACAACATTTTTGTTGTTGTAATCAATATATTTCTTCTTGCAATCTACGGTTGTTGTAATTTCCTTGATTAATATCTCGATTTTCTTACAATCAACGTTGTCCTTATTGTAATCAACATTTTCTTGATTAAAATCAACACTTTTTTGATGTCATCAACATTTTTCTTCTTATAATCAACATATTTGTTCATAAAATCATCATTTCTTGATAGATATCCTCATTTTAGTTGTTGTAATGAAAGTTTTTCAAATGAAATAAACATTTTTGTTGTTTTAAATAACATTTTCTTGATTAAAATCAACACTTTATTGTTGTCGTCAAAATTTTTCTTCTTACAATCAACACATTTGTTAACATAATCATCATTTCTTTTAGTTGTTGTAAAGAACGTTTCTTGATTAAAATCAATATTTATCTGTTGTAATCAACATTTTTCTTCTTCTAATGAACATATTTGTTAACATAATCATCATTTCTTGATAGATATCATCTCTTTAGTTGTTGTACACATCGTTTTTTGATTAAAATCATTATTTTATTTGTTGTAATCAACAGTTTTTCTTCTTGCAATCAACAGTTATTGTAACTTTCTTAAGATTAATATCTAGATTTTCTTGCAGCTAACAATTTCCTTGGTGTAATCAATATTTCTTGATGGAAATCAACATTTAATTGTTGTCATCAACAATTTTCTTCTTACAATCAATATATTTATGATGTACATAACATTTTCTTTATTTTCTGATAGACTCATTATTAAAATCAAATTTGGAAATAACAAATTTCGTTGTTGTAATAAATATTTTCTTGATTACAACTAACAGTTTGTTGTAATCAACGTTTTAAATCTTAAAATCAACACATTTGTTGTTGTATATTCAACATTTTCTGTATTAAAATCATAAAATCAACAACTACACAATACAATAATTGTAATAAACAGTAAATAGGAACATTTTTAACAATTTCTTTAACAGATGGCGATTCCAAAGACGAATTTTACATTGGTAGAGACAACGGAAATATTTTACTAGCTAGACAACTAGATTGGGAAGTTCAAAATGAATATTCTTTGAATATTAGTGTCACAGATGGTGTACATGTTGTTTATACACAGGTATTTATAATATATATATATATATATATATATATATATATATATATATATATATATAGTTTATTTTTAGATTTTGAGGGACGTATACATTTTATCCTCCACACATGATAATTGCTTGACATTGTACCTTGCACACTTTCAATCTTGCACACCTTTTATCCTCCACACTTTTAATCTACGATAATAGTTATCTTACACACATTTTATCTTCCAAATCATTTTATCATCCACACATTTAATCTTCCACTCATTTTATGTTCCACACATTTTATCTTTTACATATTTTATCTTCAGACTTAATACTGGATATTTAATCTAATTATAAGTATGTTAATTGCATGGACAATAAAATGAATGGCAGCTACAATTACAATGTTTTAAATTAAACGTTGGCGAAGATAAAATGGAAAATAAAATGAATGAAAGATAAAAAGTGTGGATGATAAAATGTGCGCAAGATAAAATGTGTGTAAGATAACTTTTCTTCGCGGATTAAAAGTGGAGGATAAAAGGTGTGCAAGATTAAATGTTTAAAAGAAACAATGTCAAGCAATACAGAGTGTTCATTTTATTTTGTCCACTATTGCTATCTCTAGAACTATAAGAGCTACGAGGTCGGTTAAATTAGCAAACAATTTCTATTTTACAACACTATTAACATGAGACAAACAATTTTTTTTATATCCAGTTATTCTCAAAGTACGTTTCCCAACTTGTTTATTCTAAATGTGAACCTATTTTTTTAATTTTTTCATTCAATAGAGAATTTTATTCTGAATTCAATGATATAATATTATCATATCAAAACATAACGATTTTTTTGAGAAAAATACATCTGAAGTTTTATATTAATTTGATTAAAATATGTCAATAATAAGAGTGCCATGACCGAAAAAAGGGAATACAAGTCATTTTTTAACCTAGAATTAGAGTGCCTTGAATGAAATATGTGAATAAAAGTATAATGAATGAAATAAAACAGTTTATAATTTTTATTTTAATATTTAAATATGTTTTTAAATTTAATTTGACAATTATGATTCACATATTTAATACAACGCATCTAATTCCAGGTTAAAAAATGACTTGTATTCCGTTTTTTCCGTCATGGCACTTTTCTTATTATCATATTTTAATAAAATTAATATAAAACTTCAGATGCATTTTTCTCAAAAAAATCGTTATGTTTTGGTATGATAATATTATATCATTGAATTCAACATAAAATTCTCTATTGATTAATGAAATAAAAAAATAGGTTCACATTTAAAATAAAAAAGTTGGGACACGTATTTTGAGAACCACTGGTTTTAAAAAAAATTGGTTTGTTTCATGTTAATAGTGTTGTAAAATATAAATTGTTTGCTAATTTAACCGACCTCGTAGCTCTTATAGTTCTCGAGATAGCAATAGTGGACAAAATAAAATGAACAGTCTATATTGCTTGATATTGTACCTTTCAAACATTTAATCTTGCACACCTTTTATCCTTCACACTTTTAGCGAAGAAAAATTATCTTACACACATTTTATCTTGCGCACATTTTATCATCCACACATTTTATCTTTCATTCATTTTATTTTCCATTTTATCTTCGCCAACGTTTCATGTTTAAAACATTGTAATTTTACCTGCCATTCAATTTATTGCCCATGCAATTAACAACTTATAATTAGAAAAAATGTTCAGCATTAAATTTTTCTGAAGATAAAATGTGTAGAACATAAAATGAGTGGAAGATTAAATGTGTGGATAATAAAATGATTTGGAAGATAAAATGTGTGTAAGATAACTTTTATCGTAGATTAAAAGTGTGGAGGATAAAAGGTGTGCAAGATTGAAAGTGTGCAAGGTACAATGTCAAGTAATTAACATGTGCGGAGGATAAAATGTATACGTCTCGATTTTAGACATGTTTAACAACGTTTAAATCATTTTAAATAATTTTAAATCATTTTAAATCATTTTAGCTGAACGTAACAGTCATCGACATCAATGATCACAGACCAGAATTTAGTCAAAATGTCTATCATGTTGAAATATCGGAGGTTGTCGCTGTAGGAACAGAAATATTAAAATTAGAAGCGACTGATAGAGATTCTGATGGAAAATTAATATTTAGTTTACATGCAGCACAACATGAACAAAGCTTACGCATTTTTAAGCTTGATTCTATCACTGGGACTATGACTTTGGCTTCTAATTTGGACAGGTAAGTTTCTATACTTTACGCAAAAAATTAGAAAAAAATATTATCTTTTTACATCTCTAAATTATTTCCAATCATGGTTTAACATAAAAACTTAGAATTTATAATTTTTTACCTGAAAATTTATCATGTACAGCAAAATATTCCAAAAATTTTCAATTTTAAGTCTAAAATTTTGATTTTTGAAATTGGTCCACATCGATAGACAAAATAACGTTGTCTATCGATGTAGACTCTTTTGAAAAATAAAAATTTTGGACTGAAAATTTAATTTTTGTTATTTATTTCGGCTGTAAATGAAAAATTTTAAGGTAAAAAACTCAAAGTTGTATGTTTTCATGTTTAACTATGATTGGAAATTATTTAGAAATGTGAATTTTTGTCTATCGATGTTGGGCAATTGCAAATATCAAAATTTTGGAACTAAAAATGAGTATTTTTGAATTATTTCAGGTTTTTATGAAAAATATTAAACGAAAAAACTACAAATTGTATATTTTTATATTTAACTGTGACTAAAAATAACAATTTTTAGTTGTAAATAAGCTAGAAATAATTGTTTCCAGTTTTAAGAAAGAAATCTTTAAGTTTTTTTATTGTAATCAACTATTTTTCCATTAAAATCAACATTTTTTTGTAATAATTAACTATTTCTTATATTAATCAACATTGTTGTTATTAAAATTAATATTATGTGATTGAATTTACTAATTTTTCATTGTAAATAAGCTAAAATTATTTTGTTAAAGCTCTAAGAAAGAAATCTTCAAGTTTTTATTGTATTCAACTATTTTTGTAATAATCAACTATTTCTTACGTTAATTAACATTGCTGTTAATAAAATCAAAATTTCGTTGTTGTAATCAACTATTTTCAAGTTTATGTTAGTAATCAACAATTTTTCGATTAAAATCAACACTTTTTTGTAATAATCAACTATTTTTTATATTAATCAACATTGTTTGTGTTAAAATCAACATATTTTGTGATTGAAAATAATATTTTTTAATTGTAAATATACAATAATTACTTTTAATTACTTTTTTGAAGTTTTAAGAAAGAAATCTTTAGTTTTATTGTAATAATAAATATTTTTTCAATTAAAATCAACATTTTTTTTTGTAATAATCAACTATTTCTTATATTAATCAACATTGTTGTTGTTAAAATCAACATATTGTTTGATTGACAATAATAATTTTTAATTGTTAATATGCAAGTATTAATTGTTTCAATCTTTTAGGAAAAAATATTTAGATTTATTTTTGTAATCAATAATTTTTCGTTCAAAATCAACATTTTTTTTATTAAAATCAACAATTTCTTACGTTAATCAGCATTGCTGTTATTAAAATCAACATGTGTTGTTGTAATCAACTGATTTTTTTTTGCGGACATTTGTTAGTTTTTATTTATCTGTTTGTTAAATCTGTAATTAATATTATAGAGATAAAAAAATTAGATATGTACATTTTTTTTATAAATCTTTATCTCAAAACTGTAATAAATAAATAAATAAATATACTGAAAAAAATGTGCTGAATCTGAATCTGAAAACCGATTTGTAATATCTTGTCTAAATTTTGAGATATAATTTCTTAAAGTTAATACAAATTTTGACACTTTACTAAAATGTACATTTTTCATAAATTTATATACCAAAACTGTAATAAATGTATTTGAATCATGAAAAATTGAATATCTACTGAAAAAACTGTGCTTTTTTATAAAAATCAACATTTTCTTTTAGGGAAACAATTTCTTCACACCTACTAACAGTAATGGTAAGAGACGGTGGAACCCCTGCTCAACGGAACTACGCAAGAGTCATTATCACTGTTCACGATCACAACGACCACACCCCTCAATTTTCCGAGCAAATTCTAGAAGGAAAAGTCTATGAAAATGCCGCAGTAGGGAGTGTGGTTCTTACTGCTTTAGCCATTGATAGAGATAAGGGAGATAATGCGAAAATATCTTATTCAATTACGTCTGGTGAGTTATATTTTGATTATTTTGAGTTTCCACGCATAATAGAGATGCTAATATAGTTGGGAAAACATTGAATTTAATTAATATAGTTTGTTTATTTATTATAATAGCTATTTATGTAATAAATACATAATGTAGGTCTTTATTGGCGAGTCCTACAGTTTATGGCAGTTGTAAATAAATAGGGCGAGTCAATAAAGCCTAATTATGTTCAAATTGCATACAAAACTTTATGTACTGCGAAAATCGGTTTCTCTTAGAAAAATGTAAATGTTCATGATTTTAGAAGAATGAATCAAGTGTGCTTTTCTGTTTGAATACGAATTTGTTTGGTCCGGTGTCAATCTCAAAATTTTGTTTGAAGCAAGATGCAAGCGTGTCGGTCTCAGAGTTCTAATAATGAAAAAATAATAAAGTTTAACTATTTCTTCAAGCAAGCATATATACGAAGAGATATACAATGCTAATCGGAAATGGTGTTCTAGTAAGAATGTTGAAAGTACTTCTGAAAATTACTTGTACTATAAAAATGTACTTTATGGCCGCAAAACTATGATCTAAATCAAACTTTAACGTGCATTCGTACATAAAATATGTTTATCTACAACTATTGAAATATGGGTACATTAGACGTGTGATACTACATATAATATACTACTCATATTACACAAGTGTAATATGAAATGTTATATTACACGCTACACTTTTCTGTAATAAATAGAGCATGTAATTTAACACATAACATTTTAATAAACTGTTAATTTATTAATAATATATTTTTTATTATAAATATCAATATATATGCTTATAAAAGTATAATAAATACAATTTGAAAAGTGATTTTGACATTTAAGTGCTACTGTGGCGCCATCTGTTAAGCTATATATGAACTACTCACACCTAACTGAATATTTAACAAATAATATCAGATTTATTATATGGCTGTTAGTTGTAGATAAAGTATAGTATTTGACTAGCATAATATGGCTACATATTATGCTTGTTAAATAATATACTATTTAGTTATATTCAACGATATACCATGACAACATATGTTATTTGAAACGTCTGACATCCTTTGACATTGACATTGACGTTGCACAAATGCAATGAATTTTATTAAACATAAATATATTGCGATGCAAATGCCCATAAAACATTGTACAATGCTCTACCGTTAGCTGAAATTTACAGTCTACAGTTACCTTTCTGTGCTCACCTGAAAATTTCTGTAAAACGGTCTTGCAATGTAAATAACTATTTCAAAATTTGGAAACTTAATTACTACACTGTGGTATAATAGTTATTTATGGTACAAGTGTGTTACATTACAGATAAGTCACGTGGGAAAAGTTTAGCTCACGAGGCCGTTTTGGTATTTTTTCAAGTGACTTAGGTAATTAACACACGTGTGCCATACAACATTTTATCCAACACATTTTAATCGTTGATATAAAATACATATAAGATTTTTGACAGATAGAATTTCGAAATGACATTTAGGAACAAAATAGTGTAGAGAAGGTTTTATAACGTAGTTACTATGATACGAACCAAGAAACAGTGAGCTAATATATTTAGCTCACTAGTGACTTATGACCTACTTTATTTATCTAAAAACAGCATACTTATATCTTTATAATTACACGGTGTTGGATAAAAGTGTTATTATATTTTTATTTTTTTGCACATTACAACAAATTTAATATAAGAACACGATATTTGAGGACAATTAGTTAAAAGAATGAGAATTAACTAAATTAATATAGAAATTTCATTACTAATTTTGCATTTTAATACTACTGAACAATATTTGATTAAATGACAGTTTTACATTTATATTAATTACGTTTTATAATTAATTCGTTCGTTACAAAAAATCTTGTAGAATACTTATGCGGAAATACCTTCCGTGCATTCGCCTAAATGAAATACCCGTACTTCAAACAAAAGCTCATGCACGGAAGTTCATGTTTCCGCATTTGTATTGTAGATAACTATTACTAAACAACAACTATGTTTTCCCAACTATATTTCAACCACCACATATCACCTACATACTAACAACATCTATTCCTTCCTTTCACTTATTTTACCCTTCATTTCTCTTAGGAAACATCGGCAATGTCTTCACAATAGACCAACAACTAGGAACAATACAAGTGGCACGCGAACTAGACCTCTCTTCTTCAAGTGAATACACTTTATATGTCAGAGCTACTGATAATGGACACCCACCATTATCGTCAACTGTTCCGGCACATATAATGGTTACTATGTCGGATAATGCTGCCCCGAAATTCGCTCAGAAAGATTTGTCTGCTGAGGTAAGTTGATTTACTAAATTTTTTTTTTAGGAGATTTGTCATATTTTGTTTATATGTTTGTTAAATCTGTAATAAAAAATTGAGAGATATAAAATTTAGTGTATGTACCTAAAAATGTGTGCTGAATTTGAATCTGAGAACAAATTTGAAATATAGAGGCGTATACATTTTATCCTGTACATATGTTATATTGCTTGACATTGTATCTTGCACACATTCAATCTTGCATATCTTTTATCCTCCACACTTTTAATCCACTAAGAAAGTTATCTTACACACATTTTAACTTCCACTCGTTTTATCTTTTACACATTTTATCTTCTGAAACATTTAACACTGAATATTTTATCTAATTATAAGTATGTTAATTGCATGGACAATAAATGAATGGCAGGTACAATTACAATGTTTTAAATATCAATCGTTGGCGAAGATAAAATATGTGGAACATAAAATGTATGAAAGATAAAATGTGTGGATGATAAAATGTGCGGAAGATAAAATGTGTGTAAGATAACTTTTCTTCGCTGATTAAAAGTGTGGAGGATAAAAGGTGTGCAAGATTAAATGTTTGAAAGATACAATGTCGAGCAATGTAACATGTGTGGAGGATAAAATGTATACGCCCTGAAAAAGTGTGCTGAATCTGAATCTGAACACAGATTTTAAATAAGTTATCTGGATTTTAAGATATAACTTCTTAAATTTGATACAAATTTTGACACTTTACTAAAATATACATTTTTTATAAATTTTTATGTCAAAACTGTAATAAATGTTTTTGACTCATGAAAAATTGTATATATACTGAAAAAAGTGTGCTGAATCTAAATTTGAAAACAGATTTAAAATACCATCTTTAGATTTTGAGTTTTGACTTCTTGAAGTTAATATAAATTTTGACACTTTCCTAAAATTACAGCATGTTTTATAACCTGTGCTCAGATTTGTATTATTTTATTTCATTTTATAAAAAATGGTAAATATATTAAAGAAAGTGTGCTAAATTTGAATCTGAAAAGAGATTTGCAATATCTTTTCTAGATTTTGAGATATAGCTTGTTAAAATTGATACAAATTTTGACACATTACTAAAATGTATATTTTTTATAAATCTATATATCAAACTTGTAATAATTATTATTGAATCATGAAAATTTGGATATGTACTAAAAAAAAGAGTGCTGATTCCAAATTTTCAAACAGATTTAAAATATTATGTCTATTTTTTGAGTTAGAGTACTATAAAGTTGATATTAATTTAGTCCCTTTCCTAAAATTACAACTTTGAATATATTCTTACTTCAAACTTGTAACACTTTGTTTAAAATCATAAAATAAGTACATATACTAAAAAAAGTGTGCTGATTCTAAATATGTAAACAAATTTGAAATATCTACTCTAATTTTTGAAATATATATCTTTAAACATAATTCAACATTTTTACTAATGAATGTGTTAAATTTATTTTAGATATTTGAAGATAAAACAATAGGTAGTTATGTAACACATTTAGAAATTCGTAGTACATCATCAGTGCAGTTTGAAATAACAGAAGGGAACACAAATGATGTGTTTCTTATCAGCCCAAGTACAGGTGTTATTGTAACTCAAAAAATATTAGATTATGAAACAACCAAGTTTTATAATTTGACTGTTACAGCCACAAATATGGTAAGTCACATTTAAATTTATTTACTTGCATTTAAAGCAAAATTAATTGTTGAAAAATAATCTATTAAGTAAAGTTGATGTCGCTGAACATGATTCTGAAGGAATTTTGTAAATTTTTTCAGCCGTTTATTAGCTTTAAATAAAAGAACTTTGCATTTTGTTGTTCCCGCGTATTTATAGATTCTACTTGTTTAAACAAATTTAAAGCAAAATTAATTGTTGCAAAATAATGTATTAAGTAAAGTTGATGTCGCTGAATACGATTCTAAAGGAATTTTGTAAAATTTATCAGCCGTTTTTAGCTATTTATAAAAGAACTTTGCATTTTGCTGTTCCCCCGTATTTATAGATTCTACTTGTTTAAACAAATTTAAAGCAAAATTAATAGTTGAAAAATAATCCATTAGGTAAAGTTGATGTCGCTGAACACGATTCTGAAGGAATTTTGTAAAAAATTTCAGCCGTTTATTAGCTTTAAATAAAAGAACTTTGCATTTTGCTGTTCCCGCGTATTTATGGATTCTACTTGTTTAAACAAATTTAAAGCAAAATTAATTGTTGAAAAATAATCTATTAAGTAAAGTTGATGTCGCTGAACACGATTCTGAAGGAATTTTGTAAAATTTTTCAACCGTTTATTAGCTTTAGATAAAAGAACATTGCATTTTGCTGTTCCCGCGTATTTATGGATTCTACTTGTTTAAACAAATTTAAAGCAAAATTAATTGTTGAAAAATAATCTATTAAGTAAAGTTGATGTCGCTGAACACGATTCTGAAGGAATTTTGTAAAATTTTTCAACCGTTTATTAGCTTTAGATAAAAGAACATTGCATTTTGCTGTTCCCGCGTATTTATGGATTCTACTTGTTTAAACAAATTTAAAGCAAAATTAATTGTTGAAAAATAATCTATTAAGTTAAAGTTGATGTCGCTGAACACGATTCTGAAGGAATTTTGTAAAATTTTTCAACCGTTTATTAGCTTTAGATAAAAGAACATTGCATTTTGCTGTTCCCGCGTATTTATGGATTCTACTTGTTTAAACAAATTTAAAGCAAAATTAATTGTTGAAAAATAATCTATTAAGTTAAAGTTGATGTCGCTGAACACGATTCTGAAGGAATTTTGTAAAATTTTTCAACCGTTTATTAGCTTTAGATAAAAGAACATTGCATTTTGCTGTTCCCGCGTATTTATGGATTCTACTTGTTTAAACAAATTTAAAGCAAAATTAATTGTTGAAAAATAATCTATTAAGTAAAGTTGATGTCGCTGAACACGATTCTGAAGGAATTTTGTAAAATTTTTCAACCGTTTATTAGCTTTAGATAAAAGAACATTGCATTTTGCTGTTCCCGCGTATTTATGGATTCTACTTGTTTAAACAAATTTAAAGCAAAATTAATTGTTGAAAAATAATCTATTAAGTTAAAGTTGATGTCGCTGAACACGATTCTGAAGGAATTTTGTAAAATTTTTCAACCGTTTATTAGCTTTAGATAAAAGAACATTGCATTTTGCTGTTCCCGCGTATTTATGGATTCTACTTGTTTAAACAAATTTAAAGCAAAATTAATTGTTGAAAAATAATCTATTAAGTAAAGTTGATGTCGCTGAACACGATTCTGAAGGAATTTTGTAAAATTTTTCAACCGTTTATTAGCTTTAGATAAAAGAACATTGCATTTTGCTGTTCCCGCGTATTTATGGATTCTACTTGTTTAAACAAATTTAAAGCAAAACTAATTGTTGAAAAATAATCTATTAAGTAAATTTGATGTCGCTGAACACGATTCTAAAGGAATTTTGTAAAATTTTTTAGCCGTTTATTAGCTACTAATAAAAGAACTTTGCATTTTGCTGTTCCCGCGTATTTATGGATTCTACTTGTTTAAACAAATTTAAAGCAAAACTAATTGTTGAAAAATAATCTATTAAGTAAAGTTGATGTCGCTGAACACGATTCTGAAGGAATTTTGTAAAATTTTTCAGCCGTTTTTAGCTACAAATAAAAGAACTTTGCATTTTGCTGTTCCCGCGTATTTATAGATTCTACTTGTTTAAACAAATTTCAAGCAAAATTAATTGTTGAAAAATTATCTATTAAGTAAATTTAATGTCGCTGAACACGATTCTAAAGAAATTTTGTAAAATTTTTCAGCCGTTTATTAGCTTTAAATAAAAGAACTTTGCATTTTGCTGTTCCCGCGTATTTATGGATTCTACTTGTTTAAACAAATTTAAAGCAAAATCAATTATTGAAAAATAATTTAGTAAGTAAAGTTGATGTCGCTGAACATGATTCTGAAGGAATTTTGTAAATTTTTTCAGCCGTTTTTAGCTACAAATAAAAGAACTTTGCATTTTGCTGTTCCCGCGTATTTATAGATTCTACTTGTTTAAACAAATTTCAAGCAAAATTAATTGTTGAAAAATAATCTATTAAGTAAAGTTGATGTCGCTGAACACGATTCTGAAGGAATTTTGTAAAATTTTTCAGCCGTTTATTAGCTACAAATAAAAGAACTTTGCATTTTGCTGTTCCCGCGTATTTATGGATTCTACTTGTTTAAACAAATATAAAGCAAAATTAATTGTTGAAAAATAATCTATTAAGTAAAGTTGATGTCGCTGAACACGATTCTGAAGGAATTTTGTAAAAATTTTCAGCCGTTTTTAGCAACTAATAAAAGAACTTTGCAATTTGCTGTTCCCGCGTATTTATGGATTCTACTTGTTTAAACAAATTTAAAGCAAAATTAATTAATGAAAAACAAGTTTTTAAGTAAAGTTGATGTTGCCGAACATGAATCTGAAGGAATTTTGTAAAAATTTTCAGCCGTTTTTACCTAAAAATGTTTTTTTTTCCAGGCAAGCGCGCAAGCTACTACAAACGTTATTATTCATATTTTAGACAAAAATGATAATGCCCCTAAATTCTTACAATATTCTTACGTAGGGACAGTTTCTGAATCTGCTCCAATAAATTCTTTGGTCCTTACAAATAATAGCGATCCTCTTGTTATCAAAGTAAGTTGAAATAAAAAAAATATTTTTATCCAACACCGTGTAATTATAACGATATAAGTATGCTGTTTTTAGATTAATAAAGTAGGTCATAAGTCACTAGTGAGCTAAATATATTAGCTCACTGTTTTTTGGTTCGTATCATAGTAACTACGTTATAAAACCTTCTCTACACTATTTTGTTCCTAAATGTCATTTCGAAATTCCATCTGTCAAAAATCTTATATGTATTTTATATCAATGATTAAAATGTGTTGGATAAAATGTTGTATGGCGCACGTGTGTTAATTACCTAAGTCACTTGAAAAAATACCAAAACGGCCTCGTGAGCTAAACTTTTCCCAAGTGACTTATCTGTAATGTAACACACTTGTACCATAAATAACTATTAATATCAATTCTAAATCTTTTTTCAGGCTTTTGATGCAGATTCAGAATTAAATGCGTTAATGAATTACGAAATTGTTGAGTCGCTTCCAAAGAAATATTTTCATATTGATTCTAGCACAGGGGCAATAAGAACTGTTCGTTTATTAGATCATGAAATGTACGACCAGTTTTTGTTTCATGTTAAAGTAAGTATAATAAAATATTCACAAAACCGTTAATTGAAAAATATATAGATAGGCAAGCTTATGAGAAAATTCGTTTCACCTACATAACTGTGTGTCTGGTTGCATTTGGGTTAATATCAGGCGTTTCTGTCAAATATTATAAAAAAGAGCAAACGTCAACTAATTAATAATACAAATTAGTTCTATTTTAAAATATACCAATGAATTATTCTAAGAAACATTTTAAAAGATACCAAAAATTCAGTAAATATGTAAAACATGTTTATTTATGTGATATTTTTGTCTGTTTAATTCAGTAGTTGATGGAATCATGAACGAGATGGCTCTGTCGAATCTGATTCCAAAACAGCGGTACGCAAAAACATACAGGCTTGCCTATCTATATATTTCTCTATCAACGATAAAAACTATGATATATATTAAAATTTACAGTTTTTGTCTTCTATTTATTTTTCATAGTATGTGTTGTAGTTTATCTAATTTTTGATCTATTTTTTGCCTTAGATTTTTCCTCTAGTGTTAGCTCTAATTTTCAATATTAATTTCTCTAATAATTTCTTTATTATGTGCTTCAAAATATTCTTAAATTACTCTTAAGTTCTTCCTTCAAATATTCTTAAATTACTCTTAAGTTCTTCCTTCAAATATTCCTCAATTTCTCTTAAGTTCTTGCTTCAAATATTCTTCAATTACTCTTAAGTTCTTGCCTTAAAATATGATCTATTTCATATAGTTATTTACTTGTATATTACCTCACATTTTTGCTTTTGTATATACTCTATTTTTTTAATATTTTTCTAAATTACTTACCTCAAAATTACTCTATTTTTCGCAGTATTTGCTTTAGATAATTGCCTCAAAATATGCTATAATTTCCGAAGTAATCACTATAAGCATTTACCTCAAAATTTGCTCCTCAATTTATTGTAGTTTCCAAAATTTAATTGCCTCAAAATTACTCTTATTTTTCATATAATTTGCTCTTAATATTTGCCTTAAAATATGCTCTAATTTCCAAAGTAAATACTATAGATATTTACATCAAAATTTGGTCGAAATTTTCTTGTATTTTCCAAAATTTAATTGACTTAAAATTACACTAATTTTCACAATAATTACTTTATAAATATGCTCAAATTTTCAAATTAGTTACTATACATATTTTCCTCAAAATTTGCTCTACATTTTATTGTAGTTTCCAATATTTAATTGCATCAAAATTACTCTATTTTTTTTAGTAATTGCTTTAGATATTTGTCTCAAAATATGCTCTAATTTTCTAATTAGTTACTATAAATATTTACCTCAAAATTTGCTCTACAATTTATTGTGGTTTCCAAAATTTAATTGCCACAAAAATGCTCTAATTTTCACAGTTATTGCTCTAGATATTTGCTTCAAAATATGCTCTATTTCCCAAAGCAATTAATATAAACATTTACCTCAAAATTTGCTGTAGATTTTATTGTAGTTTCCAATATTAAATTGCTTTAAAAATACTTTATTTTTTACAGAATTTGCTCTACATATTTGCCTCGAAATGTGCTCCGGTTTCTGTAATTTGTAATCTATTTTTAGCCCAATACTCTAGTTTCAATATTTACATAAATTCCTACATTTTTTAGTCTTATTTATTTATCTCAAAGTACGCCCTTTCACAGTAATTGCTCTAGATATTTACCTCAAAATTTGCTCTAATTTCCAAAGCATTTACTATAAACATTTATCTCAAAATTTACTCCAGAATTTACTGTGATTTCCAATATTCAATTGCCTTAAAACTACTCTATTTTTCACAGTATTTGCTCAAGATATTTGCCTCAAAATATGTTTTACTTCTATTATAGTATGTACTCTTGGTTCTAATAGTTTCTCTTAAGTATTTGCCTCAAATAAGCTCTAATTTCTATTGAAATTGCTCTAGATATTTACCTCAAATACGTTGCATATATTGTCTTTTATTTTATCACAAATTATCCTTAATTTCTCTAACAATTTCCATAGTTATTTACCTTAAAACTCTTTTATATGTAAGTTGACAATTTGGGGCGTATACATTTTATCCTCCACACATGTTATATTGCTCGACATTGTATCTTTCAAACATTTAATCTTGCACACCTTTTATCCTCCACACTTTTAATCCACGAACAAAAATTATCTTACACACATTTTATCTTGCGCACATTTTATCATCCACACATTTTATCTTTCATTCATTTTATGTTCTACACATTTTATCTTCGCCAACGTTTGATCTTTAAAACATTGTAATTGTACCTGCCATTCATTTTATTGCCCATGCAATTAACATGTAATTAGATGAAATATCCAGTATTAAATCTGAAGATAAAATGTGTAAAAGATAAAATGTGCGGAACATAAAATGAGTGGAAGATAAAATGAGTGGAAGATAAAATGTGTGGAAGATAAAATGTGTGTAAGATTTTTTCGTGGATTAAAAGTGTGGAGGATAAAAGGTGTGCAAGATTGAAAGTGTGCAAGGTACAATGTCAAGCGATATAACATGTGTGGAGGATAAAATGTATACGCCCCGACAATAGACCACGTTAGTTAAGTTAAGATTTACATTTAGGGCGAAACCTTAATTCAAATCTGAGTGTATGCATTTCTTATGGGAATACATTTTCAATTCACGATATTAAAGCATTTTGGCGATTCTTAATTATAACATAGTATTTTTTTATATCCCAAAATATTACTCTTTGCTTTCCGTACAGAAAAAGTACAAATAAAAGAATAAATTAAGAAAATTTTGATTTTAAAGAAAGTAGTATCGCAAATAGTAACATATGTCGTTACTTGGTGCAGTTAAAGTGACAGGTTCAACTGAATACTAAGACAGCTACGACATACGTTTTCAGAAATTTGCATCTACTGTTTAAATTGAAATTTATGAAATAATATTATGTTTTTGGGGTGTGTATATTACATTAGAAGATAGATAAAACATTAGAGATTAGTATTTATAAGGTTTAATAGTTAAGATTTGCATTTTATAATACTTTGTAGCAGTTTAAAGACAGCATATTTCTATTCCCATAAGAATAACATGGGCGTGTAAATTGGCAGAGGCGAGTTAGGGTTTCAGTTTGAATTTGGCGCCACAAAATGACCGTTACACTAATGCAGTCTATTTAACATTTATTATTAACTTAAATTAATTTCAGCTAACAGACAGAGGTAAACCGAAACTCTCATCAGAAAGTACTGCCAAAGTACTGATTTCAGTAACCGACATTAATGATTGCCCTCCTAAATTCACTTCCCAAGTATATAATGTGACTTTATTGTTGCCTACGTATAAAAATGTAGCAGTTATTCAACTAAACGCTACTGATCCTGATAGTGAAAGTATCACTAACCTAAGATACGATATTATAGAAGGAAATAAACACGAAGTATTCGCTATTGATAGCGATTCAGGAGTTATTACAGTTTTAGATCCTGAAGACATGAAAGCAGTTCACAGACTTCAAGTAAGTAATCACTAATCAAAATAATCAATTTTCTAATACTTAGTTCGTTATTGTGTCAACAGATGTCGGTAGAATAATATATTTTATTTTAAATATACTATTTTGTGCGTTAAATATTACTTTATTCACAACCACTATTGTAATATGTCAATTCCTAACCTGTCAAAGGTTGGAAACGTATGTCATTTTTAACTGCAGTAATATACTATTACATGTTTTTAAATTACATATCTTGTTTTGAAACAATTTAAAATAATAGTTATTTATGATATAAGTGTTAAAAGTGACATTTTATGAGTAAGTGGGGAAGTTTGAAACGAGGCGAAGCCGAGTTTAACAAACCCCACGAACGAAATAAAATCACTTTTAACACAAATATCATACACTATTTTTACTACGACCCCAGTTATGTACCTATTAGTAAATAAAAACTAAGTATTATAGAATGACATTTATGACAGGTCATGATGTATTTGTTATGAACAACTGAACATAAGAAGTGTTAAAAGTATTTACTGTGTTATAAACTGTTATTTTTAACTTGCTAAGCAACCGTTAAAAATACTATTTTTAACAGTGGTCGTAGGAAAAAATTATTTCAGAAAAAATCACACAAATACATATTTTTACAAATTTTGATGTTATCGCTATATTAGTTTATTTAAAACCATGAAATTTAGTATATATACAGAAAAATGTTTGCTGAATCTAAATTTTCAATCAGATTTTATATATCACGTCCAAATTTTGAGGAATAACTTATTAAAGTTGATAAAAATTTTGACACTTTTCGATACTCTTAATTTCTATTATATTCTTACTTAAAATTTGTAGTATTTTGTTTATAATCATAAAAAATAGTACAAATAATAAATGGGGAATCTAAATTTTTAATAAGATTTGAAATATCACGTCAAAATTTTGAGGAACAAGTTGTTAAAGTTGATAAAAATTTTGACACTTTTCGATACTCTTAATTTTTTTAATATTCTTACTTAAAATTTGTAGTATTTTGTTTATAATCATAAAAATTGTCTAGTGAATCCAAATTTTTGATCAGATTTGAGATATCACTTCTAAATTTTGAGGAACAACTTATTAAAGTTGATAAAAATTTTGACGCGTTACAAAAATGTTAATTTTTGATATATTCTTATTTCAAATTTGTAATATTTTGTTTAAAATCATATAAAGTGGTATAAATAGTAAAAAATGTGTGCTGAATTCAAATTTTTAATCAGATTTGAAATACCACATATAGTTTTTGAGATAAACCAACTTAAAATTTATACAAGTTTTCACATATTACGAAATTGTTGGTTTTTTACTTTTGCCGTTCTTAAATCTGTATTATTTATTTTAAAAACGTGAAAATTTGTATATGTACTAAAAAATGTGTGCTGGTTTCAAATTTTTAATCAGATTTGAAATACCACGACTAAATTTTGAGATACAGCTCTTTAAAGTTGATAAATATTTTGACAGTTTACAAAATTGTTGGTTTTTTACTTATGCCGTTATCAAATTTGTATTATTTATTTTAAAAATGTGAAAATTTGTATATATACTAAAAAATATATGCTGATTTAAATTTTTTAAACAGAATTACAATATCTTGTCTAGTTTTTGAGATGCAGTAACTTAAAAGTGATACAAGTTTTGACAGTTTACGAAATTTTTGGTTTTTTACTTTTGCCGTTCTCAAATCTGTATTATTTATTTTGAAACCGTGAAAATTAGTATATATACTAAAAAAGTGCACTGATTTCAAATTTTTAATCAGATTTTAAATAACACATCTATTTTTCGAGATACCGTAATTTAAAATTGATACAAGTTTTGACAGTTTACAAAATTGTTGTTTTTTTACGTTTTCTTTTCTCAAACCTATAATATTTATTTTGAAAACGTTAAAATTAGTATATATACTAAAAAAAGTATGCAGATTTCAAATTTTTGATCAGAATTACAATATCTCTTCTAGTTTTTAAGATATAATTATTTTTAGGTTCGAGTATCTGATGGCAAATTTTCAAACATAGCAAAACTCAACGTCAAAGTCGAAGAATCTGAACACAGTGGCTTAATGTTCCAAAAAACAATCTACGAAGCATCTGTGACAGAAAACTCTACAAAAATATCAACAGTTTGTGTTGTCAACGTGTTAGGCTCAGCCTTAAACGAACACGTAGAGTTTTCAATCTTGAATCCGACAGATATGTTTGTAATCGGTTTAACCAGTGGCGCAATTCGAA